>CM076579.1:12452635-13052635 GCA_034641835.2 Pinus albicaulis | reverse complement strand
TAAAATAGAAATTAGAATTTATTTAGAAAAATTAAGTAAAAGTAAAATGTAAAATTGCATTTGATCACGTGGTGGAAGTAGCCTGAGATCCCGGAATAGAAGAGGTTCTGACATCTCGATTTTTAGTTTGTGGATACATCCATTCTTTACACTTTCTCCAGAAGTCTACATTTGAGCTGGAACAATTTACAAGCTTGACATGAGCCATTCTGAAGTCTGTGATCCTGGAATTTGAGGGTCTTTCTGAAAACAAGGTTTTCATCATCCATAACAGCTGAAAATATTTATGTAGAAAATTCACAATAGTGGCTCCCTTTAGGATAACAGTTTTCTCATGTGTATTTCCAATTTTACTCTTTGCTTCTACAAGCAATGTTTCATATGTCTCCCAAGGAAGAATATTTCCTTGTTGGTCCCAACTGGATGGCTAACCAACCCTGGTTCTTTTATCAAACAACACATTAAATCTTACCGTTGCCTCTTTAACTTCCACTACAAAGAAAAGAGCCTCTAGCAGAGGTTATAAAGGAGGTTTTTAGTGTTATAAAATTGGCCAAAATTGTCAAAAAATACATTTTCTACAACATTCGTTTATGGTTACGGAGGTTTTGGCAGAGCTTTTAATGGAAATTCAACACAACTAAAAAAAATGGGTGGCCAAATGTTATTACGGATGTTTTGTCATTGGTGCGCTACTCTGGATTTAACGCACCGGTGCGTACATGTAGACAGCGCCCCGGGGCCGTCTCAGTCGAACACACCGGAACGTTTAGGTGTAAAACCACACCGAGCGTATTGTTGGTCATACAATGCACGGGGCAGTTCTAATTGGTCTTGGGATTTGTGTGGTGCCCATAGGTCGTATAAACGCACCGGTGTGCCGTATCACAGAAAGGCACCGAGATTTATAATTGGTATCAGTATTCGTGCGGTGCCCATTGATCGTAAAAATGCACTAGTGCTTATAGATACATAAACGCCTCGGTGTGCAATATCACACAAACGCACTGATATTTATAACTGGTATCGGTATTTGTGCAGTGCCCATAGATCGTACAATGACACCAATGCGTACAGACACATAAATGCACTGGTGTATAGTTACTGACACGCACCGGTTTTCATTTTGTATTTTTTAGAAACATCGACCTGTGACAATCCAATTATTGTGATTGTTTTAAATTCATTATTCATCAAAATTCAACACATCTTATAACAATATTCATATTAATTACATTTTTGTTAATGCATTTGAATGTGATGTTTGGATTAATTTGTTATATCATATCATAATTATTGTGGTTTTTTAAATATTCATTATTCATCAAAAGTCGACACACATATATATATTATAACAATATTCATATGAATTAAATTTTTATAGTGCATTTGAGAACGATAATGGAGAACGCAATAGAATAAATTAAAACATATTTTATGATTATATATATATATATGAATAAGACAGTCTTTATCATACAAAATGGGACAGTTATTAGTATCCCTTTGTCTTTCAATTGGGACACTATGTCAATTACATTAAACAAAATGTATGATTTCACAGACATATTTCAAAAAATATAACGCCTTGATTTGATATCCAAATATAGTGATCATCATTCTTCTCTTGAATTGTTGTCACTATTAGAGCTACTTCCATGACTTGGGTTATTTTCAGGAATGTTTTGTTCACGGCGTTGATTGTTTTTTTCTTCTTCACCTTCTATCTACAAACATAAAAATAAACTGAAATGAGTGTATATAGATTGGTGAGAATAATGAAAATTGTAATATTAAATAATATACATCAATATAAATAGAAATTAAAAATGACGTACCATAGCAAAAATTGACTCATAAACTATACACATTCTTTCAAAATCATGTACCATGCCATCTTTCAAAATTTCATCTCTTGGTGCAGTTCCATACTTTGTTTCCTGCAAGTTTTACACCCCATAACAAATCATATATTTAATATAAAATATGTTTTTGTTCTATTAATTATAAACGGAGCTAAGTAAAACAAGATCAATAGATGCTTACAAATTCCACAATTAATTTTTGATATGCCAACATATACTCACAACCCATATTAACCCAATTTCAATCAATTCGTCTAATGGTTATTCTTTGTATGTTAGCACCTGTTTGAAGACATTCAATGATATTTTTTGTAAAACAACTTAAAAAATACAAAAATGAAATATAGTTAAGTTGTTATAAGGAAGTAACAATTACTCACAAACTTAGAGATCAACCCTTTTCTTCCTTGTCATCCAGTTTTATGTGTTGAATGGGTTCCATTTTCTTTTCTTTTCTGCAAGAAAATTCTTGAAAATTAATATTTAATGCTAAATTTTTTATTTATTGTACCTAATGATCGAAAAATTCAATGATTACATATTACATTTGAAGCATGTAGTTGTTGAGATAGCTCCTCCCGCGATGCAATTCTGTCCATTTCTTTGACTATCTCCTTATACACCTTTTTGGACATTCCTACTGGTATATTTCTAATATCAGCTCGTTCATCTTTTGAGATTTTCATAATCTTCCTGAAAATGTAACATGACAATAAAATATTTAATTTTTATGTTGATATATGAAAAGTAAATATAACAAAAGTGATATTTATAAATAATTATAAACAAACATTTAAAGGAATATTTCTTATTCATTCCTTCTTCTTTTTTGTTGTGCGTTTTTGCTAGTAAAAGTCTAACATGTCTCATTGACCAATTCCATGGAAACTCTTCCTGTAGTTTAGATAAAATTTGGTTCTTGGAATCATTAGATTGATTTTTTTATTATAAGTGGAAATAATGTCTATACATTCGTTCCATTAGATCCCTCAAACTTTTGTAAAAGTTTTTCCCTCTTTCGTTAACTTCCAACACCACTCCAAATGAGCTAAGGAGCAATTCATTTTCATTTGTATGTTCTATTTATTTTCTTAGAACAACATTCATTTTCTGAGTTTTTAGTACCTTTAGAACATTAAACAGATGTGAATTAATAAACTGTTTGACACATGTTATCTAATAAGTTTAAGTATATTATTAATGATAATTAGAAAAAGAAACTCATATTGGATCGATAGTATTTTTTTATTCACTTGATTCATACATTTGCAATTTTTCCATTAAGATTTTACACTCTTCTGGTCTTAGATCAGAAATAATCATATCAAGTTTCGTCATTTTGTGGCTTTGCATGATACACAATAAACAAAACATATTAGTTAAACTTACATATAGTTTAAAAATAATATTTTTTATAAATAATTTACAAAGAACTTGCCTTTTTTGCTTTTCTTGATGTGTTATCAGTATTTTTGTTACTTGATCTCTTGTCAGTCATTTCTTTATCAATACGAAACCCGTACCATATCATTCATTAATATATTTATCAATAAATTCTCAACTTTTCAGGTACAAAATAAATCTCAAGACATTGATGTGCCTTTCATGAGGTACGCACCGCGGCCAGTGCGTGGGGATATTAAAAAAACACTGCAAAACAGTATAATAGATTGTACGATGTGTGGGGTATTATAAACGCACCGCAAAAATAGTGTAATAGACATTACAGTTCTATCCTCGTAAAATGGAGCACCAATGCCCTATTTCAGATATGGCGCACTGATTTAGAAAAATTGCTTTCAATATTTTTATTACACAGTACTTGCGCGGTGCGCTAGGATACGCAAGGTGCACCGATAAGAAAAATCCATTTTTTCCAAAAATTCACGCAATGGCCGAATGGATTGGGATCCGACTATGCAACTCATCACGTGGGTTGAATTTCAATCTAAAATGAAAACCCTAATTCTGAAATCACATAAATGGGGAGAAGAAAGGGAAAACACAAAAAAAATGAAGGGTTTAGGGTAAAAATGGATAAAACTACAGAAAAAGTGAAAAAAAATAATCAAATTTAATCACGAGATGTTTTGAAATTCTATGATACAGGGTTTTAATCACCAAAGGTTTGGTTTATGATTATCTCAATACTTCTGTTCGAACGTATTTTGCTGCTCCACAGTGCCCTCGTGCTCTCTTGCTCTCGGTCTGTCTCCTGCAAATATCTAGCTGAAATTTTTAGCAAAAATAGTGAAATAATGAAAAGTGTTTAGTATTTAAAGAATTATTTTATGAAATTATATTTTCGAAAATATTTTGCCACCCATTTTTCAAATTGCGGCTTTTTTTTCACTTAAAGAAAATAGAGTTGCACTTTTTTTATTTGCGTTTATTCGTGACCGGTGTGGAAGAGCTGTGAAGCACTGGTGTGTCTGAGTAATATGACGCACCGGTGCGTGTTATGATGATAAGCGCACCGGATTTTATATAGTTCGTTTTTTTTGTATATAAGATCACAGTAAAATAATGATAATTCTAAATTACATGAATTTAATTTCATTATTTTCTAAACTTTATTATGTTACAAAAATTCATATTATTCTAAATTTGTTATTTTACAGTTATTTGCAAATTTACAAATTTAAATATTTTAATAAAATCATTTCACATTAATACAATTAAAATTTTACATACAATTACAATTACAATTAGAATTAAAATTAAAATTACAATTTTACATTAATTTCGCATACAATTACGATTAGAATTACAATTACAATTTTAATTTTACATACAATTACAATTTTAATTTTACATAGAATTACATTTACAATTACAATTACAATTTTACAAATATTTTACATACAATTACAATTTTACAATTTTTCATATATACAATTACAATCATTTCATAATAAATTAAATATTACAATTACAATTAAAATTTTACACTAAATATTTTACATACAATTACCGTTAAAATTACAATTACAAATACAAATACAATTTTACAATTTTACATACAATTAAAATTTAAATTTCAATTACAATCACGACATAATATTTAATAAATATCATGGTCATTTAATATTAAATTAATTAATAAACATCATCACAATCATGATAACCATCGTACAAACATCATATTCAACTAAAAAACACATTCAAACATCAAATTAACATTATATATTAACATCATCACAACACAAACATCAAATATACATCTCATGTCAAATAACTCATGCTATCACATACACATCTATCTGCAAGCTAAACATTAAATGAACATATCTAACATGACCCTAACAATATGCACATCATGATGATCACCAACATGTAAATTAAGTACAACTGCAACATGAACATAAAATACATGGACCATATATATATATATATATATATATATATATAACTGAATAATGTTAAAAATATTCAACTGTAATATAAATGTCATGGATCAACTGGTGGTAGTACAACATCAATAGCAGTACTAGTGGAGGCCAGCTTAGTAAATGGTGCAACCTCGATGGTCGATGGTCAAGCCTGCTCATGATCATGACTAGCACTGATGGATGCATCAACTAGTGGTAGTACAACATCAATATAAGCAGTAGTAGTGGAGGCCTGCTTAGTCAATAGTGCAGCCTCGACGGTTGATGGTCCAGCCTGCTCATGATCATGACTAGTACTGATGGATGTCGCAGGCTACCGACTAGACGTGGCTGATGGTCCAGCCTCATCTCCATGATGACTATTAGATGCTGCTAGTGGAGCCTCATGCTCATCGGGCGGGGCGCAAGGTGAACGATCATGAGATGATGAGTCGTTGCTCGTGGACTGTCCATCACGTGCCATGGCTCGACTACGCCTATAACGTGCAACAATCCTCCTCAGTCGTGTAACAGCTGTCGTAGCTCCTACGACATGCCACATCAGGCTGTACATGTCATGCGGCATGCCTCTCCACATCCGTAATAGGCTATCATCAGCTTGTATGTCTCTATAATAAGTGGGCATGATGCCCACCTCAATAATCAATGCACTGAGTTAGTTTCCAAACTCCATCCTATATCTAGTCTCAGGTTGACCGTGCCTAGCAAAAGGCGGTACCGGTGCACCAGTAGGAGCATGTCTCTCTACACCAGCCTCATCCTGATCATGATCCTCAGCATCGGCCATGTGCTGATCGTCATCAGGATCCACGCCTATATCATGTGGTGGTTCCAGCATCTCCTCCCCATCAAAAGAGCCAATGTCTGCAAAATTTATACAAGTACACAACAATAATTAGAAAATTTCATTACACAATTTAATAAAAACAAGTTAAAGAACACGTTAGAATAAATCTAAATAAAACAGTAATATTACCTCTATCATCTAGCGGCTCATCATTTGTGAAGAGGATGTTGGCACACCCTCGCCAATATAATCCAGCATAAAGACATGGGACCATAATGAAGGGATGCAGCTCATCAACACTGGCTAGTAAGTCCAATGCATCATGCAATATCCTGGCTGGAAACATAATGTCTCCCCTCTTGGGCATCATTTACCCCCACATGTGTATCTGGGCCTCCAACATCGGCCTACGAGGCTGTCGAACAAAACTACGTCTCATCTCTGAAAATATCTCAAAAAATAAACAAAACAACTCTGAAGCAAACGGTAAGTTGACCCTCCCTTGTGCATGAGCACGACATCTATCTAAGGCCATACAAAACTACCGCAAAAAAATGGCAGACCACCTGACAAGTAGTAGCTCCTGTACTAAATAATCAACCTAATATAAAAGTGAGCAACTAATGTGTTGCCCGTCACTGGTGTTGTGCGAAATGGTTGAAATGATAAGTGAGAGGCACTGCACGTCCTGCCTACCAAATGCACCTACACGTAACTAACCTCCAGGTACCTGAAACTCTGAAGAAGACAGTACATGTGCTCCAATGTATCTCTAGGAGTAAACTAACTGACTCCCTGCTACACAACCAACTGGCACCTCTGGGAATGAGGGAAAATCCACCCCTCTCCTCGATAGTCCTATAATAAAATAAATATCCTCCTCAGTGGGTGTGTACCACTGGTCAGGACCAACCTAGAAAGCTTGTCGGTGGGCATTCCACCTGTGGATATGATATCTCAAAACACACTATGGGCCTTTAGGGAAGTAGCCTCCTCATAGAACTTGAGGAGGATTACCTGCCTAAGGATCCCCTGGGTATCTTCTGTAATAGGGAGAGAGTATGCATCTCTCTCCCTCTCTCGGGGCCCCCATTGGCAAATCATGTCATCATGTTCCGCCTGTTGTTGTTGTTGTTCCTCCTCTTCTCTTTCAATCATTGACATATTAAATCATTTTTTTATATTAAAACAGACATGTATTTAGGAATATATATTTATATATATATATTGAAAAAAAAAATAGACGAGTCGGTGCGCCACAAAAACAGTCACACACCGGTTCCAGTGCAACTTGTGTTTGTAGCACACCGGTGGCGGTGCCCCAAATGAAATACAACACACCGACCTCGGTTCAGCTGAAATTTTTTCAAGCACCGTTGACTATATCTGATGTCAGAATAGCGGTGCATTGACTGAAATATACACCTCAAAGCATATAGTCGTGTCAGTGCACCAACTTCCTGAAAATTACATATTTGACGGTGCGGTCTTTTACCCGGTCGCACAGTTGACCCTTTCGGAATGCCAAATGCGGTGCGCTGACAGACACCGGGGCGGCTAATTTTGTCAAAGCACCACACTGTTATTCCCATGGTCAACGGTGCGCCTGGCTAAATGAGCGCACCGCAATATTTTTTCGTTTAAAATAATGCGGAGCGCCTTTTGGTACCGCCCCAGAAACGGTGTGAATACCGTTAGCACTGGTGGTGGTGCGGCCTATAAATTTTACAAGCAACACCGTTATCTGGTGCGAGCCGAACGGCTCAGGCGCACCGCGCAAATTTTTTTCTTTTTCTTTTTTAATGGTTATTTTTAAGGTTATTTCAACTTCTAATCCGCTAAAAAGCTTAATTATGGAAAAACTAGAAAGATGCCTGTACATTTCGCCGTCGAGGAGGCACATTAGCTGTATAATATGAAAAAGAAAATTTTCCCACTGTTTTTCAAAATGCAAGCTGGAGATTGGTGGCCAATGCAGAGAAGCAGTGCGTGCAATGGGTGCAATAAGAGCACCGATATTAGGGCGGCTCAGAGAAGGGGAAATGGCACCGGTGCTTGAGAGCTCTGGAGCACTGAGGAAAGTGAAAAATGAGGTTTTTTGGTCGTAATTTTTTTTATTTAACCCTGTTTTGGTGCGTAGGGTTCTATAGGCGCACCGATATGCCTACTTACAACCGCACCGGGTGGTGTCACATTTTGCGCGTTGTTTATGATGCACCAGGGCGGTTCCCTAAAACTGCACCGAGATGTTTCAGTTTTGGCGTGATGTTTTGATGATGCACCAGGGCGGAATATTCATAAAGAACCATTGCAGAATAGTCGTAAAGCACCGGTTTTTTGCCGTAATTTTTTTTTCTTTAACACTATTCTGGTGTGTGAGTTTTATAGGTGCACCAGTGCTCTTGGATAACAACGCACCGGCACGTTTCTGTTTTGGCGCGGTGTTTTATAATGCACTGGCACGGAAGAGTTGTGAAGCACCGATGCATTACCATAATAGGACACCCCGTGCGGGTGTGTACATCGCGCACGGTGTCCGATGTGCCAATGATTTGTGCGCACCGGTGCTTTCTATGGTAGAGCGCACCGGTAATTGAGAGTTGCTCTGGAAAAATGAAAAATCTGGGTTTTTTCCCGTAATTTGTTTTTTATTTAACCCTTATAGGCGCACCAATTTTGTTTCTTACAAACGCACCGGTCGGTTTGTGTTTTGGCGCATTGTTTTATGATGCACTGGCGCAGTTTCTTTGTACTACACTGGGAAGTTTTGGTTTTGGTACGGTGTTTTATAATGCACCGGCGCGGAATAGTTGTGAAGCACCAGTACTATAGAATAATATGACGCACCGGGCGAGTGTGTAGGGAGTGCACGGTGTCTGGTGTGCCAATGTTTTATGCACACCGGTGCTTTCGAGATTCAAGGGCACCGGTGTGACGTTTAATGATAAGCGCACCAAGCGGAAAACATCTGCAAAACCCTCCGCCCGCCAACCATCTCTAGTAACCTCTGCTAGAAACAGATGTATGGGGTATTTTTATGTGGGGTTCCTCAAAAACATCCGCTAGAGGGTCTTTTCCTTGTAGTGTTCCTTCAAATTTTTATTTTTAGGCTTCTTGTATGAATTCTTCATGATCATTTTGTTAAAATCCAGCACACATCGAGTCTTGTCTTCAATTAAAAAGTCCTTTAGTTAGTGTGCAGTTTTGGAATTAATAAAATCAATCAACCTCTTGGCATACATGGCTCTATTCTACAATTTATGTTTATTTTCCACAATGACATTTTCCATATCTCTCACAATACTTTTTTCTTCCCCAATAATAATCAACATATCCCATATATTCTTTACAACATTAATAATCTCATTCCAAATAATCTCCCTTGACTGTATAAGGGACATATTTCCCTTTACTTTCTCTTTCAGCTCTTTGATTTCATCATAGGCAGTCTGACAGTATTGTTTATACTTCTCTGCATTATCCTTGTTCATTTGTACTTCCTGATTAGTAGCTCTGTTTACTTTATAAGCACTTTCCAAGTCCCTTTGATTTTTCTTCAGATCAATTTATGCCATTCTTAACTCGGTAGAGACTTGAGTTAATTGGGTAGCAGGGTCTTTTGAATTTGATGAAACAACAATAGTGGGAATCTATCTTATTATGTGACATGTCATTCCCTTATTTCAGGTTAGTTATCTCTTCATCCTTGGCTAGTATATCTTGAAACAACTACTCTTTCTCTGTCTCAACTTGGGCTACTTCAATAGCCATAAGATGCTCACCAGTAGGAAGCTTAAGCTTCTTCTTCAAAGTATGGATTTCAGATTCAACACTCTGCAAAAAAATTTGAATTGTTGATCCGTCTTCACGAACAACACCAATCTTGACAATTATTTTCTTTAACTCATTTTGTGTGGAGTAATCTCTAGAGTTTGCTTTCTCTATCTTCAATTGTTTGATTAATTTGTTCAACATATTTTCAAGTTTGGCAATAGGTGAAGTGGTATTGTTTAAATCATTAAAAATTAACTATCATCTTTTCACGTGCAATTTAATCTCATTAGGAAGAGGACTATTTTTTCCATCCACTGTCAAATTAACTATTTTGAAAGAAGTAGTAGATGACACATTCATAGCTGAAGGAGGAGAGAAGGCTATCCTTAGCCGATCTTTTTCCATATCCATGACTGTCAATAATCTTATATGCTCAAGAGAAATCCGAGCCTCTTACTAAGCCTGAATGTTATCTCTTATTCTTTTGTTTCTTTCTTAAATTTGTGATAAAACCTTTTTAACATTTGATAAAGAATCATGACTTGTACCCTCGGGAATAGGAGATGAAGGAGTACAAGAAGTGTCTCCCAATCACAAATAAAATTCAGACATAGTTGATGTTACACCATTTTTTGGTCATCTAATGATAATAGGTTAGATGACCAAAAAATGGTGTAATAGTTGAAGAACTACCCTCTTTCACTGTCTTTTCCTTCTTGACTTCATTTTCTACATCACTGTCCAAATCAATTAATTTCTCCCTTCCTCTTTTAAGCCCCTTCTCAGAAAGATGAGGGGTTTCCACCTCCATCTGCACAAATGAAGAAATTTTTCCACCATTTTCCAATTTTTCCATCTCTAGCCTAGACTCGTGAACGAATGGAGAATAACCATTCTCCACCCTCTGGTCTGAAATCATATGATATGGGTCAGAGGTCAATTTATCCTCTAATGACAAATGCATATTAGTTAGCATCTGGTGAGCCTCTTCTAGGGCCTGTCTGGTATTAACAATGAATGGCCCTATTGTCCTGGTTAATTTAAATAAATGACCTTTCTTCACTGGCACAAAATAATTTTGATCAACATTAAGACTTTGCCTAATGAACTCCAAGGCAAACGTCCTCATAGGAACAAAAACAGGTAACCTGAAAGGTTCTATATCAGCTTCAAATAATCTAATTTCAGTGTGGTTTTCATGAGCAAACCAATCCCCATACCTTACATCTTTGCTCAATTTCAGGAAAGACTGAGCTTCTGGAAACAACCTTGGTGCATACTCTCCATTTAGAATTGAATACACAATAGGAGGAAAGATGAGGTAAACTAAAAAATACCTTCATTTCCCACCTCCTTTCTTACTACGCTTGTCCAAAAGGCCACTGATTTCTTATTCTTATTCATGTCAACAATATTTAACCTCAATTGTGTAAAATTTTCCATATGACGGTAAAGAAATAAATACGTGACCAGGGATGGAAACCTAAAACTCCCTGTAATTGATAAACTCATGCACTGATTGTTTATAACATTCTCCAAATTAGTAGGAATATATAAAACCAAACCAGGCTTCATCATTAAAGCAAATGTTCCCAGAATTGACTTATCCACTATTTCAACATCTTCTTTACCCAAGATTTTGGCTAAAATCTGGAAAATTGGCCTTACATCTTCAACAAAGAGGCTTAAAGGATATTTGTCTGAATCCATTGAAAACTTTTCCTTTTCAGGTATTAAATAAAACACAATTAGAGAAAACTCAGGTCCCTGCAATTATTGAAAGTATGTGGAAAGGGACTCTTCAGTAAAACTCACATATGACTTTGCAGAGGGAAAGAAAAAAGATTGCCTAATTCACTGAGTTGATACTTGAAAGACACTTTCTCCCATTTGGTTCATGACAAAACACTTTTGAGGATACATGGCAAAGACTAACCAATGGATAAACTCAGGAAATAGGTAAGTTTGTGGAACAAAAACTGACAAGACTCCAGACTTGATTAAAGCAGAGGAAAATGGGAATTTTGACTAGTTTAGGATGACATGCTGATAGAAAATTGGGTGTTCTACTGTGAGGACAGTATCCACAATGTCAATTTTTGTGTCCATCAATGGAATATGAGTAGAATACTGAGCCATAACATTTTTCTTTGACATTTTGGATAAATTCAAGAACAGTTGTACAGGTTACCTGCCTCTGTCGAACCGGTTGGTGACTTGGATGCTGGTACAAATGTCAGATAACTTTAAGATGTTTAGGAGTGATCGTGGACAATAATGAGGGCAACATTATTTTTATAGGTGGAGAAAATTATTGGGTGGGAAAACAACATATGGAAGTGTAATGAATGATGAAATAACTAACATGATGGGTGAAGTGATGTGGAGGGTGACGTGGAAAACATAATTGGCTCGCTTGCTGGCATCGTGAGCTCATCGGTTTTCATCATTGCATGGGGACTCCACAGTACGGGATCGATCACGAAGTAGTGCCCTCACTGTTAATCTGGGCCACTCATTCCAGTCAACTGTCGGGGGTCAAAGATTCCAGCAGAGGCAACCCGCTTCTTAATCTCAGATCAAGTTGTTATTCCACATTGCTCAATTGTGGGAAATATTTTTCAATTGGTGGTCCCGACGTTGTCACATGCTCATATTTTAACATTATGCGTGAAATGTGGTCCCACCATCTGTCACATTTACTCCGACCAATTTTAATACATGCTTTTCAAAATTGTATTTTTTGCATATGCATATATATATATATATATATATATATATATATATACATATATATACATATATATATATATATATATATACATATATATATATATATATAGATATATATATATATATATATATATTTATATATATATATATATATATATATGTGTATATATATATATATATATATATATTTATTTATTTTTATTTTTTTTTTTAAGATGAAATAATCTCATATATACAACATATAAGAAATTTAAAACATGCCACAACATTTAGCTCGACCTAGGGATAGTGTTTTTTTGAAAAATAACATTAAGAACCCCAGATTAGTGCCTTCACTTCGGGCATGGAGTCAAAAGGCGACTTACACATTTCAAATGAGTTACTCACCGAACTATGTACAATGATCAAACCGGTATGTACAATGTTGAAATGAAACTTTAATGCTGGAAATAGTGCTTCGGATATTGCCCATTCACTGGTAATGGCAGCATTTCACTATCCAAATTTTATAAGACAAAAGTATATTTGGCTCTAGATTCAGTAATTTTAAAAGGGCCATACCAAAGGGGATCAAATTTCCCATGCTTACCTTTATCTTCCCTTCTAGCATCCCATCTTAAAACAAGATCACCTCGCAGAAAAAGAACATCTTTGGATTTTCTATCAAATTTTTTTTTTCATTTCTCTTCATAGATGATTAGATTCTCTTTGACCTTATCTCTACTTTCATTTAGCTCCACCAACCTGTTCATTCTTCTAATTAAAGGATTTGGTTTTTCTTGGACATCTTGAATTGATGCTATCATAGGCTTTATTAACTGACTGGGGAACAATGCCTCAGTACCATATACCAACTCAAATGGGTATTTTCTAGTTGATCTGCTAGTAGTTATTCGACTTTCCCAGAGAGAAAAATTCAATTTTGAATCCCAATCTTTCTTATTCTCTGCTATTGTCTTCTTCAAAATCCTTATCAATGTCTTATTTGAAGATTATGCTAACCCATTCCCCTAAGGATGATAAGCAGTAGAATGTGATAAGATAACATTGTATTTCTGGGAAAAATCGATCAATTCAGCAGATTTAAAAACTTGGGAATTATCAGTATTAACTTATTTGGACAACCAAACCTACTGAAAATATTTTCTTCTATAAATTTCATCACCACCAAGTAATTTTCCTTTCTTGTTGGCACTGCGTCAACCCACTTTGTAAAATAATATGTCCTTGTCAATATCCACCTGCACTGTCCACTGGAGGGTGGGTTAATTTCTCCAACAAAATCTAGCCCCCATTTCCTGAAAGGCTCTTCTATGAATACATGAATTAAAGGTAGTGGCGCCAACTTCTTCTTCTCAGAAAAAGTCTGGAATTTCTGAAAATTATTCAATGATTTATAAACCACTGAAAAAAAAAATAAAAATAAAAAATAAAAAACTAAAATAAAAAATAAAAATAAAAATAAAAATAAAAATAAAAAAAATAAAAATAAAATAAAATAAAATAAAAATAAAAAATACCAGCTTTTAAAATCTTATGGACTGCAATGACCTCCATAGGCTATCGTGATATTCTTTAATTATTTCAACAACTTCTCCCTCTGTCAGACAAAGTATCAAGATACCCACTCAATCTCTCCAATATAACTTTCCATATACAATCACATACTTTTGAGCCTTTACTTTCAGAGCCCTGTATTTCGTTTTGTTCATGGTAGGAGGACAACAAGGAAAACACAAGTAATGCACAATATCCTTGTACCATTCAAAACACAACAATTTATATTGAATTTTATCACTTAATTCAGACTTTGTTTGTTTGGCAACATCTTATTTCTCTTCAACTTCAGCTAACAGAATAATTCCTAAAGCTTGAAAATTTGTTTTCGTCGGAATTTTGGCCAAACCTTTTCCCTTTATTAGTTTTGTTGGTTTTATGTCAAAATCATATTCTTGTATCTTGGCTATTCGCTTACCCCTTTTACCTTCTACATCACTATGAACCAAAACATCCTTAACAACAGTATTTGGCACATGTGCAATCACCTGGGACTGAAGAAGATTTGAAGGCTTTAACCAAGGCATAATCCTTATTTTCCAAAATATTATATTTTAGTTTTGCATCCCTCAATACTTTACCGAAAAAGGCTACAGGTTGTTCTCTCTGCTCCTCATTCTTCTGCAAAAGTACAACTGCAATAGTACAGTCAGAAGAAAAAGAAAAAAAAATTGAAAACGATTTCATAATTAGGACTTATCAACATAGGAGCTTCTTGCAAAGCTACTTTAATTCTTGAAAAGTAATCCCTTGCATATTCATTCCACTTCACTTATGCCCCTTGCTTCAACATATTAGTTATTTCTTTGACAATTTTAACATAATTTGGAACAAACCTCCTAAGTAAGTTAATTCTCTTTCTTACTTCTTGGAAAAGGTATCTTACTTATTACTTCCACCCTCACAGGGTCTATCTTCACTCCTTATTTTGAAACAATATTTCCCAACAACTTTCCCTGCTTTACAGCAAAGTGATATTTTTTGGATTCAAAGATAAACCATACCTTCTACAGATATCAAAGGTTTGTTGCAAATGCTCCAAATGTTCTTAATCTGATTTAGAAAAGACAATTATATCATCTAGATAAATCACCACAAACTTATCTCTTTCCCCCACAAATGTTATATCCATAGCTCTTTGGAATGTGGCAACAACATTCATCGATCCAAAAGGCATTTTGGCATACATGAATGTGCCCTAAGGAGTCGTAAATGTTGTTTTCTTCTGATCCTATTTCTCTACTACAATTTGATTGTAGACAGAGAAACCATCAATCATGGATAATCTATATGAACCTGTTATATTTTGTAAAATATGATCCATCTTCGGTAAAGGATAATTATCCTTAAAAGATGTTCTGTTCAAATTTTTGAAATCCACACATAACCTTATTTCACCATTCTTTTTCCTTACTGGTATAATATTTTCCACCCAATCTATATACCTTAAAGGAACAATTATTTTAGCCTGTAATAATTTCTTAACCTCTTTCTCAATTGAAGGCAACAACAAGGGATTGATCTGCCTTAGATTTTGTCTAAAAGATTTGACCCTTGGCTTCAAAGGAATTTTGTGTTGAATGATATTAGTGTCATAGGTCTTCAAGTCTTCATATGACCATTCAAAAATGTCAAATTTCTTAAACAAACTTATATATCTTTGCTTAAAAATTTTAGGAACACCTTTGAACAATCTCACCATCTTGGGCTGTTGATCTATACTCAAATTACAATATTCTAACTCATCTTCAAGGTATACTTTCTTTTGGTTCATAGCAACATCATCAAAATTAAATAACTTTTTGAGAGGTAATAATCCCTTTGGTATCACATTATCTTTGAGTTGTAAAATATTTTTATTAACTATTGAATCTTTGAAGGAAACTGCTCCTTCCTGCTGCTTTCCAATATCTTCATTTTGGTCAATTTCTAAAATATAAAACTCTCCTATCATCTCCAAAAACTCTTTAATATGTTCTTGACCTTCAAAAACCTGCCAATGCTTCACGTTATCTGGAATTGAAGGTCTATGTCTGATTTCTACTTGATATCTCAACCTAGGATTTGGGGGAGGTTTAAAAGTGTTGGCTGCAACTGCCAAAGAATTTTCCAGCCTATTCCCTTCCCTAGGAACAAATTATATATTAAAAGCAAGAAATAAATTCTCTACTAAATCCCTCACTTCATTTCTGTAAGTTCTTAACCTTGGATGTCTTGCCTAACAATGATTTTTAATATGTTTAACAACTAGTTCTGAATCTCCAAAAACATAAATATTTTGTACTCCTAATTGTTTTGAAGTTTGCAACCCAAGAATTAGAGCTTCATGTTCTGAGATATTATTTGTAGAATCAAATTCTAATTTATATGAAAATGGAATTAAATGACCCTTTGGAGTGATTAAAAGAATACCTTCTATAGTACCATCTTTCGAACAAGCACCATCAAAATAGAGTTTCCAGGCTCAATTTTCTGTCAGCTCTTTATTCTCAATTGCTGAAGGGAGTTTCACCTGAGTATCTTCAACAATTTCTGCAACTTCTTGCAGCATGAAACAAGAAAAATCATCTTTTTCCTGACTTTACACAGGAAAATTATTGGCATTCTCCTCAGTAATAATTTCCAGAAACCTGGTTTCTCTGTATAATATTCTCTCTTCTCCCCAAAAAATTGGTATTATGGCATAAGTAAATCCAATATTAGAACACCTCCCAACTTAGCCCCCAAAGATATGGAACGAAGCATCCCAAAATGACCTAGGATATCTGCCACTACAACATCCATCACAAAGCTTCTGGCCGGAATTTGAGCCAATGAAACAACCATATCTTTAATCAACCCCACACACTTAACCTTCTTGGAATAAAATGAGTAAATATCCTTATAAGGTTTGGTAATTTGTAAATTCAATTGCTTCATTACTGATAATGGCATTAAATTGTGAGAAGCTCCAAAATCCAACATACAATTGTGTAGCACAAAATAATGCACCAATAAATAAATGTAAAAAGGAGGAGTGGATGAATCCACCTCTTCCACGTGAGGACCAAAAATCGCCACTAGTCTCTCTTCTTGCAAATTCACAATATCTGCTACATTATCCCCTTGAGAAAGATTAACAAAATCTGAAAACTATTTTTTATACATTGGAGTCTTAACCAACTCACTCATGGGAATTGGTATCTTTATCTTCTCCAATTATTTTGTTAAATTAAAATGATTACTTGGTTTTATTAACTTCTCAAGATATTCATCATTCTTCTTCAAATGTGAAATTTGTTCTGAAGAAAAAAATAGTTTTGTTTAAATTCTCACCTTTTGACTTCCCTTGTGAAATCTCCCCTTGTTGAAAAGTGGTTTTTGATATTGAATCAATTTTTTGCTTCCCTTTGTCAAGTTGCTTTGAAGGTTGTTGTGGAGTCGCCATCTGTTGAGGTACTTGATCTTCTGGCACCTCATCATTATTCAACAATATTGATCTCTTCCTTGATATCAGATCATAGTTTTTGTGTAATTCAGCCTGCATATGATCAGTAAATTGTTTACAGTATTGCCCAATTTCTTTTTCACTCAGGGATTCTTCTGCTTCAACATTGACTTGCTCATTTTCATCATCTTCTACTTCATCTGCATGTACTGTTTATATTTGATTGGCTTGCTCCTTTTCACTTCCTTATTTTGTATCTTCATTTCCATATTCTATATACAAAGGAGGTTGGATCACGCCTTGATCCTTCTTTTCCCTTTGCAGGATCTGCAAGGGTTGTTTTCTAAACTATGGGTTGAAATTTCGATTTTGGGCTTGCTTCCCTTGTCTAGGAGGGTTTTTCTTTTCCAATTCCAATGTTACTAATTTATTTGACAATTTTTTTATGACTTTAGTCATATCTTCCAATCTTTAGTCATGAGAGACTTCTTCCTTTCTCTTTCCTTTATCTTGTGTATGTTGCTTTCCTTTAGAATTTCCTGCTGCAATCAAATTTGCCTCAATATCTAAGGCATCAGTTTGGATTTTATCTAAAGTGGGAGACCTCCTCTCCCTTAGAGTGAAACCAAAGTCGAATTCAAAAGCTCCAACAAAAACAATATTTTCTCTAGCTCGAGGGGGTTTTATTTATGCTAGAAGGCTATGATACAATTTATTAAACCTTTTAATAAAATATGTGAAATTTTCTTCTTGTTTTCTTTTAATAACATTGAATTCAGTTAAGAAATATTCATGATCCTTCTTTTCACCCCATCTCTTAGTGAAATTGTTTTCCATTTCTTCCTAATTATTAATTGAATTGGCTGGAAGTGTCTTGAAACACTTTCGAGCCTCTCCATCTAAATATTGCACAACTAACCTTAAAACAACATCAAGATACTCAACATTGAATTTTTTTGCAAAGGCACAAAAAGAAGCAACATGTTTCTCTGCTGAAATATCATCTTCTCCTGTGAAACAATGCAAAAATTTAAGGCAATATTGTGGCATTGCATTCATCGTCTGGGCCAAATTTAATGGAGCATATCTATTCAGAAGAAAAGGAGGAATAACCATATTGGGATTTTTATTAATCCCTGCTTGAAACACAAATGGTGGAGGAGGTAATACTGATATAGGGATAGGCTGACTTGTTGCAGAGACAAATTGTTGTGAAGTTCCAAAATGAAGTGCTCAAACTTATTGAAACTCATGGAACTAAAAATTAACTGACTCAAAATATTTTCTTCCAAAGTAGGTTCAGGAAAATCTTAACGAGAAGACACATGTCATTCTTCCAAGAATTGAACGTTTCTGACTACTTCTTTTGAGTGGAAAACTGGAGTTTGTATAGTAGAACTGCTACCTAGAGCATAGAGGGTAGGACTTGGAGTAATTGGGGATTTGGATTTCCAAACCCTTCTTGATACTATATTTTCTGGGTCAGATAATATTGGAAACTTCTGCTGCGAGGTATTAGACCTCATGTGTGGTCTTCTGGAAACTAGGTCCATGTTGATGAAAAACACGGCCTAATCACTTTCTTTGTTCACTAATCAAAGATATGATTTCTGAAACAAAACTTAGGGAAAAATGGCTTCGTGTCTTTGTTCCCCGACAACAGCCCCAAAAAATGTTGTTCCTTGGGAGACAATCTCTGGTTGTAGGGAGATCAGTGCCCAAGACATTTACTGTCACTTGTAAATAGAATTATTTGTTTTCCCTTCATATTGTAACCCCATAACTTATATCTTAAACCCTTTAATCTTTATAGATAACAAAACTCCTCAAAGTGCCTTTAAATGATAAATGTGCATGAACAAGCGAAGGTTAAATGCTAGTGAAAAAACATTATCAATATGTTGTAAATCACAAAAAATATTATCTCTGGCTTTAGAAGAAAACAGTTGCAAGAAATGATTTCAGAATAAAGGAGCGCATTATTAAGGAAATTTACTCCAACTCACAGATGTAAATTAGACACTAGCAGCTGCATTACTTTATTCCAATAGAAGAGACATACATAAAATGGAACATGAAAAACTCAACACATTCATCAATTGCTGGAAAATTATTTGAAAAACTTTATTAATCTCATAAAAGACAAAGTACAAAACTTTCCAAAACTTTTGAGGCCCAAAATTCAGAACCTCGCATCTCTTTCGAAAAATTCTTAACTACAAAATGGACAGTTTTGAAATTGTCAACTTCCTAAACTGTTTCTTTCGGTCATTACATAGTAAAATAGAAAATTATAATTTCTTCAACAAAATAAGGTAAAAGTAAAATGTAAAATTGCATTTGATCACGTGGTGGCAATGGCTTGAGATAATGGAAGAGAAGAGGTTTTGGCATCTGTATTATCAGTTTGTGGAGACATCCATTCTTTACACTTTCTCCACAAGTCTACATTTGAGCTGGAACAATTTAAGAGCTTGACATGAGCGATTTTGAAGTCTACGATCCTAGAATATGAGGGTCTTTCTAAAAAAAAATTAAAAAATAAAAAATAATAATAATACTAAAATAAAATTAAAATTAAAATTAAAATTAAAAAATAAATAAATTAAATAAATAAATAAATTAAAAATTAAAAATTAAAAAAAAATAATAATAATAATAATAAATAAAATATTTCATCATCCATAACCGCTGAAAATATTTATGCAGAAAATTCACAATAGTGGCTCCCTTTAGGATAACAGTCTTCTCATGCGTATTTCCAATTCTACTCTTTGCCTGTGCCAACAATGTTTCATATGTGTAACAAGGAAGAATATTTCCTTGTTGGTCCCAACAGGATGGCAAATCAGCCCTGGTTCTTTTATCAGACAACACATTAAATCTTACCGCTGCTTCTTTAACTTCCTTAAGCTTTTTCTCTATAGTCTTCCTATATGAATTCTTCATGATCATTTTGTTACACTCCAGCACACATCGAGTCATGTCTTCAATTACAAAATCCTTCAGTTCTTGTGTAGTTTTGGAATTAATAAAATCAATCAACCTCTTGGCATACATGGCCCTGTTCTACAATTTCTGTTTATTTGCCACGATGACATTTTCTAGGTCTCTCACAATGCTATTTTCTTCCCCAACAATAATCAGCAGATCCCATATATTCTTGACAACATTAATAATCTCATTCCAAATAATCTTTGTAGCCTGCATAAGGGACATATTTTCCTTCACTTTCTCTTTCATCTCATTGATTTCCTGATAGGCAGTCTGACAGTCTTGCCTACACTTATGTGCATTATCCTTGTTCATTTGTACTTCCTTCTCAATAGCTTTAATTACTTTATAAGCACTTTCCAGGTCCCTCTAATTTTTATTTAGATCAATTTCTTCCATTCTTAACTCGGTAGAGACTTGAGTTAACTAGGCAACATGGTCTTCTGAATTTGACGAAACAACAATAATGCAGACATGGGAGTCTATCTTCTTCTATAACATGTCATTCCCTTATTTTAGCTTAGTTATCTCTTCATCCTTGGCTATCAGAGCTTGCAACAACTGCTCTTTCTCTGTCTCAACTTGGGCTACTTCATTATCCATAGGATGCTCACTAGTAGGAAGCTTAAGCTTCTTCTTCAATGTCTGGATTTTAGATTCAACACTCTGCAACAGTTTTAAAATTGTTGATTTTTCTTCAAGATCAACACCAATCTTGAAAATTATTTTCTTTAACTCCTAATTTTGTGTTGAGTGGGCTATAGAGTTTTCTTTCTCAAACTTCAATTGTTTGATTACTTTGTTCACCATATTTTCAGCTTTGGCAGCAGGTGAAGTGGTCTTGTTTAAATCATTAAAAATTAACTGTCATGTTTGCATGTGCAAGTTAATCTTATTAGAAAGAGAAATATTTTTGGCATCCACTATCAAATTAACATTTTTGAAAGTAGTGGATGGCACATTCATAGCTGAAGGATGAGAGAAGGATATCCTTAGCTGACTTTTTTCCAGATCCCTAGCTGTCAATAATCCTGTCTTCTTAAGAGAAATCTTAGCCTCTGACTGAGCCTCAATATTATCTCTTATTATTTTGTTTCTTTCTTCAATTTGTGAGAAAACATTTTTAACATTTTACAAAGAATCATGTCTTGTACCCTTAGGCAGGGCAAATGAAGAGTACAATAAGTGTCTCCCAATTGCGAAGAAAATCTAGGCATAGTTGAAGAACTACCCTCTTCCACTGTCTTTTACTTCTTGGCTTCATTTTCTACATCACTCTCCAAATCAATTAATTTATCCCTTCCTCTTTTAAGCCCCTTCTCAGCAGGATGAGGGGTTTCCACCTCCATCTGCATAGATGCAGAAATTTGTCCACCATTTTCTAGTTTTTCCATCTCTGGCCTAGACTCATGAACAAATGGAGAATAACCATTCTCCACACTGCGGTTTTAAATCACGTGATATGGGTCATAGGCCCATTTCTAATCTAATGACAAATTCATATTAGTCAGCATCTGGTGAGCCTCTTCTAGGGCATATCTTGTATTAACAATGAATGGCCTTAATGTCCTGGGTAATTTTAATAAATGGCCCTTCTTCATTGGCACAAAATGAACTTGATCAACATTAATACTTTTCCTGATGAACTCCAAGGCAAACATCCTCGAAACAAAAACATGTAGCCTGAAAGGTTCTATATTACCTCCAAAAAATCTAATTTGAGTGTGTTTTTCATGAGCAAACCAATCCCCATACCTTACATCTTTGCTCGATTTCAGAAAAAAAAAATTGAGCTTCAGATAACAACCTTGGTGCAGACACTCCATTTAAAGTTGAATACACAATAGGAAGGAAAGAGGAGGTAAGCTCAAAAAGACCTTCATTTCCCACCTCCTTTCTTACTAGGTCTGTCCAAAAGACCATTGATTTCTTATTCTTATTTACATCAACAATATTTAACCCCAATTGAGTAAAATTGTCCACATGACTGTGAAGAAATAAATAGGTGACCAAGGATGGAAACCTAAAACTCCCAGTAATTGATAAACTCGTGAACTGGTTGTTTACAACATTCTCCAAATAAGTAGCAATATCTAAAACCACCCCGGGCTTCATCATTAAAGCAAACATTCCCAGAATTGAATTATCCACCATTTCAACATCTTCTTTACCCAGGATTTTGGCTAAAATTTGTAGAATTGGCCTTACATCTTCATCAGATAGGCTCAAAGGATATTTGTCTGAATCCATGGAAAACTTTGCCTTTTCAGGCATTAAATAAAAACAATTAGGGCAAACTCAGGTCCCTGAAATTCTTGAAAGTATGTGGAAAGGGACTCTTCAGTAAAACTCACATATGACTCTACAAAGGGAAAGCAAAAGGAATGCCTAATTAACTAAGCTCACACTTGAAAGACATTTTCTCCCAATTGGTTCATAAAAAACACTTTTGAGGATACATAGCAGAGACTAACCAGTGGATAAACTCAGGAAATAGGTAAGTTTGTGGAACAAAAACTAACAAGACTCCAAACTTGATTAAAGCAGAGTAAAATGGGAATTTTGACTGGTTTAGGATGACATGGTGATATAAAAGTGGGTGGTCTACTGTGTAGACAGTGTCCACAATGTCACCTTCTTTTTCCATCAATAGAATATGAGTAGAAGACCCAACCATAACATTTTTCTTTGACATTTTGGACAAAATCAAGAACAATTGTACGGGTTTCCTGGCTCTGTCAAAGCGGTTGGTGACTTGGACGCTAGTACAAATGTCAAAGAACTTTAAGCTATTCGGGAGCGGACGTGGACAATAACGAGGAAAAAAATCTTTTTTTATAGGAGGAGAAACTGATTGGGTGGGACAACAATGTATGGAAGTGTAATGAATGATGAAATGACTGACATGATGGGTGAAATGACATGGAGGGTAACGTGGAAAACATAGTTGGTTCGCTTGCTGGCGTCGTGGCCCCTTTGGCTATCGTTACTGCAGGGGGAATCCGCAGTACGTGATCAATCACGGAGGAGTGCCCCCACAGTTAATCTCGGCCACTCATTCCAGTCAATTGTCGGGGGTCAAATATTTCAGCGGAGGTACCCTGCTTGTTAATCTTCGATCAAGTTGTGATGCCGCATTGCTCCATCGCGGGAAATATTTTTCAATTGGTGGTCCCAATGTTGTCAACTACTCATCTTTTAACATTATGTATTAAATGCGGTCCCACTGCCTGTCACATTTACTCCAACCACTTTTAGTACATGCTTTTCAAAATTGTATTTTGTGTCTATATATATATATATATTAAGCAGACATAATCCCATATATACAACATAAGAAATTTAAAATAGGACACAACATGGTGTATGTGTATAGACTACAAACAACTCAACAAAATTAAATTCAAAGATAAATTTCCTATTCATGTCATTGATAAATTGTTAGATGAATTACATTGAGAAATTTTCTTGACTAAGTTGAATATTTTTTTTGGATATCATTAAATCTAAATGAGGCAAGAAGACATTCCCAAAACAGACTTTAGAACACTTGAAGGTCATTATGAGTTTTTGGTTATGTCATTTGGACTTACAAATGCACCTTCAACATATGAAAGCTCGATAAAATAAATTTTATTTTCAAACCCTTCCTTAGAAAATTTGTGCTAGTACTTATTGATGACATACTAACTAGAAAAAATCTTTGGAAGGGCATGTGCAACATGTTGATAGGGTATTGAAAACGTTGGAAGAGAAACAACTATATTCAAATCCTTCCAAGTGTACCTTTGGTTTTCAAGAAGTGGAATGTTTGGGTCATATTTTATCACATGATGGTGTCAAGGTGGATTAAAACAAAATCAAAGCTACGAGGTAATGGGAAATCCCCAAAACCTTGAAGAAACTCAAAGGATTATTAGGATTGATTGGATATTACTGTAATTTTGTCAAAAAAATATGGTTAAATAGAAGCACCTATAACAAAAATATTGAAGAAGGAAGCATTTTCTTGGACTAAAGAAGCAACCAAATCATTTAAAGAACTTAAAGAGGCCATGTGTACAAATCCCATATTTGTGACACCTGACTTCACAAACATATCTTTTATGGAGTGTGATGCCTCAGGGCATTGCATTGGTGCAGTTTGATTGAAGAAGGAAGGCCCCTTGTCTAAATTAGTGAACTTAAAGGAAAGGTGGATGTAACTAGATCACAAAACAAAAGAAAACATAGATCAACGAATTGAAAAGAAGACTTTTCAAGGGGAAACATCATTTTACATCACATAAATGAACAATTCTTGGATAATTCAAATGAAAATACCTCCTTGGTATATATAGGAGTCTAAGGGCTCAAAATATAATTAGGGCCTACATAAAAATAATAATGTAAGGGCACAACAATAATAATAGTGGGCTTATATGGGGCACAACAATAACTATATGGGGGCTAGAGTGGTATTATAGGGACCTAACATGCCCCTCTCCTTAAAAAAAGTGTTGTCCTCAACGCTTGAGTAGTTTTGGATGCTTCTGAATAAAATATGCATTCTCCCATGTGGACTCTTCAATAGGTAAGTTCTTACACTTAATGAGATACTCTGAAATTGATCTATTTTGTAGTTTTCATATTCTTGTTTCTATGATTGCTTCATGATCCAATATTATTTTCCCTCCTCGTCGAGTTCTCGCAGTATATTTTTAATTGAGATATTTTCACCTATAACCTTATCTAAGCATGAAACATGGGAAAATGGGTGTACCCGCGAAGCTGCAGGTAACTCTAATTTTTATTCCATAGTACCAATCTTTTCCAATACCTTATAAGGGCCATAGTACTTAGGTGATAATTTATTATCCTTCTTAGCTTGTTTGAGGGACATTTGTTTGTATGGTTGTAGTTTTAATAATAAACAATCACCCACATCAAAACTTCTTTCATTTAGATGTTGATATGCCTGTTGTTTCATTCTATTTTGTGCCAAAGTCAGGTTATCCTTTAAGAGTTCAAGAACTTGTTGTTGATGCTCGATCTAATATTCCACAGCTTGAAACTTGAATTGTATCTTAAAAATGATGTGATAGATGATGGATGATATCCATAAAGCACCATCAATGGGGTAATTTTTGTTGCGCCATGGAGGGAAGTGTTATATAACCAATTTTCCAGGGATAACCACTTGATCCATTGTGTTTTTTTATCAGATACAAAGCAATAAAGATATCCTTCCAAACATTTTTTTCATTATCTTAGTTTTCCCGTCATATTGAGGATGATAAGATGAGCTGTGAGCTGATTGAGTACCAAGACAAGAAAATGATTTTGTCCAAAAATTTCTAGTGAAAATGGGATCTCTATCACTTACGATAATATTTGGGTTTCCATGTAGCTTTTGAATTGTTTCCACAAATACAGTAGTGGTTGTATTGGCTTTGAAAGGATGATATATTGAAAAAAACTATTCATACGTGTTAAGTCCATCAATTACCACTATGATGGTACTCTTTCCTTCGGACTTGGATAAACATGTGATGAAATCCATGGAGACCTCTTCCTAATGTTTACTTGGAATGGATAATGGTTGTAAGAGAACTAGGGTCTTAATTGTCTCAACTTCATTTTGTTGGAAAACCAAAAATTTCACCACAAAATTTTGAATATTAGATTTAAGGACATCCCAAAAAAATTCCTTCTTGACCCTGTGGTAAGTTTTTAAAACCCCCGAGTACCCTCTTATAAGAGAGGTGTGCAATTCCAAAAGAATATTTTGTTTAAGTTGAGATTTCTTACATTGATATAAGCAACCTTTGTACCACAATGAATCATTTTCCAAATAAATGAATTAGAGGTGTTGGGATCCTGCTAAAACTTTTGAATGAGTGTCCATACTTCCTCACCATTTTTTCATTCATCCCTTGCTCCAGTTATCCAATCAGGTTGGATAATAGAAATGGAAAAGGGAAATGCTTCCACATCCTCATCCCTTCTTGAGAGTGCATCTGCAACAACATTGTCGAAAATGGAAATAAGAAATACTGAAAATGGCATCAAAGAAGGATTTTAATTTAATTTTGCCTTGAATTAAATTGAAAGAAAACTATAATTCCAAGTCACATGACAACGTCTACGAGTTAACTAAGTTAGGATGAATTAGTTGGTTCGGTTAATTCGAGTTGAGGGTCAAACTAGAGGCATGTAGAGTGTCTCTTACATTATAGGAGCCCTGGTTGAGTTCTCCCCAGATAAATCTTTGTGTTATGCGATTGAAATTATTTCTCCTTCTTGTTCATGTGATTAAGTGATAGTAATTGGTTTCTGCAATTTGTAGAATAGATTTAAGTATTTTTTTTTAATATATTATAATATCAATTGAATCTATGTGGATTTTCAGCATGGTGTCAGAGCATGAATCACTCTAGAAGATAAGAATACGATTTTATTATGTGCAAGTGAATCGAATTCACAAATCTACTATTCAGGACCAACAACAAGATCATGATGTATTTTTCTGTATTGAGACTCGAATATGCCCTTGAGGGTAGTTTGAATTACAATACTTGGAGAGACAGGATGGAAGCAGTGTTGGAAGACAAAGGGTTGAAGGAATTCATAGACAATGATATTCCTAAGCATGCAGCAACAGATGCTCAAGATCTGGTGAAATGGAAGAAGAACGTAGTAATGACAAGAAGGATTCTGTTAGAAGGAGTTCGAGATCATATTGTCTCGAACCTCCATGGAAAGGCAACTCCATATGTTATGTGGAGGGCCTTAACATATTTGTTTTAGAATAACAGCGACTACAGGAAGCTAGCATTGAAGGACAAGCTTAGAAAAATCAAGATGTAAGAGGGCAACACAATACCAAAGTACTTGACCAAGTTCATCCAATGTCGGGATGAGCTTGGAAGTGTTAGTGTTTCCATTGTCGAGGATGATCTGGTGAGCCTAACACTTCTAGTCCTTCCCAAGAGTCGGCACAGCTACCGAGATTCGATAAATGGGAGGGAGAAGATACCTGAGTGGGAGCGATTGTTGTCCGACTTGGTCCAGGAAGAGATTAGGAGAAACACCAAAGATGAGACCTCTTTCAAATAAGAGGACTTTGCATTAGTTAGTAAAGGAAAGAAATCCAAGGGAAAGAAGTCCCAAGGCGAATAGGGCAAGAAGAAATACTTGTCCAACATCAAGTGTTTTCATTGTCACAAGTTCGGACACTATGCCACGAAATGTCCACAAAAGAAGGCAAGCAAGAAGGAGCTTGTAGTAGCAACAACAGGTAAAGCTCTAGCTTCACGATTCGAACTTAATTTTACTCTCATTGCATGCATGGAAAGAAATGTAATCGAATGCATGCGGTATCTTGATAGTAGTGCCTCAGTCCATATGACGGGGAATATATATCTCTTAAGTGACTTGGAGGAGAAAGACCTCAAGCAGAACATAGAGTTTGGAGATGTTGGGAGGTATAGCACGACCTACATCGGTATTCTTACCTTTCAGAGGGAGTCCATCTCCCCTCTCAAACTCACATATATGTTGTTTATTCCCAAACTAAAGAAGAATCTTATTTCCATCGCGGTATTGGAAGATTGTGGCTATGATGTGATATTTAGCAAAGGAAAATTTTTCCTTAGACACATCACCATGGGATGGGTGAAGCAGATTGGTGTGCGAGTCAAGAACCTGTATGCTCTCGAGGTCGAAGATGCTTGCAAATATTTGAGGATCAAGGAAAAGGGTAGAGACATTATGGCTGAGAGAGAGCATAAATTACCTCTCAACATGCAGCCTCAAAAGGAGCCTCATAAAGTTGTGGAGAAACCACACTCAGAAAAGCAGAGAGGAGGCTGAGTGGAGACATCCACTCAAGAAGAGACCTCTAATAGGGGGGGATTTTGAGCCAAGTGGGAAAAGGAAGCACATGCATCCATACCTCTAGGTGAGAGGTGGGGCGATGTAAAGCAATAGTCCCAAGAGTGCAGAAATTTGGGCAGGGTCTGTTTTCAGTAGACAGTGCAATAACTAGTAGGAGTCAGAGAATCGGATGACAGATGCATCTTACTGATCACAACTTATTCAATTTGGATGCTTTTCAGTTTTAGAAGTTGTAGTAGCAACAACGCTAGAGAGAAGTGTTGTATGCAGAACATTCCAAAGGTACCATATAGGGATAGAAGGATGCTTTTCAGTTTCAGAAGTTGTAGTAGCAACAACGCTAGAGAGAAGTGTTGCATGCAGAACATTCCAAAGGTACCATATAGGGATAGAGTTGAATACCTTTCTTGTTGAGAGGGAGTGTTGAAAATGGCATCAAGAAGGATTTTAATTTAACTTTCCCTTGAATTAAATTAGAAGAAATTTATAATTCCACATCACATGACAACTTGTACGAGTTAATTAAGTTAGGATGACTTAGTTGGTTCAGTTAATTCGAGTTGAGCATCAAACTAGAGGCATTTAGAGTGTCTCCTAAATTATAGGAGCCCTCGTTGAGTTTATTTTGAGTTGTAATTAATTAACTCAGTTTATCTAAGTTAAAATCAATTTAACTAGTTCTAAGTGATGGAGGCACTTGAGAAAGGTCAAAGTGTGAAAAATAGATTTAATTCACATGCAGTGATCAATCAGATAATTGATAATTCACTCATGCATGTCAGTTATGAAAAAGACCCATTTAATATTGGAGTTCAAGGGCAGTGTACTATCAGTTGTATAATTATCCGAATTGTACAGGTGGTGCATGCAGTTGGAGGAAGACCCCTAATGGATTGTGCAGTATGGATTGGGAATTTCCCTAATTAATAGGGCCTAATTACCTAGGAAAATTGCGCAAGGAAATAGGGACTTGGGCAAGCCACAAATTGGTTAAGTATTGAACCAATCTTGTCTAGGAATCAATGAGACATATAAAGATAGTGCAGAAGTTTAACAGCTTGGAGAAAAACATTGTAATCTTCTCATATTCTTTGTCTTATGCAATATATAGAGAGAGATATTTTTAGCTCAGGCTCTCCCCAAATAAATCTTTATGTTGTGCGATTGAAATTCTTTCTCCTTATTGTTCATGTGATTATGCGATTGTAATTGGTTTCACAATTTGTAGAATAGATGATTTCAAAGTTATAACTCAACATATTTGTGACCTATTTTTGCTAATCTTCTGAAGATAATCTTTGTTCCAAGAAGTATTTAAGATTATCATGTGGGGGCATCATTTCTTTAGTGCATGTAGTATTGTCAACATTTCCTTCTCATATATAGAACATATTTACCGATCAAGCAAGAAATTTACGAATTACACATTTTTTGAGGTAGCAAAAGAGTCATCCGATTTTGAAAAGTGTTCATTCAGAATACACCTTTTTTTAAGCATATTTTTGACACTATATTTTTTTATGTATCAAGTATATTTTTTTTAAATGTTAGTGATTTTCGTTTTGATTTTCAAAAGCGTTGATGCAACATCAACCCTTTTTTTTTCTGGAGCATATTTTAAACACTTTAAATTTTCTTATGTATCGAGTATGAATATTTTTTTTAAATGTTAGTGATTTTCATACTGAGGTTGATGCAACATGAACCATTTTTTTTAGAGGACTTATTTTTAACACTTTAAATTTTCTAATATATTAAGTGTGAATCATTTTTTTTTAAATGTTTGTGATTGTCATGTTAATTTTAAGAATCATCATTTTTTTAAAGCATATTCTTCACACTTAAAAAACATCCTAAACATGCACATTTCTTTTCTAATGTTGATTATTTAGCAATTTTTCAAATTATCTTATTACTCTTTTTATTTTGCACCCTAAGATATTTGTTTTTTAATTTTATCTTTAATGCAAATTTTAAGATTCACTGGCGATGAGACCCATCCCATCTCTGGCGTTGGTCTCTGTGCTTCTAGCCGCATTCATCCTCGAGTTTCCGTTATTCTGTTAGATATCCAAACGCCGTCTCTGTTTGCACCACTGTCACCACCTAGGCATTTGTATTTTCTAGTGTCCTGCATCCCATGTCATACCATAGGCCCATACCATCCATGCATCATTCAATTTGAATTTTGTAATTGCGTTTGAATTTGGAAACCAGCGGAAACAATGAAATTTGAATTTATATAACCGCACCATTGATGTTTTTGCATTCGATAGTATTTACAGGGTTGTGTTCAGATTCGATCCCACGTTCCTGGAGATTTCCTGTCCAGTGTCAAAGCTGGAGCTGCCCTTCTACACAACAACAACAACGAGGCTGAGTTTTCAGAAGTCATCTACAATTATCCAGATGGTCTGGAAGGGCAACAATCACCGCCTTCTTTTCATGTGCTCTTCATACTGGTGATGGTGGCGTTGTTTCTTCCGTTGTCTGAAAGGGCGCTCAAACTCGAGGGTTTGATGGATCAACTCATCACGGTGCTCATTATGGTCATGATTTCTTATGCTCTGTATCCTTTTAATTTTTTGGCAAGGATGAAGGAGGTTTTGCTAGTAAACTTCATGTTTAATGTGAGTAATGGAGGATGTGGCTTTCTAGCTATTATGGGTTCGAATCTCTGGAAGAAAAAAAGAACCGAGATGGTACTTACTTTCCCGTGCTTGAAACTTCGCATTTCCGTCTTTGTACTCGACTTGCACATGTAAATGAAAAACCAGTTTTCCAGATCTTAACTTTAATATTCTTGACCAATGATAAATATGTTATGATTGTTTATGTTATTTTCCATTAGAGTTTTTTTTATTTGAAATATAATAAAATATTAAGTTGGCAACTCAAAATGCAGGTTTAATGGCGAAATCTGGATTACAATGAAATTAGATCTATTGTGTTGTCAATTTGATTCTCAAAGTGTTGGGGGTCTTCTTGTATTTCTAAATTTACTGCGTTGTCCATTCGATTCTCAAAGTGTTTGGAATCTTCTTGTATTTCTCAAAGTGTTGGAATCTTTTGTATTTCTCAAATTTTTTTTTTTTTCATAAAGAAAAAAAAGTTGTCTATTATAAAGACGGTACATTTTCATCATCAAATCCCAGCTTGGGATAGTCTCCACAAGAGTAAATAGTTACATCATCATCAAATTAAGTTCTTCTATGCGAAAGACAGATAAAACTGCCTCGGAAATAGCTGGTAGTATTCATAACTGGAGCAGAGTCCATCAGAGTTAGAGTCTTCTTGTATTCCTAAATTTAAATTTAAAGAAAGCCTTGTATTTCTAAATTTAAATTTAAATAAAGTGAGAAGCATTATGGTATGCACAATGATTATTTCAGGAAAGGAAATTAACACGCCTCCTTTGTGTAATTTGGATATAAAAATTTAAATAAAGTGAGAAGTGTCCTTGAAGGAAGGATGATTATTATTTCATGAAGTGAAATTAAGAGGCATGCTTTGTGTAATTTTGGGAAACCAACAATGGTTTATATATATATCGTGGGCTAATATCGGTGAGAAATTAATGATGATAACCATTTTTGAGTGGGAAATTCATAATGATAATAAATATTTCTATAATCTTGTTGGTTAAAACATTATTATTATTCTAAAAAAATCATTTAAAATAAATTGTTTTTTTTTTTTTTGTTGTTGTATGGCTCAAACATTGTTATCATTTAAAAAAATAAGTCATTTAAAATATTATTATTTATTTATTATTTTTTTGAAAGAAGATTTATTATTGTTTATGGGGTTTTGGATAGACGGTGACAGAGTATTTTGTTAAGGTATTTTTCAATGTGAAGTTTAATTCCCAAAATGATATATTAAATATAATGAAGATGTAGTCCTACTAAACTTTTAAAAAATAATAATAATAAAATAAATAAAATAAAAATCTATTATTAATTAATAATTTAAAATATATCAAAAAAAGAATTAAACCATTTAAAATTATCTTCAATAAAATAATTTACTTGTTATCTAATTTAAAATTCAGTTTAATTTTTTATTTTAAAAGAATTAATTTTTTTTAATTCTAATCAATATATTATATTATGATAAATAAAACATGCAGCAGAACTAATATTTTTATTTGGGTTAGATTTAAAAAATCTTCAGGCTACATCATTATATAAAAAAACATTAAGCTTAAAAGCACCATATGGTTTTAATTATTAGAATATTAATATGAGTTTTAGAGAAGCGTTATTATATGAAGAATGATTATTTCATGAAAAAGAATTAACATATATGCTTTGTGTACTTTTGACATTAAAAAAATAAATACACTGAGAGAAGCGTTATTGCATGAAGAATGCTTATTTCATGAAAACAATTTAACATGCATGTTTTGTGTAATTTGAACTTAAAACATTATGAAGCAGCAGTAAACCAACAATGGTTTATATAGGGATAATTTGGGTGGGAAATTAACGATGATATCAATTATTGAGTGGGTAATTAACAATGATAATAAATAATATTTCTATTTTTGCTATCTATTCATATTCTTATAGCTCAATCATTATTATTATTTAAAAAAATAAGTTATTTAAAATAAAAATAAAAATAAAATAAAATAAAAAGAATATTTATTTATTTATTTATTTTTAGAAAAGATTCATTATTAAGTATTTATTGACAATTGGTGGATTTTTCAACAATTATACATTCAAACACATGTTGTCAAAACGTTGATTCGATAAATATTCACAATTTAGCGCGTTGCTCTAATGCCTTAGCACTGAGCCTGCTTGGGCCGCTGCTGCCATGGAGGAACCGGCCTCGTCCAGGGCCCCAACGCCTCCTCCCCCTCTGATGTCTCCTGAGGTAGAAGCCTTCTGCTCTCTCATCGCTTCTCTACCCAAGAAGAAGTATGCTAGCTCGAAATTTGTCCAGCACCTTGAAGAAATGCCGGAGGTTGCTCTTCCGGTAGACGACCCTATTCAAGTTACCCTATCCATGTCGGAACGAGTGTTGGTTAGCCAGTTTACAGGACTGTGGCCTTCCTCCAAAGCTACGGAAGCCTGAGTGATTAAGAACTGGAAACCCTTGATCAGTCAGAATGTTGCTTCCTACTTCCTTGGCAGAGGATATTTTTTGTTCGAGTTCTCCTCCAAAGAGGACAAGGAATTGATCTTTAGAAATGGGCCTTATTTTATGGGGCCGCAAGGATTGTATTTGAACAAATGGACACCAGATTTCGACCCAGCAGAGGACGTTCCATCAGTTGTGCCTATTTGGGTCAGATTTCCCAATCTCCCTATCCATTGTTGGAACTGGACTTCTCTCAAACACATAGGGGACTCATTGGGAAAGTTCATAGACAGAGCACACAATAAGGATCAATATGACTGTGCCCACATCTGTGTGGAGGTTGATATGGAAGTTGGGCTGCCGGAGGCCATAAAAATTAAAGTTGGAAGCTGGTCTCATATCCAAAAGTTGGACTATGAACAACTTCCATTCAAATGCCAGGGGTGCCATGAATACGGGCACTTTGCCAGAAACTATCCGAAGAAGACCAAGGAGGAGAAGGACAAAGAAGAAGGTTGGAAGCAGGCCAAGAAATCCAAAGCAAACCCCAAGAATACTAAGCTAGTAAATAATGAAAAGAACAAAGGGAAATAATCTAAAGGGGTTAAGCAGCAAACCCCGCCCACGGATGACCCAGGGAACATGTTTGGGCCCCTTGGAATTGAAACACAATAAATACATGAGGATGACTCGCCTCAGAAAACAGCAATGGAGACGGTAAGGTTGGAAGAAAAAGATGATAATGGGACTGCAAAAGCAAAGGGTGCATGCCAAGGGGGCGGAGAAATAGAAAACCTCAAGACAAGGGCATCAGGAGCGAGGAGGAAAGTCAAGGTACGGAAGAATCTGAAGAGGAAGGAGAGATAGAAGGCTATCAGTCCTCAGTTAAGAGGTCGGCAAGGGGAAGAATGTCCACCAAGGAAAAAAGAGAGAAAGAAACATACAAAGACAAAGTTCAAGGAAGCCAGCCTACTCTAGAAAAACTGTTGAGCAAAAATACAAAGGCGGCAAGAAATCAAGGACAGGGCCCCAAGGGTGGCCCACACTCTCACAAAAATAAATAATGAAGGTGATCTCCTAGAATTGCAGAGGGTTGGGAGTAAGAAGAAGGAAGAAGCCATGAAGAATCTAACCATGTTAGAAATCCCAGGCATATTGCTTCTCCAGGAGACAAAATTGGAGGAAAATGAGTTCCTTCAAAGGAGTACGAAATTTTGGAATAAGGGAGGGGTTTTGGCTGTCTCAGCCAGAGGTGCCTTGGGAGGCCTGGGTACTCTCTGAAACTCTTCCAAGTTCAGGTTGACAGAGAAAAAGGAACATGCTCACTGGCTCTTAACAAAACTCCAACACCAAGACTTAATGGAGACTTTTAGTCTCTTCAATGTGTACGTTCCAGCGAATGCCAAGGAAAAAGAAACATGTTGGGAGTCCTTGAGAAATACGGCTGAAGAAGAGGAACTGGAAAACATCCTTATTGTTGGAGACCTCAACATCACTCTAAGTCTTGGAGAAAAGCGTGGTGGTTGCATTGTGAGGGAACCGACCCGAGAATGGGTGGAGGACATTATCCGTGAATGGGACCTGATTGATTTCAAGCCGAGTCATGGTAAGTTCACTTGGTCAAATAAGTGAGCTGGCCCTGGGCATATTGCCACTAGGCTAGATAGGTTTTTGATTCAAAGTTCCTACTTGCTCTTGGGTCTAGATGCCAAGATGAGTATTCTGTCTAGCAGTAAATCGGATCACAAGCCAATAATGTTGTCCTTATCTTCCTAGACAAATTTGGGCCCTATTCCTTTTCGTTTTTGTCCTCTTTGGATAAATCAAAAGGACTTCTTGGAGAGGGTTTCGGAAATTTGGAAGAAACCTGTCTCAGGTTCCCATTTTTTTGTTTGGGAGGAGAAGTTGAGAAGGGTAAAATCTGATTTAAAGAGCTAGGTCAAAAACATACCCAGCCCAGCTGAAGAAAGGAAGAAAGCCCAAGCGGCCCTTGACGCCCATCAAGCCCGCATGGAAGAAGTGGAAATTGAAAGGGAGTCTCTAATTGTTGAGGAAGAGTGTTACACAGCAATTTGTCACCGTCCCTGCAATTCCCCATCCCGCACAATTGGAGGGCTCATTCTGTGACCTGTGAGCAGTGACATAACTTGAAAACACTTTCATGGCATTTCAAACATGCAATTATCAAGTCTCCGAAGACAACCCCCGTGAAAACCCTGAACTCCTCCCCTTCACAGTGGCCGCCCCCACTCGCTTGGTCGGGGGAAATCAAAGAGGCCACCCGGGCGCTCCGTCTCAGAAAGTGGCATTGGCACAAGCCATTTTGCGAATTTTTTGTACAATGGCGGAAGGTTCTAATCGATCCATAAATCAGGTGAGTCTAATTTTGAGCTGGGAGTGTTTGCCATTTAATTCCCATAATGCGAAGTGGTTTGCCACTCATGGAAGCTTCCTTGAGGGGATAGGCTAACTTTTGCGCATAGGGATTCCACTCCTTCCATTCTTATAAAGTTATTATCTTCGCTAGGTTAGCCCTGCCCGCAAGAGCCTAATGTTGCAAGAGCTCTGAATCGCTTAGTTAAATTCAAGCAAGGAGATATGTCAGATGATTCCAGAGAGCATTCTTCGATAAAGCTATTAAGATGCAGCCAACGGGTTTTACTTTCCTCAAGTGAGAATTCGCCGGGCTGCGGGGCGTTATGGTTAGACATTTCGGATTACATTAATGATGTTTACTCATTGCTGCCGTGCCTGTATTTCGATTATACGATGGTTATGCCCTATATGAATACATATAGTCATATATCGGATTTACGCTAGCGCTTGTTTTGTTTCTGCGCAGAACACGTGAGACGGAGGACAGATTTACTGTTTCAAGGACCGAGTGCTACTTTCAAGATATTCGGTGGTGCCTCATCGTTTATTTGTACCAGGAACCTGCACTATAAGTGTATCAAGCTAGTGAAATGTGACCGACCAAGCAGAGGGGATTTACCTCCACAACAAATTGGCGACTCTGCGATAGAGGTAAATCCCCTATGCGAACAGAGGCGATCCCTACTAGCCCAGACCAGGTCTAGCAACAATCATTCACACTATAGTGCAGGTTCCTAATTGCAAATAAACCAACTAGCGATGAAGGCTTACCTGGAATCCAATGCTGTCGCTTGTAGGGAAAGTAGCGTTCCCGTTCCTTAGCTCTGGCAAATCACAATCCTCACGATCTCCGTGATCGGACACCTGCACACGCAAGAAACAAAACAAACGCAAACGTAAAATCCAGTATATGCAACTATATGTCGGTCAGAGAAGACATAACTCATCATCATAATCAATAATAAGAGTGGAACCATAACCAATAGTCGCTTATCATTAATCAATCAAAGAAGAATACAACTATAGCCCTGACGCTGAATTCTCCTTCGGAGGGTCACCAGCGGAACACGTCTCGACAAAGCCTGTCGGGGATGGGACAAGCCTCTCTCTTCGGCTGTCTCAACAATAATCTCCTTGCTTGGATTTGGCCTTAAGGGAATGAATCAAGGCTCTTGGGAACTTGGATACTAGCTTGCAAAGGGGATGAGCAAGCTTTTATAGATGGAGGAAGGGGAGTTGGGATCCCTATAATCATGGGATTGGCCCTATCCTCAAGGAAGCTTCCATGAGAGGTGGAAAACCACTTCCTCTACATGGAGATTCGTAGCCAAACCTCCCAACTCAAGATAGATACCAATTTATGGATCAGTTGGGACGAAACTTCCGCCATTTATTTTTAAAAAACATTCCTTAAAATGGCTGGTGTGAGTGTGACTTTGAGACAGAGCGCCAATTGGCGCGCCCTCTTTGAAGGATTTCCCCCATTGGCGCGAGTAATGAACTGGCTTCCCGCGCCAATGCAAAAAGGGGTGTTTTTAGGGTTTTTTACAAGGAGTTATCTTCAGGGCAATGAAAGCTCATGTTCAGAGGGATGTCATGAAAGTGGTTTCAAGTCATGTCATTGCTCACAGGTCACAGAATGAGCCCTCCAATTATGCGAGATGGGGAATTGCAGGGACAGTGACAAATTGCTGTGTAACAGATGCCCCCTAAAGCATGAGGCCCGAGAGAGAGAGAGAGGGGTGAAATGCTTTACGAGAATGTGTCCAACTGAAAACACCGTCGTTGGAAAACCTGCGTAGAGAAGTACAACTGATATCTCAAATACATGATATATATGTGGTATGGGTGCAGCCATCCATAATAGATTATGTAGTAATCCAGATCCGAGGCATGGATGCAGCCATCCAGTGAGGATCGGTAAATAGAATCAGGTATGGTCACAGCCATCCAATCAGCGAGTCATGTAACTAATCATAATAATCCACAAAATCGCATCCTGGATTATAACAGACAGGAATCCAGGGTCTTGCGCTCCATCTCGACCCAAACAAAGTACAAGTTCAAGCATGCGAATAAGTGAGCTGAAGTCGAACATGCAAGAACATCATCTGATTACCAGCCAATGATGAAAGCTGTTAACAGACGCGAGAGGTACCACCATTAATGCCAATGGTCCTCAAGGTACTACAGGTACAATCTACGACATGTGAACAATGAGCTGACGTCGAACACCCGCAAAATCACTCGATCGGAGGCCAATGATGAAAACCTCACGTCGAATGCGAAGAACCTGCCATTGAGGCATGCAGGCTCCAAGGTACCAGAAGGGAGTCTCTAGATCAGCTTCCTGGATAATGAGCTGAAGTCGACAGGAAGTGACCTCGATCGAAGGTGGGCCATAGTGTTTCCCACATCATCGACACGAGACAGAGGAACATAATGTCTTTGTGAATCAGGATCAGATGAGAATCAGAGGAAGGTTGATACTTGCAGAGGTCAACTTCTCTTGAACATATAAACGACACGACAGTGAGTTTGGCAGCATTTGACATCAACGAATCAGAGGTCATGGCGACGAGGCAAAGAGAATATGAGAGGTCAAAAGGATCACCCAAACCCAGGGAGGCAAGTGAAAAAACGAGATGAGATATCCCCAACCCGACACGAATGCAGACAAGTGCCATGTTCAAGAGTGACATACTGCCGACACGACAATGATGCTGGTTCCATTTTCCCCACCATTTCTGGTGAGTACCTCTTTATTTTTACACAAGCTTGAAGAGGATACCATATGCTTGTCATATAAGTCCATCCTAGTACATTTAACGAGCCCTAGGAAGGAGGAACTCAGATACCGTCATTACGACTGAATCCAATGTCATCAGGGTTTAACGAGTCTGACAAAGGAAGAACTCGGCATCTTTTCATATTTAGAGAGTTTGAAAAGACAGCGGAAAAGAAAACTCCAAAGGTCCCTTTTCGTAAATAGTTCCTCAGATCCGAAAAGGTAGAAAACTTTGTCTGAGAAAACCTCCTAGTCGCGATAGGCTAGGGTATTCCTTTTTCGTAAATAATCTATCCCAGCCCGAAAAAGGGGTAAACGTATACTGGGTAGATGTCATTTCGTGTCCACTTTAACGAGATCGAAACGACGAGGGACTCGGAAGTCTTTTCATGTTTAGAGAGTCAGAAAAGAGCTGAAAGATGACTCCTTCTGGAGGAACGAGTGGTATAAAGGGTGGCTACTGGTTCCGGTAATGGTGGAACTACTCAAAACAAGATAAAGGTCAAGAGGCTGGCTAACAAAACCACTCATCGCAGCGGTTTCTCAGGAATGGATAAAACAACCAAGTGAAGGCATATGATCGGCCAAGCAGATAGTGATGATGGAGTGAGAAACCCAAGGCTCATCTGGCAACAACATGCTGATAAAATGGCAATCACGAAAGGTAAAATGGGAATGGTTTCATTTCTACACAAGCTTAAAACAAATATAAACTATGCTTGAAACCGGTTTCATTTTTACACAAGCTTGAAACGGAAACAAACTATGCTTGAAATAGTAAGCATGCCCCCAGCATGGTGACTCAATTCGAGGTACATGCCCCCCAAGCTTCAGTCCATATGAAAGGCAGATGGAGTGAAGGTTCAAATTACGAGACCAAGAGATAAACTCGACTGGGATTTTACGAGAACTTATCGAAGACTCGAATTGAACAAGAACGTGTTTCATTATTTTAACGAGGTTGACACATTAAAAGAACTATCCTTGGGACACCTTGTTTCATTTTTTAACGAGATTGACACAAGTAAAGGAACCATGCTCCGACAACCTTGTTTCATTTTTTAAGGAACTTGACACAAGACAAGGAACTATGCTCCAACCAGCTTGTTTCATTTTTTAAGGAGCTTGACACAAGAAAAACAAACTCTGCTCCGACAACCTGGTTTCATTTTTTAAGGAGCTTGACACAGGAAAAGAACCATGCTCCGACCGACTTCATCATAATGAACAAGAAGTCATCGCTTCCAAGAGTTCCACTCCCGATGGAAGGAAAACATCCTGGAAGTCAGGACCTAATGCCCCCAGCACACTATGCATGACGGCATCATCACTGAGTACAAGCACGGGATAGGTAGCCACATAGTTGACCTGCGATGGGGCAGATACAACGGGTGGATAAAAACCAGGAAGGGATGATGGCAGGTCAGCTGCCACATCAGGACCAAAGAACGAAAGCTGATCAATGGTCACGATCTGTCCTTCATGTGGAAAACAGACCACACGAAAAAGGGAGGAGACAAGCGTTCCCATGGCATAGGTGTAATCGCGCCCCAAAAGAAGATTGAAATCCAAGGGGCCTGGAACAACCATCACGTCCATATGGACGGTTTTACCTCCCAAAGTAACAGGTAACCTTGGAAGGATCCCTAACGGTTGACTCATTCTTCTGTTAAATGCCAACAGATTCTGCGTAACAGGTGCAAGTGGTGGCAAGCCAAAAGCTTGCCAAGTAGTTGAGGATAGAACACTAACAGATGCGCCTTCGTCTATAATGGTACTGGGTACAACCAGACCAAAGACATGTACTGTTATCTCGAAAGGCACATAAGATGGAAGGCGGTATCATGCAAATCGACTCCAATCAAAGGAAGTGACCAAAATACTTGGAGGGGCTACCATTGAACCGAGATGGTCTTCCCCTGGTGTTACGGAAGAAGAAGGAGCATCCTCCATGACCTCCATCTCGAAGGCGGGGGGAGTATCCTCTGGGACCTCTATCACGGGAGGCGGAGGAACAACTTCTTAAGGTATGGGGACAGGAGAATCTTTCTCTAAATCCGAGGAATCTGAAGAAACAAGAAGAACCTGAGGGGTGTGAGGTCCACTCTCAACGGAAAACACCTAGTGCACCGTAGACGGGGCTAGTTCAAACAATCACATGACCAATGGTTGGTTGGGAATGGATTCCTGAATTTGAATTTCCGAGGGAACGGGATCAACCAAGGATGACTCTTGACCAAACGTAGGATCAACTAGTGGAGGACTCAAAGAAAGCCGATTATAACCAGCTGGAAGGCATGGTGTAGAACCGGTTAAGTTGTCCAAAACTCATTTAGCTTCATCCATATATAGACAAAGGTGAATGGCATGGTGCCCTTCACACAACTTACAGGGATTGGTGAGCTTACCCTGCTTCTTAGGAGTTTTACCAGCACCAGTTGAAGATGTGCCGCCAACCTGACTCCCAGAAGCCAGAGGCAACGGCGGGCGACCGTTGGACCATGCTTCAAGCACCTTGGGAATGCCAGGGCAGTCTCGAAGAAGATGGTCTCCTATGCACAACATGCAAGGGAACTTGACTTTCCGCGGAGGGTTGGGAGGTTTATCAAGAAGAGATGTTTCAGAAGCAGTAGCTGCACTCTTAGCCTCTCGCTTATCATACTTCTTCTTCTTTGTCTTCTTCTTCTTCTTCTTAGTCACCCAGTTACTCGAATCCAAACTTTCACTAGGCGAAGTAGAAGAGAGGACGCAGAAAAAGGCAAAGAAGGGGAGAGGTCCACTTTAGAATCAACATGATGTTGTTCAGGTGGAGGAACTGATTGAACAGTAGACGAGACATTTGGAACCACAGAGGTTGAGAACAACCAAACAGGCAACCCAATAGTTAACCCAGGAAGGGACAACGTCGCCATATAAGGAGCGCCAACATTTCCAAAAGGAGGAAAATGACCAGGATTCCCATCGGAGGGGATTCCTTGGTTGGTGAACTTTGGAAAAGTTGCCATCAACGACTAAAAACCGCACACGGGCTAAAAACCAAGGCACACAATCAAACGGCCAACAAGCAAACTTTAAAAGGGCATGTGATCACGGGTGATTTATTTTACGACATTGAAACTTAGAAACTTCACCGTTTCATGTTTTAAGAGTCGAGAAACGGATGAAAGATGACTCTATCTCTTTCAGTTTTGAAGCAAGCGTGAAAGGACAAGCGCTTGGTGATCTTTTCAAATTTAATGAGTCAGATAAGATCAAAATCACTACTCAGGAATACTAGGCAAAGGGTGTACCAAATAACCGTGAACTTCAATATACACTTTGGTTTCAAAATGAAAGAGAAATCAACCAAGGACTTGACGTACGTGCAGGCAATCTCCCCGAATGCTGTGTCCAGTGTATCACAGGTATAGGGCAGCAGAATCGGCTTCCTATGGATAAAGGATAGAAACCTAGTGGGGTCTCCCTTTATATACTCGACGGTACGGGGAGAATAAGTCCGTACTAGCATTGTCTAAAGCCAAGAGGGGAGCGACAGCTACTAGGTTTAAAGACGCCAGAACACGTCTCTAGCCTAGACCTCTAAATGTGTTTCGTTAGATTTCAATGCTGCCTTAGTGTAAATTGAGTAAATTTTAATGTTTATCTTCAATTACATTTCGGTTTCAAGGCCCTACCATATGTCATCTGACAATCTCCTATATGCAGCTATATGAGAAAAGAAAACTTTTCAATTCGATGAATGCTATCTAGTTAAGGGAAGAGCTTCAAACAATGATGCAACAAACAACAACACTGTAAACGAAATTTTTCCAAACTAGATGACTTTCACTATCCAAAAGTAATTTCAAACATTCAACGATGCGAATAATGCAATGTAATCTATGCAAAATCCTCTTTTCAAAAACTATGCAATTGTAATCTATGCACAATTTCCTTTTTCTTTTCAAATGATAAGAATGCACTCAATGCATTTTTCGATGAAATGAGAATCTACTTAATGCATGCTTTTAATAAAAGAGAATGAAATCAAAGCGATTTCTATTTTTCGATCATTAAACAATGTAATCTAAGTTCAATGATGGATCTCAAAAAATACTTTTCAATGCAATGTGATCTAATGCATTTTAACGAAAAGCAAACTACGAGATGAAAACTAGAAGAATGCAAATCTCATTAATGAAGGATGAATGCAAAAGAGATGTAAACAAACACTAAGAATGCAATCGTTGTTTCAAACACTTTGTCACGAAATCCCTCAAAAGGCGACAAGACATATGAGGTCAAACACAAAGAGGACTTCCAAAGCAAGAGATCAAAACAAGGCATTCATTCCCTTTTACATCAAATAATCATGGAAATAAGACATTTCAAACAATGAGCAGTGTAATCTATGCTCATACAGTGAAAAGACCAGAAGGTAAAGACACACTGGTGAAGGATTTAGGGAAAAAATCTCAATTTCCACATACCCTGAAATTGGCCCAACTTTGTCATTGACAACTAGCGCCAACTGGCGCGACTTGCTCACTGACAACTAGCGCCAATGCCCAATTGGTGCGGGTTGCTAACTGATAACAAGCACCAACGCGTGAAAATGAAAAAACAAATAATTTCTCCCAACCAAGACCAGACTCACCACTTCAAGCAGGATCTAAAACAAACCCAGAAGCAAAGTACTGACCAAAAGAAACTTCCGAACAAGGGTAAACCCTAGCACCTACAAGAGATGGCGCGACTGTCTAGCTGTAATCCGCGCCAGACAGGGAATGGTGCAAGTGATGAACTGGCAAACTGCGCCAATTGGCGCGACTGTCAGGGCTAAACTCGCGCCAATCAAGCCAACTATGAAAAGGTGAAAATTCGGAAAAGCAAAGGTCAGATCTGATCCTCTGGGGCTGAACCAAAAGCCAAACACAAAAGAGAGCCAGCCAAAAGAGCCGATCAAGCAAGCAGAATTGAGAAACAACCGAAAATACAAGACAATACTCCAAGTGTTCAGTTCATAAACTAAACCGGAGATTGACTGAAGGAGCTTTGATCTACTTCGCTAATGCAGAGCAATAGCGTTTCGAAGGCTATCTGGCTAACTTCAGGCTCCGTCTGTAGCTTACAAAACATAACAACAACAAGCTAGACGATCCCCAGCGGAGTCACCAATTTGTTGTGGAGGTAAATCCCCTCTGCGGACAGAGGCGATCCCTACTAGCCCAGACCGGGTCTAGCAACAATCGTTCACGCTATAGTGCAGGTTCCTAATTGCAAATAAACCAACTAGTGATGAAGGATTACCTGGAATCCAATGTTGTCGCTTGTAGGGAAAGTAGTGCTCCCGTTCCTTAGCTCTGGCAGATCACAATCCTCACGATCTCCGTGATCAGACACCTGCACATGCAAGAAACAAAACAAACGCAAGCGTAAAATCCAGTATATGCAACTATATGTCAGTCAGAAAAGACATAACTCATCATCATAATCAATAACAAGAGTGGAACCATAACCAATAGTCACTTATCATTAATCAATCAAAGAATAATACAACCATAGCCCTGACGCTAAATTCTCCTTCGGAGGGTTGCCAGCGGAACACGTCTCGATAAAGCCTGTCGGGGATGGGACAAGCCTCTCTCTTCGGCTGTCTCGACAATTATCTCCTTGCTTGGATTTGGCCTTAAGGGAATGAATCAAGGCTCTTGCAGCATAAGGCTCTTGGGAACTTGGAGACTAGCTTGCAAAGGGGATGAGAAAGCTTTTATAGATGGAGGAAGGGGAGTTGGGATCCCTATAATCATGGGATTGGCCCTATCCTCAAGGAAGCTTCCATGAGAGGTGGAAAACCACTTCCTCTACATGGAGATTCGTAGCCAAACCTCCCAACTCAAGATAGATACCATTTTATGGATCAGTTGGGACGAAACTTCCGCCATTTATTTTTAAAAAACATTCCTTAAAATGGTTGGCGCGAGTGCGACTCTGATACAGAGCACCAATTGGCGCACCCTCTTTGAAGGATTTCCCCCATTGGCGCGGGTAATGAACTGGCTTCCCGCGCCAATGCAAAAAGGGGTGTTTTTATGGTTTTTTACAAGGAGTTGTCTTCAAGGCAATGAAAGCTCATGTTCAGAGGGATGTCATGAAAGTGGTTTCAAGTCATGTCATTGCTCACAGGTCACAGAATGAGCCCTCCAATTGTGTGGGATGGGGAATTGCAGGGACGGTGACAAATTGCTGTGTAACAAAGAGCTACAGCACAGATTTCATATTGCTTGCAGACAGGAAGAGGAATATTGGAGGCAAAAATCCAGAAGTCTTCAGCTGAAATCTGGAGACAGAAATACAACTTACTTTCACAAGCAGGCCCAAGCTAGGAGAGGGTTCAACACTATCTCTGAAATTAAAGATGGAAATCAATCTTATGGAGACTTCCCAAGCATCAAGAAGGCTACATTTAATCATTTCCAAAGCCTATTCAGTGAGGGCGAGGAGTAGGGGAATAGCAATCAAATGCTAGATGAGATCCCACTCAAAATTTCAGCTAGAATGAATCAGAGTCTAGAAGCCAAATTTACCAGGAAGGAGATAAAAGAGGCCTTGTTTGCCATGAACCTGGATAAAGCTCCTGGCCCAGACGGATTCACGACAAATTTTTTTCAGGTATGCTGGTAGATTGATAAAAAAGATTTACACAGAATGGTTCTGAAATCCCAAGATTGCAAGAAGATTGGAGGTAACACAAACTCAGCCTTCTTAGCTCTCATTCCCAAAGAAAAGGGGGCTAACTCTTTCAATCGGTTTCGACCTATCTCGTTATGTAATATTGGGTATAAAATCATCACAAAGGTGATTGCTAGCAAATTGAAGATAATCCTTTCTGGCCTCATTCCGGAGAATCAAGGGGTATTTGTTCATGGAAGGCAAATAGTGGACAATATAATTCTGGTCCAGGAGGCGGTTCACTCAAGCTTGAAGAGAAAAGAAAAAGGTATGATCGTTAAGCTCGACTTTGCAAATGCATTTGATAGTGTTAGGCACTCCTTTCTCTTTCAAGTTCTAGAAAAATTTGGCTTTGGTCCTGGGTTCATTAGGTGGATCAAAGCTTGTATCTTTGAGCCTTGGATTGCTTCGCTGATAAATGGTAGAGCTGCGGACTTTTTTAAAGCTTCGAGAGGGCTGAGGCAAGGCTTCCCTCTCTCTCCTTTGTTGTTTGTCCTTCAATCTTCGGCATTAAGCTTTATTTTGGAAAAAGGAAGGATAGACCAGGACATAATGGGAATTCAAATCGCAAGGGGGACCAAAGCAATAAATCATGCCCTCTTTGCTGATGACTCGCTTCTTATGGGGGCTGCCTCTGTTCATTCCGCCAAACAACTTAAATTGGTTATGGATAATTTCTGTGATGCCTCTGGCTGCAACTGAATACAGGGAAATGTCACATTTATGGGTGGAATGTGACCCAATGTGAGATGAATGCAATTTCTAGGTGTTGGGGATTTGCAGGGACCATTAGTTGGAATTCTTTCAAGTATCTTGATCTACCTATTTTTCAAAAAAACCCTTTGGGCAAGGATTGTATTCCCCTTATTGACAAGTTCAAAGCCAAAATGGAAGCTTGGGGCTTCTCCTGGCTTAATCTGGTAGGGAAAACTGTGCTTAGAAAATCTGTCTTGACCAGCCTTCCTATTTTCCAAGCCTCGATTATGCTTGCCCCTATTGGAGTCCTAAAAAAAATGGAGAGTTGCATCAGAAATTTCCTTTGGAAAGGTGGCAAGCAAAACAGAAGTAGAATCCCGCTTATTAATTGGGACAAAGCCATCAAACCTTTCTTGGAAGGAGGCCCGAAATTCAAAGACTTAAGAAAGCAGAACTTAGCTTTGGGGGCTAAAACTCTCTGGAGACAAGTTGCCTCTAAGGCTGGATGGGCTCAACAGGTCTTCTGGAAGAAATACTTTACAGGCAAGAAGAAGAGAAGCCTAGACAGGCCTTCTATGGTAAAAAATGGGTCTAAGATTTACAAGCTTTGCATGCAAGCTCGCCCTCTCATTCTAGATAATTTATATTGGATCCCCAGGAATGGGAAGTCCATAAACATCTGGGAAGATAGAATAATGAATATCGCGCCCCTGGAGGATGTCAATGAGTTAAAGGAGCTACGAATTTGGATGACATGTGCAGGCCTGAGCACTTTGTGGAGTATTTCCCAATGGAAGGAGAAGGATTGGATGGGATGGAAAAATCCGAATCTGCCCAGAGAGCTCGAGGGTGCTTGGCATCTATTATGTCATAAAATTAAAGGGAAGGCTCCGATCAGCATAGCGAAGCATGACCAGCATGGATGGAGGGCAAAGTCCGGAGCTTACATGGTGGCAAGCGGTTATAAACAGCTCTGCGCAATTCCTCATGTCCCTCCCTGTCCGTTGATCTAGAGAGGGCTCTGGAATGTAAAATCGCTACCCAAAATTGATATGTTTAATTGGTTACTCTGCCATAACCATATCCTCACTACTGACAACCTTAGAAAAAAAGGCTTTCATGGACCCTCTCGCTGCTCTCTTTGCTTATCAGAAGAGGAGAACGCTCAGCACATCATGCTAGGCTGTGACTTTGCTAAGGAGGTCTGGAATGAAGTGTTGATTCTTTGGATCAAGGAAATGTTGATCCCGCTCTCCATTTTCAACTTGTTTTATGGATGGTTCAAGTGTTTCCCTGGCCATTTTCCAAACAACGCTTGGTTCAAGGCCAGTTGGCTTGTTCTACCAAAACTAATTTGCTGGAATATCTGGCTAGAGAGGAATTCCATAATTTTTCAGGGGAAAGCAAGCAACGCTCAGGTTGTTTCAGCCAAGATCAAAGGCATTCTTAAAGATTTCCTGTATGAACATGTGGGAGTTGTTTCAAACGAGAATCTTTCCCCTCAAGAACTGGAGTGGGGTGGAATGCTTGGCTTACATTACTCCAGGCCAGGTATAAATATAAAAGAGACAAAAGAATGGAAGATTAGAATTTTTGAGGCAAACTTTGATACTTGGAGCAAGAACTTGGCTAGCTACTTAATGTTCTTCGACGGAGCAGCGAAAGGAAATCTGGGATGCACAGGAGCAGGAGGAGTAATTAGGAACATAGAGGGCCAAATCGAGCATATATTTGCTTGGGGACTGGGCCAGGACACCAACTCTCAAGCTGAAGGGTTGGCTCTTCTTCAAGGTCTCAAGATCCTGCATCAACTCAACATCAAAGAGGCAAAAATCATTGGGGACTCCCAAACTATTATCAGAATGCTGGTGGAGAATACAAGCCCAAAGCATATAAGACTTCTAAGGCTGGTGACGAGGATTAAATAGTTCACCAACTCCTTCCACAAGGTGAGCTTCTTTCACGTAATGCGGAACAACAACAAAGATGCAGATATGGAAGCAAATAGAGCTGCCCAGCTCCCAGAAGGAACTCTTGTTTGGAATGAGAAAGAAAGCTGGGATCTAATTCCATAGAAGTTAATTATGATTTATTGTCTTTTGTTTCATCATTTTGTTTGTATTTTTAAATTAGGGGAAATTTCGTTGACGAACTGGTTTAAAAAATCCAGGAAGATTGTATTTGTTCAGCCTAAAGATGGGTGGAATCTGGTAATGGGGGAAGCCTGTGAGCTCTCCAAGAAATTGAATCTTTGTAACTGGGCATTTTGCTGGAAATTTTAATACAAACCATAATTGTTTCTGTCAAAAAAAAAAAAGCATTTATTGACAATTTAAGATATTGTTTAAAAAAATAGTTGAAGCCTTTAAGGTTACCTTCAATAAAATATTTTATTTATTTTTCTCTAATTTAAAATTCAGTTTAATTTTTTTATAACTCTAATCAATATTTTATAATAAATTTAAAGTTAAAATAAAATTATGGTAATATTCATTATTTTTTAAAAGGAATAAAACATACACACGAGCTTTTAGTTTCGGTTATATTTTCAAGATCTTGAATTAAAGGCAACATCATTGTATAAAAAAAACAATACTTTACCACTGAAGATTAAGAGTATTATATGTTTTTAAGTATTAGATTATTAAAAATAGTTTTAGATTATATTTTAGGAATACACAATAATGTGAATGATTTAAAAAATTTATTATTATTATTGTATTAATATTGCAATGTGAATGATTAAAAAATATTATTATTATTTATAAATAATGTTTTTTCTAAATATTGTATTTCTTTTTAAACATAAGTGTACAAGGATTTTTTCACTAAGAAGATTAGACCATAAAGAAGTCTACTCTCTATAAAGAGATATAGAATAATATAGTGTTCAAAAACCCAAAAAGACCAAAAGTGGGCGAAATTTGCCATGAGAATACCCTAGGCACAATGATGCCAAAAAATGATAATACCCTAGGCACAATATAAGGCCAAGTAAAGGGATCATAATTCATACTTGCAACCTGGATGGGGTCTTGGTGGTTGCCAAGGTGCTCTCAGTCTAGGGTGGGATGTTAGGACACTGCTCGATATGGTCTAGTATTTGATTTAGGTCCTTCATGTGATATTGCAAATGTTCCATAGAGTGAAGGAGATGTGTCTGGCGCTCAGATGGATCTAGTAGAATTCTACTGAGGAATTCAAATCCTAGTATAATTCCACAACGTGCATGTACTATTGAAGACCACCTTCAAATCCAAGGAGGGCCTTTTTGAGTGTTAGGTCATGCATATTGAGTTAACAAATGCCCCTACAACTTTTATGACCCTGATATATGACATCTTGCGGCCCTTCACCAAATTGTTCATGGTTGTATATATGGACGACATCCTCATCTTCAACAAGAGTTGGGAAAAGCACCTAAAACACATTCGATAGGTCCTTCAAACCCTGCAGCAACACAAAATGTGTGTCAACATGGAAAAATGCGCATTTGGCATGAGCCGGGTCCAATATATAGGCTACATCGTTGATTAACAAGGCATGCATGTGGACCCGACTAAGATCCAAGTCATTCAGGACTGGCCAACCTTGACCACTCTGAAAGAGCTTCACAATTTTTTGGGCCTTGCCAATATTTTTCAAAGGTTCATGTTGGGATTCTCTCATATCACTTGGCCTTTGAGTCAGGTTACCCAGGGTGGAGAGAAAGCATATTTTTTTGGTCTGAGTCCCAAAAAAAGGAGTTCATTGAGCTACAGTACCACCTCTACTCTGCACCTGCACTCACATTGCCAAACCTCCAACAACTAATTGAAATTGAGACAGGCGCCTTCGATTATTCTATTGGTGAAGTTCTCTCGAAATACAATTCAAAAATACCCCACCTATGATAAAGTGATGTATTCCATCGTGTAGGTGTGCTGGCAATGGAAACATTACATTATGGGGAAGGAGATGGTCATCCACATAGATCGCCAAGCTCTTCAGTATATCCAGACACAAGGGAAGTTGGAGAATGATCAACATCAAAAGCGGTCTACATATCTGCAACAATTCCACTTAAATGTTAAATACAAGAAGGGAAATACCAATAATGTTACAGATTGCCTTAGTTGGCTCCCAGTTGCAGCACTGACTATTGTTCTCAACTCTTGTGGCCACGAGACCTCTATATGGACGCAATTTTACAAAAATAATCCAAAGTTCACCACCACATACCAAATGCTAGTGGATGGAAAGAAAGTTCTAGATTTCCACCTCCATGATGCATTATTATGCTACTTGGGCGACCTATATGTTCCTTCAAGAAAGCGTGCCAAGCTGATTTGGGAGGCACACTACAGTTAAGTTGTGGGACACTTTGGTGTGGAGAAACTTGTGGTCATACTAAAAAATTATTTTTATTGGCCAAAACTTCGACATGACATTGGAAAATATATCAAATTATGAACTGCATGTCCTTTCGCCAAGTCAACCATCAAGAAGCAAGGCCCGTGCATTCCTAGACCTACTCCCAACCATACCTGGGAATCCATCTCCATGAACTATTTGTCGGGCCTCCCTTCTACCAAGCATGGTAATGACTGAGTATTTATGGTCGTGGACAATTTTTTTAAGATGGCAATATTAACGGCCTGCAATTATAGCAACAAAGGAAACTGCCAAACTCTTCTTTCAACGAGTATGGGTACATTTTGGAATCCCATATACCATTATATCAGATCTGGATAGTAGGCTCCTAAGCACATTCTGGTTGAGCCTTTGGACATTACTGGACACTAATATCTCCAAGTTGATTGCATTCCATCCCCAGACTAATAGCCATATGGAGGTCGTCAACAGGATGATAGTGCACATACTACACATGTACAACTCCAAGCATCTATGAACCTGCAATGAGATCCTTCCTTATGTGCAACACAATTATAACATAGCTCTCCATAGATCGAATGGCCGCAATCCTTTTAAAGTGGGTATGGGTTTTCAGCCATTGTGTTTGATTGATGTTGCCAAGCCTCATGCGACTATATAGACAAAATACACACATGCACAATTCGAGGATGATAAAGCAACTCGATTTATTGAATGCATCTGACACATCCTCCAGCAGTTGCATGACATCTCGGATAAGTCCAATTCCAATTCCAATCAACGACATGATCAACATCGGGTGCCACACAAGTTTCAAGTGGGCAACAAAGTTTGGTTGCATTTGTATAAAGAACGTCTTACTAGAGCCCATCGAAAGTTTAGACCACTTTGATATGGGCCTTACACCATCACCAAGGTTTTGGGAGAAAATTATTTTTAGCTCAACATTACCCCATTCTTTGGTCTGCACCTAACAACTAACACCAACAAAGATAAACCCGGACTGCATGGAACATGACACAATTGATCAAATCATGGACACACAGATGAAGAACACTTGATATAAAAAGATCCAACTATATCGAGTTGGCAAAGATGGCCCATTCCTGCACCAAGGAAAGTGGCTCACTAGGGACCAAGTTTAGTAGAAGTTTCCCCATCTCATGGATGCACTCAACGCAATGGGGGGCATTACTTCCTAAGGGAGGAGGACTAATCCAGATGGATAGTAGTGGCCACCCTCCTATTCCAATTGGATCCCCGCGATTATTTCTTCTAGTTTCCTTAATTGTAGCACAATTTACTAATTTTTGTAGTTTTTTTAGTCTTGAACTTCTGGAGCCATTTTGAGGCCCTAAATGACGTATTTTTGGAAAACGAGCAAACTAGTAGCCTTTGATAAGAATTTGTAGTTGAAAGTTTTAGCCATCAGATAGATCTTTCTAACTAGGTATCGTATGGGACAAACGAAGACCGTATGCAAAGTTACGGCCCCGAGAAGTTGATGTACCAACTTACCCCAACAGGGCCCACAAACTTTTTGGTGATTCATCTCCTACGCTTAATTTTTTGGATGCTTAAGGTTTTCCATTGTTTCTCAATAGTAAATAGGAATATGAGCTTCACTGTAACACAGTTCAGAAGGCATGTAGCCACCACATATCTTCTCAAAGATAAGCTACCATCGCCCAAGCTAGTTTATTTCCATTCTGCATATAAACAATTTTTAGTACTTTGTTATTTAGGAATTGAAGTTTTGTTTTCATTGTATCTCTATGTTTTTGTTTATATTTGTATTTCATTTTGTTCCTTCATAAATTTGGATCATTCGATCCATGAAGGAGAGGAGTAGCTCACATGCCTTGATGGGGAGTTATGTATGCCATTTAGGGAAGTGCATATGCCTATGTAACTCATGCCATTAAGAAGGTGTGTTTGCCTTTGTAACTCATGCCATAAAGGAGGTATGCTTGCCTTTGTGACTCGTGCCATAAAGAGGAGTATGCATTCCTTGAAGGAGAGAGTGTAACTTATGCATTAAAGAGAGTGTAAGAGGAATATTTTATGAAAATACTTCAATGACAAGTTTTTAATGTGTAAGAGAGTGTAATACGAGTGCAGCAGATACATTAAGAGAGAGAGAGATGGGTACGAGTGTCATCAAGGAGAGAGAGAGAGGTATGAAGTGGCATGATTGAGTTCCAAGTAGGAGAGATGACATGTATTTCCATTTTAATAATAGTAATATCATAGTATCATAAGGATAATAATAACAATATTGATGATTAAATAAATATTGAACAATTAACATTGATCTAAGATAAGTCAAGTGATTTTCCATCATCTATACCTGATTACCAATTGAAGCAAGGTTTTTTACTATTTTTGGAAAGTTGTGCTTGAAATGATAGACATGGGTTTATATTTTTAGAAAGTCACTCTAGAATAGTCAAAAATGAGATTTTATTCAAGAAAATTCATTCTTTAGCTACCAATTTTCAATAATAATGATTTTTTTTCCAGTTCAAATATCATGAATAATTCAATATAGTTTGTAGAAGTTGTACCCAATGTCCTCAACCATTTTAACCATGTAACAACATTTACACAATTGGAATGGCATGCATTGGGCTTTCTAAAATATATTCTCCCATAGTCAGTTTAATGTTGTGGCATTTCCCCACACAATGAATACTCCCTCTATTGCCAACTAAAACTTCAAAATATGTTAGTGGATATACAAAACAATTGAGACACTTTGCTAATATTTTATTAATGAAGTTCTGGGTACTAACTAAGTAAATAAGTGTTATGACCCTTTGCTTCTTAATGTAACAAAAAATCATCATTGATTGAAGATCTAACAAGCCTGCAACCACATGAACATATATCTCACATCTGTTTGAATCAATTTTATGCACGATTTCCATCTCTATTTCCTACTCTTTTAAGTTAACAAGATCTTATTCATTTCTTAGTGTAGATATCTCCATTTTCTCTTCATCATTATTTTACAATGTGAACAATTATATTTCTTGGCATTTATGCCCTTTTGACCATATGTTGTTACAACCAAACCATATTCCTTTTGCTCTTCTTTCCTCTATTTCCTTCTATGAAATTTCAGTAGGTTAAGGTAGGGTTGTCTTATGAATTCCAAAATGACCTTTACTTCCAATGTATGCTCCCATGAAAAACTTGTGTGTATCCATATTCTTGGCTTGAATATGATAAGAAAATTGTAGAGTTTCCATAACGTTCTATAGATGTTTTAGGAAAATCTCATTTTTAATGTCTTATTTTAATCCACCAACAATTTTTCATCACATATGTTATCCACCATTGTGGCCAAAACATGTGCTTCTTTATTACGATAAAGTTTAATTGCTTAATGAAGAAATTAACATAATTAAAATACAATTTAACTCTTAAATTAAAATCTTTGGCGCATTTAAATAAGCAGCCATTTTTTCTTTTATTAAAACTAGGCAAACCAATATTTTTATTGCTATATCTAACATTTTTTATTTTTATTTTAAATAATTTGCCTTCATTTTTTAGGGAAACTTTTCCTATCATTTTATTGATATGAATAATTTATTTACCATGAGTCCTAACATTTTTTTGTTTTTTGTCTATTCATATCCAAACTTAACATTTTCAATTTTTCATTTTTTTTTCTTCTAAAAATACTACCTTATAAAAAATAAATAATGTTACAACACCATGCACATTAAAATTGATAAGAAATATGTTGATGTTTGTAGCATCAAAAGAATATAGCCTAAGTGTCTAGCATGAAGGAGAGAGTCTGTTTAAGGTGTGTGTTCGAGGGAGCAAGTATTATGATTTATTTCCTAAGTTTTGACTTAACAAAAACACATTAATCAATTAAATGATTAATTTTGGCTATTGAGCTAAAATTTCTAAGGATAAATAATAATATGATTTTATGTTACTCTGATCTAATCTCCACCATTGATCTAAGTGGGTTGTGATTTAATCATAGCCCTATATCACTTTAGAGATTAGGGATTTCACTCAAGTTGAATTATAAAGATAACCTAAGGGAGAGGATGGAGGCACATTATTATTTTGAGAAAATAATTTTTTCTTGAGTGAGAGCCTTGAGTGACTAAGGAGAAAAAAGGAAAAGTGTGCAGTAGATTTTTGAAACGAAAAATTGTATGAGGGCCAAGAATATTGAAGGGGGTTGAGACTTGGAGGAGAGAAAGAGGGTGAAAATCCTGAGCAGGACAAGACTACAAGAGAGGGAAAAGATTTCCAGTAGGTGAGCTGAGACTTGGAAGCTGATTTTTCTTGAGAAGGTCAATAATTCTAGTGTGCAAGTTGTACAACTAAGAGGGCCAAATATTTGTAAGTATAGGGCAATATTTTTTAGGGTAAATTTATCTTCCAGGTTAGCCATCTATTAGGGGTTGAGTTCTTCCTTAGGCCGAAAAACTTAGGGACGAAGTCTACGATCTAATATTTTTGTGGGTCTATGCCCTAAATTTTTCCAAATTTAAAAGAAAGTGAAGGTAGATTTATTGATCATATATGTCGTCTTGTGGTGATTTCCTATTTAATTTTTTGCTGCATATTTTAATTATGAAGTTGATAACACCAATGTCTTTATTTTCAAATTTTTAGAACTCATTTGAGCATAAACTATTTTATAGGTAATAAAAGAATTGTGTGAAAAAATAAATCAGATCTAGTATCAAAAAATCAATATGGTATCATAGCATAAGAAACTTTGTGGGGAAGACCATACAACACAATGGTTTTACAACAATAAACTTATTTTACCAACAATAATAATTTTTTGGGTTTTTGGAGATATGATTTTTGGGATTTGCAAGGATGGAAACAATAGGTTGAGATATGGAGACGAGTTGGAGGGGGCATCCAACTACAGTCCATAGAAGGAGAGGATAGCATTAATACTAATGGAGAATGGGATCTAGGCATTGGAAAATAACATTAGTCTTACTGCTTGCGTTAATGCTACACAATTGGTTGTCTTTCAACTAAAAGATATAAAGGGCAGGAGGATTATTCTTGATGGAGTAAAAGATCATGTCAACCCTCATATCTCAAGGAAGAATACAACTAAGGAAATGTGGGAGGATTGGAATAAAATTTATTAGAGTAACATTGCAAATAGAAAAATGGTTTTGAGGGAGAAGCTAAGAAACACCAAGATGACCAAGTTAGATAATGTTACTTCATATCTCACCAAGATCGCATATGTCTTAGTTGCAGTTGGGGGGAAAGTGACTGATGTGAAGATGGCGAGGACAACCCTAAAAGGTTTTTCTAAGCCACGGGTACCCTCCATAAAAGGGGTCATAACACGTTAGAATATAGCCAACCAGGGGATTTTATGGGATGACTTCATACAGGAGGAAACTCGAGAGGAGTCACTTCAGGGGGCCAGTCGAAGGGTGATGATGAGAACCTTTCCCTTCCCAATTAGGCAAGGAAGGGCAAGGAGAAGAATAACATAGGAGGAAAAGATAAATTAGGAGTTGGAAAGAAGAAGGACATGAGCAAGTCAAGTGCTTCACATTTCACAAATTTGGGTACTAGGTAGGTCAAAATTCAAGTAAGAAGAAGGGCAAGGGAAAGATTCGGGTAGCAACTTTAGCAAATACATAGGTGAGAGAGTTTTCCACTAGGTTCGAGAAGGAACTCTCAATGGTGCCTTGTCTTTCTAGCACCATTGCTAAGGGTGTGTCGTTCTTGGCAGTGGTGCTTATCATCATATGATAAGATCGCGTGATCCATTCACTAGTATGCCAAATCTAGATTTAGATATACATGTGGAGCTTGGAAATGATGTTAGGTGTGTAGTAAAGGGGATTGGAAACATCCAATTTCAGTTAGAGTCATAATACACTCTCGAGGTGATAGAGGTTTCATATGTACTAGGGTTACCAAATATTTTCTAGTAGCCTTAGCCATGTAGGGAAAGGGGCACACCATGTACTTTTGTGATAAATATGTACTTGTCAGGTTGAGGGATTCTAGCTCAAGCATATGTCATGTAATTGGACAAAGAGAAGAGAACATATATATGCTAATGGCTCAATCGGTGTGAGCATTAATGCATGAAAGTGGTAACTTGTGCGAGTTGTGACGTGGTTCTGGCACAAGAGGATGACACATTTGCATCACAAGGATTTTCCTATATTATGGAAGCTTTTCATTGGTCTTAAAGAGTTCAACATGAAGTAATAGGATGTTTGTAAAAGGTGTGCTTTGGTAAAGTATGCTAATACAACCTTATCAAGTAAGTATTCTAGGTCCAAAGGGTTGTTGGATCTAGCTCATTTGAATGTATGTGGTCATATCCCAATAGGGTTCTTGAGTGGGCACAACTACCATGCGATCTTTATTGATTATTGTTCCAAGAGGACATGGATCTAATTCATAAAGACCAGGGACGAGGTCTTCAACATATTTTGGGAATTCAAAGTTGTCATGAAGAACTAGATAGGGAGGAATATCAGAGTCCTTATATTAAACAATGGGGATGAGTATACCTCCAATGAGTTCAAGGGATTTTGCAAAGAGGTAGGTATAAAGAAGGAGTGTTGGACGGATAAATCATTCTTGCGGACAAGACCGATCTCCCTAGTACTAAAAGTATCTAGCAACAAACAACCAAATAGACTAATCTTTCTCTAAGCATATATGATATATGAAAAGCTATATATAGGTGTTAAAAGACTTACCTTATGTCCAGTGCTTGTTTGAAGTTGTTGTTATCCTTCACGCGCTTGAAGGAGTTTCGCTTGTAAACCTGCAGTCACAAACAAGCAAAGTATTACATAGCACCTGTATAGACATCATCATAAACCATGCTTATCATAGTGATCAAGGAATATATGAAATAAACCATTAACAAACAGCTTATTGAGAAAAATGAGTATATTTGTATTAATTTCAAAAGAAGGAAAACCTTACAACCTGAGCCTTGATGTTGCACAGGCCTTCCCGGGGTCCAAAGTAGGAGTCTCCTCTACTTTGACAAGCTCTACACTCTTTCAACCAAGACAAATAGAGGTATGTAATCTCTCCTCACAAAAGTCTTGTTTAACTGAGTCTGAATCTCAACAACACTCATCTTCAAATATTCTAAAGCTTCAACTCCCTTTGAGGCTACCCAATGCCTCTTTTTTTAGTGGAAAAGAGGAGGTTTTTCTGTTCCAAATACGAAGGGATAGAATCCTCCTTCAAAGGGATAAGCTCCTCACATCAAGGGGTTAGCTCCATAAGGTAAGGGATACATGTACCTTATCAAAGCGTACTTATTCCCAAAAATTATCGTCTAGAATCTTCTAGAATTAATCTCAAATCAAATTTTTAACTTTACTTTCTCGCCTTTTTTAGTTTTATAGGAGTCTGCACCTATATCACATAGAAAGTGCGGTTTTGGTCCGCAGGATAGCTGAACATTAGGTGCGGGCCCGCAGGAAATGTATAGAGAAAGTGCGATACCAAAGTTTAGGAGATTTTTAGGAACTTTTCTCTGATTTTCAAGGCTTGATATGAAGAACTGATATGTTAGACTTGAAAAAGGAGGAAGTATGAGTTATAATGAGCTCATACCCATAGCAGAATGTCAGGATGACAATTTTTAGTGTAACAGATTGCCCCCTAAAGTGCAAAGTCTAGAATAGATGAAACTGAAGTCTGTCATATATGAAGAGTGTAGTACTTTATCATTTCAAGGATCATCCTGTGGACACCCCAGTCGGAACCTGTAAAAACATTCAATGCAAAATATATATGTATACATATCATCGCTGAGGTAGGCATTCCCATACTCAGATCAAAACTAACTAGAACTAACTTAAATTGTTCTGATACAGGAATGATTTTGAATACATCATAGTACAGATATATGTAGACACAGTATGGACGCAGCCATCTGTTTATAAATAGTCTACTATATAGATGATAACAAAATTCCTCGCAGCCTGGATGGTGGAAACTAGATCCAGGGTCTTGATTTCCGCATCTCGAACTAGTACGATTCTATCCATGTGAATAAATGTGTTGAAGTCAAACATGGTAGAAACCACTTGATTACCAGTCAATGATGTAAACTGTTAACAAGTGTGAGAGAAACCACCAATAATGTCAATGGCTCTCAAAGTACTCAGTACAATCCATGAAATGTGAATGAATGAGCTGAAGTCGAACATGTCACGGAATCATTCGTTCGAAGGTCAATGATGCAACCCGTCGTCGAAGGCGAGAAACCTGCCATTGAGGCATGCAGATTTCAAGGTACTGACGATTTCTAGATCAACTTCCTAGATAATGAGCTGTCGTCGATAGAAAGTGATCCGTCATAGGCAAGCCCACAACACGAAATCATAGATCAAGTTTTGAAAATATATTGGCAAGGACTGACTCAGGGATGGTCAAAATGGAAGACAGATATTTTGCAGATGAATGGTTTATTTGAACTGTCCTCTTGAACACATAACGACATTGCAGATGGCTTGGTGACAATTGACCCAAAGCTAATACCCAGAAACCGGCTGAAGACTTTCAATGTGGTTTGATTAACTGTTAGGCAAAGGATTTCCCAACCTAGGTAAATGAAAGTGTCGTATTCAAGAGTGGTTGACTGGATTTTCGAAAAATCAAAATACAACAAACACGCCCATTTTTCTCTCTTTTCCCCCACCATTTCTAGCAAGTACCTCTTTATTTTTGACAAGCTTGAGGAGGATAACATTTTCTTGTTTATAAGCTCATCCTTCGGATGAGTCCAACTTAGTTTAAGATTCGAACCCTAAGAAGGAGTGGTTCGTTCCGTTTTAAAATTGACTTCAGTCCTTTACTGTTAAGTTTTAACGAGTCCAGTATAGGAGAAACTCGGTGTTTTTCAGTTTTAGGGATTCAGAAGAAAAAACTTAAGAAAACTCCATGGGTGTTCTTTTTCGTAAATTTAGTCTCTCGAGCCCGAAAAAGGATAAAATAATGCGGGACAGAACTCTATTGACCGTAATTAGTCAACGTATAACTTTTTCGTAAATAGTCCATTTCAGTCCGGAAAAGGGGTAAACTTATACTGAAGGGACGATCATTCATTTACTTTAACGAGTTCGAATAATCAAGTACTCGGCAATCTTTTCATATTTAGAGAGTCTGAAAAGGGCTTAAAAGAGGACCTTGAATGTTTCGCTTTTCGTAAATTTTGTAAAGAACCGTAAAAAGTGATAAAAGCATGCTCTTTGTTGAAAAATGACCAGCTTTTCTCCTTTAAAAATCCAATTTCTGCACAAAAAATTGAAACATTACACATTCCTGTTTAAAATAAGTAAAAATGCTTTCAAAAATACCCTTTTTAAAGTGAAAAATAAACAAATTAAAAATTCGTCTATTCGAAAAAACTTATAAAAAGGACTTTTTCAATTTCATTTTTACTGTTCAGTTTCAGAGTGAAAGTAAAAAGCTTTTGGGTAAGAAAGTTCCTATGAAGATTCTAGAAAATCCGTCCGGAGAAATCGAGAACCGTCAGTCCCAGGTAATTCACGACCTCTTAATCTTGTATTTCATCCGTTTACAATTCAGTTTTAGGCTTTAAATTTCATTTTTAGGGAAAAATATGGTTTAAAAATTCCCCCGCGGGGGTCCGTAGGTGAGACACATGGGACCTGCGGACCCCGACTTTTTTCTATATAGAAAAAAGTCATGGGTCCGCACTCATCACATAGAGCGCGTGCGTTTCTACGCACTGTGTATAAAGGCTAAGTGCGGACCCCGCGTGTTTAAATTTAAAACTCAAATTTCTCATTTTCCACCCAAAAATTTCCAAATTAGATTGTTCTAACTTGTGTTTCTATGCATTGCAGGAGTAACAAGATGTTGATTTGGAGAGAACGCGAACATGAGAACGTGGATGGCGCCGCAATGCTTCATTTTCCCACAATGCAAGCATTGAAAGCATGTGATATATATAAATTCTGGGCCATCCAAGGCATGAGGGCACATGTAGACCTCCTGACATGGCTGGTAAACATGTGGAACGTGCAGGACCAGTGTTTTATTATTGGTGGCCACCGGCTTGAAATTGAGCTGGAGGATATTTATTTTCTCACTGGTTTTTCCAAAAGGGGTGAACAAGTTTCTTTTTTTGGGACTAGGCCAGGTGGCCAGTCTGTCGCTAGTCTTCAACTAGAATTCTGTAATGATCAGGCAAACCCTAGAGACAGACGGATTGACATTAAAAACATCATCCGTCCCGAGCTGAAATTTATTGCATTTACTGTTACCAGACTGTGTGGGAGTGTTGCACTGCATGTGGCTACCGGTTCCCAGATGCGTATTGTTGTGGACTGTTTTCGCGGCACCATCTTCAACTGGTGCAAAGCTGTGTTGACTAATATAAAAGGCCAATTGACTAGAGAGAAGAATGGTAAACTAAATAACTTTGGATATGGATCCATTGTCATTACCTTTGCTCTAGAGAGGATCCCCATGCTAGCTCCGTAGAGTATTTCTGTTGATGCCGGTCGAGTTCGAGAACCTAGGATGACTTGTTGGGTCGCACTGATGGCCCGTCACAGTATTGAGGGTACTGAGATTGTTCAATTTCCTTCTTCATATTTTCGTTGGCTGGATCGCCAAATTTTTATCATAGAGGACTTTCCATACGCTGGGATAGACTTCCGCGGTGATCGAGAGATGACTCTCCCGGCAGGGGAACAGTGGGCTGAATCAGGTAAAATCATTTTCAATAATTTGTAAGTTATAATTTTTTTTATTTTTTGATCGTCTTGGAAGCTAATAACCAAAAGTTTTGAATGCAGATGTGGGCCCACGATGACTAGTCCATCTCCAACCTTATAAAATAAGATAACCAGCTGTAGTTGCACCAGCCCCAGCCCCAGCAGGCCAATTAGCAGAAATCTTATCTGACTTAGAGCATCACCTAGAGCGCCTGACTCTAGATATTCCAGAGACGGATATAGATGAGATTCCACTCAGATTATAGAGATACGTGATTGGTATTCCAGGACCTTTTAGGAGGTTCCTATGTAGGGTGGCTCGAGCAGTGGTCTCTTATCGTGATCACCATCAGTGATGGGATGATCGTTTGTAGACTCATATTTTGACTTTTTGTGTTATCATTCTACCGATCATAAGGTGTTTCCAACCTATGATCAAAGACGATGTATATTTTTTGAAAACACTCTTATACTATGATATATCACTATTTACCGGCTATATGTGTGCATATTATGGAGGCTATTTGTTTTATTATTTTGATTATTTCAAATGTCAATTTATTATACTAGAAGCAACTGCATCTGCTAATGTATTTAAATGTCTTGGAATATGTTGATACTCGATATAATCAAATTCACGTTCCAAGAGACGAACTCTTAAAAATAACCGTAATAACACTGGATTCAGACAATAACTCAATCATTGCACTATACTCGGCAATGTTATTCGTTGTTTGACCAAGGCTTACCCCATGCATGGAAACTAACTCGTCAGAGGGTGAATAAATAACCCAAGTTGCGGAAGAAATGTTCCGTGTACTATGACAATCACCATCAGCAAAACCAATGTAGGTTTGAAGAGACGTCAACATCTGCAATATCAAGAGTAAAACTCAGATAAGCAGGAATAGTGATAAAAACACACTTCCAAACTAGGCACACTTTTCTAAACTAAGACACACCAGCAGTAAAGAAATCTAATCTAATAAAAAATCTCCACACCAAGTTTAAGCATAATATTGCTTTAGATAAAGCCCATTTCTGGGTTTATCCAAAGGGACACCTTCAAAATCTATCAACTCATAGGCCCCTTTTGCTAGTTTTCGTTTAACAATGAAAGGACCATGCCACATAGGCACGAATTTCCTAGCTCCTAGCTTATCGTTGGCTTGATCATAAAGTAAGACTAGGTCTCCTTCTGAAAATTTCGAGGGGTCACACTTCTATCATATTGAGCTTTAATTCGTTTAACATGAGTCTCGTTTGCTATTGCATCATTTCGTCGATTCTCATCTAGCTGAGCCAAGTACAAGAAACGTTTCTCCTCTTCAGACGTAGCTGGGAGTAATTCTATGGCTAATTTTAGGGACGGAATTTCGCATTCAATCGGCAACACAGCTTCCAAACCGTAAACGAGTTGAAAGGGAGTGAAACCCGTTGATGTTTTTACCGAGGCTCAATATGCCCAAAGTGCTGAAAATAACATGGAATGCCAATTCGTCTTATGAATACCAATAATTCGTTTGATCATGATGACTAAAACTTTATTGATGGCTTCAACCAGACCATTGGCTTGCGGATAATACGGAGTGGAACTATCGTGGTGTAGGCCAAGTTGATCTGCTAGTTCAGTCATCATAACATTCCGAAAATGACTTCCATGATCTGTAATAATGGCTTGAGGAACACCGAACTTAGCAATTATGTGATTAAATACAAAAGTTGTAGTATTCTTGCCGTCAGCCAAAAATGTAGGCATCACCTCGGCCCACTTAGTAAAATAATCTAATGCTAAGATAATATATGCATGCCCCCCAGCCGAGTGAGGGTTACATGTAATAAAGTCGATACCCCATTTTGCGAATGGACCAACAACAATTATAGGGTGAAAAGGAGTGGGTGGTGCGCGCATTTTACGATAAAAAATTTGACAATTGTGGCATTTCCAGACCGCATAAATACAATCTTTGAATAACGACGGCCAGAAATAACCAACGCGCAATATCTTTTGGGCTGTGGCATACCCAGACATATGACCGCCACATGCTCTAGAATGGCAGTCATTTAAAACCTTTTCAGCTTCATCATGAGTAAGACAGTGTCAGAAAATAGAATCCGCTCCACGAAGATAAAGTGTATCACCAATAATATTATACTGTTGGGATTGGAAGCGCATTTTCCGTCGCTGAGATCGTGAGATTTCAGGCCGAAAAGATTGGGTTTGGAGATAAACAATAATATCTCCATACCATGGATCAATAGTACTGATAAGAAACAAAGATTCATCCGCAATGGACTCCTCTGCCATTGTTTCAGTATCAATAGAGGGGAAATCACACATCAGTTCCGCAAAGACCAAAGATTTCTTTGCCTTGGATTTTTCAAATACTAAGTCAAATTCCTGCAGGATGACTATCCATTTGGAATACTTGCCCCCTAGCAATTTTTTGGTCAAAATGTACATCATAGGGTTGCAATCAGAAATTACCGTAGTCTTGCGTAACAAAATGTAGTGCCTAAATCTTTGGACAGCTTGAACAGCTGCCAAGGCCAATTTCTCCACATGTGTGTATTTGATCTCAGTTGGATGCAGATTTCGACTAAGATAGTAAATCACATGTTCATTGTGAGATTTGTCTTCCTGAACTAACACCATCCCAATGGTGGAATGAGAAGCAATGAGGTACAAAAAGTAATTCTGATTGTAGTTGGGAGGATGCAATAACGGTGCATGGGTCAACGCGTGTTTAAGTGCATCAAAAGATCGATCAACGATCTCATCCCAAAAGAATGGAATGTTCTGTTTCAACAATTGCAAAATCCATTTGTAAGCTCCTGTGATAGTTAGGGAATGAATCGACGTAAAAAGTTTGCTTTCCCTGCAAACTTTGGAGTTGGCGTAAAGTCGAAGGAGGAGGCACTTAACAATAGCTTCGACCTTCGACGGACGACGCGAATGCTCGCTTGGAAACAACAAATCCCAGAACGACTCCGGAGCTCCCACGTAAAACACATTTGTGTGGATTCACCTAATTAGATAATGCCGACATCTCATAAAGATGGCTCGTAAATGAGTAAGATGGTCGGCCTATGCAACGAATGAGAAGGTAAATCATCGAGATAAGGTCGCACAATGTGTTTAATTTCATGAAATGTGTAAGACATTGCCCGTTGAAAATTTGCTCCAGCTTTCTTTAATCCAAAAGGTATTTTACAGTAAGCAAACGTACCCCACGGACAAATAAAAGCTATTTTCGGTTGATCAGCAGGGAGTATGTTTATTTGATCGTAACTGGAAAATCCATCCATAAAGGAAAACATTTCACTACCAGCACAATCATCGATTATTTGATCGATATAGGGGGTTGGATAATTGTCTTTAGGACAAGCTCGATTAATATCCCTATAATCGATACATACTCTTATGGTTCCTTGTTTTTTAGTCACAGGAACAATATTCAATACCCAATCCGTTAAGGGGATTGGATAAATGAATCCTGCACGAAGTAATTTTTCAACTTCTGCTTTGATAGCAACAGCTTTTCTAGGATGAATTTGACGTAAACGTTGACGAACAGGTTTAGCATTCGGGTAAGTTTTGATTTCATGTATGACGATTAACAGATCGATTCCTGGCATTTCTTCATAGGATCAGGTGGTACACATCAAAGTAACTTCTGAATAGGGCTTATGCTTGGAATTTCATCTTCCTTATTAGCACCTATATGAATGTTTTCAATTATTCTGTTTTACCTGAAGAACAAAATCACGTTCAGGATATATTTTCCAAATTTAACTCAGAATCAGGATTTTGCAAAGAATTTTGTGGTTCTTTAACATATTCAGCAGTAAAAATTGAAGTGAAATCATCTTCAAAATGATCTAGCTCAGGTAAAAATGAAGATCGATGATGTAGATCTTCCCATGGTAAGTCATCAACAGACAAAAACTCACGAATTTGCTCATCTGTATGAACAAGTTCGTAAATGCTTGCTAGAATAACTAGATATAGAAAGTGATTCCTCATGGATCCCATTCATTGGATCAGTTTCGGTTGAAGAGGGGCCAGAAAGTGACTATACAGCCTGATACACAATTTCAAATGGACTCAAAGGCATCATGCCATCAAATGAATCTAACTTGGGTACGATCCAAGGACATCAAACGTAACAAAGGTTCCATTTGAAATCAGGAAGAGTTTGCAATAGAAGAAGTATACGTTAGTAGGAGGAAAGGAAAAAGTTCCTAGTAAACCAGAATATTTAATCAAACCTACTTCAACATCCTTGTAAGGAATAGCCGCTTTACCAACGTGCTGGAATTTTTCTGTAGAGGCTGGGTCGGAAGAAAAATAAATTAACTGATCTATTGTAACGATCCTTCCTTGATATGGAAATTTAATGAGTCGAAAGATCGAAGAAACAACAACAGTCATAGCATAAGTCCAACTACGACCCAGGAGAAGGTTGTAATCTAGAGGGGCATCAACCACTTCCACATCTAGATTTACGATTTTCCCTTCGACCGCTATGGGTAAATCCTGCAAAACACCAAAAGGGTGGAAACCTCGACTATCATAAGCCTTAAGAATCGTCGGAGATTGGTTGAGTGTAGGAGAACCAAGCGATTTCCAACACTAAATCGACATAATACACGTTGAAGCTCCCTCATCAATCACAGTCCAAAAGATCGATTTGTTTTTTACTAACACTGGAATTTGGAAAGCCATTTGGTGAGGTAGGTGAGGTGTACTATTTTCTAAATAAAAGATTATAAGGTTGGAATCCCGACATCAACAATTATAGCAGATAAAAAGTAATTACGTTGTTCGGGCATGATTAAAAGATTTCCAAAGCCAACATTGCTGAAGGAGAAATTGCTAAATCTTCAACAATGTTGTAATTTTGAGCAGCTCTAGCATGTGGATTGAAAGCTGATTTACGAAGAACACCTTTAGCAGGCGGTTTGATTATTAAGTTTGGATTTTGTTTCTCGATCTGTAGTGGACCAGAAACAGAAGGAGGTGTAGTTGATGCGTTTGCATTAGAAGATTCTGCTTCTTTACCATCAACAGGATTCTTACTACTGTAATCCTGTGATCGCGTCGCAATCCTTACATGAGACATCATCATAATAGGTTCTTCCAAAGTAGTCGAGGTAGAACCAACCATCTTACTATCTTGAATTGGAAAATGATCCTTCAAGACAGCAGGTTGTTGTGATCCTTTAACGAATTTCGTAACTTCGGCTCGATATGGACATTCTTTCGTGAAATGATCTTGCTCACAAATGAAACATGGATAGCGAGGTTTATGTTTTTCATCATTGGATTCATCTTTATCAGTTTTCTCTTTTGAATTCTTTTTTTTTTTTCTTCCCTTTATTTTTACCACCAGATTTAGATTTGGTCGTAGATGTCTCTCCGACGTGAATATCGGCAGAAACTTCGGGGGAAGATTCTCCTTTCGGGGAATCAGGTAAAGTTATAATAGGAGAAGAATTCTTCGAAGATTTCTTCTTGATTTTAGAATTGACCATACCAATCATACCGTCAGCGGCATGAGACCCTGAAGGAGCAGCAACTATTTGACCTTGTTTTGGAAGGTCTGGGATTTTTTCATGTAAAGTACATGACTGTGTATAAACGAGGTCAAGTTATTGAGCTTGAGCAATTACTTTCTCTTCAGTAACAACACCAGCCTTAGCTACATCTTCAGTAATCTTGGGTAACAATGATTTAACAAACCATTCCGCCAAAATTTGATCTGGAATATAAACCTTCACCAAACGTCTCCTACGTCGCCATTCATGGATATGATCAGAAATATACGTAGGCGTGGATTGTTTCAGCGAAGTTAATAATTACGTGCCATTGTCGTATCTGACTGGCAACTGAAAATGAGTCAAGAAGGCAGTTGCTAACTGACTGAAGTTATGAAACGAGCCCCGTGGTAACTCGATGTACCATTTGGCTGCAAGACCAATAAGAGTTCTTTGGAAAAGACGTAAGCGAATCGAATCATCAATAATTGAATTAGACGCACACCAGAGGTGATAAGTCATGACGTGATTTGATGGATCCTCTCCTGACTTACCTTCGAATTTTGGTATATCACTGGGCAACTTATGTGGCATTGGCGGCCAATACTGATAATAAAAAATTGGATCATTCGTAAGGCGCGTCAAATCAGGTAAGTATAAAGTTGCTATAAATGGTAATTGACGGTTAGGATCACGAAAACCTTGAGTAGCCAAAGCAGTTCCAGGAGGTGGATACCCAGGATAGCTGGGAATCGGATTTGCATTAGGAATTGTGTAACCTCCCGGATAACCAGGATTAATCGTACCAAACTGGGGTTGTTGAGGCTGTTGATAAGTATAGCCAGGGTACGGTTGATGCTGATAGTTTTGATTTTGTGTATAGGGACCGAATTGCGGCTGTCCCTGGTACGGTTGATACGTGAATTGCGGTTGACTTGTGACAACTGTACGTGTACCGGTTTGTCCTGCAGGTATCTGAACCGAAGTCTGAACTGAAGGTCCTGATTGAGGTACAGAGACTTGAAGGATTTGCACAGATATAGGGATAGCCGAACTCGAGGTTACAGATACTCCAGAAATAGGTGTTATAGGTTGGATAGTCGTTGTAGCGGTTGCAGCAGTTTGAGGCAGAGTCTGAGGTGAACTAGGCCCAGCGTGCTGAACAGAACTAGTTGCAGTAGTTTGAATAGTTGGCTGGACAGGTTGCTGGGTTGGACCAGAAATTAAAGGCTGTCCAGGTTGATAAGGTAACTGCACATTAGGCTGCATAGGCTGTTGATATTGGGATGGATCCCACACCATCATTCCGGGGTATTGTCCCGCAGAAGGTTGAACATAAGGACCATAACCTGGTTGAACGTAGGGTTGATAATTAAGAGGTAAATTTCCAGCTCCTTGAATAGATGGTTGACCAGAAGGCTGTTGGTAACCTTGAATTGGGTACTGACCTTGAGGTTGATAACCCTGAGCAACGTACTGAGATTGGGGTTGATAAGGACCCTGAGGAGCATATTGAGCTTGGGGTTGACCTTGAGGTATGTACTGTCCTTGAGGTTGATAACCTTGAGGTATGTATTGTCCTTGGGGTTGTCCCCCAAAATAATATGATTCCATAGTTTGTCCTGGGAAAAAGCTACCTTGAGGTTGCGCCACAGGTGGTAATTGACTACCTGAAGGTTGACTCCCAGGTGGCAACTAACTTCCCTGAGGTTGCCCCCCAGGCGATAACTGACTGCCTTGAGGTTGAGGATTCAGAATATTACCAGACATCATAAAGATTTTCTCTGTGTTCAACGTTTCAATTTTAAGTCCATTGAGACCAGATGATAACATGTTTTCAATGGGTTGAGGAACTGCTCCCGATAAAGTACCAGATAGAGACTGGTATCCCGCAAGAACAGAAGGAACACTGTGTAAAAATGATTCTGGTGTCTGAGAAAACATGGATGACTCTCCTGCCATGATGGATGGCGGATAGTAACCTCTGGGTGTAGGATGAAATGGAACTCGAGGTGGATAAAAAGTGAGACCAGGATTCTCTAAAAAGTTTTTTAAAGAGAGATACCAAGGATCAGTTCGAATAGGGCTGTATAAAATAGATTCACGCTCCCTAAGATTTAAAGATTGAGGGGAGTCGGGAAGAGATATATTCGTCAGATAAGTTCTTCAACAGAAATACATCTCAACTGAAGATCAAGCCATGACGATATTTCTTACCCTAGGTGAACCAAGATCGCTAGAAGACAGAAAGAAATCCTAGATGTTTCCAAAACATAAAGTTCACAGTTCGAGATTTCAGTTCATCAACTAGTTCACTGAAACACTGAAGGAGAAATATAACCAAGAACTTAAACCGAAATCGCCTCTGAATGTATTCTCGTTGTAGGTGTTCACAATCAGATGAATTACAATGGATGAAGTTCCAATTTATAAGTTGATCTAATCCTACCGCCATGACACGGCAGGCATCGTAGCCCTTCAAGTTGACTTGGTGAATATTCAGGGGGTTTCCCTTGTAGTCTTCGGGATTGTCTTGGCAAGTCCGCCACGATTAAAGATTATCTAATCACACGCAAACAAAGAAAAATTTCAATGAAAAACACCTAAAGTCTCTAAGAAACAAAAAATTGAATCATACGCTTAAAAAAAAAAATCTAGGAGTTCAAACCAGACACAAACAGTAACTTTCCGCACTAAAAACACTAGTTGGTGATGAAATTCAACTTAGTAGAGTTTTAATACGAAAAGGGCGGTTGGAACAGTTACCCCGACAACCTGCTTAATGAAACAGACCGGTGCAAGTGTCTCCACTATACCATCTCGAGTGAAGATAACCCTCCGGAGAGTCCAAGTGAGTCTAGCCAACGTCTGTTCCAGGTACAGTGGGATCTTCCCTCCACTTTCACCTTAGGAAAGAATCCTATAGATTATAGCCACTAACGTTACCAACAAACAAATATGTTCGGGGGAACAGTTTACGATCCGACACACATGCAATGCGTGAGTAACAAAGCTCAATCCTTGAAGGCCTCTTGAAATAATCCAAGGTTCACCAAAAAGTGACTCCCTAAAATCTCGACAATGGTTTATTCATCGTTGTTAATACGTGTATATCTTCTATCGTTCCCAATCAGGAAGGATTGATTACCCCACTGGTTTAGATATGATCTCGTGCTTAACTCCTTTAGGAGGAGCTTCCCAGAGCATAGATGCAACAATTGGAGTTTCTTCCTACCACAAGATTTGTCTACTTGTTTTTTTTTACTATCTTGGAGATTTAATTACTCCCTACTCCAAGATACTAGCCTAAGCTATGTTGGTGATAAGATCCCTAGAAAATAAAATATTTTCTAGGTGAATTTTAATTAAGCGTTACTTTTATGAGTTGTTTCTTAAGTCAATGGGTGCGGGAATGAAACTTTGGTGGTGTGAAGACTCGATTTCCAAAAACACTAAAAATGCACCTAAGAATGATAATCAATTCTTTTTCTTTCAATGAACTTCTCTCTAAAGAAAGAGTTGGAGAATGCAATCCTTTTAATAAACAATTCTTCCTTTAAACATAAAGAATGATTGAAAGAAAATATTTTGTCTTTTCCAATAAATGATTGAAGCTCACAATGAAATCCCTTTTCTTTCAAAACTTGTAGCTACAAAAAAAAATTTCCTTCAAAAGACATCTACAAATTTCTAAAAAGCACTCAAAACTACAAAAATAATTTTGAGATCTACTAATTTGCATTCAAAACTACAAAACTAATCTTGAGATCTAAAATTTTTTTTAAACAATCTAAATGAATAAAAGCTTTAAGATTTTTTGAAGAATGTTTTACTTAGTTGTTCAGCAAAATAAGGATCTATTTGTCCAGAATAACAAACAGATCAAAAACACTCAGTTATGTTTTATAAAAATGAAATTCAAAAACCAATAACAAAGTTCTTTTTCAAAGATTTGCAAAGAAACAAGTAGCTCTATTTCTCAATAAAGGATGATTTCACAAGCAGGTTAGATTCAGCAAAAAGACAGGAAAACCGATGTAATTTGAGGTATTTCAAAATGTCAAATGCTTCAAATCGCTACAAAGACCAAGTGAAATGCAATCCAAAATGCAAAGTCTTCTAGAAAATCATCAAAACATCAACACTATTGGAATTCATTCATAGAAAGGTTTTGACAGAAAGAGTAATCAATCTAGGCAGAAATCAAAAATACTAAATCAAAATAAAGATAAACTAAAAAAAGAAATCTAGAGTTTTTCTAAAATTTAAACAGGGTCCGCAGGCTTCTAGAAGTACCAGGTGCGGTACCGCACTGTTTACTAAAAGAAGATGCGAAACTGCCCGCACTGTCAAAAGAAGACAGAGTGTGGTCCCAGAAAAAATTAGAGAAAAACACTAAAGATTTGAAAATTTTCTAAAACAGAGAAAACCTAAACTACCCAGGCAGATGTCTATCAATCAAAAACTAAGAAAAATGTTTCCTCGAATAAAAAATAAAAGAGAACCAAAAACAAAACAAGTTCTTCCCCAGCGGAGTCGCCAATTTGTTGGATGGATAAATCATTCTTGCGGACAAGGCCGATCTCCCTAGTACTAAAATTATCTAGCAACAAACAACCAAATAGACTAATATTTCTCTAAGCATATAATATATGAAAAGTTCTATATAGGTGTTAAAAGACTTACCTTATGTCCAGTGCTTGTTTGAAGTTGTTGTTATCCTTCGCGCGCTTGAAGGAGTTTCGCTTGTAAACCTGCAGTCACAAACAAGCAAAGTATTACATAGCACCTGTATAGACATCATCATAAACCATGCTTATCATAGTGATCAAGGAATCTATGACATAAATCATTAACAAACAGCTTATTGAGAAAAATGAGTATATTTGTATTAATTTCAAAAGAAGGAAAACCTTACAACCTGAGCCTCGATGTTGCACAGGCCTTCCCGGGGTCCGAAGCAGGAGTCTCCTCTACTTTGACAAGCTCTACACTCTTTCAACCAAGACAAATAGAGGTATGTAATCTCTCCTCACAAAAGTCTTGTTTAACCGAGTCTGAATCTCAACATCACTTGTCTTCAAATATTCTAAAGCTTCAACTCCATTTGAGGCTACCCAATGCCTCTTTTTATAGTGGAAAAGAGGAGGTTTTTCTGTTCCAAATATGAAGGGATAGAATCCTCCTTCAAATGGATAAGCTCCTCACATCAAGGGGTTAGCTCCATAAGGTAAGGGATACATGTACCTTATCAAAGCGTACTTATTCCCAAAAATTCTCGTCTAGAATCTTCTAGAATTAATCTCAAATCAACTTTTTAACTTTACTTTCTCGCCTTTTTTAGTTTTACAGGAGTCCGCACCTATAACACATAGAAAGTGCAGTTTTGGTCTGCAGGATAGCTGAACATTAGGTGCGGGCCCGCAAGAAATGTATAGAGAAAGTGCGATACCAAAGTTTAGGAGATTTTTAGGAACTTTTCTCTGATTTTCAAGGCTTGATATGAAGAACTGATATGTTAGACTTGCAAAAGGAGGAAGTATGAGTTATAATGAGCTCATACCCATAGCAGAATGTCAGTATGACAATTTTTAGTGTAACAAGGAGTTGACATTTCCTTACAACCCACAACAAAATGGGGTTGTTGAAAGGAAAAATGAGGCCATTGTCGAAGCTACTAAAGCGATGATTCATGATTGGGGTCCTCACGAAGTCGGTGGGTCAAGAATCCTGTGAAGGTGTTGACTAGAGTGAAACCAGAGGTGGGACATTTCCACATCTTCAAGTGTCTATTGGATATCCATGTACCGTTCGATAAGAGGACAGAGTTAGCGCCCTCAAAATTAAATGGAATTTTTGCAGGGTGTAGTGAGGCTTCCAAGACATAGAGTTTGTACCCATCATAGGGGAAGACTATGGTGAACAAGGATGTTAGAATTGAGGAGGATAGGGCCTTGAGAAAGTCACATGATTGATTACTAGTGCTGGCAAATGATCAAGAGTAAGAGGCTCCAAAGGTTGGGGAGAGGCCAAAAACACCAACAATAGGTACTCAACTATCAAATTAGGAGGAGGAGCAGGAAGAAACTTATACTCCTATCAGGAGGAGGCCAAGGTGGCTAGAGTAAACTCTTAGGGATGTTTATGACCATGTGGAGGCTTGTAGGAGGATGTTTAGATAGAGTGTGTTACCAAGACAATTTCCTAGTTACATGTCACTCGTGAGTGACATCATTGAATCTGAGACTAGAAATTATGAGGAGGCAATAGATCGACATGTTTAGAGAGATTCCATAATGTAGGATTATGCCTCCATTGTGAATAATATTGTGTAGGACATCATTCTGGGGTGAAAGGGAAATTCAACAATTAATTCTAGGTGGATCTACAAGATCGGGCATGTTGTAGATGGTAACATCGAGAATTATAGAGCTCGGTTCGTGGCAAGAGGGTTCTCCCATAAGGATGAAGTGGAAAATGATGAGAAATTTACTCCAATCACCAAGTATGCTTCTATCAGGGTCATGATATCTGCTGTGTAGGAGATCATTTTGGGGCAAAAGGGAAATTCAACAGTTAATTCTAGGTGGATCTACAAGATTGGGCATGTTGTAGATGGTAACATCGAGAAGTATAGAGCTCGATTTGTGGCAAGAGGGTTCTCCCATAAGGATGAAGTGGAAAATTATGAGAAATTTACTCCAATCACCGAGTATGCTTCTATTAGGGTCATGATATCTATTGCTTCAAAATTTCGGTGGATGAAACATCAAATTGATGTGAAGATAACCTTCCTCGATGGGGTTATTGAGAAATAGGTGTTGATATGAAATTAAAAGTGAAGGTTTCATATAAATTTTTTCAAGCTACTTTATGTCTTTTGGGCAATGGTTTGTGATTGCAAAAGTACACTAACTAAGTTAATTTTTGCATATTTTAACAATTAAAAATGGATAATAAGTAGCATCACAACATAATAACTTGATGACGAAGTTCACCACTCCAAAGGTGGCCCTTTATATTATATGTTCAAATGTTAAATTAAATCAACAAGCAAGACTTCCATTGCGTCTAGAATGCCCTAAAACCCCTATGTAGGCTCTTCTTGGGCTAAAAAACATTGAAAAATGGCCAAGTTAGGCCTCTTTCTCCATTCTACCTGCTAACTGTTCTCCAAAATTGTTCTCTACTAACTTAGCAAGAAACTGGGCCATTTGTGGACTGGTAAAGCGAAAAATTAGTTAGACGAAGGTCGCGGGTTCAACCCATGAATCCCACTACGTCGGGTGCATTTTGTCGAATTGTTAATTAATCTTTTAAACAAAATCGAGTCGAGCCCCTTTTATTTTTTTGTGCTTCAGGTCATGTGATCCATATGGCTTGGGGATGAGCGCGGGAAGGGTGTCACACACCCAAAACCTCTGCCCTTCCGTAAATGGTTGCAACATTATAATGGAACCGGGGGTCGGCACTCAACTGTCGCCCCTTTCCCTATGCACCCATCACATGTTCGATCACAGTCATCGCATTGTTAACAGAACCATGGGATGGGACATGGGAAGGGTGTCGTGCACCTTGTCCCTCCAAAATATCACCATTGTTCATGGGTCTCCATATCACCTGAGGCGTGCCCGACTGGCCCAATCCTCCTTCCAACTGCCAAACATTATGACTTTAAATAAAAATCCGCCACAAACATTTAACAAGGAACACCGATGTTGCATTGGTAGGGAGGTTTATTAATTGGTGGGAAGTCAAAAGTTTGAATCTTGTGGAGTGTTGGTCATTTGACCTAACCAATGTTTGGTGCAATTTGGGGTGCCATGTGATTGGACCACGTGTCACCCAACTATTGGCTCAATTTTCCAAACCATATTTGCTTGCCATTGTCCAACCATTTAATGCCACATGTCATATTGTCAGGAGGGAAATTGTTTGGTCCGTACACCCAGTCAGTTGATGTTGTCAACATGATGTTATCATATGGGCTGCCACATGGCAGCTCTGCATTGTCCATTCAACCTGCAAGTTGACTATTTAGTTGTTTGCCAAATAATTCAAAACACGATAACTTCCTCATACGATGTTGGTTTGAGGCAATTCAAGCGTCGTTGGAATCAAAACAACGAGATTTAAGATTTGGCACTAGTTTCAAGAGATTTTTAGCACTTTTATTTTTTAGCATATTTTTTTATCCCCTTGATCAAGTGTACACCGAGAAACCACACAAATTTGAGGTGCGTGGGAGAGATTCACATGTATGCAAGTTGAAGAAGGAATTGAATGGTCTCAAACATGCACCTACAGATCATTTTCAAGGATTGATGGGTATTTCCCAGGTATGGGCTTCAACTAAGCATGAGGAAGATCCCAAATTGTACTACATGTTGGAGATGGTCCACTCATTCTAGCGTTGGATGTGAATGATTTATTTCGTGTAGGGTCATACAAGCTCATAAATATGTGCAAGAGGGAACTTGCAATAGAGTGCAAGATGAAGAACATCGACATGATGCACAACTTTTGGGAATTGGAAGTGTGGCAACAGACAGGTGAGATCTTCCTTCGATAGGGAAGTATGTGGTTGATATCCTAGAGAGATTCAGGTCAGACGATTGCATGCCTATTTCAACTCCCATGACTACCATCTTGAGGAAGTTGAACACTTCTAACAGTGAGTTGGTGGATCCCACATTGTATAGGTAGTTGAAAGCTTTTTTATTTATCTGGTCAACATTAGGCTAGATATTTGCTTTGATATGAATACATTGAGTGTATTTATGGTAGAGCCAAGGAGGGTTCATTGGGTAGCAGTGAATCATGTTCTCAGCTGGTATATTTGAAGTACATTGGAATATGGAATCAAGTACGTCAGATGTGAAGGATTGAGATTCGTGGGTTATATATATTAAGATTGTGTTGGGAGTGCAACTGACAGGAAAATCACCTCAAGGTACTACTTTAGTTTGGGTCCAACAATGATTTAATAGTTTAGAATGAAGCATAGTTCAATGTATTTCAATTCAATAACGCTAAGTACGTGGCTACAATTTGGGCAAGTTGGGAGGCTATTTAGCTTCGCAAAATTCTCTTAGGGTTTTTTGGCCTTGAGTTGCATTTTACGATGATTCACTGTGACAATAAGAGTTGCATTAAGCTCTTTGAGAATGCAGTGCTTCATGGTAGGTCTAAGCATATAGAGGTCAAGCATCACTTCATCAGATACGGGGTCTAAAGGGTTCTTCTAATGTCGATGTGCATATCCATAGATGAGCATGTGGTAGGCATTCTCGCCCAACCACTAGTGAAGGGGAAGTTTGTGTTCATCGAGTCAAAATTTGGGTGGTGGAGAATCCCATCCTGGCTAGGAGGACGTGTTGATATTTGTAGCATAGGAAGGTATTCTACATAAACAAAGTGTCTAGCATGTAGGAAAGTGTCCTCTTTAGGTGCTTATTTGAGAAGAAGTATTATGATTTATTTCCTATGTTTTAACTTAGGTAAAGCACATTAATAAATTTATTGATTAATCTTGGTTGTTGTGCTAAAGCATATAAAGATAAATGATCTAAATACTTAAGTGACTTACATCAAATCTCCATTGTTAGTTTAAATGGGTTCAAATTTAATCCTAGCCCTCTATCACTTTGGAGATTAGAGATTTGGCTCAAGTGAAATTATAAAAAGAACATGAGGGTGAGGATGAAGACACATTATTATTTTGAGAAAGCGATTGTCTCATGAATGAGAGGATCAAGTGACTAAGGATAAAGAGGAAGAGTCTAGAACATATTCTTGGAAGGAGAATTTGTGTGAGAGTCGAGAATCTTGAAGGGGAGAAACACTTAGAAGAGATAAAGAGGGCCAAAAACCTAAGCAGACTGAGACTGCAAAAGAGGGCCAAGGTTTATAGTAGGTGAGCCAAGACTTGGAGGCCAAGTTTCCTTAAACAAGTAGAGAATTCCAGTGCGTAGGTTGTATGGCTAGGAGGGATACATTTTTTCAATTAGAGGGTGAAAGCTTTTAGGGAAAATTCATCTTTAGGAACAACCATCTTTCATGGGTTGAATTATTCCTTGAGCCGAAAATATTAGGGTTAAATTCCATGTTCTAATATTATTGTATTTTATGTGTAATTTCTCTGTGGGTCTAGGCCCTAAAATTTTCCAAATTGAATAGAACATGAAGAGAGATTTATTGGGCATAATTTTATTGTATTGTGGTGATTTCTTATTTACTTTTCCATTGCATATTTTATTTATGAATTTGAGAACACCAATATATTTATTTTCTTAGTTCCATAATTAATTTGAGCATCAACTATTTTTTGGGTATTAAAATAATTGTGAGAAAAAAATATATCATATCTAGTGGGGGGAGGAGGGGAGGAAAATGGTGTTTGCTCTATGCATTAGGGTTTTGATCATAGGAAGCGATTATGGTTTCAGGTCAGGTGTGGCATGTGGGTGTGTGGTCGAGTAAGGAAGTTGACGACTGTTATTGAATGAAGAAGGAAAACTCAATATCACTCAAGACGAAGGTTGACGAAGGATCTATGTGACCTAAAGTGTGGTTTGGTTGTCGTCCTCCTTGAGATATTAAATTTCTTTAGCTTCCTCATAAGGTAGGGTAGTGCTATTTGAGCCATTGTTTGACGGGGGAATACCTAGTCAATTTCTTAAACTCACTATTGGCAGGCTTAAGGGCTTTCATTTTCTTTGTAGGGAGAGACCCTCCGATGAAAATGTTTGGTCTAACTTATCACTTGAATTGTTACGTCTATTTTTTGAGCCTATGTTGGTGTGGATTTGGATTAGGACGGTATAGGCCCATTTCTTTATTCCTTTTGGGTCTGAAATCTTGATCCAAGATTACACAACCTCAGAAACTCCCAGAACAATGCACATCCACAAGAAAAAACCCCTTGTCTATATCAATCTAGATTGGGTGAAGGGTTCAAAGAGTTGGAAAGGGGAGGATTTTCAAATTTTTAGTAAGTGTTGGAAATATGGTAGCCATGGTTGATATTTTTGTCTTAAAAGGAAATTGGAAATTTTAATTTTAAATTTTGTTGCCTCAAAATATTTCAAGTTAGCTTCGTGTTGTTTAGGTCAGTTGGGCCCATAAGAGGCACCCATTCGACCCCCCTTTGAAGAATATATAAAGGAGAGCCTTCCTCATCATTTGGAACATTGAATTCTCTCTTGGTTTTCTCTAAACCGACATGGTTGGGAGAAAAAGGAGGGAGCCAAAAATCTAAAGGAGGGCTTGACACTTGGCTTCAGACTTCATCTTGTTTTTGGTTATTTATTTTATTATTCTCTCAATGTTATTACTTCTGATGTATCTATGAAAATTCATCATTAAATTCTTTTTGTTGCATAAGGAAATATTTATGGGTTTTCACCTTGTGGGGTTTTCCTTGGCCTCAAGCCTAAATATCTGTCTCTTTTGTCCCATTGTCTCGTCGTTGTTTTACTTCTCTTTCATGTTTAAATGGTTGAAATTTTATTATATATAACTACTTAATGATATTTAATGAATGATATATGGTATTAATGCTAACTAATCGTTGGAAGTAGTTATATGTGGAAGGAAATTGTTTCTAGGTTGTGTGCCCTAGGAATCTCAACATGGAATCCAAGTTGGGAAGATTGAAGAGTGAGTCGAAGAGAAATTGAGGTCCATGATTATATCTCTTGATAAGTGTTACAAAAAAATTTGTCACCGTCCCTGCAATCCCCTATCCCGCACATTGGAGGGCTTATTCCATGACCTGTGAGCAGTGACATGACCTGAAACCACTTTCATGGAATCCCCCTGGACAAGGACATTCATTCCCCTGAAGACAATTCCTTGTGAAAAATCCTAAAACTAGCCTTTTTTCCTTGGCGCAACTATCTAATTCAGTACTCGCACCAATGGGGGAAATCCTCCAAAGAGGGCACGCCAGCTGGCGCACTGTCTCAGTGTTGTACCCGCGTCAGGCTTATTAAGGAGTGTTTTTTAAAAATAAATGGCGGAAGATTGACTCCAACCAATTCCTGAACTGGTCTCTAAATTGAGTTGGGAGGTTTGGCTTCGGATCTCCATGTAGAGGAGGTGGTTTTCCACCTCTCATGGAAGCTTCCTTGAGGATAGGGCCAATCCCATGATTATAGGGATCCCAACTCCCCTTCCACCATCTATATAAGCTTGCCATTTTCCTTTTGCAAGCTAGCCTTCAAGAGCCCTCAATAGCCCAGGGAATGCTGAAAGAGCCTTGATAGTTCTCATAGAGCCAAATCAGTAGCAAGGAGATTATTGTCAAGACAACCGAAGAGAGAGGCTTGTCCCATTTCCGACGAGCTTTATCGAGACGTACTCCGTTGTCGACCTGCCGAAGGAAGATTCAGCGTCAGGGCCAGGTCGTATCTTTCTTTGTATTGATTAATGATAAACGACTTTGGTTATGGTTCCACTCTTATGTTCATACTTTGTGATTATGGGTTGTATCTTCTCTGACTGATACATAATTGCATATATCAGGTTTTACGCTTGTGTGTTTGTCGTGTTTCTTGTATGTGCAGGTGTTCGATCGTGCCAAGCGGGAGAATTGTGATCTGTCAGAGCAAGGGATCAGGAGCGCTATCTTCTCCGCGAACAACAGCGTTGGACTTGAGGTAGGCCTTTCTCGCAATTTGGTCTATTGCAATTAGGAACTTGCGTCTTAGCGTGATACGATTGTTGCTAGACCCGATCTGGGCTAGTAGGGATCGCCTCTGTCCGCAGAGGGGATTTACCTCTACAAAAAATTGGCGACTCCGCTGGGGAGATGTTGATTTGGAGTATTGTCTTGTCTTTTCAGTCGATTCTTGACTTTGCTTGCTTGATCAGCTCTTTTGGCTGGCTCTTTTCGTGTGTTTGGCTTTTGTTTAGCTTCACCATCACTATTCTGTTTCTTGGATTGCTCTTTTTTTATTTTTACATAGTAAACTCGACTGGCGCGCTTATTAGCCTGACAGTCGCACCAATTGGCGCATGTTGCCAATTTATTACCCGCGCCAATGTTGTTTTGGCGCTAGTTGCAGCCTAACAGTCACGCCAATTCTGTAAGGTGCTAGGGTTTGCTTGGGCTTAAGCTTTCTGAACTTGATCTGTGATTTTGGTTTCATTTTTGCGATTGCTTGAGTGTTCTGGAGTCGTGTTTGACTGACTGTGGCCTTCATCCTTTGGTTTTTTGCCCTCTTCTATCGATTTTACATTCTAGCCCTAGGGCATCTAGGTGCTATAGTGTGTCGAGCCTCCCGTGGGAGTTTTTGGTTTCTATCTATTCAGTCAACTTTGTGATTTCTTCTCTACATTCGTTTGGTGGTTGTCTATCGTTTTGTTGCGTTGTTTGAGTGATTGGTTTCTTCCTCATTCGAATTCCGCCTTTTCTCGTGTTGGGCCTAGATTAAATGGTTCATTTGAGTCTTTGGGATTCTTTTGTTTTTGAGGGATTGTTTTGTCAATTTGAGGTATGATTGTGTGTTTGCATTGAGTGAAACTTGCTTGTGTTTCACTCCTTTGCTATCGCTTCTCAAATTGTTCATTTCATTAGTTTTCATTTTGTTTAGTGCGCTCTGTTCTTAAACACTAAAAATACAAAAAAATCTCTTTTGCTCTTGATTAGTTAATGCAAATCGAATATTTTCTGTGTTATTAGTGATTTGTAACTCTGAAAGAAAAGCTTTTTAGTTTTCATTAGCTTGCATTAGAGACATCAGTGATTGTTTTCTGGTCATTTTGTTATTGTATGAAAAGCTCTTAACTCCCTCGTAGTTAGCTTTCATCGAATGAAATGATATACTGTGGCATGTAGTGTGCATTTAGGAGATTTTGAGACATAACACTCGCTAGGGCCTGGAAATTGAAACATAATTGAAGATTAACATTAAAATTTAATCAATTTACTGTAAGGCAACATTGAAACATTAACGAAACATTTAGAGGTCTAGGTTAGAGACGTTTTCGGCGTCGTTAAACCTAGTAGCTGTCGTTCGCCTCTTGGCTTTAGACAGCGCTAGTACGGACTTGCGCTTCTCGTACCATCGCGTATATAAAGGGAGACCCCACTAGGTTTCTATCCTTTATCCATAGGAAGTCGAGTCTGTCGCCCTATACCCGTGATACACCGGACACAGCATTCGGGGAGATTGCCTGCACGTATGTTAAGTCCTTGGTTGATTTATCTCTCATTTTGAAACTAAGGTGTATATTGCAGTTCACAGTTATTTGGTACACCCTTTGCCTAGAATTCCTGAGCAGTCATTTTGATCTTATCTGACTCCTTAAATTTGAAAATATCACCAAGCTCTTGTCCTTTCACGCTTGCTTCAAAACTGAAAGAGATAGAGTCACCTTTCATCCATTTCTCGACTCTTAAAACATGAAACGGTGAAGTTTCTAAGTTTCAATGTGGTAAAATAAATCACCTGCGATCACATGCCCTGTTAGAATTTTCTTGTTGGATGTTTGATTGTGTGCCTTGATTTTTCAGCCTGTGTGTTTGTTTGATCTTTTCCTCTTGTCGTTATTGTCATAGTGGCGGAACCCTCAGTTTCGTCTACTGGTAGTCCGTATACAGACAATTCATCAGAGGTCTCACAATCCTCTGCTGAACCTCAGCAGCCCATCGTTTGCGAGTTTCCCGATGGGGGACCGGTTCTATCTGAGCTTCCCTTTGGAGGACCAGTTGAGTTCAATTGGCCCTTATCCGACGCTTGGTCTGGATTTTGAGTGGGGGAATATTTCCCTCCTCTTACATCGGGTTCGCCCTTTATAGCTGTTGTTATTCCTCCTAGTCCTCACCGTCTTCTAGCAGATCTAGTGGAAGGTTCAGATATGGGCTCATCCAGCCATTCTCCTAGTGAGGAAATCCCCACGTCTGGTGAAGATTACCAGTTGTTCCTAGAAGACAACCCCGAGTTATCTGTCATGTCTTCGCTTGGTCCCTCACTTCGAGCGGGATATAGATCTTTGAGTCAGATTATGACTGTCATTGCCTCTATGGGGATATCAAATCCTTCTACGAGGCCGGTTATTCCTTCATTGGGGATGTCTCCACGGACACCCATCACGTCATCCCCTCGGGTCACTTCAGTACCTGTCAGGCCCACTGTCTGTGTGGCCGCGTCTACACCCGTTGTTACCACTCAATCCGTAAGGACCAAGTCGCTTCCCGAAGACATATATATATAGCATCTACTATGCCGGAGAACATTTCTCCTGAGGAGTATCGATTGTCCCTACAGCAATTGAACCCCGAGGTCGGTCAATCCTCCCAAGATCCCAACCGTCCGTATTTTTTCCATTATGCACAGGATGGTACCCCTGTTTACATTTTTCCATACCAATACGATGAGCAGGGAAACCCTTTACATTTACCCGCTCCAGAGGCCTATCTTCATGGTCAAGGTTTTCCATCTAACCAGGCTGGGCAACCCTACAACCCGCAAGGGCAACCCTTCCAGGGCCAACCTTCGGGACAGCCTGGTTATCTTTATGACCCACAAGGTCAGCCCTTACAAGGCCAACCTTCGGGCCCGTAGGGGTTGTTATACGGTCCACAAGGACAGTCCTACAACCCTTCAGGTCAACCTATCCAGCCTCACCCTGTGGTCCAACCAGGGCAACCTCAAGGACCCACAGGTCAATCGGGGTACCAACCAGGGCTGTTGTACGGTCCCGGGGGGCAAGTCCAACCTTCACAACCTATGTAACCTCAGTATCCTATTGGTTCAAATGTTGCACAGCCAGGACCCTCTTATGGTCCTGTTCCAGGTCAAACCGATTATCAGGCGCAACCTGGCTCCATTCCACCACCAGGCCAACCGGCCCATCCGGTGCAGCTCGATGTCCCACATCAACCAGGCCAACATGTACAACCTGTTTACCCGGGTCAACCTGTTCAACCAGGCCAGCCCGTTCAGCCAGGTCAACCTGGGCAACCAGGCCAGCCTGCACATCCTGTCAACCCTGCTCAACAGCCGATTTACTCGATGTCGCAACCGAATCAACCGGTGTGCCCTAATTATCAGGCTCAGCAGGGTCCCACCTATCAGCAACCCACTCAACCCCAAGGCGGTTACTATCCTCGAGGTCAATCTCGACCGACTTATAACCCGCCCCAAGGTTCCCATTATTATCCTCAACAACCCGGCTACACCTATACTCAGCAGCCAAATCCACAGACTGCTCAAACGGGGCCGACATATAATCAAGGTCCATACTCTGGTTATCAACCCCCATACACTGGTTACCAGCAGCCATATCAGACTGGTTATACGCCCTATACCCCCTATGGTTAGAATCCTCCAGGATAGAACCCATGGGGGCAAGGTTATGCTCAACCAGCGTGGAGTACAGGTACAGGTCCTTATCGAGGGCCTGGTATGCCTTTTAATCCGCAATTGTCGTTCTTGGCTACCTTGGAGTTACCGGGCGTTTCTAAATTAACCAATGATCCGATTCTTCACAATTCTTATTGGCCTCCGGTTCCGACCAAGGTACCTGGTGACTGTCCTAAGTTTGAAGGTAAAGCTGGAGAGGACCCCCAAGCTCATGTAATGACCTACCATATGTGGTGTTCATCTAATTCTTGGGTGGATGATTCAATTCGTCTACGTCTCTTCCAGCGCACTCTTACCGGTGCTGCCGCTAAGTGGTATATAGAGTTACCCTGTGGCATCTTTCAAGACTTCAATACGTTAGCTATGGCTTTTCTGACTCACTTCTAGTTACCGGTTCGCTATGAAGCTGGGACGCATCTCCTGACTTCTTTGAAGCAGGATAAAGCCACCCACACATCTGATCATATTCATGAGTGGCAACGTCGTCGTAGACTGATCAAGTTTGATATACCTGATCAGTTACTAACTCATTGGTTCACCACCTCCTTTGTTAACAAAATCGCTCAAGATATTGCTATGGGGGCATGTGTGACTGAAGAACAAGCCATCGCGCATGCCCAATACCTGGATCTGGTGTACTCTCAGTCTGGCACGCTTTATGATATTTTGATTGATGCTCCAAGGCCGGGAACCTCTAAAGCACCACCTACCCCAGCGATGGATGGTGTTATTGGTTCCGTTTCTCAAAATTCTCAGAAATCCTCGAATGGGAAGTAGAAGCCCAATTCTTCCAATAACTCTGCTCTTCCCGCCCCTCCAAATTCTGGCAAAACTGCGGAGGTCAACGGCATTCAGGCTAATCCTACGGAAAAGGCCTCCAAAGGAAAGAAGAAGGGCAAACGAAAATCCAAACCCGACGCCCCAAAACCAGAGTCTTCTAAACCTCGTACTAATGATGGTTCCCAACGTAAACCGAAATACCCCTGCCTTATCTGTGAAGGAGACCATTATACCAAATATTGTCCCCGACGATCTGAAATTAGTCAACTTCTCAAAGGCTCCAAAGGGACTCCGGCAGTTCTCAGAGAACCGTTCCCGTCTCAACAGACCCATATGGTTGAGAAACCTTCACCATCTTCACCATTTAGGTCCTAGGTCTTTATGATGAATGGTGTTGCACCTGTCTCAATTGCTACGCGTTCGAAGGATTATGCCGAATCATGCCAAGTAGCTGGGAAGGAAGTCGTGGATGGCCCACCTCCCCCACCTGTCTCTGGTCCTTTGGAAATTGAGAAGCCTAGTGCTGAACCTGTTGTGAGGCCACCTTCTAAAGGTGTTCTACGAAGATCTTCCTACAACCCAAATGCCTGTGCCGCTCAGCACTATAGTATTGTTGAGGATTTGGCACAGGCGCCTTCGGCTATGTCTGCATTGGAAGTCCTTCAAAGTTTCCCTTCGTAACGGAAAGCTCTGTTGTCTGCGATCGGTGGAATCGACCCCACTGATTCTAATCTTCTCACCTTCGACCTAGAAAATTTTGCCCCCCGACTTCCACATCGAATTGCTCTTGTTATACAAGTCGGGATCAACAAACTCAACATCCATAGGGCCGTTGTGGATGAAGGTGCTTCCACCTGTGTCATGTCATCCGCCTACTGGAAGCCATTGGCTCTCCGACTCTTTCATCATCTCCCAATGCCTTAGAGGCATTCGATGGTCAGGAATAAAACCCCCTGGGTGTTCTCGAGAGCTTGTCGATTACGTTACAAGGGAAGACAATCAACATATAAGTAGAAGTGGTTGACGCCAAGCTTAACTACAATCTTCTTCTTGGCTGCAGTTGGACTCAAGCCATGCTATGCGTGTCATCCACCCTCTTTCGGCTTCTCAAGTTCCCTCATGAGGGCAAAATCGTTACTGTGGATCAATTGTCTTTCTTCACCTCATCCTATGAGAACAACGTTCCTTACGTGGATCAGATCCCTAATCCCCCTAACAGTGTAGGACCCGGTCTCTTCAAGGACCTTGTCCTCATGGGTATTTTTCCCACGCCACCACCGCACACCGTTCAAGTTAATATGATCTCTAGGTCCGACGACCCTTGGATCATCCCTTCGCCTGAACAGGTGACCTCGTTTGGAGAATCGATGCTGTTAACTCCAGTTGAGATTAATTATTGCGGAATTGTCGCTGCATCTGATCCTCCTCCTGAACATGCTCCTTTGAGCATGGATCTGGATATATATTCTCAATCCCCTTGGCTCAGTGATGCAGATTCACCTGGCCCTTTAAGAGAATTTTTCCCTTCCGATGAAGCTATTGTTGAAACCATGTCTCTTGAAGATCTGTCACGGAGCCATTGCCATCATCGTTCCTCATTCATGCCTGGCCTGGGGGCAACATCTGATTGTCTAGAGCGTGATGTATCTGGTATCCCCCTCCCGAGCCTCCTCCATTGAGCTCGTCGGAGCATAGTTCCTCTTCTTGTGTCAAGCTCCTAAAACAATGAAATAAGCTGCTACGAGGACAGTTCTCTTAAGTGTGTCAACCTCGTTAAAATAATGAAACACGAGCCTGTTCAATTCGAGTTTTGTTAGATTTAGATCAAATCTCTTGTGTTTTCAACCTTCACTCCATTTCCTATGGATTGAAGCTTGGGGGGCATGTACCTCGAATTGAGACACCATGCTGGGGGCATGCCCGTCTTCCTTATTTCCATGCATAGTTTGCATGTGTGCTTTTAAGCTTGCATAAAAATAAAATGTGTGATTAGATACATTTTGTGAACTTTTCATTGGGTCGTTTGTTATGCAACTGATACATTAGATAACATTGTATTATACATTTGCATAGCATATAAAAAACATCATCACATGTAAAAAGATCCATCCAGAAATAGATATATAGATATATATGTCGAATAGTTTGCAGTTTGTGTACATCACAGAAAATCAAAAAATATACATGTCTGTCTAATAATAGCCAGAGACAACATGTATCTCAAAAATATATGCATGAAAAGCCCTAGATGTCTAATCAGCATGGTGCTCGTGGTAACATGTCACCGTGCGCACCAAGCGTCTCAGTAGTCGGTGGAGGCGACTAGGCACCCCCACAGTGTGTCTCTGATATGCCATCAGGACATCTGCTAGCCGGGCATAGTCTGGAATCCCCCAGGCAATGCCCTCAAGGTTTTGGATCATCTCTCCTCCTTCGACACCCTCTGCCTGAGGGTCATATGCGAGAGGAATTCTCCATGCAATAGGCGACATGCTGGCAGGTCTCTCTGGGCCAACATCTGCATACACATAGAACTGTTGTTAGAATAGGCATGTATCATAAAAATAATAAATACATAAAAATAAAAAAGAGTCATACCCAGCTCCTCGTCCCAATCCTCCGCCTCCGGGAGCGAAATATCTGGGTCTCCAGTGAAATCGGTCCCAGCATAGGGCCAATCCTCAACTATAATCAGTTGACGTCGTAACCATGGAAAGAAATTGGGCCTCCAGGACATCTGCTGGCCCGCTCCTGATCTGGGCATGAGTGCTACCCATCGAGCCATCCTTGGCTCCCTTGGTGTCGGCTCGGCAACTATTGCCCCTTGGCCCTGAAAAATGGGTAGTCGTTCCAAGATGAACGACACCAGAATGGAACCGTATCCAAACTGTTTCAGTTTGGCTTTCTTACATTTTGTTAGCTGCCTTTTGATGTTGGTTGTCACTGCGGTGGCCCAATCGAACAATGTAGGGTTCATGCACTCGGAGGCTAGTAGGAGCTGCACCTTGGTTGCCTCGTGCGGTGCCTACGATCCCGCAGCCTGCGTAATGGTGTGAAGCACTACTCGGAGTGCTAGATCGCGGATAGTGTGGATGTCTACTTTCCCACTCCCCGATCCTGTCTGTGCCCCTAGGCACACTCTCGCCATTACCTGCTCCATTTTCTCTCCAGAGGGTCTACTGCCTGTCATGATTGGCACTGGGCCTCTGTGTGACAGTCCGGTTATGAAATAGACATCGGAAACTTCAAGTTCTAGCACTTGGTACCGGAGTTTAAACACTTCCTTGTTCTCATCCCATATGCTAACCAAGTACTGTAATAGCTTAGGTTGAGCTCGTAAGCATGGCATGAGGAAAAAATTCTTGAGACCACAGTCCCGGAGTGTGTTCATGCAAGCTTCATTTTGCATGGCCATTTCTTCCTCTTCTCCATGTTCCCTCTCCTTCCATTCAATCACCATTGTGCTTGGATATCTACACCAGCATGGTAAAAAATGCCTTATTAGATCTCTGTTACACTTAAAAAATCAATTGAGTGGCTCACATTTTGGAAAATTAAAGCAGAAAATCACGTTGCGCCATTGGCGCGACTATTTTGCTAACAGTCGCGCCAGTTGGTGCAGCCCCTTTGTAAGCAAGGGCCAATTGGCGCGGGTCTGTGCCGGATACCCGCGCCAATTGGCCGAGCCCTAAAATTCAAAAGGTTCCCCCCCAGAGATCGAATGCACAATGGAAATCTACAAAAAATGGATCAAAACAGAGCTTAAGGGAGCGCCTCTTACCTGGAATGGACGAGAACCCGGATGATGTACTGGATTGGTCGCTATCACTGCCGCAAGTTCGCACACCAAAAGCTCACTGTTGCTCTCCAAATGAGGTAAAAAGTAAAATTAAATATGTTTTTACCATTTGTGGCATATTTATAACTTTTGAAGTCAAAATTAGGTTTTGAAAGTCATTTTTCTCAATATTTTAATATATTTTGTCGAAAAATGGATTTTACACTCGCTTTTATGTGCAGCGACAGGTTTTTACGCGACTTGGATTGTGATACGAGTTGTATTTTATACTTTTTTCGGACTCGGTAAAAACACGAAAAAGTCATTTCTTGAGTCATATTTCAGCTCTTTTCTGACTCTCTAAATATGAAAAGATTGTCGAGCCCCTTGTCGTTTCGATCTCGTTAAAGTGGCTACGAATCGTCATCTACCCAGTATACGTTTACCCCTTTTTTTGGGCTGGGATATATTATTTATGAAAAAGGAATACCCTAGCCTATCGCGACTAGGAGGTTTTCTCAGACATAGTTTTCTACCTTTTCGAATATGAGGAACTATTTACGAAAAGGGACCATCAGAGTTTACTTTTCTGCTGTCTTTTCAAACTCTCTAAACATGAAAAGACACCGAGTTCTTCCTTTGTCAGACTCGTTAAACCCTGATGACATCGGATCCAGTCGTAATGACGATATTCGAGTTCCTCCTTCCTAGGGCTCGTTAAATGTACTAGGATGGATTCATCCGAAGGACGGACTTATATTACAAGCATATGCTATCCCCTTCAAGCTTGTCTTAAAAAATAATTGGGGTACTCGCCATAAATGGTGGGGAAAATGAAACCAGTATCATCATCGTGTCGGCAGTATGTCACTCTTGAACATGGCACTTGTCTGCATTCGTGTCGGGTTAGGGACATCTCATCTCATTTTTTGCTTGCCTCCGTGGGTTTGGGTAATCCCTTTTGACCTCTCATCTTCTCTTTGCCTCGTCATCACGACCTCTGATATTTTGATGTCAAATACTGCCAAATCCACTGTCGTGTCGCCAATATGTTCAAGAGAAGTTGACCTCTGCAAAGTTTCAACCCTCCTCTGATTCTCATCTGATCCTGATTCACAAAACATTATGTTCCTCTGTCTCATGTCGATGATGTGGGAAACACTATGGCCCACCTTCGATCAAGGTCACTTCCTGTCGACTTCAGCGCATTACCCAGGAAGCTGATCTAGAGACTCCCTTCTGGTACCTTAGAGCCTGCATGCCTCAATGGCAGGTTCTTCGCGTTCGACGTGAGGTTTTCATCATTGGCCTCCGATCGAGTGATTCTACGAGTGTTCGACGCCAGCTCACTGATTCACATGCCGTGGATTGTACCTATAGTACCTTGAGGGCCATTGTCATTATTGGTGGTTCCTCTCGCGTCTATTAACAACTTTCATCATTGGTTGGTAATCAGACGATGTTCTTGCATGTTCAACTTTAGCTCACTTATTCGCATGCTTGAACTTGTACGTTGTTCGGGTCGAGATGGAGCGCAAGACCCTGGGTTTTGTCTGTTAGAATCCAGGCTGCGATTTTGTGGATTATTATGATTGGCTACATGACTCATCCATTGGATGGTTGCGACCATACCTAAGTCTATTTATCGATCCTTACTAGATGGTTGCGTCCATGCCTTGGATCTTGATTATTGTATACTCTGTTATGGATGGTTGCGCCCATACCACATATATCATGTATTTGAGATATCAGTTGTACTTGTCTGCGCAGGTTTTCCGATGGCAATGTTTTCAGTTGGACACGTTCTCGTAAAGCATTTAACCCCTCTCTCTCTCTCGGGCCTCATACTTTAGGGGGCATCTATTACACAACAATTTGTCACCGTCCCTGCAATCCCCCGTCCCGCACATTGGAGGGCTTATTCCGTGACCTGTGAGCAGTGACATGACCTGAAACCACTTTCATGGCATCCCCCTGGACAAGGACATTCATTCCCCTGAAGATAATTCCTTGTGAAAAATCCTAAAAATAGCCTTTTTGCCTTGGCGCGACTATCCAGTTCAATACTCGTGCCAATGAGGGAAATCCTCCAAAGAGGGCACGCCAGCTGGCGCACTGTCTCAGTTTTGTACCCGCGAAAGATTGACTCCAACCAATTCCTAAACTAGTCTCTAAATTGAGTTGGGAGGTTTGGCTTCGGATCTCCATGTAGAGGAGGTGGTTTTCCACCTCTCATGGAAGCTTCCTTGAGGATAGGGCCAATCCCATGATTATAGGGATCCCAACTCCCCTTCCACCATATATATAAGCTTGCCATTTTCCTTTTGCAAGCTAGCCTTCAAGAGCCCTCAATAGCATAGAGAATGCTGAAAGCGCCTTGATAGTCCTCATAGAGCCAAATCAGTAGCAAGGAGATTATTGTCAAGACAACCGAAGAGAGAGGCTTATCCCATTTCGGCGAGCTTTATCGAGACGTACTCCGCTATCGACCTGCCGAAGGAAGATTCAGCGTCAGGGCCAGGTTGTATCTTTCTTTGTATTGATTAATGATAAACGACTTTGGTTATGGTTCCACTCGTATGTTCATACTTTGTGATTATGGGTTGTATCTTCTCTGTCTGATACATAATTGCATATATCGAGTTTTACGCTTGTGTGTTCGACGTGTTTCTTGTATGTGCAGGTGTTCGATCGCACCAAGCGGGAGAATTGTGATATGCCGGAGCAAGGGATCGGGAGCGCTATCTTCTTCGCGAACAACAGCGTTGGACTTGAGGTAGGCCTTTCTCGAAATTTGGTCTATTGCAATTAGGAACTTGCGTCTTAGCGTGATACGATTGTTGCTAGACCCGATTTGGGCTAGTAGGGATCGCCTCTGTCCGCAGATGGGATTTACCTCTACAACAATAAGCAAATTTTGAGTTATGCTTAAGAAGGCAAAATCTCCTTCTTTGATGTGATTTGAGGCCTGTTACTGTATTATGAGGGAAGGATTTGAAGTTCAAACCTTTCTTATGGAAAATAATCCTATAATAAAGGGTTGATTTATGTGCAGGAATACTAGGGTAATGGACACTTTTAGAGAGGGTAGAGACCCTTGTTGGAATTAGTATGTCAAGTTCTATAATGAAGACCCTCTAAACAATCTATGTGTTAAAAATTCTCGAGGCATCTAAGCTCTCTTTGTGGATCCAAAACTCTATGATTCGTCTTACTACAAAAGGTCGAGTTTCAAGTATTATCACAGTGTGAGTTCTAAGCTAAAGTTCTGAATGAGTGAGAGGCTCGAGTGACTAAGGAGAAAGATGAAAAATGTGCAACAAACTTTTGGAAGGAGAATTTGTGTGAGATTCAATAATCTTGAAGGGGGCTAAGACTTGGAAGAGAGAAAGAGAGAAAAAAACCTGAGTAGTTTGAGACTGCAAGAGAGGGTTGATATTTCTAACAGGTGAGCCAAGACTTGGAGGTCGAGTTTCTTTAAATAGGTAGAAAATTCCAGTGCATATGCTGTACAACTAGGAGGATCAATTTTTTTGCAGGTTAAGGGCGAGAACTATTAGGAAAAATTCATCTCTAAGAGCAACCATATTTAAGGGGCCAAATTCTTCCTTGGGCTTAAAATCTTAGGGCCAAATTGAAGGTTCTAATATTGTTGTATTTATGTCTAATTCCTCTGTGGGTCTAGGCCCTAAAATTTTCCAGATGTAATAGAAGGATAATTTGTGTGAGATCCAAGAATCTTGAAGGTGGCTAGGACTTGGAAGAGCGAAAGAGAGCAAAAAACCTAAGTAGTTTGAGACTGCAAGAGAGGGTTGATATTTCCGGCATGTGAGCCAAGACTTGGAGGTCGAGTTTCTTTAAATAGGTAGAGAATTCTAGTGCACATGTTGTACAACTAGGAGGGTCAATTTTTTGCAGGTTAAGGGAGAGAAATGTTAGGAAAAAATCACCTCTAAGAGCAACCATATTTAATGGGCCAAATTCTTCCTTGGGCTGAAAATCTTAAGGCCAAATTGAAGGTTCTAATATTGTTGTATTTATGTCTAATTTCTCTATGGGTCTAGGCCCTAAAATTTTCCAGATGTAATAGAAAATGAAGAGATATTTATTGGGCATAATTTATGTTGTTGTAGTGATCTCCTACTTAATATTGCATTGCATATTTTATTTTTGAAGTTGATAACACCAACATATTTATTTTCACAATTTTAGATTTAATTTGAGCATAAACTATTTTTTGGGTGATAAAATAATTATGAGGAAAAATAAGTTAAAAGGTCAACAAAGTCAATTATTACAATCCACTTCGAGGGGGGACCTTATTTTACAGTGAATTCGATACATAAGACAAGTTATGATGATCCCAAGACCAATTCTCCTTGGTATATATATAGGAGACAAAAGATACAATGAAAGGTTATAGCCAACGTCCTAGCATAACAAATAAAATAATAATGAATTTTTATTAGGGCCTTAATATAGGGGCCAAAGGGCATTAACGACCAACAACAATGTATGTAGATGCAACGATTGCCACAATTATACACACATAAGCCAACCACATCAATTTTTTGATTACTTCCACCACTTTTCTCTGAGATTTTGTTTCCCATGATACCAGTGTACTTCGTACTACCACAATAGATAAATATGTGAAGAGAGAAAATGTATCGGATATGTAAAATTTTTTGAATAACACACTATTGACTATTGTGGCCTCTCTATTAACAACATCACTGTAGCCACAAAGAACTATGGAAAGGGCAACAAATGTTATAATAGAAAACACAAACAACAATAATGTAATATCCCGAAGGGAAATAAACAGTAATATAGAGCACACAAACAAGGTACACAGCAACTAGAGACAAACCATGAGACAAAATACACAATATGGAGAACGCTGAGCCATTTTATTGATACTGAGAAATAAGAAATAAGTACAAAGGTGATCAGAATGATGGCACCTCGAATTGCACAAGGTAAGTGTAGAAATACTCTCATAACAATGTGTGGAATGGTTGCTCCCTCTATCAACTGCGTAGTCTCCAAGCTGCTGGAAATGTTGTCGTGTTGCTGCAACTGCTGGAATGAAATGAGCCTTTGGGGCTGCTCCCCAACTCGAAACATGTTGAAACTCTGGGAACGACCCTACTCCCAATACCCAGAAAAGCCTAGAGAGATTTTCAAGAATGGATGACCCCGGAAAATACCTCCTTTGAAGCACTACTTTATCCCTCAAGGGAAAACGCTGACCCTGAAGGCAACACTACAAAATACGGCCTCTCCCTCTACAAAATGTCTCCAATAGGTAAGGGTTGATCCCTTCCATAATCCTCCAGTTTGAATCCACCGAAATAACCTCAATCCGGAACTTCCCCAACTAGATCTGCGTCCTCCCTCTCCAAGATTGCGTAGTCTCTTCAAGGAATGCTCCTCAATGGCTGAAGCTTTGATCTCTCCCTACAAAATATGGTAGGACTCCTCACCCGAGCAAGCACTCGAAGTCTCTCAGGGCTGAGTTTGGGATTTCCGCACGGAGACACCCGGTGTACTGAACAATACGTGCAGACTAGCTAAACAGCAAGCGTGCTCAATGTCTAGAGACAAACTCCAAAATTCATAATCATTCATGAGAGAAATGAGGTAGTCTCCCCTCTATTTATCTTTGGTGAGCCTCCCTCTCTCCTTGGCCCCACCATGTTCACGCTGTCTCTCTTTGGCCCACGCTGCCAACTCATCTACGCTGGCTAGGCCTGCACTGCCTAAGTGTGTCACCCCCCTTCGTTGTCATTGGCCCCCCTTGGCCCACCTTGTCCACAACGTTATGTCTCCTAGGTGACTTTAGGGAGTGTGTTTTATTCTAAGTGAGTCACATTCTCCTTTTACCCACTTATTTATATTTTAACTATATAAGGAAAAATTAATCAAAATTAATATTTCCAATTAACTACTGCTAATTGGGAATATTACAATCCTCCCCACCAAAAGTTGCTTGTCCTCAAGCAATGCCTGAACAAGCCTCCTCTCTAGCTAATGCTCCCCACCATCACTATAAAATGTGCTTGGGTCCCAGATGCGCCACTGAATCTTCCCTATCCTCTGTATCACCCTGATATGGAGGGATCTCTCAATGTTGGGATCCCAAGCCATCCTGTCCAACATGAAGCTCCACCTGCTCCACTCACCATCCTGCCATACTAATGAAGTCCACCACTTAATCAATGACTCGCTAAAGCCCGATGGAAGATATACATGATCTCCCCATGTAGTATACAGCTCACCCAGAGAGTTTATCGAGCTGTGTAGAGCTGTAATGCTCAAGTATCCTGCTAATCTCTTAGAGGTACCACCATGCTGATGTTGTGCTACTCTGATCATGAGACCCTGTCATGCGCAGACTGTATCCTCCTCTCCTGAGACCTAGTGGCAGGAGATCTATGAGAGACAAGCTCATCCAGACCAGGAATCGCCATGATGCCAATACCTACCCCTCCGAATGCAGCTATGAATCTATGCAGCAACAGAGAAAGTCTGCCTTGCCATCCGATGAAGGCCTCTGTGTACCCCCATGTGCCAACCCAACATTGAACTAGATCACTCTCTGTCTTGACTCCGACCATCATGAGACAGAATGGGCTATCAATCAACTAAATCTCTACATCCCATAGTCGGACCTGCTGCGCCATAGCTCTAACAACTGCGGGAATCCCTCTGTGCCTCATCTCTAGCCCCTGCTCATGACCAATATAGAGGGTCCATATATCATGGGAAAATATGATGCATGCTAACATGCCTTATGTCAGCCACTGTGTAGTACCAATGACCGCTGGAAGCCATATGTGACAAATAGCCACCCCCTGAATGCAATCAATAGATAGATATTTGATACTCGCAATTGACTCAAGGTATGTGGATCCCTCCTATCCCTGCCAACCATCTCCACTGGATCTGCCATCCACCCTCTCGATAATGTGTCGATACATTATCTGGAGCCTAGACACATACTACGATGCTACCTATGTTGTACCCAGTATCCTCTGCTCATGCATGGTCTCGACATGCCCTGAGAAAAGAGTGATGCATGTCTCCCTCATGACCCGCTCCCCAAGCGTAGGCTTAGCGATGACTGATGTGCCACCCCTGCAGAGGATCATCTCATCCCCTATCCCGTGGCTGTCAAATAGCGCATTGACCCAGTGCCACTGCTAAGAAGTATCTCCCCTAGTGTGCTGAGTGTCATCCAAATATCTTGGGTGAGCCTCGCGTACCCCGCTGCTCATGCCCAAGGTGCCAAAGGGCAACAAAAAAATCGACTGTGCCCGTGAGTGATGTAGAAGAGGGTCAGGTGCATGAGTCCCTATAGATACCGTCAAGTATCGCTCATCTGTCTCCCCTTCGATCTTAGGTGAACTACCCACAAAGGTAAGCCCGGTGTCCCTGTCTGTGAGTCTCCTTGGAGGCAATACTCTAAGACCTTGCTGTGTAGCACTGTATGCCCTCGCATACCACCGATCATCCATGTACTCCTTGACATGCCACTACACATTGAGGCATACCCCTGTACACTGCTGGATACCCCCTACTACTGCTGTACCACCATGTACCATCTCGTGCCTTGTCTGTGTCAAGGCATCGGTCACTCCTCGTGTGTTCTCAATGTGATGTAGGACACTCCTACTCCACAATGCAGTCCCACACACTACGGTACACCACCATGCGACTCCATGTCCACGGGTAGTCCACTCCTCAATGCTAGAGGCTCCCACACATCCTTGGATGTGATGACCTAGAGTTGTGTCTCTACATGTTGGACCACCCCCAATCAGTATCATCACCTCCACTGTCGCATCGCTATTCCCGCCGACGAATGGATCATCACTCCAAACCCTCCCCGAGGGGTCCGAGAAGTGAATCTCCCTATGTGTCAGTAGTGATACCACCACTGCTAGGCTCCGTTGTGACCCCTATGCCCCACAAAAAGGTGAAGAATCCTTGGCTCCATACAAGGCACCGTCTAGTGGCCTGCTAATGCCACCTCCTCCGACAAGCTCCTGCCAAGGTATGTTGATCACCCTGTGACCCCGCGTATAAGTGTCATACCAAGACAACTTAGGGAGTCTGCCCATAAACTGGTTGGCCACTGGAGCTGACCGAAACTCCCCTAGCGAATGCGCATGCTCAACTGCTAGGCCAACTGCACCCTTCAAGACATAGTCAACCGACTTGCCTAGGAAACGACAGGTAGTCCCGCCTAGATCCCAATGCGAGTCTGGGGTTCCTGTATTCCCAACACCTAGAAACTCAAAATCTCTCGCCATCCAACCTCAACATGTAGATGTTGCACCCTATGCAACTCCGATCGTCTCATCTCGCTAACCAAGTCAACGTATGAGAGCTGACTAGGTGGCTCCGCCTCTCTCTCTCCAATGGAAAGAAGTGACCCAACAATGCTGCTAGCCCCGTCTATGCATGCCTGAAGGGGGCTGCTCTGACACTCCAATGTGCCCTCTAGCTATACCATTAGGGAATCCAGCCGTTCCCCAATGTGGGCCAAATTGGCCGCTGACTCGGCACAAACCACTCTCATGCCCTCTAGCTCCTCGTTTTGTAACAAAATAGCCTCTCGTACTGATGTGGCCTTCCCTTTCAAAACTAGAAGGTCAGATCAAAGCTGATGACACCGTTGTGTGCACCATCGTCCAATACCTCTGTATCTCCTAGTGCCTCATCAAAGATGGATACATATCCTGGCACCTCACCCATCTGTCGCGCGTTGCTACCACCCGAAGACTCGGACACTACCTTGGTCATCACCTCAATGGATGGCACTACTGGGGTAAGCTCTACTCTCTCTACTAAGATGTCAACCGATATGGTCAAAGAAGTATCCAACACAGGTGACCCCTGCGTCATACTCGGTGTATCCACATGCTCCCCATGATCCTATGTGCCCTCATCCTCCAAGTGCGAGTTAGCCATTTTGATGGCTTCCCCCTCCGTTATTCGGTCAAGCTGGAAAGAGGTATCCAGCTTTTAAACCAATCCCAAACCGTGAAATCAGTGGATCCATCATACGTGGGAAAATGTGTCCTCCCAGTGGTACGCTGCAACTCTGAACTCTGCGTGCTAGACCCCCCACTATTCCTTCCTCCTTCATCCTGCCTGAGCTGACAATAATCTCTAAAGGGCAAAGTCACTCTGAAGTTTTCCCCCATGGAATGCCATTCGCAGAAATAATCTCCAAAGGGTATATGATCATGCCGCCTCCCTTTCTCACTCGGTACTGGAGGTAAGAATGTAGGCATTGTGATCCTGGTTGGCCTACTAAAGGCTGGTGGGTGAGTGGCTGGTAAAGGGTGGTCACACTGTTGTGAAACCCCCAAAGCCTCCCCAACTAGGGATTCCTGATGGATCCTCTCATTCTTATTCTGTTGTTTGAGTCTTTCCAACATTTCCTTCTGTCCTTTGGCTAAATCATTTAGGGCCTTAAAATTTTTACCAAAGGTTGCTTCCCCTTTTCTCTTTGACTCCCCCATATTTGCCACCTCTACTGCCTTTGGTGGGTAAGATTCTTCCTACCCTCTTTGTTCATAGAAAAATATCCCCGCGGCTGAGCCAAGAATGACGCTTTGATACCACTGTAATATCCCGAAGGGAAATAAAAAGTAATATAAAGCACACAAACAAGGTACACAACAACTAGAGACAAACCATGAGACAAAATACACAATATGGAGAATGCTGAGCCATTTTATTAATACTGAGAAATAAGAAATAAGTACAAAGGTGATCAGAATGATGGCACCTCGACTTGCACAAGGCAAGTGTCGAAATACTCTCAAAACAATGTGTGGAATGGCTGCTCCCTCTATCAACTGCGTAGTCTCCAAGCTACTGGAAATGCTGTTGTGCTGCTGCAACTGCTGGAATGAAACGAGCCTTTGGGGCTGCTCCCCAACTCGAAAAATATTGAAACTCTAGGAACGACCTCTACTCCCAATACCCAGAAAAGCCCAGAGAGATTTTCAAGAATGGTTGACCCTGGAAAATACCTCCTTTGAGGCACTACACTATCCCTCAAGGGAAAACACTGACCCTGAAGGCAACACTGCAAAATACGGCCTCTCCCTCTACAGAATGTCTCCAATAGGTAAGGGTTGATCCCTTCCCTAATCCTCTGGTTTGAATCCACCAAAATAACCTCAATTTGGAACTTCCCCAACTAGATCTGCGTCCTCCCTCTCCAAGACTGCACAGTCTCTCCAAGGAATGCTTCTCAATGGCTGAAGATTTGATCTCTCCCTGTAAAGTATGGTAGGACTCCTCACCCGAGCAAGCACTCGAAGTCTCCCGGGGCTGAGGTTGGGATCTCCGCACGGAGATATCTGGTGTACTGAACAGTACGTGCAGACTAGCTAAACAACAAGCGTGCTTAATGTCTAGAGACAAACTCCAAAATGCATAATCATCCATGAGAGAAATGAGGTAGCCTCCCCTCTATTTATCTTTGGTGAGCCTTCCTCCCTCCTTGGCCCCACCACATTCACGCTGTCTCTTTTTGGCCCACGCTGCCAACTCATCTGCGCTGGCTAGGCCGACACTGCCTAAGTGTGTCACCCCCCTTCATTGTCATTGGCCCCCCTTGGCCCACCTTGTCGACAACATTATGTCTCCTCGGTGACTTTAGGGAGTGTGTTTTATTCTAAGTGAGTCACATTCTCCTTTTACCCACTTATTTATATTTTAACTATATAAGGCAAAATTAATCAAAATTAATATTTCCAATTAGCTGCTGCTAATTGGGAATATTAAAAATAATTACCGACTTAGTGCCATTCTTTGTTCGTTCCCTGTGTAGTTTCTTTAGTCCCCTTGGTATGCCATTCATGTTTTCTTATTGGTATGCTCATTCCACCTTGGTTGATGGCAAACCTCAAGATGTATTTTTCTCATGGTCCTCTTTTAAAGTCATTTATGGGTCAATTCAAATCGTTGGCTCTATTTGCACCAATGTCATTAGATAAACTTTAATTTTGATGTCTATTTTGAGTTAGGGTAACTCTTTTGGAAAATGTAACTAATTCACTACATTGCCATTAATGTATAACTTATTAGGGGGCTCTTTCACCATGTCTTAATGAACTACTTAAATACAATGTTTTATCAAACAATTTAGGACCTCAGGTTGAAAATATTGTTTTGTTTCATCATCTAGTAGGCTCTTAATTATGGTCAATGATCAAGTGCAATTGGCCAACATTTCCATTCTTTCAAAAGTAAAGCAACTCGAAGGTATTGTTCCCAAGCTTCATAAACATCATCCCTTTGAGATTATAGTCACCAAAATGCCAAGATACAACTTGATATTTGTCTGATAAAATCAAAATTACTTCAAGGCGTTCCCCATGAAAAATTGGTGAATAATAGTAATAGAAATCCACAAAAACATGGCAGATCAGGCGTGGGACATGTAATGGATGTTATTCATCCTACCATCTAAAGTTTACAATATTCAAAGGGTTCCACAACATTATATACATATTAATAACACAACCATCACACACCATTCATTACTTCGCTGAAACTTCCACTCCCATGAAAAAATATTTTGTAGACGGGGTGAATAAAATATATAACCATGGTGACATGATTAATTAACTAACTTGTTTGCTTTGATAATGGCAGTTCAACCGTACTTGTGTTTAACATGGATGTGAATAAAAGAGGACATTAAACTAACTAACGAAACATAACTTACTGAAAACCATGTCTCTTTAAATGAAGACAGTGAGGAGGAAAATCCCACTCTCCCTTCTCACCTTTCTCATCTAGGTCACTCCGTTGAACCTACTATCATAGGTTGACCATTTCCTAAATGGGTTTGAAAATATTTAGAAACTATAAGAGTTTTAAATGGCGATCCTTTTATTCTTTACTGCACTTGTTCACAACCTTTATGTGCTTCTTTAGATGTCGTTGTTCAAGACTGAGAAAATCTAAATTTAGAAACTTTCAAGAAGCATATGTTTTGTGAAAAGGGGATGAAGTGATGAATGAAGAGTTTTGTTCCTTGTCGATGAATGATACATAGGATTTAGTCCCTCTCCCCCAAGGTAGCAAGATTATGAAATGTCAGTGAGTTTATAGAACCACCTATGCAATGAATGGAAGCGTGGACAATGAGACAACCCAATTAACAATGAAAGGGTTCTCTTAGGTCGAAGGCCTCAAGTATTATGAAACCTTTATTATTATTGCTTAGATGGATTTCATTTTCCTTGTTTTGTCACTCATAATGTCTTAGAGATGAGAAGTTCATCAAATGGATTTTGTGTATGCATTCTTACATAGGGATTTGCATGAATAAATTATACGAAGCAACCTCTTGGGTTTATTAAGTGTAACCTTGATATTGTATGTTGTATGAAGAAATCTCCCTACGGATTCAAGTAAGGTCGGTGCACTTGGTAGGAGAAGATGGGTTGATTTTTTTTCTTGACTTGGGATTTTATTGATGCCACTCTTAGCCAAATGCCTATACTCATTGAGTAGGTGATGGAATTTTGGTTCCTATTTTGTATGGTGATGATCCCAATCTCTTTGGCAATGATCCTCATTTCACAAGCCTAGTGAAGTCTAGTCTTGGGAACTAGTTTATGATGATAAACTTAGGGAAATTACATTATTTTGTTGGCTTATAGGTTTTGTAGAGAAAAAAAAAGAATTCCCTTTCTTAGGTTAAGTGTATCATGGATCTACTTTGTAGATTTTGCATGGAGGGATGTAAATCAACCATTATCCCTTTTTAGCTCGAAGTCAAGTTGTTTGCTAAGTGTTCCACACCTCAAATGGAAGTGACTTTGTATTTGCACTAAGTTGGGTGCATTTTTTTTACTTTGGTCATACTCATTTATACTTTTCTTTTGCTATCGTTACAACCTCTTACTTTGTGTAAGTTTCAGAGGAGAACCACCCGAAGTTAGCAAAATAAATACTTTAGTATATCTAACGAGCAATTCAATTTGACATATAATACAATTAATGGGGTTATAATATTTTGGTTGGTTTTATAGATTCCAATTGGGTTGATGATTTTGGTGATTGTAATTCCATTATAGGATGTGTATGCAATCTTGGTTCAAGGTTAGTTACCTAGGCATGTAAGAAACAATTTGCCATTTCTCTTTTTTTGATTGAGGTTAAGAATAAAGTTGAGATTTGCACATTCCAGGAAATAGTGTGGCTGTTGTATATCATGTATGCGTTTGGTTTCCAATTGGTGCATTTTATCACTATTCGATGTGATAGTAAAAAGGCCATCCAACTTGCCCATCATTCGATTTAGTGTCAGTGTAGTAAGTATTTCACTCAACAACTTAATCATGTTTGAATTGTTGAGTTGACCTTTTTTTGCTTAGAAGATTAGGTGGTTGACATCTTCACAAAAGCCTTGAAAAAAGTCACGACTCTTGATCTTTGAGTTATGTTAGGTGCATACAAAGTTGTCATTTAGGAGGGAATAAACATAATGCTTACATCATTCTCTTATGTTAATTTTTAGAGCCTTCACCCCATCCTAGGTTATTATTAAGGGGGCATGTGAGAATAATAGACATTGCAATTTGCTTAAGACTATTCAATTTGGTTTATCATACTTTAGTCATGCATGTTTCTAGTGAACTTTTGTAATGTGCCTTTGTACTTGGTTACTCTATAGTTCCCACTTTCCTTGATTATGTCCATAATTGATTTGTGTACTTTCAACTTATTGATCTATGATCATTTTTTAAAGAGTGCATTGAATGTTAATGGCCTAACACAATCTAGAGTAAATTATTGTTTGTTTGTTTGTTTGTTTTTGTTTTGTTTTGTTTGTTTTTTTTCTCTGAGTAAGATTTAATCTATTAATATACAAAAAGATTACATGGAGGCCGAAGCCTCATAAATTCTGGCCCGATAGATGGGCATTCTAGCACAACCATGAAAGTTTAACAGAATAACAACACACAGATCCTGCAGACTGAAACATCTATGCTGGACAGAAAGACTTCTAAGCACAGAGAAGCCGCCCTGGAAGGGAAAACCGACCTGAGAGTCCATACAGAGTATTAACCTACAATATTCGGCTTCAAAGATGTAAACATAGTTATACAAAATGATCTGCCGTCCACTGGGGGAAACCCGGCGTTCAAAACAACAAAAAAGGTTGAACCAACTGAACCAAGTCATCATACGCGAGCCAGAGCCGAGTCTGGCACAAAGAGCAGACCAAAACCGAACAGAAATTGGAGAGGCCATTAATTACCAAAAGAGGAGTGAGGCGACTCAACCACCGGGCATGCCAGAGCGTCGGGATCATCCTCGTCCTGCATAGCAGCATTGACATTCGAAGCAGCTTGATTGGAAGGGTGCGCCTTACCCTCGTCGCCCAGAGCAGTGGAGCAACCTCCCTTGAGAGCGCCACCATCCACGAACAGGTCCTGTAAGGAACCACCTGCAACCGACTTCTGCTTCGGATCAGAGTGAGGAGGAGAACCGACCTTGTCAGAAGTGAAGTTCACTGGAGGAGAATCGGACAGCTTGGCTATTGAAACAGGCGGATCTTCATGGAATTCGATAGTGATAGAGGCCCTGACAATAGGCATGTTGAGCAGGCAGGGGAAACGAAAATGGGCTGTGTGTTGCTGACCCGAAAGTAAACTGGAGAGGTTTCTGGCCAACAAATCATTCCTACGCCTCATCTGAGAGCTCCTACCGCTGCGAGTATTGGGATAACTACCTCTCCAGGCATCAGAGGGCGGCGAGGAAGAGCTGGGCGAGGATGGCGAAGGACGACGAGGACCCCCTCGACAGAGGCCCCTTCTGCTTCTCATCCTGTGTCTCAGACGAGGCATGGAAATCAGATGCAAGGGCTTGAAACTGAGCGCAAAGGAGAATCTTAGGTTGAGACTGGAGAGATGGCGGGTGTCAATCTCCACAGGGAGAGAGATAGGGTGGAGGCCAAAGTGTTGAGAGCCAGAGGAATTATGCACAGAGGTGCTCGGATTACCTCGCGAGCCAGAGGATAACACACCAGAATGGAAGCGTCCCGAAGAAGCAATGGCAAAGTAGATGGAGCGTGAGACTGGAGGATTGTGCCACTTAAATGTTCCGGACCTGTCAAAGTAAATGCAATTGAATGCGCAGCGGGTGCCGAGAAGAATGGCGACGAATGAACACCACGCGCCCGCCAACCGTCCAAGTCCCCTATTAAACGTGCAGATCACCCGCATCCGGGTGTAAATTATTGTACTTTATGGATGTTTATGTTTTTAAAAGTTTTACTACATAAATCTTGATTTCTCCATCTTTAATACGATACAACAATTTTTGATATCTTGAGTTATTTATTTTTCAGGTTACATGCCATTACAATTGCAATAATATAGTTACTAAGAGTTCAACATATCACTTGTGGAAATTGAACTTGGACAAGAAAAATAACAACATTCCTCCCAACCACCCAAATTAAACTAAATTAGCTTTTGTGATAAAGAGAAATTTAAATTTTAGAAGATTTAGATCAACAATATTTCCCAAATCCAACCAATAAAAAAGACAATGAAATTATAAATTTCCATTAGTAAAATTATATTTTTAAATGTATAAATGCATTCAATACCCTTATCTCATCCATATATTTATCACTTAATAATTATTTTAAATATTAAACATTTAAAAAAAATCTTAAATCCTTTGATAGTGTGATTGCACAAGTACACATCTGTTAAAATAGAGAATTTGTCTTGTAACTTGACATTGTGGTTCCCAAAGCGAAGACCTCTACATAAGTTGACAAAAAAATTTCAACACCAGCACCGAAGCTGGCGACGATATTCCACAAAGCAAATCCTTTAAAAATGCGGGACCCACAATAGAAGATGTTTATTGAGCAATAAAAGTAAACAATATCCGAACACCTCCCCAGCGTCATATCCAGACCAATAACACAACCATCACGCAGCGCTCAGCACTTCACTCAAACTCCCGCGCCCACTCAAAAATATTTTATAGATTGGTTGATGATAAAATATAAAAACTATGGCAGTGGGGTGAGTTGACTGACCTGTCTGGTGTACTTCTGGTTACTTTAACCTCACTCGTCGTTAGCGTGGACGTAAATAGAAGGAGACTTTCCGCCAAATGACAGGAGCGTCACTTATCGGAGCCCCTGTCTCTTCTCCCAACCGTTCTGCGTTCCGCCAAAACACCGCTCAATGTGTGGGAGCTCCTCTGGCATTGGCGGCTTCTTGGGCGATAAAAGCCAAATAGCTGTAATTGACGGACACGCTTAACTTCGGCGTCAATTTTTTCTCTGCTGGATAACAGGGATTTGGACTGCAACACTTCTCAAACGAGCTTATGTTTGTATTTTTGAATTATTTACTTATTTGGCTCTTTATTTCGACCACCCATCGAAACTCTACTCAATGTCTCCAGATTTGGTCGCATTCTTATCTGCTGCATTCGGCACCAGATTGGCCACGCATATCTCTAAATTTTCGGTTTGTTTAGGATATTTTTTGCGGTTTATCGTTTTTCCTTTAAAGCCAGCTCCATAGCGAGGCTTTGGATAAAGAATGCAGATGATACAACAATACCAGGGAAAAATGGCAGGTTTGGCAAACATTACGGAAAGCGGTTTTCATTTCCTCTGAGAAGCGGTATTGGATTGGCGGCACTTGTTTAATGAAATCTTGCGTGGATTTAAAGGCCTAAAGCAGTTTTGCAGTAGGACAAATTTTAGGTAAGGACGTATGATTATTAAATTTAGCATAGTTGTTGGTTGTCAGGCGTCCGACTGGAAAATAAGGCAGAGTAGCAGGCATATTTATTTGTGCAATGAATTTTATTTATATATTTATTCTTCAATTTATTTATTCCTTTAAGTGTCGTGTTTCCGCGGATTCGATCTTCGGTGGATGGCCTGACACGCTACTTTTTCACGGCCTAACCACTACCCTCTGGGACTATCTTTTCTTTTTGTACACATATTTTTGTTGTTGTATGACTTTGTGCTGGTTCTTTGCAAAAAGCCTTAGACTTCCTTGAGCATATAATAGACTTGCCGAAGGAATACAATTCTGGACTTCTTATCTGTATGTATAAGTCCACACCAAAATAGAAAAGCCGAACATAGGCCTTCCACAAGTTTCTCACTTTCATGTAAATAATTATCAGCTTAAATTTAAGACTATACCAACCAATTGCATAATTTTATATATGAGAGCAGTAATTTAGGTCCCAGCCCTAGGTAGCAGTTTGACATATGGAATGATACGAACCCGGGATTGCATTCGAATCTGGACTTTTAGAATAGCATGAAAAAGTACAGAAACAAACGTGCTGAAGATCAGACTGGCCTGTTTGCAACTTACAGGTGCTATTACAGCTCTACGGGTTAGCTCAACAGCACATAAAGACATGATGCAGAATTATCCCTCTCTGTTTTTTGTATATATTTTTTGGTTGAGAGTGCTTTTAAACTAATTTGCCTGAAGGGGTCGGGCACCACAAACGGCCTATTCGCGGGGCCGAAACGGGCCCTAAAGGGGTAAACCATTGATCAGAAGCACTTCTGTTCGTCCAAGCTGCCGCTTCAAGGTGTATTCTTCTATCAAAATCACACATGACTTGCGTCTGTTCCCAATCGCTTATTCGTGTCCCTGGGGCAGTTGAACCTTGATGAATGGCCCAACATGCCACTGTCTTTATTGCTAAACCAAGACCATCGAGAACAGATTTCATTTAAACTGCACTTAGGTGTAGATAAGCCAGTGCCTCAAAGCCCAATAAAATACAATGTTTTACATTTCTTAAAAGTTGTATCGACCAGCCAATGGCCCAAATGGCAGGATATCTCTCCAAGACACAGCCACATTCAGTCAATAAAAGGTCACTTGATGGGACCCTTTGTGCTCAAAATGGCGTCACATCAAAGCTGCACATAACATTGTCTAAGTAGAGGATAAACAATTCTATTTTATTTCATTTCAATCCAATGACAAGATGGGCCACTTCATTATCATGGCATGTTTGAACGTCTCATTTGTATCGAAATCCTACGCAAAATCTTTTCTTTTTCATTTCAGTCACTGCCATTTTAAACTTTTCATAGAAAAGATGGAGCATTCTATCTGTCAGAGCTGCATTTGTTGGTTTTGATAACATGTTTTTCTTACACTAATTCAGCTTCGTTGAGAGCTGTTAGCATCAAACCAAGTTTTATGTCATTTGCAACAGGACACTAAGAAATAATCCACCCACAAAATATTGCATTAGGTGATCGAGGGACCTGAAATTGTGTTCCCAGTAAAGATGATCGAGTATATGGTCGAGAATGAGTGGAAGGTAAAGACTATGTACATATGTTGGTGAGGGTAGCCCTTGCTGTCACTTTTTCTGTAGCAGCGTATACATTTCAACATCTCAAGAGCAAGCAACAGTGTTCAGACAATTCTGCAGGTTCTCAATTCTTCATCCATCTGTTATGCATACTCGTTATCGACTTATTACAAGTTTCCAAATTTGAGCATGGTTTTGATTTGGTCATTTATAATGGGATTGCTTGATTCAGATTTACCATGAACTATGAAGACATCAGACCTGGATCTTTAAGTAGTTTATGTTTATTGTGAATAGATTTAAGGGTGGGCTTTGATTTTCTCTTGTGACACAGATCTAGAACACGAAGACGAAAAGGAACAGCAAAATGAAGTGTACAAGGAAGACTTACATGCACATAATGATGTCGATTCAGCACAGAAAGAGGAAGTATGTTCATTGTTAATCATTTGGGACTTCTATCTTAATCTTTGTGAAAAGTAAAATGATTTGACGAGTATTCTCTATTTTTGTTTGTTTCTTTGTTTGTTTTCAATTGGAAATTACAATGCAATCTGTGCATGTTGATTGATTTATTTACAGGAGGAAGAAGAGGAAGTCAAAAGAGTTAACAGTGTCTTGAGCCCATCTTTGAGTAGTAAGAGCTTTTCAGATGGAGAACAAATCCTCTTGCCTGAATTTGAAGACCTATTGTCAAGCAGTTTGGAGTTCCCTTCTGAAAAAGGAAGCCTTACCGAGACAAGCTGTGAGAAGGCTAGCTTATCATACGAGGCTACGATGGATAGTAACTCAGCTGAACTCAATAGATTAAGGAATCTGGTGAAGGAATTGGAAGAAAGGGAAGTTACACTTGAAGGCGAATTGCTCGAGTATTATGGGATGAAAGAGCAGGAAACAAGCATAGGGGAACTGCAAAGACAACTTCAAATAAAAGTAGTGGAAATTGACTTGCTTAATATAAAAGTTAATTCTTTGGAAACCCAAAAGAAGAAAATGGAAGAGGAAGTAGCTAAAGCCATGATAATGAAGAAGGAGCTTGAAGTATCTAGGACAAGAATTAAAGAGCTTCAGAGACAGATTCAAATTGATTCTGCAAAAACTAAAGAACACCTTCTTATGCTCAAACAGCAAGTAGCTACCCTTCAAGCTAAAGAGAAAGAAGCTTCCAAAAAAGATTTTGAGACTGAGAAGAAACTGCAAAATCTGAAAGAATTGGACGTGGAAGTGGTTGAATTAAGAAGGACTAATAGGGAGTTGCAGCATGAAAAACGGGAGCTGACAGTGAAACTTGATGCTGCAGAAGCACAAATTACTACCCTTTCTAACATGACAGAGGTAGGTGTTCTCTAGAATTGGTTTCCCAATACAAATCTTTGCAGTCATTTGGCCTCCATTTAATCATTCCCTTCTCTTCAAGTTGAAACCTAGACTAATGTTTTAGGAATTTTACTGGTCTACAGAGTGAAATGGTCATGAAAGAAAGAGAAGAGGCCAACACTTTGAGGCACGCAAATGCCGATCTATTGAAGCAAGTTGAAGGACTGCAAATGAACCGGTTTAGTGAAGTGGAAGAACTGGTTTATTTGCGTTGGGTTAATGCATGCCTGCGATATGAGCTGCGGAACTACCAAGCACCTCCTGGTAAAGTAACTGCACGAGACCTCAGCAAGGACCTGAGCCCCAAATCACAGGAGAAGGCAAAGCAGCTTATGCTGGATTATGCAGGACCCAATCTTTTGTCTTTACGCGAGAAATTACACACAGACGCTGAATTTGAGAGCGTATCCTCACAACCATCCACACCTTCTGAGAGCGATGATTTTGACGATGCATCCGTTGACAGTACATCTAGCAGACAGAGCAGCTCTAAAAAATCAAGCTTGATTCGGAAGCTGAAAAGGTGGGGAAGAAGTAAGGATGACACTACAACATCAAATAGTGGTTCGTTTGGAGAGGAAAGAGGATATACAAGTTCACCAAGCAGGATGAAACCAGATCATGGCCATTCTAAGTCAAAGGGATCATTAGAAGCTTTAATTTCAAGAAATTCCAGTGATAAAGTTGCCATCACCTCATTTGGTAAAGGGGACCAGCGATCTAGCACAATGGGGCGAACAAAGTCTGGTTCTTCTATTGATTCTCATGAAAACATGTCATGGATGGTTGATTCACCAGAAAGTGCAAATCTTCCACATATTAGAACAAGAAATTATGAAAATGATAATTCCTTAAAGAATGTTGCAGCTTCGTTCCATCTCATGTCAAAGTCTGTTGGAGGTGTGCTTGATGATAAATACCCTGCTTTTAAAGAGAGGCATAAATTGGCAATGGAAAGGGAAAAGGCAATCAAAGAAAAGGCAGATCAAGCAAGGACAGAGAAATTTGCTGAAAAGGGAGAGGTGTCTATTGGGAATGTTAAGATGGACAAGTCACCAAGAACACCCCCCCAGACAGTGAGGATAGAGAAGCCTGTAGGAAAATTGACCACTAGACTTCCTTCTGTGAATGAGCATTCAAATAACCATTCAAAGGATCACCCAAGTGAGATTCAAGAGATCAGCAAAATGAAGCTTGCTGAAATACAAAAAAGGCCTCCACGTGTTGCAAAGCCACCTCCTAAACCAACAATTTCTTCTTCCCCTGGGTCTAATACTGTAAAGGCTACTAGTGGCATACCCATTCCCCCACCTCGTCCACCACCTCTACCAGGTGCTCCTGGTGTGCCTCCACCCCCACCGCCACCTCTTGGAGGCGTGCTAAAATCGCAAGGACCATCAGGAAATAAAGTGCATAGGGCTCCAGAGCTTGTCGAATTCTATCAATCTTTGATGAAACGAGAAGCTAAGAAGGAAGCTGCTACTATTGCATCTGCAGCATCTGATGTTTCAGATGTTCGGAATAACATGATTGGAGAGATAGAAAACCGGTCTGCATTCCTCCTCTCTGTAAGTGTCACATTTGGAATTCCTACAGAAAATAAATATATTCATTTATGCACAACCTTAGCAAAGTACCTGTCTTTTGAAGCTTGAACTGCATGATAAGAGATGTAAAATTATGCATGAAGATAAACAAGTGGAATGGAATCTATTAATACCTTATCTGACATATTCGTGCTCTTTCAGGTCAAAGCTGACGTGGAAACCCAAGGTGATTTTGTCCAGGCCTTAGCCACTGAGGTTCGAGCATGTGCGTACAAGAATATAGAAGATGTTGTGGCATTTGTGAACTGGTTGGATGAGGAGCTGACTTTCTTGGTATGTATCTTGACTTCATATGACATTGACAACAATTCATGTATTATTACCAACATTTTATACAATTGCATTTGATTTTTATTGTAGAGAGATACTATTCCGGTGTTGTTGATTTTATCACTGTGAAGCAAATTATCATTAAACAAAAAATCTGATACAAAGTTGTCACTTGAAGCCACTAAATAACCAAGTCACAGAGTCTGTAAGTAGGAATATGTGATCCTAAATTAACCAAATTAAGGGGGATTACATGAGAGCCTAAAGTAAGTGATATCTGGCAGGTATTCTGTGGGGACTCCCCCAAAGCACTTCTTGTCCAGGAGCATAGGAGCATAAGTTTATGCTGACTGCCATCTTAGCTCCAATGGGCAATCCCTCAAACTTATAATAGCTATTGAACATATCCTTCATATTCCACAGCAGTTGATTGCAGTGAGTACTTTCAGTGCCCTGGTCTGTTTGAAGCTCCTGTTCAAACTGGGAGTCCAAGTCAAATGTCTCCAACCATTGTGTTCTACATGTGGCATTATTAAACATCAAAGCGTATTGCATTCCTTAACTGAGAAAAAAACATTCATTTCCACTTACCTTTCCTTGTCTTCTCACTTCACTATAATTAGTAATTACTATATCTTTTACCAAGAAGTCTTGCTTCCAGTGTATGTCTTGGGTTATCTTTATAAGAGAAAGAAACTGGGGTTTGGAGATAGTGAAAAATGCATTATTGAAAGTGGAAAACAATTCTTCCCTACTACTATCCTTCGATTACATAATGTTGATAATGCTTTTTCCAAGGAAAAATTATGTTGATAATGCTATTGTGATAACTTGTGTCAATTCTAGTCCTAGGATAGTTTCATCGTGGACTCAAAACATTCCTTTAAATAAGATACTTGAAAAAATGTTACCAAATTTCCACTCATCTCAATTAATTCTCCCATGCTGAAGGCTGAGACTGATCTTCTAGAACTTTCATTTACCTTCTGCACTTTGATCTAGTCATTTGTCCTGTTACCACTTGATTTGTCACCACGGGTGTGCAATGTCATCACTTGACAAACCCGTGGAACTTGGAAGATCCACTACTGTCACCTAGGCTTCACTTTCCTCACTTCAAAGGTGTATACTAAACACCTCTAGGGGGGCTTCCCGACACAATATGGATGGTTAATTCTCTGTTTGTATGTGTCTGTGTGTTTGTGAGGGTGATGTTCTGTTCCTAACAAGTTGGAAATTACTTCTCATGAAACACATAAATGCATTGTTTGCTCATACATGCTAACCCTTTATAGATATATAATGCCAATCTCTAGCTTGAAAACACAAAATGCAAACTGAAATAATTTCTTTACTTGCTTTTCTAATACAGAAATTCTGTGCATTAAAGAGTACAACTTTACCATCAAATCAAATGACATTCGAGTTTAAGGAGAATAAACAGTAAATCAGAATTATTTTGACAGTGCCTTCTCTAAGTTTTCAGATCAACATACAACACAGAAAGTTAGAGGCACATTTCAAGGCAACAAACAGAGATTTTCCATTTCCTTTTATCTAACCCATAAACCAAAAAAATAAATCAGGTTAAGAAAAACATTCCAGTTACTTATGCATGCGTTGCTTGTTGGTCATGAAAGTAAAGTTTAAGAGTTCCAACTTCCTTTCTTCCTTTTAAACCTCATTTCTTTTTAGAACACACTATTCCCTTTTACCAAAATAAGAATAGCAATTTCCAGATATGAAAATAAAGTTTCCAGCTCACAATTATGAATTTAAGAGCTGCATACAAACATTATAATGACATATATGAAAAATTCATTCATACATTTTGTCAAACGCTTATGATACAGCCTTATATATTTCTGGTTGTACACAGAATTTTATGATATGCTTACCACTGTAAATTTAAGTAATCAGATCCAAGATTGATAAAATGTTGCTGGAGTGTACGCGATGTAGGAAATCAAGTGTTTCTAGCAAAATGAAAATTGTTCCATTCCTAAAAAAATTAGGTTGTTCACAAATTCTCCCAGCTCTCAAGTGTTTCAAAAGGTGGAGTGAATTTAGTCACCCAGCTCAATGATAAAACTTAGGAAAGATATTTCCAAAGCTGTATGAGAATGAGAAGACACTGGCTACCTGAGATTTGGAACTAGAGATTGTGTTGACTAAATGTTAAAATTGGACAACTAGGTCCAAACTCCGGGTTGTGCTGCTCAGATGACGATCGTAATATTTTTATTGGATTCCTCTTTCGGAGAGGTGTAAGATTGATCTAAAGATCATCTCGATCGGATGAGCAGAACATGTACTTTGAATTTATTCCACTTATGTGCTAGGTCGGCCTGGAATAAAATATAGACTTAAATGTCTTAAAGGACGTGTCACACACCCACAAAGATTCCTATATATTGGAGAGACCTAGAGATCATTTGACACACAATTCGTGTGGAGGAATTCTCTCTCTCTGGATAGCGTTGGAGCTGTGATATATATATGGACTGTTCTTTGTTTGGGTTGTTCTGGGTTATGTGTGACATGTTAGGCTGAATGACCTATTGGAGACTTTGCTGGTTGAAGCATCCTGCTGATCGCCGTAACGCCACCATTTCCTATCTTTGTTTTGGCTTGTCTTCTATCGATCCTTTAGCATGTTCTATCTTCTGCAGTATTGTGCCCTAATCTGAAATGGCATAGAACATATGCAAAAAATAACATGGTATCGGAGCAAGGAGAAGACAATACCCAAGGCAGTGTATAGAGGAGCCTTCTCCCTTCAAACTTGGGAAATTATTCTCAGGCCGCTGCAGATTGTAGAAAATTGGAGGTCGAATTGTTTGGGTCTATTTATCTTCCACAGATCGAAGTTAAGAGCTGGTTACTAACCGCATGCTTAAGAATTGATCTCTGCAGGCCTGTTTGTCTTGGCACTAAAAGGCCGTAAAAGAATTCTGAGTTCATTAATATACGACACTGCTTTGTTGACGTCAGTTTAAAAGGTATTTAGACTGCACCTTTCTGTGGTAGGCTGTGAATTACTACTCGGCTTCCCAATTTCGCCAGATGTGGAAAACGTCAAATTCTTGGGCGACCTCCGCTGTCATTGCTGTCCCTCGCAAGAGTTCTGCTAAATTCCACAGGTTGTATAGATATAAGCATGCAAACATAGGCCTCGTCGACATCATTCCGGCTATTCTAGATTGTATGACGTCTTGTCGTCTGATGAATCAAATGCATCTCCCGGCAAATCAATCGCAGGACGCGGATGAACACGAGAAGGACGCGACACCCCAATGTGGAAGCATCATGATGCCCGAGAGCATTTATGCATGCCCGACCACCATGCCCGATTGAAACGACATTGAAGGGTGAATATCTGCTCGAATTTCTTAAAAGGGCGGGTGCCATGTGCTTGCCCTGAAATGGACAGAATGAATGGAGTATATTTCCCAGCGGCAAGGATTGAAATCCTGCTCGCACAATGAGCCAAAAGGTTTGCTGTTCGATTCTCTCAGGTTCAAAAATAGGGTCGCATGTTCGAATCTCCAATAGGAGGTCGGAAAGTATGCTGAGAGAGTAGGAAGAGGACCTCCAGTTTATCTTGCGGCCGTACTTGAATATCTTGTCGTCGAGGTTTTGGAATTGGCAGGTAACGCGGCCAGAGATAACAAGAAGACAAGAAATATATATAATATATATTTTATCAGGCAACTCGCAGACTGTTCTCTGGATTTTTTTTTTAAGCGTGGATCTTAAATTCGACCACAGAAAAATCAATTTGCAGGCTTCTACGTCGTTGCGTTTGATCGGATAAGGTTCTCGTGGCAGTACCGACATTTTTTTTTGTTGACAGCGTGTATCAATGGATACGACTCATAGCGGATGACACACTGTTGGTGGATGCGATGTCATACTTGTATGCATACAAGACAAATGATAATTTCTGAAACAGGGTGCGATTGACTCAAATATATGTTGAGCGATGGGCGTGACCTTTTCGAGCTGTCGGAAATTTGTGAAATTAACACATACGGCAAAATGCTTTAAAAGCCATGTCAAATGCCATTTTTAGTTGCTGTGTCGGTTTTGTATATTGAGCAGTGCCAATATGCGTGTGATGACAAAAGGCAAAGAACGATATATTGTGCAGACGTGCGCGCATAATATCACAGTGCTTTGTGTGATTTAGAGCAGACGTATGCCCCTGTAGCTAGTTGCAAGTCAAAACACGACAGATATTGATGCTGTGTGTGGCCTGTGCATGGTGAATTCTGGTAAAGAGTGTTGACAGATCATTGGATTAGAAACAAAGTTATGAATTGGAGCTGCCCACAGATTGACCTATGCAGTAGCACAATTGGGTTCGAGTTTGCTCAGTGATAGAGTTTATGATGCTTGGTCATATTCTTGCTGATAGTGTGCTGCATAAATGCTTTATACAGATGTCATACATTGCCATATGTTCTTAAAGTCCTGTATACTCCTGTAGCTTGTATGGCTCGTATATTGGGATAGCAGGACTGTGGAAGAGGGGTGATTCAAGGACCACCTCAAAAAGGAAATGTTTTTCCTCACACAGAAGTCGTATATGCCAATTGTATGACAGTGATGAATATGATAGCGATGTAAAACAATGGTGGTTTCTTGTAAACCATAAGCTGGAGATATCCTTGTACTGGCAAGTATAGTAAGCAAGCTATTCATCTTAAAGCTGAAAGGGGACTGTTAGAAAGTTGAAGGACCTTGTGAGCAGCTAAGGCAGAAATATTGGAGCAGCAGCACTCTTTGCAGGTATAGAAGAAAGAGAACCCTGCCTGGTACATCAAGGACAAGAGTCCAAGAGATGTAAGTAAGTTCATATTCAGCAAGCCGTGATGAATGTGATAATTTTAAATCTGTGATTCTATGTCACTGTCATTATGACAGTGACATAGACAGACACCCATGTTTGGAGCTGGATGTTTTAAGGGTTGACTGCAGAAGTCCTTGGGGAAATTCTATGTAGTGGTCAGATTGTTGACGAAATGGGCATAGATGTAAGTCATTGAGCTAGGCAAATTTTGACAGCCCTAGGAGCAGTCTGCTGAAATAACCAGAAATGGGCAGATCTGGAAGCAAATCAAGGTGCAATGCCTCAAGTGCAGGATAAACCAAGGTAGATTGGATACCTAGTTTTGTAAGCTGCGGTCTTAGAAGGCTGTTTGAAGAAGCTACTCACAGAATAACAGGTAGTGGCTGAAAGGACTTCTAACACAAGCTGAGGCTTGTTGATATGTTCCCCTTGTATGACAGTGACATAGATAGACACCTATGTAGCAGCAAGCATGTGACTGTATCAGTCTTACATTGGAGCGTTAAGGTAAACTTAAATTGTGAACTGAGAAGTTTATGCAGTTTTTGGTCACATGGTTGGAATCTTGAATCATGATCAGCAAAGTCTGTTGGATGGCTTTGACTGTGGGAGATCAAGTCCCTTTTCCAAGTTGGTGTCTGGGATGCCCTCATTTAAAATAGATGTCTTTTCTCGAGAGAGAAGCTGACATTAAGAGGGAGATATATCTGTATATGCTCCTGAGTGGATACTTTTGTTCAACGAAAGAAGATTCTCATGGCTCAGGGACATATGGCTTCAGAGGGGGAAATTCTGAAGGAAAACCAAGAAGCCATATAAATAGCAAGGTATCTAGCAGCCATGAGTACTATTGAAGCTTGGATCCTTTGAGGAAGTCGTAAAGCATCAAAGGATGGTATGCACGAAGAATATGAGTCCATTATGAAGAATGATGTCTGGGATGTGGTTCCAAGACCATAGGACAAAGCAGTTGTCACCTTGAAATGGCTCTACAAGATCAAGCATGGATCTGATGAAAGTGCTGAAAAGTTCTAGGCAAGATTCGTTGCCTGTGGCTTCTCTCAAAAGGAAGGCATAAACTATGATGACATATTTGCACCTGTGGCCCGATATACCACCATTCGATCTATTATAGCCCTTGCTGCTACGCAAGGATGGAGTCTTCATCAGATGATGTGAAGACCGCATTTTTCTGCATGGTGTGATAAAGGAAGAGATATATGTGGAGCAACCTTTGGGGTTGGAAGTCCAGGATCGGGACACCCATGTCTGCAGGTTGAAGAAAGCCCTCTATGGGCTGAAACAAGCACCCTGAGATTGGTGCAAGAGGATAGATAGCTACTTGATGAAGCTGGGCTTCACTCGAAGTAATGCTGATCCGAACCCTTACTTCAAGGTTGTCAAGGGAAAACCTCTCATTCTGGTGCTGTATGTGGATGACCTCTTCTTGACAGGTGCTAACCCTCTCATTCATCAGTGCAAGAGGGAGCTCGCTGCTGAGTTTGAGATGAAGGACCTAGGACGAATGACTAGGCCTGAAGGTCTAGCAGAGACCTGACGAGATTTTCCTTTCTCAAGGAAAATACATTATGAAGTTTTTGGTATGATGGACTGTAAGTCCATGGAACTCGACTTTAAGAAGTTGAGTAGCAGCGTTGCTGGGCGTGTCCTACTGAGTATCGTAAACTCATAGGGACCTTGATGTTCTTAATAAACACCTGTTCGGACGTATGTTGTGCAGTGAACACTTTGAGTCAACACATGGTTGATCATAACATTCACTGGGTTGGTGCCAAGAAACTCTTGAGATATCTCTGAGGCACAATAGACCATGGGCTAAGATACACTGCCGGGAGTATGACACTCCATGGATATACTGATGCCGATTGGGCTGGCAGTGTGGTGGATCGCATGATACATGCAGATGCTACTTCATGTAGATACGCCGGAGCGAGGAATCTAAAGTCGGTAGCCTTGAACTAGTTGGTAAGTATCATTGTAACATGTAGCACTGTTGTGAGATCACTTGGTTGCGAAAGCTCTTGTGAGAATTTGTTCGAGCATGTGCTAGTCTGCATTATCCTTTTGTGATAACGAGAGGGGATTCATTTGTTCTGATCCGGTTCCACGATTGATCCAAGCATGTTGATGGCTGGTACCACTTTATCTGGGATATGGTACAACGAGGCGTCGTAAGGCTCGATCATATAGGAACTGATGAGCAGGTCGCGGATATTCTCACAATGCCCTTGGGGAAGGTCATGTTCCTAACCTTCTGTGAGAATCTTGGTATCATGGAACTACCCTATTCTGAGGGTCCTGTTGGACGATGAGCTCTGGGAGCTCTGGGGGGCTTGGGGGACAGCTTCTCGGAGCTATGAACAACCACAAGGCTAGGCTTTCCAAACCTTGTTGGTGTGCTTGGACCCCACCGTTATGATTATTGAGTTGGTTTACCTCTCGTTATCCATGCCCCGTATGCATCCTACCCATTGAGTTCAGGGCTCATGGGAAGTACCTCTCATTTGGCCAATGAGATGGGAAAGGCTAGAGACTAGTAGCAAAGACTGATGGACGCATCAGAATTTGCCGTACTCTCTATCTAGGATGGCACGGTCCAACCACTTGATCTAGGATCAAGTCTTGTGAGGTCTCGGACCTCTGCCTGACTTCGGGTCAGATGAACCAACTTCGGGTCGGTTGGGGACTCTTTGTGAGTCCGATAGAGGTTTTGACCTCTGGGCTGAATCTGTCAGCCGGGAATGATGTCTTTGTGACTGACCCACTTCTGTTCTGAAATAAAGAGGCCAGCAAAGCAAGTTATGGCGGGATGACGCACGATGTTTGGATTGCACTTGTGGACGGAGTTCTCCCTAGTTGAGAGGGAGTGTTAAAATTGGACAACTAGGTCCAAACTCCGGGTTGTGCTGCTCAGATGACGATCCCAATATTTTATTGGATTCCTCTTTCGGAGAGGTGTAAGATTGATCTAAAGATCATCTCGATCGGATGAGCAGAACATGTACTTTGAATTTATTCCACTTATGTGCTAGGCCGGCCTGGAATAAAATATAGACTTAAATGTCTTAAAGGACGTGTCACACACCCACAAAGATTCCTATATATTGGAGAGACCTAGAGATCATTTGACACACAATTCGTGTGGAAGAATTCTCTCTCTCTGGATAGCGTTGGAGCTATGATATATATATGGACTGTTCTTTGTTTGGGTTGTTCTGGGTTATGTGTGACATGTTAGGCTAAATGACCTATTGGAGACTTTGCTGGTTGAAGCATCCTGCTGATCGCTGTAACGCCACCGTTTCCTATCTCTGTTTTGGCTTGTCTTCTATCGATCCTTTAGCATGTTCTATCTTTTTCAGTATTGTGCCCTAATCTGAAATGGCATAGAACATATGCAAAAAATAACACTAAAGAATAACAAATTAAAAATATAGATATATCATTAATACTTTCCAGGTTTGTTCTTCACCACATTTGGAGTTAGAGGAATAAAATTTATGGCTGAAGAAGGCGTACCAGTGCCTTAGAGATCAAGCTGGGCAAATGTGGTCTATGGCATAGGCGAGGGAAATTGCTCCATTGAAGAAAGCAGGCGCACTGGCTGAAGCATTCAAGCTGGAAGTGAATTTTTTCTTTATTTTTTCAGCAAGACCCAAGAAATTTCATCTTATTTCTTCACCAAAATGTGTTGAGAAATCAAGGGCAACATAGTTCGGGCCTCTTATTAATTCGATTTCTCTTTTACTTGACAATCTTGTGATTAGTTGTTACTTCTTCTTCTTTGTTATTACATTTTCATCATCAAGACAATTGCCAAAACTTCAAAGACAATGCCAGTCAATGCGGCCTCTCAAAATCGGAATTTTGACCTTCAAAACACAGTCAAATGAGGTCAAGAACAACTCGGTCAACGCTGGTCAACAGTCTGAAATTTTGGCCTGCAATCTGTCCCAGAAATTCGTCCTTTAGCCATGTTACCCACCACTTCGTGGGTGATATCCCTAGGAGAAAGTTTTCTCCGTGATGGATCTCAACCGGCAGCCAGCAGCGCCTTGTAGCCTTCTTCTAGCTCATTGTGCCACTTCTCCGCCACCTGACCCAAGCCATGTGGTCCCTCACCCAACTGTATTGATCATATGTTTGAAGGTGGGCCTCCCGAATCTAAAGGTATGTCTTGTCATTTGGTAATTGAGTATTGGGTTTACTTATCATAGATACTTCTGGGCATGGATTAATGGGGGGATTCGGCAAAAAGAGTGGGCTTAGTTTGTGCTCCTGTCCCTTTGATCTCTTTTGGGTGTTACCTTTGAATCTTAGTCCCGTGGGATCTCCTTTATTGACCATTTGGTTCTAGGGTGGTACTACTTGGGAAACCCCAACTTTGGGTGTGTGGTCCCGCTCCTTTATTCGCATATATTATAATATTACTTGTTAGGATATTCCGACACATAGGAAATAGTTAAGAATAACTTAGTCTAGTGTAGAGTTAGGTAAAGTGTGTTTCTTTACCATGTACATTTGTAACTTATAATCTGACGGTCAGGATCTGTAGTGATCCGACGGTTATCTCTCACCTTGGTATTAACGGCACTTGATCCGTGGCTTAACACCCGATTGGTCCATGATCTCTATTTAAAAAGCATGGAGGGTCATTTGTCCAGTAACCGTTTATGAGAGAAACATATGTAACTTTTCTTTTATATTAATAAATTCCCTGAAGTGGCCGCGTTGGCTCAGGGCGTGGACTGTTTCTCTCTTTGAGGGTTTTAACCACGTGATTATACTGGTGTACTGATTTGTGATCTATTTGTGAGCAGTGACCATTGGTTCTTGATCTACGGAACTTACCTTGTAAATTTCTACATTATTCCCTTTCCACTCACTATACCCCCATTCATCATTTCTCCCACCTAGGTCCACATTGTCTCTCTGGGTCTACATAGGGTCAACCTCCTTATCCCCTTGTCCCCACCTTGGGTCAGGCCTGGAAGGATGCCCCGGAGGTTGAAGCAGCTAAAAGAAAAAGTAAAAGCATAATTGGCCACATTTAATAGGAAATTGTACCACAAAAAGCAAAAGATGGTCGAGACAAAAAAAAATTAACACGTGGGCAAAAGCCAATACATGAGCTCTACTCCATACCCATGGTCATCACCCTGGTTCCATAGGCCCTAGATGAGCCTCCTTTATCATTCAAGAACCCATGATTGTCCCAACCCCTGGAGGGCAATGAATCGCCCTACCTTAAAGGGGTAATCACTGCTATATTTGATACGTCATCCTCTTATCTTGTGAGCCTCGAGCAGTTAATTAAAAAAAATTCATAAGAGGCAAAAGACATATAAAGAAGGGTGGAAAAATCAAGACCAGAGCACCTCATGTACCATGATTGCTCCCTCCTACTCATTATATACCCAAGTGTGGGCTACCCCTATGCCCCAATATGTGGTCCAACATTTCCCCTCTCATTCCCTACTCCATTTCATGTCTTTATCACTTGCCTCCCCCATTTGAAGGATCTACATTGGACATACTATCCCCTTTAAGGGCAAAACCCACCTAATGAGGTACTTGGCTAACCCCCTTTGGAGCTTGGGGACACTAGCACACGCTAAAGCCCACTATGGAAGGGCATGCCATTATGAAGTGCCCATTGTGTTATCTATGGTTTGTAAGCTCTTTTACACGTCTACTCTAATGACTTGTTGTACTGGAAGGCTAGGGGACGCATTGGATCTTATACAGGATTGCAGGTGGTGTCCATTTGGGTTTGGTCTCCCTATATGGGGTCCTAACCCGCCAGAGGGTTATGTTGGCACATATAGGATGTGTGTAGAGAGCCATGGGCCCCCACACCAGTATACAACACCCCATGGATCCCCACCGATGTTTAGAGACTACGAGAGATCCACTTTTAGGATGAGGATGACATGCTTGGTACACCATTTTGAGATTTTTGGTAGCATCGGATGTGCTCCTGTTCTGAAACTTTGTGGAGGGGATAGAACACCTGAGATCTCCAAGACCCATAAATCGTTTGGAGAAATTCCACCCGATGTAAAAGTTATTCAAATAATTAAAATTTTTAATTGGAACCCTAAGTCTAACTTAGGGAAATTGAAAAATTAAAGTGAATGAATTTACACGTGGTGAGAATGTTCTAAGTGACGTGGATCAAGCTTTCTGTAATCTCAGCTGTTGATTAGTGATTAGATCACGATCGTTGATTGCTCAACGAGAAAAGTATTAAAGGAAGGCTTGGGGTCAGTTGGAGAATACATACAGAGTAGCAACACTTGAGCTAAGTCGAAATTTTGGGGCGCGATTTGCTGAGAATTTTCGAGTGAGCTTGTAGTGCTAGTGAGGGGCAGATCGACAAGGGATGTTTTGATCCGAGGCCAAGAATACATACATCATAGAGGCAGTACTGTACCAGGCAACACAGAGGCTAGCAGGAGGGACGCAACCCAGCCAAGCTGACGCAAAGACCGCGCAAAGGGTGACACATACCCTTGTGGGTGACACAGAGGCAGCGTAGAGGCCTTCAGAGTGATGTAGGGGCAGCCTGTGCTGCGTTGGGCTAGAGGAGTTGACGCAGAGGCTGGAGGAGCTGTGCTGAAGGTTCCAATGGGCCAAAAAGGGCTTGTATTCAGTAATTCTTGAAGGGTTTGAATTAGCCATATTTTCTGTCTCCGAGTGATAAGGTACTACTGCTTTGAAATTTTTCTATGGGGCAAACTACTACTGGTGCCCTAGATGTATCAGATATTTTTCTTAATAAATAAAACCCTCAAAGCGCTACTGCATCGGTTTTCTTGCATTGGGTTTTTCCGGGGACATTTGTCCGAAAATCATGTGTGTCCTTTGTCATATGTGTGCTATGCTTCCGTAAATAAATGGTACTTGCATAGGTTGCTAGTTGTGTTTACTTCGATATTTTTTGAAAATAACTTGTATAATTAAATCAAGTAGGAGAAATAAATCAAGATACTATAGTAGGGTTTCTGTAATTTTGTATTCAGAAATTTTTGCATGGTATCAGAGCGATTGCAAATCAAGCTGAAGCCATCAGCAAGAGGCTGAAGATTTTTTGCTGCAGGAAGGGCAACTGAAGCAACATAGATTCAGGGGAAGGCAACACAACACCAGGAGGGACGCAGACCCAGCAAAAGTGACACAGAGCCAGTCTGCTCACGCAGAGGTTGACGCAAAGCCTATCAGGCTCACGCTAGGCTGAAGCAGTGGCTGATGCAGGCCCTAAAGGGTGACACAGTCCGAGTTGGAGAGACGCTGTGCCGATTGTCGAGGTTGGAAGTGCAGCTTATGATCTTAAAAGATGCTAGTGGGGCATCGATTCTGTCGGTGCAGAACAATGCCTAGCAAAGTTGACAAAGTAAGGGGAAACAATCCCTCAACAGATTTTCTTGCCAAGAAATTTGAGATTTGATCAGGAGGGTGATCGTAGAGGGCTGATTCGATAAAAAAAGCGGAGGATTTCCGAGAGGTCTATCAATTGTCAGAGGGAACAGTTTCTCTAGAGGGTTTTTATCGCCAAGAAACCTAGATATGACCTTCTATTGAGTGCAGTAGCAGAAGGGAGAAGAGGATCTATTTTGACTGTTTGAGCAGAGATGGCCCTGCACACACTGAGAGATCAGGATAGGTTAGAAGGTGTGTCTAACTTTGCGATCTGGAAAGCCAGAATCCTGACAGTCCTGGAGGAGTACAGTATCAGAGACCACGTAGAGAATTTCCTAGCTGTGCTGACCAATGGGGATGCTCTGAAGAAGTTCAATGAAAATCAGGTGCGAGCTAAGCGCTTGATCATGGATGGAGTGAAGGATCACGTGGTCCTGCATATTGTCGAGAAGAAGACGACAAATGAGGCGTGGACAACTCTGACCACGCTGTATCAAGGTAGCTCCATCCAGTGGAAGATGCTTCTGGAAAATCAGATGCGGATGTTCCAAATGCACAAGGGAGAGGAGATCAATCCCTTCCTCTTCAGATTGCAGACTATTCTAGACCAGCTGATTACCATGGGGGCAACTCCGGATGATGGGCTCATGGTGAGGATTGCCTTGAATGCAGTCACCGATGAGTGGGAGACCTTTGTCCAAAGTATGTTGGGTAGAGCACAACTTCCAAATTGGGGAGACATGTGGGCAATCCTTCGATAGGAGGAGATCCGAAGGGTGACCAAGAGGGAATTCAACAGCAGAGGAGTCAAGATAAAGAAGGAGGAGGAGGAAGATGGAGCCCTAACATCTAAGGGACATTGGCAGCAAGGTAGGAAGAAGAAGGACCTATCCAAGGTCTGGTGCTTTAGATGTGGCGAACTTGGACACTTCGCCAATACTTGTCCCAAGAGGAAGGACAAGGAAGCTTTGGATTCTAATGCAGCAGCAACGAAAGGGGACGATGGCAGCGAAGATGATGTGGCCATTAGTGCTACCTCGAGAGAAGAGGTGGGGCGACATAGATTTGTAGAGTGAGCTATAGATGGTGCAGGCGGGATCCTTGAGGTGCCCAAAATCTTGGATCATATACGAGCTACGGGAGCCCTAAGACAATAGCAGGATGACTGGAGTTAGTGGGTGCAGAAGATTAAGGAGAAGCAGAGGCAGTGCTGGGACGCTGAAGAGTGGAGCAACGCAGTGCAGTGGCAACAACAGCGTGGAAGTAGTAGCGTAGAGGTTGATGTGACTTCAGCAACGCAGAGGGGTAGTGCTTACGCAGTGTAGAGCAGCAGCAACGGAGAGGCTGATGGGACTTCAGCAACACAGAGGGGCCGAGCTTACGCAGTGCAGAGCAGCAACAACGCAGAGGCTGATGGGATTTCAGCAACACAGAGGGGCAGCACTTACGCAGTGCAAAGCAGCAGCAACGCAAAGGCTCTAGAGGGACAACACAGAGCATCAGCAAAGGGTGCTGCAGTGACAAGATGCAACTAGACTGACTTGTTTGTCAGTTGTTGGGTGATTGTCCTTCAGTTGCTTACTTCTCAACAACTGAGTTGCAGTGCAACATTTAGCAGTGGCAGTGCTATAGGAAACATGATGTAACAATTTGAGAGGGAGATGCAATACAAATGGCAGTGACATGGGCAACAATATATAGAGCAACAATGTAGTGGATGGAGGGCAGCAGACCAAATATCAGCAGTGCAGAGACCGATGCTAAAGATCAGGGTGATGCTTTAGTGGTGAAGTGTTGCTAGAGCACATTACTCGCTAAGAGGGAGTGTTGAGATTTTGGGTAGCATCGGATGTGCTCTAGCTTTGAAACTTTGTGGACGGGCTAGAACACATGAGATCTCCAAGACCCAGAAATCGCGTGGAGAAATTCCACCCGATGTAAAAGTTATTCAAATAATTGATTTTTTTTATTGGTCTAACTTCGGGAAATTGAAAAATTAAAGTGAATTAATTTACACATGTGGTGAGAATGTTCTAAGTGACGTGGATCAAGCTTTCTCTAATCTTAGCCTTTGATTAGTGATTAGATCACGACCGTTGATTTCTCAACGAGAAAATTATTAAAGGAAGGCTTGGGGTTAGTGGGAGAATACACATAAAGTAGCAGCACTTGAGCTAATTCGAAATTCTGGAGCGCGGTTTGATGATAATTTTCGAGTGAGCTTGCAGTGCTAGTAAGGGGCAGATCAGCAAGGGATGTTCTGATCCGAGGCTGAGAATACATACATCAGAGAGGTAGTACCGTGCCAGGCAGCGCAAAGGCCAGCAGGAGGGACGCAACCCAACCAAGCTAATGCAGAGACCACGCAGAGGGTGATGCAGACTCTTCTGGGTGACACAGAGGCATCGTAGAGGCCTTTAGAGTGAAGCAGGGGTTGCCTGTGCTGCGCAGAGGCTGCGCTGGGCTAGAGGAGCTAACATAGAGGCTGGAGGAGCTGCGCCGAGGGTTCCAGTGGGCCAGAAAGGGCTCGTATTCAGTAATTCTTGAAGGGTTTGAATCAACCATATGTTTTGTCTCCGAGTGATAAGGTACTACTGCCATGAAATTTATCTGTGGGGCAAACCACTACTAGTGCCCTAGATGTATTCAGATATTCTGCTTAATAAATAAAACCCTCAAAGAGCTGTTGCACTGGTTTTCCTGCATTGGGTTTTTCTAGGGACATTTGTCCGAAAAATCATGTGTTTCCTTTGTCATATGTGTGTTATGTTTTAGTAAATGATCTGTATTTGTGTAGGTTGCTAGTTGTGTTTACTTCGATATTTTCTGAATATTTTTTGAAAATAACTTGTATAATTAAATCAAGTAGGAGAAGTAAATCAAGATACTATAGTAGGGTTTTTGTAATTTTGTATTCAGAAATTTTCACACACCATGCCCAACAGGCCCCACAAGAGCACCACACTCTTGGCAGGTATCCCAGGGCTTGTACGATGACACGGCAGCGTTCATTCCATCATTTGAGCCTTTGCAGAGGATCTACAGGCATCTTCGACTCATATGGAGACCCATTGGGAGCACCACAGGTCTACTACTTGGAGAACAAGGGGCCACCCCCTTGTCCACAATATTTTGAGGAGTTTATTCATCATCATGGCACTTCTGGATGTTATTAGGCCTTTGGAGGGCCCCACGACATGCACATATTATTATTTAACCTCCTGTGAGGCTTATTTTTCCATTTATGAGCTAGTTTGGTGGGCTTGTCACCAAAAGTTGTTTTATTTGCCCATTATTTTACTTTAAGGGGCTAATGTAGGCTCATAGGCTAAATCGAACTCCTAAAAGGGGTATAAATTGGACTTAGTTGGATTCATTTGTATCATCACTTGACTTGGGATCTCTCTCTCTTAAGAGAATTTCACATTTTTTCCTTGGTGGAGATTTTTTGGATGATGGATGAATTTTGATGTATGGATTTGGGCTATTTTTATCTTGGAGCTTCTTATGTGCAAACTGTGATGTTGGTTGGATATACCCTCTAACATTGTAGGTGTAAATTTGATGATATTTTTCTTGTCGCCACATACTACTCGATTTCGCTATAATTAGGGCTAGTTGTTGCATGATTGAAATGTGGAATTATGTGTCTAGACTCTATTTAGCTTAATCCATGTATTGGCCATTGTTAGTTGAATGAAATGTCCTAGAGATCATTTTATCTCGATAAACTTCCACCATTTGTATGAAGTATAAATGCTTGAAATTCACTTTTCTTATCTTTCCTCTAACATTGGATGAAGTTGACTTTCTGGGTCTCCTTGAACAAGAAACCAAATTCTTATTCATTATTATCCTTGACTCCATATCCCCAAGTGAATTAAGCACTGGTCCCTCATAAAAGGGTGGTCATTTTTCCCTATTTTTCACATTTTCCCCCTTTTCCCCTGGTTTAGACTGTAGCCCCATTAGGTCACCTAGGGCATCAAATTCCTGGGAATCTAGCCACAGGAAAACTTCGATCTCTTAGAGGCAACTGCGATGGTGGGTCTCTTCTCTGTCCTTCGAATTTGGGCCAATTCCGACAGTGGAATCTCTCGGTACCTCAAGCCCTAGCTCTAGGACCAAGTTTTGCCCTGTGTTTCCCAAGGGTAGCACTTGGCAGGATCAATTTGACCTTTTGAAGTTAAAATTCTTGTTTGATCCTTTCCCCTCACCTTGTCCATTAGGACCATCATTGGTTGCTATCTTCCATCCCCGAACTTGGGCTGGGTCCACTTGGTCCCATGTGGTCCCATTTTATTGTTAAAGACTATTCATCAAGGACTATTTGGGAATCCTAGTTTTTATAGGATTTTAGGGATTGAGAAGTATGACTACAAGTTGTACCCTCATCCTCGCCCTCTAATCCTCACCCCCTCTTCCCCTAGAAGATCAAGTCCCTTGCTTAAAAGGCAAGCACGTCTCACTCTTCATTTTATCCTAGGGATTCTGGGGTCACTTCGCACCTATTCATTGACATATCTCTCATAAGTGGCTTCCCCAAAACAACAAGACTCCTCCCATTGGTGAAAATTCGTAAAGAGTAGGGAGCTTTAGCTGTGGGGACAGTGGGCTAAGCCTCTATCGTTGCCCTTAACTTAGTAGTTGTCCTCTTAGGAAACCCTTTTAGGTCCCTTGCTGGTTTGAGTGGTAATATTTCTGGCGCCGTTTCCAGGGAGGAAGCAAGTTTGCCTCCCTAGTGAATCATTGAGGAATTGATTCATTGGCGACACTTTAATTTATTCCTCTGGCGACTCCATTCATTGTCAAAACCCCTAGTTTGCTTGAAGGTGACAATATTCCTTCTTTAACTAGGGATGCTGCAAGAAGAAGGGAGTGTGAACCATCTCACCAGTTGGAATTGCTCTTTTCCCTAAATTTGAAAAAGTAAACGACCTCACTCCAAAAATGGCAGGGACATCTAGCACTGACAAAAACAAGATGACCAAAAATGAAAGACATTTGGTCAGTGTATTTGCTCCTTTGAAGGTGAGTGACGATCCCAAACCATTACCTGAAAAATACAATCGATGGTTACCCGAGTTCAAAGGAGATGCCACTATGAGTGCCCTTGACTTTGTTGAAGAATTTTATGGCACCTATCCCCTGGGATGATTTTTGATGAAGATAGAATCGTGATGCTTTTTGCTTTGTCACTTGAGGGACAAGCTAGAGAATGGTACCTTAGTTTCCCCCCCGGATGCATTAGTGATTTCGACGAGTTTAAAGACTTATTCATGAAAAGTTGGTCTTGCAATGCCCAAGGAACTTTCAACATTGAAAGGTTTTATCAAATATCAATGGGAAGGGAAGACATTCGGGAATTCATTAAAAAGTTTGATAGGGTTGTCCGGGATATCCCTGATCACCTAAAGCCCTCCGGTGCCAACATCCTTGATAAATTTGTCAAAGCTGTTGGGGGCCACCTAACTTATGCCTTAAGAGACAAGAAACCTTCCACATTGGCCGAGGCTAAAGAGATGGCAATGCAAGTTGAGGAAAACTTCCGTCTCTCAAAAATGAATGTTGATGACCTCCCCAAAGCCAAACCCGAGACTAAGAAGGAGAAATCAAAGGATCAACATGAGGAAACCCTACTAGCTATCCTTAAGAAGATGGAAAAGCTTGCCGAGGAAGTCCATTCACGAGATTGAGTTGTTATGAACAAAATCTCTGCTTTGGAAAAGGCCCAAAGGTCGAGTTATATTCCGAGAGGGAAGCTTTTCCCAAGGAAGCAAAGTGAGGAAGATAGGCCTAGCTCATCTCAAGTCCCAAACACGTTAGCCCCAACCAATGCAGTGGACCAAGATTCATCCTCCAGAGATGAGCTTAGTGAGAATGATGAGAGTGATGATGATGAAACGAACAAGCAGACTAATCTTGTGGTATCCGATGTATTCAACATTTTGCTTGGATTTTCATACACACATCCTCCCATCAATGAGGTCAAAACCAAATATGATAAAGAGGAACCTATTCTAAATACTGATGAGCGTAGTGGAAGATTCAAAGGGGTCCAATATTCACAAAGAGACAATAACAAAGACCCTGCAACCTCCAGAGAACCTAACAAAGAAGATTCTCTTCCTAAGCAGGATCCTCCCAGAAATGTCCTCTTTAAAGAACTTCCTAGAGAGAAAGCCCTTTCAAGGGATCCTTCGAAAAATGATTCCAAACCAAAGCTGAACCTAAAAAGGGCCCTCAAAAGTGAGGAAACACCAAAAATAAAGAAAAGGGAAAACATGCTTAGGTCAACATTGACATGGATGCTGCTATTGGGAAGATGACCATATCTGTCCCTTTGAAAGAGATTGCAAAGCTTCTCGAGCAACAACAACAAATTAAGAAGTCCTTGGGTTTTGAGGAGGAAGAACTACTTGAAGATTTGCAAAACATTCACATTCCTGATCGTAACCCCGAACATGAACTTTTTATGCTCACTTTGGCTGTCAATGACCTTTACCTCCATAATTGTATGCTTGACTCAGGGGATTCCGCAAACATCATGCCTTTTATTTTCATGAAGCAATTAGGTCTCAGCATCACCCGAACATAAAAGGTGTGTGGCTTTAACTCCAAACTTGTGGAAGTGGAGGGTCTCATTAAAGATCTTAAGGTCTTTTTGGCTAGGATATTGTCATCATTGTTGTCATTGATATTCTTGGATATTGTCGTCATTGATATTCTTGATGTATGGGGGATGTTGCTATCTAGGAAATGGGGAGCCACTATTAGGGGTCATGTTCAGATGGACCTATCATATGCTACCATCCCTCAATCCGATGGGACCCCTTTTATCCTTCATAGAGAACCCACCTACCTATCTCATGTGATTGAGCTCAGGCCCTATTATGAAGCACATGACATTGAGAAACCTTCTCCCATTCTCCCTTCTCAAGAGGTTCGTATCTTGAAAAGGCCAACTCACAAACCAAGCAAAAGGTGGAAGCCTGAAAAAGAATACAAAGTAGGGGACTTGGTCTTGGTGGACAAAGATTTGGTTCCTGTCAAGATTCATGGGAAAGTTGGGGATGACTATTACTACATTGCTAAACTCAACGACGAACTTTTGCCTCAGCCGGTCAAAACAAGTCGCATCACTCCTTTCCTTGATACTTGATGATATACTATATGCATGTTAGAGTAGGATGCATGACATGATGATTTTTGCATTGGAACTAACCTCATCTGATACTTCTCATGATAGATTAGCTGCATATAGATTAAAATTTGCATATTTTATTACTTGTTGATTTTATGAGCTGACATTAAGCATGGGTGATCATAAGACATCGTGAAAAAGTTGTTTTATTTGCCCATTATTTTATTTTTAGGGGCTAATGTAGGCTCATAGGCTAAATCGCACTGCTAAAAGGGGTATAAATTGGATTTAGTTGGATTCATTTGTATCATAAATTGACTTGGGATCTCTCTCAAGAGAATTTCGCATTTTTTCCTTGGTGGAGATTTTTTGGATGATGGATGAATTTTGATGTATGGATTTGGGCTACTTCTATCTTGGAGCTTCTTATATGCCAAATGTGATGCTGGTTGGATATACCCTCTAACATTGTAAGTGTAAATTTGATGCTATTTTTCTTCTTGTTGCATACTACTGAATTTCACTATAATTATGGCTAGTTGCTGCATGATTGAAATGTGGAATTATGTGTCTAGACTCTATTTAGCTTAATCCATGTATGGGCCATTGTTAGATGAATGAAATGTCCTAGAGATCATTTTATCTCGATAAGCTTGCACCATTTGTATGAAGTATAAATGCTTGAAAGTCACTTTTCTTATCTTTCCTCTAACATTGGACAATGTTGACTTTTTGGGCCTCCTTGAACAAGAAATCAAATTCTTATTCATTATTATCCTTGACTCCATATCCCCAAGTGAATTAGGCACTTGTCCCTCACAAAAAGGTGGTCATTTTCCCCTATTTTTCACATTTTTCTCTAGGTCTAACCCCATTAGGTCACCTAGGGCATCAAATTCCCGGGAATCTAGCCACAGGAAAACTTCGATCTCCTAGAGGCAACTGTGCTTGTGGGTCCCCTCTCTCTCCTCCGAATTTGGGCAAATTCCGACGGTGGAATCTCCCGGTACCTCAAGCCCTCGCTCTAGGACCAAGTTTTGCCCTGTGTTTCCCAAGGCTAGCACTTGGCAGGATCAATTTGACCTTTTGAAGTAAAAATTCTTGTTTGATCCTTTCCTCTCACCTTGTCCAGGATTGGAGCATCATTGGTTGCTATATTCCATCCCCGAACTTGGGCTTGGTCCACTTGGTTCGGTTTGGTCTCGTTTTATTGTTAAAGACTATTCATCAAGGACTATTTGGGAATCCAAGTTCTTATATGATTTTAGGGATCCAGAAGTACCTCTACAAGTTTTACCCTTCATCCTTGACCTCTAATCCTCACCCCCCTTTCCCGTAGAAGATCAAGTCCCTTGCTTAAAACGCAAGCAAGTCTCACTCTTCATTTTATCCTAGGGAAAGGGTTTTTGGGGTCTCTTCACACCTATTCATTGACATATCTTTCATGAGTGGCTTCCCCAAAACATCAAGACTACTCCCATCGATGAAAGTTCGTAAAGAGCAGGGAGCCTTAGCTGTGGTGACAGTAGGCTAAGCCTCCACCATTGCCCTTAACCTAGTAGTTGTCCTCTTAGGAAACCCTTTTAGGTCCCCTACTCGTTTGAGTGGTAACAAGCCACACGTATGAGAGAGAGAGAGAGAGAGAGAGAGAGAGGATACCCAAGCTGTACGAACCAATCTTATGAAGAGAGAGAGAAGAATGTGTGAGTGAATGATGTCCAAATGAGGTGAGAGGTCACTGCTATTTATATAATTCGTTGTGGGTGAAGATTCACGTCCATTGGGCTCCTTGAGCCTACATTAAGCTGAGGTCGACCTGAACAATTTGTACATGTGAGAGAATAAATTCAAAATTACACTTCTGCTTGTTCGAATGAGATGATCTTTAGATCAATCTTGGACCTCTCGAAAAGAGGAATCCAATGCAATCCTCATCTCCATCAAATGAGTTGTCCCAAGGTGGAATTTGGCCCTAGCTGCCAAATTTAACACTCCCTCTTAACTAGGGAGAATTCCACTTGCCAATCCCACTGTTGTCACTGATCATCATGCCATCCTGTCATCATGTACCATCTTTGTCATCTCTGCTCTGCTCTGCTCTACTGAACCATGAAGTAATAATGAAGAAGAAATGATCGAGAGTGAGTCACAAGACCTTGCCACTCTCCACTGACCCAAGTCAATCTAGAGGCAGAACCTCAATTGATCCCAAATCAAGTTGTTGAACACCAAGCATCCTATACATCGGGAGTATGACAGTACACGATGCGTCCATCGGTGGTGCTATGGTCTCTATCCTCGTTTCCCAACTCATTGTCCAGATAAGAGGTACTTCCCATGAGTCACAGACTACATGGGTAGGATGTATGCTGGGGCATCGACAGGAGTAGGTGAACCACTCATCGTGCTCATATGCCATAGGAGAAGGTGAACCACTCATCCCATGCATATGTCAATCGTAGAGGAAGGTGAGCCACTCACCCTACATACATGTGTCCGCAATCGTAGGGGAGAGTGAATCACTCACCCTACACACATGTCAACCATAATGGGGTATCACAGGGGAAGGTGAACCACTGACCTTGTACATAGCGCACCACTAGGGGAAAGTGAACCACTCACCCTATGGTTGCTCATGGCTCCAAGAAGTACCCCAAACCCCCAGGAGCTCCCAGAGTTCAGTGTCCAACTCATGTGGGACCCTCATTGGAGGGTCTTTCCATGACTCCAAGTTTCTCACGAAGTTTAAGAATTTGACCTTCCCTAAGGGGTTCGTGAGGATGTCTGCGACTTGCTCATCAACCTTGATGTGGTGGAGCCTTATTGCTCTTCGTTATACCATATCCTGTTGAGATTTGTGGAGTGTTGGGGTAGCTTCGGATGTGCTCTAGCTCCCAAACTTTGTGGAGGGACTAGAGTACATGAGATCTCCAAGACCCCGAAGGGGATTTGAGAAATTCCATCCGGTTTGAGAGAAAATTAATTAATTAATATTTTTAATTAAGGTCCCTAAGTCTATCTTAGGAAAATTAAAATATTAAAGGTAATTAATTTAAACATGTGATGGAAATGACTTAAGTCACACGGATCAAGCTTTCTTTTAATCTTAGCCGTCGAATCAAGATTAGATCACGGCCGTTGGTTTCCCAACGAGGAAAGTATAAAGGAAAGGCTTGGGGTCAATTGGAGAACACACACACGGAGGCAGAGCACTGAGACTAAGCTGGAATTCTAGGGCGTGGTTTGCTAAGAATTTCCAGAAGTGTTTCAATTGCAGCGAGGGGTAGTATTGGCTAAGGGGATGATCTAATCCCAGAGCCAAGAGTCAACAAGAGGCAGAGAAGCAGCAATCAGAGCAACACAGAGGAAGCAAAGGCTACACAACAACTACGGAGCAACTGCGCAGTGCAGAGGGTTTTAGTCGCTACGCAGGCCCAAAAAGGGCAACAGGAGGCCATCATGGCTTACGCACGGCCAACTAGGGCAGCGTAAGGACTGCGTCACCTAGTCTCAGGTTACAAAGCCCTCTCCTGAGCAGTGCAGGGGCATCAGAAGGCTAGTAGAGCTGACGTAGAGGGCTTCAGAGCAGCGCTGGGTTTTCTAGAGGCTAAAAGGGGCCGAGTTCTGTAAATCCCGTTTGAGGGTGTGAATCAGTCTAGTTTTTTGTCTCCGGAACAAAGGTATTGCTGCAGATCTTGTTTTTCTCTATCGGGTTAACCAGTAAGGTGCCCAGATTTGCTATAGTTAGATTCTACTTAATAATATAAACCCTCCAATAGCCAGAAGACCAGTTGTCCCGCATTGGGTTTTTCCGGGGACAATTGTCCAGAAAATCTTGTGTGTCACTTTGTCTATGTGCATGTATTCAGTTTTAGATCTGTATCTATGGAGAACTGTTAATGTGTTTACTTCGATGTTAATGCTGAAATTTCAGATTAATAACTTGATTAAGTAGGAGAAGTATAACCAGATTTAACAGTAGGGTTTCTGCATAAGTAATATTTAGAAAGTTTCACATATCCCAGATAAACTGGTACCTGATATCAATATGCTTGGAGCGGTTGTGGAACACGAGATTCTCTGAAAGTCGAATCCCACTTTGGTTGTCGCAGTAGATCACGGTGGTATTCGACACATGCTCAAATAGCTCACTAAAGAGCTTCCTCAACCAAACAACTTCACAACAGGCCATACTAGCAGTAATGTATTCAGCCTCGGCGATGCTTAAAGCAACTGATTTCTGCTTCCTACTCATCCAAGATATTGAAGCAGATCCCAATGAGAAGCATCATCTATATGTGCTCTTACGATCCATCACACTGCCAGCCCAGTCAACATCAGTATATCCATGTAGCCTCAAATTCCCGACAGTGTATCTTAAACCATAGTTGATTATGCCTCGGAGATATCTCAAGAGATTCTTGGAAGCAATCCAATGTATGTGATAGGCTCGGCCATAAATTTACTCAATATATTCACAACGAAGCATATGTTGGGATGAGAGTTTACCAAGAACATCAAGACCCCCACAAGTTATCGATACTCGAAGGGATTTGCCAAATCGGGCCCAACAACACTTCCACATAGCGTCTTGAAGTTGAGTTCCATTGGAGTAGACACAAACTTGCAATCCACCATCCCACATCTCTCGAGTAGCTTCATAATGTATTTTCCTTGAGAAAGGAAAATCTCAATTGGTTTTCGCCATACCTCCAAGCCTAGGAAGTAGTGCATCAACCTTAGGTCCTTCATTTCGAATTCGAAAGCCAACTCCCTCTTGTATTGATAAATGAGAGGGTTTGCACCTATCAGAAATAGATCATCTACATAAAGTACCAGAATGAGAGGCCTGTCCTTTTCAACCTTGAAGTATAGGTTCGGGTCAACTTTGCTCCTTGTAAACCCCAACTTCATGAGATGGCTATCAATCCTCTCACACCAAGCCCTAGGCACTTGCTTCAACCCATAAAGGGCTTTCTTCAACCTGCATACATGTGTCTTTCGATCTTGAACTTTGAACACCTCTGGTTGCTCTACATAGACTTCCTCCTTAAGCGAGCCATGCAAGAAAACAATTTTGACATCCATTTGGTGTAGGCTCCATCCTTGATAGGCAACAAGAGCGATGATAGATCAGATAGTGGTGTATCAGGCAACCGGTGCAAATATCTCATCATAGTCCACTCCTTCCTTTTGGGAGAAGCCTTGAGCAACGAACTTGGCCTTGAACTTCTCAACACTTCCATAAACTCCATGTTTGATTTTATAAAGCCATTTTGAAGTGATCATAGACTTGTCCTGGGGTTTAGGAAACACATCCCATACATCATTCTTCATGATCGATTCATATTCCTCTTTCATTGCATCCTTCCATACTTGGTGCTTCACGACTTCTTCAAACGTACATGGCTCAGATTGAATAATGGTACTCATAACAGCTAAGTTGTAATATCCCAAAATGGAATAATGCATTGATACACAAACACAATATTTGTAACACAGAAAATGTATATGTAAAGATTCAACAATCATAGAATCTACAAAATAGGTGAGCCATTTATTATCATTGGAGATGGATAAATAGTACAACAATGCTCAAATAGATGCACTCAAGCCAAATACATAGGCTAGAATGACCCTCAAAACATGCCAAAGCAGGCACTGCGTAACTGGAGAGTTGCAGGAAGCAATACTGCGCTGTCCTTTCAACTGATGATGTAAATATAGCTGCTGGTGAAAAGGGAAATGTAGATTCACGGAAATCGGGAGCTCTGATGATGCCAAGATTCTAGATCTGAGCACTATGATGGCAACCCAAGATAACCAAAAAAGGATTTTTCAGATCTGTCAATCTAAGAAAATCACCCTCTTGGGGTTTCACTATACAACTGCTGGGTATGCAGATTTGAAGCTAGATTTGACAAATAGATGGCTGCAATATGTCACAAGATCAGATCTAAGCTTGAAGGGTTGATCCCTTCTCTAGATCCTCAAGCTAGAAGCTCAAGATCTAGCTCCTCAATCCTCCTCTAAAGATTTGTTACACTAAAAATTGTCACACTGACATTCTGCCGTGTGTAGGAGCTCATTATTACTCATACTTCTTCCTTTTGCAAGTCTAACATATCAGTTCCTCATGTCAAGCCTTGAAAATCAGAAAAAGTTCCTAAAAGTCTCTTAAACTTTGGTATCGCACTTTCTGGCTATCTTGCTTGCGGTACCGCACCCAATGTTCAGCTTTCCCGCGTTCCTGAACGCACTTTATCTTTGTTAAAGGTGCGGACCCCTGTAAGATTAAAAAGGCGCAAGTAAATTCCAAAAAGCTCGATAAAAGTGAATTCTGGAAGCTTCTAGAATGGATTTTGCGGTGGCAGAACCGCTCTTGTGAGGTGCATAAATCCCTTACCTTATGGAGCTAACCCCTTGATGTAAGGAACTATCCCTTTGAAGGAGGATTCTATCTCTTTATCCTTGGAACTGAAAACCTCCTCCTTTCTACTATAAAAAGAGGCATTGGGTATTTGAATAGATGAATTTTTAATTTGTTTATTTTTTACTTTAAAAAGGGTATTTTTGAAGCATTTTTACTCATCTTAAACAGGTATGTGTAATATTTGAAGTTTTTGTGCAGAAATTGAATTTTTCAGGAATATTGATCATTTTTCAACAAAGAGCATACTTTTATCACTTTTTCAGATTCTTTCAAAATTCACAAAAAAACGAAACATTGGAGTTCTCTTTTAAGCCCTTTTCAGACTCTCTAAATATGAAAATATTGCCGAGTACTTGATTGTTCGAACTCGTTAAAGTAAATGAATAATCGTCCATTCAGTATAAGTTTACCCCTTTTACGGACTGAAATGGACTATTTACGAAAAAGGTATACGTTGACTAATTACGGTCAATAGAGTTCTCTCCCGCATTATTTTATCCTTTTTCGAGCTCGAGAGACTAAATTTACGAAAAAGTACACCCATGGAGTTTTCTTAAGTTTTTTCTTCTGACTCCCTAAAATTGAAAAACACCGAGTTTCTCCTATACTGGACTCGTTAAAACTTAACAGTAAAGGACCTGTTCAATTTTAAAAACAGGAATGAACCACTCCTTCTTAGGGTTAGAATCTTAAACTAAGTTGGACTCATCCGAAGGATGAGCTTATAAACAAGCAAATGTTATCCTCCTCAAGCTTGTCAAAAATAAAGAGGTACTTGCCAGAAATGGTGGGGGAAAAGAGAGGAAAATGAACATGTTTGTTGTATTTTGATTTTTCGAAAATTCAGTCGATCACTCTTGAACACGACACTTTCATTCACCTGGGTTGGGAAATCCTTTGTCTAACAGTTAATCAAACCTCATTTGAAAGTTTTCATCCGGTTTCTGGGTATTAGCTTTGGGTCAATTGTTACCAAACCATCTGCAGTGTCGTTATGTGTTCAAGAGGACAGTTTAAATAAACGATTCTTTTGCAAAATATCTGTCATCTATTTTGACCATCCCTGAGTCAGTCCTTGCCGATATATTTTCAAAACTTGATCTATGATTTCGTGTTGTGGGCTTGCCTATGACGGATCGCTTTCTATCGACGACAACTCATTATCTAGGAAGTTGATCTAGAAATCGTCAGTACCTTGAAATCTGCATGCCTCAATGGCAGGTTTCTCGCTTTCGACGACAGGTTGCATCATTGACCTTCGATCGAATGATTCCGTGACATGTTCGACTTCAACTCATTCATTCACATTTCATGGATTGTACTGGGTACTTTGAGAGCCATTGACATTACTGGTGGTTACTCTCACACTTGTTAACAGTTTACATCATTGACTGGTAATCAAGTGGTTTCTACCATGTTCGACTTCGACACATTCATTTGCATGGATAGAATCGTACTAGTTCGAGATATGGAAATCAAGACCCTGGATCTAGTTTCTACCATCCAGGATGCAAGGAATTTTTTTATTATTTATACAGTGGATTATTTATAAACAGATGGCTGCATCCATGCTGTGTTCACACATGTCTATACTGCGATGTACTCAAAATCATTCCTGTATCAGAACAGTTGAATCAGTTTTTAGTTATTTTAATCTGAGTATGGGAATGCCTACCTCAGTGATGATATGTATACATGTATATTTTGCATTGAATGTTTTTACAGGTGCTGACTGGGGTGTCCACAGGATAATCTTTGAAATGATAAAGTACTGCACTCTTCATATATGACAGACTTCAGCATCATCTATTCCAGACTTTGCACTTTAGGGGGCAATCTGTTACACTAAAAATTGTCACACTGACATCCTGCCGTGTGTAGGAGCTCATTATTACTCATACTTCTCCCTTTTGCAAGTCTAACATATCAGTTCCTCATGTCAAGCCTTGAAAATCAGAAAAAGTTCCTAAAAGTCTCTTAAACTTTGGTATCGCACTTTTTGGCTATCTTGCCTGCAGTACCGCACCCAATGTTCAACTTTCCTGTGTTCCTGAACGCACTTTATCTTTGTTAAAGGTGCGGACCCCTGTAAGATTAAAAAGGCGCAAGTAAATTCCAAAAAGCTCGATAAAAGTGAATTCTGGAAGCTTCTAGAATGGATTTTGCGGTGGCAGAACCGCTCTTGTGAGGTGCATGAATCCCTTACCTTATGGAGCTAACCCCTTGATGTAAGGAACTATCCCTTTGAAGGAGGATTCTATCCCTTTATCCTTGGAACTGAAAACCTCCTCCTTTCTACTATAAAAAGAGGCATTGGGTAGCCTCAAAGGGAGTTCAAGCTTTTAGAATATTTGAAGTTAAGTGCTGTTGAGATTTAGACTTGGTTAACTAAGACTTTTGTGAGGAGAGATTACATACCTCTATTTGTCTTGGTTTGAGGAGTGCAGAACTTGTCAAAGTAAAAGAGATTCCTGCTTCAGACCCCGGAAAGTCCTGTGCAACATCAAGGCTCAGGTTGTAAGGATTTTCTTCTTTTGAAATTAATACAAATATACTCATTTTTCTCAATAAGCTTTCAATCATTGGTTTATTTCATAGACTCCTTGATCACTATGATAAGCATGGTTTATGATGATGTCTATACAGGTGCTATGTAATATTTTGCTTGTTTGTGATTGCAGGTTTATGAGGAAATCTCCTTCAAGCGCGCGAGGGACAACAACAACTTCAAACAAGCACTGGACAAACGATAAGTCTTTTACACCTCTATAGAGCTTTTTGTAAACCGTACATGCTTAGAGAAAGATTAGTATGTTTCGCTGTTTGTTGCTAGATACTTTTAGTACTAGGGAGATCGGTCTTGTCCGCAAGACGGATTAATCTGTCAACAAGATTGCAGTTGCTGCTACACAACTGCTCACAAAAACTGCGTTGTAAAGGATGGAGGCTCTCTAGCCGGCTGCTAAGATATGCAAATCAGTTCAATAATGATGGAAATAATAAATACAATGTGAAGGAGTGATCCTCCATTGGATTACTAGCTGAAATGCTAGCAACTTCCCTTCTCCATTGGATCTACAGGAATGGATTGCACAGTTCCTGATGGAAATGCTGCTGCTGGGAGATGAATAATAGATGGCTTGATGCCTGATACAGACCTAAAGTGCTAGAAGGCTGATCTTGAAGCCCAAGGTGATAGGATAAATCCTTCACCGGTTCCTTAGTTGAAATACTGAAGGACAACCTCCTCCTCTCAAACCCTGATGTAGAAATGCGTTATTTCTAAATATAAATGGGCTGCAAGAAGTAGAAACAATATGGCACCAATGCCTAATGATGATACAAACACTCTTCCTTAGAGGTCACTGAAGGAGAGAGGTGGGATTCCCGCTTGGGAACACCCTGTGCTAAATAGCATTGCAGACTTAGCTAAACAACATAAGAGTGCATGGAATGTCAAATGACAGATCTAGAACTAAACAGATCACAAATCAATAATCCAAAAGCTTCCTCTATTGTTGCCTTCATCTTCATTATATAGTTTGTGAACCTTCCCATGTTTTGGCCCACCTCATAACTACACTTGTACATGTGGACAGAGGCCTCCACGTTGACTGCGCTATCTCTCCATGATCTCCATCTTGTGTGAATGTAATGATCATCCTCTCCATCATGTGTGCATTAAATGCACTACTCCTCCATCATCTCATCATGAATGCTCTATGATCTTACATTTGATTCCTTCCATGATCTTATTTGACTGCTTCGACCTCCATGATCTTTCTCATTAATGAGACATGATCTCCACTCCTTTTACATTAAGTAGCTGCTCCACTACTCCATTATGTAGATCTAGATCTGAAATATCCACATACACACACCAATGGTGGATTTTATTTATCTTTGGGGTTTGTGGGTCCCTCCACCCTCTTATTTACTTAATTAATTAAGTTTATTAAGAACTTTAATATTCCAATTATCTTGTGGAAAAATTGGGAATATTACATAAGTACCCTTGGTACCTGTTGAGCACTATGTGTCAACGACCCCATAGGGACACCCTTTTTTCCACAAAGGGGATCCATCATTTTCAAGTGTTCGTGCCATTCAGATTTTATCATTCAATCAACAGTTTGTAAATGATGTAAAACCATTCTGCATATTTATAATGTAAATGATCTTAGTAAGACCATCATGTATGTAACAACCTAGGTAAGCCTTGTATTTTGGTGGCGATTTCTATCCTAGGAGGTTTTTTGTCTCACTGACTCATCTGTGTCTATAGACACAAATGACCGACATAGTTTTTTTCCTCCAACCTCATTCCAAAGCTAGGGTGGATTTTGTTGTCAAGATATTAAGTGAGTCCTAGTGTTTTTTATCAAGTCTTTGTAAAAGTAATTTGTGAATGATCCTACTTAATTAGCGAGATCATTTTATTACAGATTGTTGGGTCTACTAGATCATATTTTGAGTCGCAGAATTGGGTAGACTATTGAGGGTCTATTACGAACGTGTGTGCCCCCTCACGGGTTTAATATATTAATCTTATGTAAAGAGGGTTGGAAAAATAATTAATCCCCTCATAAGTCAATTAATTAATTTTTCTGGAAAAATTAAATAAAAAATCCTAAGCCAAAAATTTAATTAATTTTATGTCCTAGGTAAATTTAAATTCTTCAAAGGAAAAATTTGTGGGTTTCTAAAAAATAAATTTTCAAAGGTTCCGAGCCAAGGGAATATTGAAAATTTTGAGAAATTTTAGACCTTTGGGCCTTGGTAGTTAAGTCAAAGTCAATTTTTTGAGATAATTAACTCAAAATTACTATTTTTGAGTTAATTAAAAATGAATTAAATGGAAAATTCGAAATTCCTCAAAAAATAATAATTTCGACGGACGAGATTAAAGATAATCAAATCTTTTTTGACGGTTGAGATTACTTTGACGAAGATCAAACGAACTAGTCGTTGGATAATTTATCTATAAATTAGAGGTCGGTGTCAGTTTGAGTTTCATCTGATCATTGAATCGTGCACTTGCTCTAAAAAGCTCTTGTAACATTTTCTGATTAATAAAACACAAAGACTTTGGGGTTTTCAAACCGTAGTTTGTTTGTTTGTTTTTTTTTTTTTTTGGTTAAATTCAGATTTATGTGGTAATATTGCTCTTAATACTCTGCTGCTTTTATTTGCATTTGCTGGTTAATAACCTTGGAGGATTGATCTATGCACAAGTATGTTGTACATATTTCTTGGTTTTTAAAATATCATTTTGCTTTGATAGAACTATCAGGTATCTATATTTCTTGATGATCTTATGATTATTTTTGAATCTCTATTAATCTAACAATCAAATTTGAGTGTGCAAAAGTTATTATTCAGGATTTCAGCGTTTGGGGAAATCCTTAGCTAGTCAACTGACTCTTAGATTACAAAATCTAAAAATGCCACTATTTTTAATTTTTGAAGTCATCTTACAAAATATTTTATTTGCAGGGTTCTTCTCGGACTTGTGCCTTTTTAAAATTTCCACTTTATTTCAAAATTTGTGCAAAATTGTTTAATCTGGCTAATAGAGAGCTTTGATATGCAGGTTTGCTAGATCTGTAGAATGTTATTGTAGATTTGTAAATATCAATTTTATTTATTTATTTATTTTTATTCATTGGAGTTTTGGGTATTCATATTTTTGTATATACATGTGTTGGGTACTAGGGTTTTCTTGTTTCTGGTTTGTGCAAGTGATATCAGAAGGTTTTTCAAAGAAATTTTTTAGGATCTGAGACAGATCTAGGCCCTGGAGGGTAAGATTTGATTTCAAGAGCAGAAATTTTGCAAGATATTCAAATATAAATTTTAAATTTGAGTTTATTGGGCGAATTAAATTGTTGGGCAAAAGAAAAAATTCGGAATTTGTTTTGTGCACCAATGTGCCTGCGTTTTTCCTTCGTAAGTTACCCTCATTTGTTACTCCTCTTCTCTGCGTAAGCTCTCCAAAACACTGCTTATTCACTCCTTTTCTCTTTGCGTTTTCTCTCTCTCTCCCGCTTCCATCATCCTTTCTCGTTGTTCCATGCAACTCTTCCTTTCGTTTTTTCTTGTTTTCGAAACCCTGTCTGCTCCTCGCAGCTACCATTTTCCTTGTTATCCGTGGCTCCATTCTTGCTAGCTCACATCTCTGTCCGAGCCATTCTCTTTTCTCGAGCTCGATCCAATCTTCATTCATTTGCCTTTGGCTCTGTCCTTTTCCTCTGGTTGCTCGAACTCCTCCGTTGATTTGCAAGCCTTCGACATCCCTTGGCTGCAACTCCTCCTCGCTGCCCATTCTTCCCTCCTGCGCGTCCATCCCTGCTCCGATTTTTCTCCTCGGCTGCTCTTCATTTCTCTCTTCTCGCTAACCTAGTTCACAACGCAAGCAAATGAAACCAATTTATTTATTTATTTATTTTTTTTTAATTTTCAATTTTCAATTTTTTATTTCTAAAGTTTTGACTTTGTATTTATTTTTTTTATCTTCGATTTAAAGTTTGCCATTTCATAAAATTTTATCAAAACAATTACATTTTAATTTTGTATAGTTTCGATTTGGATTTCTTTTAACTTTTTTTGATTTTTTATTTCAAATTTATTTAATTTTTGGTTTGGCATGTGAGCCATGAAAAATTTAATTTCTCATTTTTATTAACCTCTCATTTGTATTTTATTAATGACTTTTAAAAGAATTTCAAAATCAATTTTCTCATTTAACTTTTAACTTTTGTATAAAAAAAATAATTAACTTTTAAAAAGTCAAAAAATTTCTATTTTTTATTAGCTCATAACATTAGTTAATTTTTAAAGATTTTTTATTCTTTTGTATACAAAGATTTAAAGGGCATTTATTCTTAAGTTTTGGGGCCATTATTGTTAAACTGTTAAATTCCTAAGCCTCATGGAAATTTTTTAAGGAAGAAGCATAATTTTTTCTATAGTCATTAATAAAATTATTTTTTTACATGACTATAAGCTAAGTCACAGCACACGTCCTCCAGGGTCACGTGTCCCGTATTTCACGTGTCGAACACGAAAAACGACCTAAAATTTGTCCAATATGATTTTTGTCGTGTCTTTCGAAACAGAAAAAGTGTTGTTCGTTTTTGAAAACGTGTCCTCTATTTTTGAAAATGTGTCCTAGGATATTTCAAGATAGAGCATCTTTTCTTGAGGTGGAGGAAGGCTTTGTAGAGTTCTCCACTGGAACTAGGAGATTTGGCGAGTATGATGTACTTGGAGATAGGGGGTCAAAGATGCCTATGTTTGGTGGGCAACTCATGGGGCAGCATGCCCTATTCTACAACAATTAGCCTTGAGGGTCCTCTCTCAAGTTACTTCATCTTCTTGTTGTGAGAGGAAATGGAGCACTTATGGGAATCTATATAGTTTGAAAAAGAGTAGGCTTGAGCAATCCAGGGCAGAGACAATGGTGTATGTGCACACCAACCTTCGTCTTATTTACAGGCAGAGGCAGAAATGGTTGAAGGGCAAGACAAAGATGTGGGATGTGTTTCCTGATGATATGGGCTTGGACGACAGTGCTGAGTTGGCGTTAGCCAACATGGATCTTAATGACCCAGTGCTAGAGCCAGTGACTTTTGATGATGAGTCTCTTGAGGGGTCATCCTCCACACCAGCAAATGCAGCAGGCGCAGGAGATCTTGGATTGGGCATAGAGGAGGAGGATGGAGTAGGGTCAGATGGCAGTGGCAGTTATGGTGATTATGACATGGAGGAGGACATGGACTATTGATAGAGTGATGAGTCGTGGACTCGTGGCTAGTGACATGGTTCCTACTTATTTTGTTTCTACTCTTTTGTATTTTCCAGTGGCATTCCCTTAATATCTATGTAATACATTTTTATTTTAATGACTTTATGGAAAATCTGCATTTTGTGGTTTTAATGTATAAGTTCTTCTAAATTTGAAGTTATTGTTATGGTTTTAACTTTTAAATTTTAATGACTCATGATTCATTGACTATTGTTGTTGTTTTAATGACGATTTAGTATTTCTTATGTGCTTGTAGCCTTGTATAATTGTAATTTGTTAATATTAATTTATTATATATATATATATATATATATATATATATATATATATATATATTTTAAATATAAATAAAACGTGTCACTCGTGTCCTGTTTCCGAGGTCACAGTGTCTCGTGTCGAATACTTGTATTTACGTGTCCTCCGTGTCTTGTGTCCTCGTGTCACGTGACTTAGACTATAAGGAAAAATAAAATTTCCTAAATTGTAATACTTAGAAAAAACGTTTAAATTCAGAATTGCTTGAATTTTTAGCATTTAAATTCCATGGTTCTTTCATGATAATATCTTTCGAAATTTAAAGTGTTTAAGTCTCGCATTGGGTTTTGAATATTTCATGCGAGATAACAATTAGATTGGTTGTCGTTTAATTAACTGTAACTGCGGTTTAAATTACTTGAATTAATATCTATTGCACATTGAACTTTTGGAGTTTTTCGAGTAATGGGATTATGGTAAATTGCATGTCTTTCATTTCCTAGATTGAGTATCTTTGATGCATTATCTTGAAGGCGATATTGAGGAATTTTGAAGAAATTTTTGTGATAAGCTTGTGATTTAATTGGGCATCATATTGTGATATTTTAAGTACATTGTTTATCTTTCAGCCTTGTGAAGTGAATGTCTAAATGAGTGATTGAAGACTTTGGAGCACATCTCATAAATAATCATGGCATAATCGCTTTCATCCTTGAATCTAGCTTCGTCTCGCTCCATCTTCTAATCATTCTCCTTGCATTCTGCATTCTAAGTTAGCATTGCATATAGGATTGTTATTCATCCAAACAACAACTTCTCATCGAGTACTTGGTTCTAATTTCCCTAGCAAGATAGTTGACTCCACAATGCACTGGTATCAATCATTCAAATTTAATCGAATCCTTTAATCTTGCTAGATCTAATACAAGTATTTGGTCGCTTAACTATGTCTCCCGAATTGGTTGGTTCCCAACTAGTTCTTCTTCATTCCATTTCCATAGGGTCTACCCCCCTTAGTCTGCTATAGGGAGACAACGTAAACAGAGAGATTGGGGATCAGGGTGACAGCCCTTGATCTGAGCCGTTGTCGCAGTGCCTAGACATTTTGTGCGACAACAGTTCTTGTTTGGATTCTTACTTTCATGAAATGTCCCTCTTGGAGCAATATGTCTTTCAGCATCTTTGAGAGTGTCTTTGAGCCACAAAGGTCTTTTCCTTGAGGTAGAGGGTTCACCAGGAGGTGGATCAATGGGATCCATTAGGCTTTCAACATCAGGCATCGGATCATTAGTCGGAGATTCATCCCACTTTCCTGCATCAACATCATTGTCCTTCCTTGGGATAGGAAGATCTCTGACTTTCCCAAGGACAGAGTCTTCATCGAAGGTGACATCATGACTTATTTCAACTTCTCTTTGACTAGACACAAAGATTATATATGCCTTTGAAGTTTCACTGTAGCCCACAAATATTCTTTTCTTCTTGGATGCATCTAGCTTGTTTCTTTTTTCTTTTGGCACATGAAAAGACATGGGACAACCAAAAATTCTAAAATGAGAAACATTAGGTTTCTTACTGGTGAAAACTTCTTCGGGTGTCTTGAAGTCCAATGTTTGATGTGGGCATCTGTTTTGAGCATATACGGCAGTGTTGACAGCTTCTTCCCATAAGAACTTCGGTAGGCCTTGGTCATAAAGCATGGCACGAGTAGCTTCTATGATTGTTCAATTCTTCCTTTCGGCAACTCCATTTTTCTCAGGAGTATATGCAGTAGTGGTCTTCCTTTTAATGCCAACTTCCTACTATAGTCATTGAATTCATTTGACTCGTATTCGGTTCCATTATCGGTCCTCAATATTTTGATCTTCTTCCCTGTTTGATTTTCAACTAAGGCTTTGAAAGAGCGGAACCTTTTGAACACTTCGTCCTTCTTCTTCAAGAAATAGAACCATGTTTTGCGAGAAATCAGAATGGACCAATTGAAGAATGTCGGTGGTTTGACTCTCACTCGAGGGGAATGGTCCCCTTGTATGTTTTCCAGCTGCACAACCCTGACAAACACCTTCATGATCTATGTTGAATTCTGCCAATTTGAATGGGATTGCTGAACATAGCAGAAGAAATGGAGGAATGTTAAACCTTAGTCAAAACAATCTCTTTTTGACTAGTCTGCAGATCTGGTAAAAGAATTTGAAATAGTTCTTCATATGAAAATAAGTTGGAATTTACTGACTGAAGTCATTTTGTCTTTTTTGTATATCATGATATGTATGTAGGCAAATCAGGCATATGTACCTTTTGCTATTGGAATTCTGTTAATAGGACAGTTTTTTAGATAGTTCTAGTCTGATTCATGGTAAGGACTGTGAAAGCAGTTTGCTTAGAATGCTGGAAAGGCATCTTTTAACGTATATTTTGGTTTCTTTTTGAAAAAATGAATTTATGTTTTTTTTTCCTTGGAATAAAAATATTTTATTGTTCTTGCTGCATTTCTGGATACTATTGATACGCTTCAGTTCACCGAAGTTGTCTGGGATATTATATTGGTTTTGTTTTGTTTTCCTTGTGCTCATGTCTTCATAATGAGGTTAAGATTGCTCATGTCTTCATAATGAGATTAAGATTTCTTTTGTGGATCCATTGATTATATTTGTTTTAATTTCTGCCAGAGTCTATGAAACTGATGGAAGTTAATTTATGAGATTGGTTAAGTTGATTTCTTTTCTCTAGGTAACAATCGTGGGACTTCTGAATTTGTTAACTGATCAAATCAGTTTACATCAATCTAAATTGATGAAATTGTTAGACACTAATATAATCATCATATCTTATCTGTCAATTTGCTGTTAGTCACCATCTCACACTGTAAATCTTGGATGAGAAATTACAGTTTTATGTTGAAACTTAGAGCCTTGGTACATATTTTGCTTAATTTTTGGTAGTGTCTCCACTGATTCTTTGAACTAAAGATCCAAGATGTGATATTGTTTGAGCTGATTTCTATGATTTTGCCAATGTATAGAATCTCTCAATTTGGGAACTGAAGATCCCATTTGTCATTTTTCTCTCTATCAATAGTTGCTATTATCAGCTGAGATGTTTAGGAGGGAATGAATGATGCCTCAGCATTATTCTCATTAATATCCAATCTGATATAGTGTAAGATGATATAAGCTTCAACATTGCTATTTTCCCGGGAAGAGTTTGAGGATATGACTTTTCATGTCTTAGGACGGAGATCACAGCCACATTCTAGTTCCAGTTCACAGCAGCCCAGAAACATTTTATATCTTAATGGGATCCACAATTTGAACATCACTGTCTTTTTTACTTTTTATGTTTTTCATTCTTGAAGCAAATCTGATCTTATGAGTCTGTTTAATGTAAAGTCATCTGATGTTTTACATGTCAACCCTTGGAAAATTCTTTTGCATGATATATATATAGGTATATCAAGTTATCATTGCCATCAGTGAGTTCGCTAATGAGTTCTAATCGTTTTTTTACGAGCTTGCTTTATTTTTTAGGTTGATGAGCGTGCTGTACTCAAACACTTTGACTGGCCTGAGAGTAAAGCTGATGCCCTGAGGGAAGCAGCCTTTGAATACCAGGATTTGAAGAAGCTGGAATCAGTAGTGACTTCATTTGTTGACAATCCAAAACTCTCATGTGATGCTGCATTGAAAAAAATGTATTCTCTTCTTGAAAAGTAAGTTTTCAGGTTGTTATTTTACACTTACTAAAATGAGTCAGTTATATTTAATCTATGGCAATTTAAAATATGGTGAAAACTGAAAGCCTAGTCTTTGTAGTAAAGGGTTGTGTTTCATACAACCAAAGGAAAGTTGTCCTATGGGGATTTCCAATTACATCACAATTCTTCAAGTTCGGTTACCTGAGTTTCATGTGTTTTACATTGCAGAGTTGAGCAAAGTGTTTATGCCCTTTTGCGCACACGAGACATGGCAATTGCACGATATAAAGAGTTCAATATTCCCACAGATTGGCTGCTTGATTCTGGTGTTGTGGGCAAGGTATGTATGTGATGATCTGTTCGGAAATGAGAACAATACTATGAATTGGTTGAAAAGTTGCAATGTTAAGTCCATGTTCTTGTCTCTTTGAGTGATTACTTTCTGAACCATCTTGTTCGACATTTTATACTATTTTACAAAACAAACTTCTATTTAAGTTCTACACACAATTTCTTCCGATAAGGAGGAGTTGGGATGATCCATCCCTTTTTTTATTATTTTAAATAAATCTTTTGCTAAGGCAATTTGAACCATACATTTTTTTTGTTGGTCTTTGTCCTATCTTGGAATATTTGACTTTGGATAGCATCTTATGGTTTTTCTAATGGTTTTTTCTGCAAGTCTTCTTAATATTCTCAATTTTGCTTTTTCTCTTTTGATGAAAAAATGACATTTGTACCTCCACATGCATGTAGACACATGTTCACACTCATGCTCCGGTGCCAACATAATTGTATGAAAGATGACCACCAAAGCCAGAGACAAAATTATACTAACATTTTAAAATAACAGTAATATAAATATTGCAGTACTAAAATATGTGAAAATTCCTGAACCCGAAATCCCTGTTGCAGCAAACTGATATTATTTCTCCTACTTGATTAATCATGCAAGTTATTCACTGTGTTCTACAAGTAAATACTGAAGCAAATACACTGCAATCTTCACTACATAAATAAACTGTGGAAAAATAAACGCGGAAACAAGATCTGAGCAAGAAGAAAACTAAACACACATGACATCGTTATTTTTGGACTAAGTCCCTGGAAAATCCCAAAGCGGGAAAAACGGTGCAACAGATGAGGGTTCGATTTTATTAAGCAGAAGTTCTAAATACAATTTGGGATGCCTTACTGACCATCCACAGAGAATTTGATTGACAGAGAACTAGTGAGGATTACCTCACACTGACATTGGAGATCTGGAACTGAGCCAAGACTGAACTAATGAGCCCCACGCTGCCTTTGCGCAGATCCGCGTCACTCTGGCTGGGGACTGCGTCACCTCCTTCTGCTGGATCTTCTGTTGATCTTTGGCCCTTTCGGTCTCACACCCCGACACTCCAGCACTAGATTTGATTGATCCTCAGAAAAATCTCGGATCTCCTCAAGGCTTACAGCGCTGCCTCTGTGTGGCACTGTGTTGCCTAGTGTAGCTGCTATGCTGCCTCTTCTGCTTACTGCCTCTGCCTTCTCTACAAATTATTCCCGGCTCAGGAAGAGATCTTCCAACCGGAACTATCATTGACCCTCACTGCAATCAACTCGATCAAATTTTTCGGCTGCTCTCTTGAAAAATACGATCTCTAGACTCGCTTGGTGTATTTTCCAAATGCCCATCAAAGTCCTTATAATCTTCTCGTTGGATAACCAACGACCCAAATTAAAACATAATCAATGACTTAGATCATATTGACTCAATCTCCGTCTTTTTGTAGAAGTTTCACACCTAGTTTTATTAAAATACTTTAATTATTTTAATTCCCTAAGTTTATATTTAGTCTTTTATTAAAAATAATTAATTATTTTGATAAAACTCCATCTAGGTGGAATTTCCCAAAGTACTTTCTAGGAATTTTGGAATACATGTGTCTAAGCCTCCCTGCAAAATTTGAGACTTAAAGCACATTCGATGCTACCAAAAATCAACACTCCCTCTTAGTGAGGAATGTGCTCTTGTAATGCATCCTGCTGAAGCACTACACTGATTCTGTAACATCTCCCTCTGCGTTGCTGATGTCTGACACTGCTGCTCACCATCAACTGCGCTGTTGTTGACCTTGTGTACTGCTACTGCACTGCAACTCTGCTGCCTGTTGCAACATAAAAACATCCAAACAATGAGGTAAGTGTTCAGCATGATGCATATGACACTGAAGATCTGACTGCTGCTAGTCTTTGCGCTGACCCTTTGAAGCTGCTGCGTTGCTGCTGAATCTGCACTGTGTCTTCCTGCACTACTGCCAACTCTGCTCTGCGCTGCTCAGACTCTGGCACTCTCTAGCCACTGCGTTGTCACTCCGACACTCCACTGCACCAACTAACACTTGTCCATCCTGCTACTTCTGATTTGGGTTCCCGTAGCAAGGTAGTGATCCATGAGGTGGACTCCTCAAGGATCCTGCCCAACTGCAGCTCTGCTGAAGTACAGTTCTAGATCACCCCAATTCTCACCTGGAGATATGTGGGCAATCATCGCGAACTCTTCCTCCTCAATCCTCGCGATTGCAATGTGCGGATCATGTTTCTCATCCTTGTCCTTCTTCTTGAGAGGACACTGTAGCGTAGTGACCCATCTCACCACACCGGAAACACTTGATCTTTGAGTCGTCCTTTTTTTGCCTTCGCTGCTCCTATTGTTCCTTGGATGCAAGGGCTGCATCCTCTTCCTCCTCCTTGGGCTTCTTTCCACTACTGTTGTTGCCATCAAGCTTGCACTTGATTAAGTCTCTCCTCATCTCTTCCTGCTGAAGAGTTGCTCACATTCCTTCCCAGTCCAACAACTTCTCTCTGCCCAGGATACTCTAGACAAAGACTTACCACTCTTCGGAAATGGAATTTAGAGGCAATTTGACCATCTCCATGCCCCAAGGTGTTGACCCTATAGCTGCTAGTTGATCTCGAAAATCTTGAAGCTTTGCAAGGAACATGTTTATGCGTTCTCCCTTCTGCATCCTTGTAGCGCGCATCTTTTCCTCCAAGAACATCTTCCGTTGCTCGTAAGACCCCTGGTACAGCGTGGCCAATGCATCCTACATCTCCTTGGCAGTCCCTTTGCCAAAAATATGTGAGACAATGTGATCCCTCACTCTGTCGAGGATCAACCGTTTGGCCTTTGCCATATTCTTCTTGAAGGCTTTCAACAGATCTGCATCTACAGGTTCAGCTATTGCATTGTCGATGAAGGCCTTGAGCTCATGCTCATCCAAAAGGAAGGAGATCCTTGTCTTCCAAATTACATAATTGGAGACACCCTCCAACTGATCATGATCACGCAACCCAGTGGCTGCCATCTCACCCAACTAAATGTTGAACTGCTGCCTCTAACCCTCTGCGCAACTAGCTGTAAGCACTCCTTGCTGGAGTAAGCCAAATAATTATTGATCTCGCTGCCTCTACACGAGAATTTAGAATTTCTTGGGCAAGAAATTCCCTGAGGTTAGAGTTCCCTTAGTATGCTTCTTCTTCCTTCTTCTGACGTTTTCTGCACCAACAACTGCTGCTACAAGAAAACTGTGTCCCACTAGAAACTGGTCTGTGCTGCTCCCTTTGCCGCTGACAAATTGCAAATTGGAAATCATACCTCTGTCGACTCACTCAGAGAGATTCCCTTGCAAATCTTGCCCTCCTGGCTTGGACTGCGCAATCCCTTGGGGATTCGATTTGTTGCCTATGCAGCTATATGATCTCCCTATTTCTCTTCAACGCTGAACTCTTCCAGACTGCTGTCTTGCTTCACCTGCGCTACTGTACAAGCTTTGATACCATGTGAAATTCCTGATCCCGGAATTGCTATTACAACGAATTGATATTACTTCTACTTCATTAATCATGCAAGTTATTTACTTTGTTCTACAAGTAAAAACTGAAGCAAATACACTGCAACCTTCACTACATAAATAAACTATGGAAAAGTAAGCACGGAAACAAGATCTGAGCAAGAAGAAAACTAAACACACATGACATCGTTATTTTTGGACTAAGTCCTCGGAAAAACCCAATGTGGGAAAACTGGTGCAACATATAAGGGTTTGATTTTATTGAGCAAAAGTTCTGAATACAATCTGGGATGCCTTACTGACCATCCACACAGAGAATCTGATTGCTAGAGAACTAGTGAGGATTACCTCACACTGACAGTGGAGATCTAGAACTGACCCAACACTGAACTGATGAGCCCCATGCTGCCTTTGTGCAGATCTGCATCAATCTGGTTGGGGACTACGTCACCTCCTTTTGTTGGCTAGATGCTGATCTCTAGCCCTTCCAGTCTCACACCCCGACACTCCAACACTAGATCTGACTGATCCTCAGCAAAATCTCGGATATCCTCAAGGCTTACAAAGCTGCCTCTGTGCTGCTCAACATAGTTGCTACGCTGCCTCTTCTGCGTACTGCCCTTTGCCTTCTCTCTAAAGTATTCCCGGATCAAGAAGAGATCTTCCAACCAGAACTATCACTGCCCCTCACTACAATCAAATCAACTCGATCAAATCCTCCGGCTGCTCTCTTGAGAAATTCGATCTCTAGACTCACTCGGTGTATTTTCCAAATGCCCATCGAAGTCCTTATAATCTTCTCGTTGGATAACCAATGGTCCAGATTAAAACATAATCAACGACTTAGATCATATTAACTCGATCTCCGTCTTTTTCTAGAAGTTTCACACCCAGTTCTATTAAAATACTTCAATTATTTTAATTCCCTAAGTTTAGACTTAGGCTCCCATAAAAAACAATTAATTATTTTAATAAAACCCCATCTGGGTGGAATTTCCCAAAACGCTTTTTGAGTATTTTGGAATACATGTGTCTAAGCCTCCTTGCAAAATTTGAGACTTAGAGCACATCCGATGCTACCAGAAATCAACAAAATAATGTTACAAGTACTTTGGAAGTAACATTAAAGCAAAATGTTATTATGAAAATTATTTACCATGGGTTTGATTATCATACAAATCCTCACTTCTTGAGATAAATTTCTAAAGCTCGAGTTATCAATTGGGTTTAGCGCGGGTGGTTAGGAGGAATGATTGTTATCCTCCCCACCCAAGTTCAATTCCCGCAAGTGAAATGTTGAGCTCTTAACAAGTATATCGCTTTAAGGGCATCGGGCCTTGTTGTTGATTACCCTTGTTCTTTGAAGATTCTAGGGTTTACCTTGGGTAACATCCTCAAAATGAGAGGAAGTGCTTGGGTTTTTTTTCCAGGTGTGTAACTTGGAAAAAAAGGTCCTAAAACTCAAGCAAGGCTTGAGTGTAACTAAGAGGGAGGCCACTGCCACCTCGCCAACCCTCCTTTTTGCTTTACGCTGGCTCTCCTCCGTCTCAAGGGAGGCTTCCTTATAATAAGATTGCTAGAACTAGTGCAAAAAAGTCCAAGGTAAAATGAGGAGATGGTTCTAGCAATACAAGTTTTTTGTGGATGCAAGGACCGAAAAATTGTGTCTTACCATTTGGCAATGGGGTCAAATCAAGGTTCATGGGAGGCTATCCGTATGATGGAAAATATGGCATTTGAAGTTGAAGCTCTCAGGCTAAATCGGTCCTTTCCTTTCTATCCCAACATGCAGAAATATAGCTAAGGACATTAATTGAGCAACTAACATCTAACAAACTAGCACTAATGGAGATTATGATTTCCTGCATTTCATAATGAAATGTATGTGCATTTAACCAAATCCTCAGAAGTAATGCATCCATTAAAAACACCCCAAAGAAACCATAATGGAAAATTCAAAGATCCTACCAGTTTCTTACCCCATAAATATATGTCAAGATAATTTCATCAGTAAGAGAGAAGCATCAAGATCTAGAAGGTTCCTCCTCCACAGAGCATATCATTAATCCTTCAAAAGCATTCAATAGATATTCAACCAAGCTCCAAGGGATTTCTCCTCCAGTCCAACCATACATCAAATATAGAGAGTAAACCATTATATAGGTTTCAAATTTATCTTCTCAACAATAAAATAATATTTGTTTTCCTTGGATCCATTGATTCTCCATGGAATATTAATAAAATATCCCTCTCAAGGACTCCCTTACCAAAAGTAGCAATGCGTTTTTGAAATCCACATTTTTCTCCAAAAAGTTACAATAAAATACAGAGGAAAACAATATAATAAAGCTCTCTAGTAAATAAATCTACGAGACAAGTCAAACAATACTATAGTAATGGAGTTAGTAACCATCTCGAAAAATAGAGCTAGAAGGTTGGACACCTTCTTAGATGAAGGTTTGATCAAGTAATAACCTCCAAGGAATGATCAATAATTTTCTCCATGCATGAACCCTTTTAGAGTGGTGTCCCATGTGTGAACCAAGGTTTCAAAAAGAAAATCCATCAACAATAAGATGGTGGGATGTCTAGCAACAAGCTCAAGCCTTAACGGAGCACATGTGATTTCCTCATGTGGAACATCCCATCAATGTGCAATAAAAAGTGTGCATTAAAGGCTCCATGTGGCACATGTCAACATTTCAAGGTAGACATAACATCAACAAAGGTAGAAGACGAAGCAAATATCCTCCATAAGTGGACATCCTCACTGAATAGCATGGGAATGTGCGCAAAGTAACCTTCTGAAGTGGATGTCCTCCTTATCATGAAAAATAGTGTAAGTACTAAAGAGTCCTCAAAAGATGGAGCACTCAAAGCCAAGGCATAGATAAGTGTGATGGAGCACTCAAAGCCAAGGCATAGATAAGTGTGCAATAGGTTCTCCAGGCTCAAGCACCACCCTCAAATATGTGCAATATATCTCAAAATGGCATGCTTGGACCAAGTAGGTGGCGTGTCCCTCTTGAAATAGCATGTAATAGTTACAAGTGTGGTTTCCAAGCTGTAACAACTATCAAAATGATGTCCAAATGGTTAGACCCCCTAATGCCATGGGTCAAACCACCAACTCCTCAATCCTTGTGCAAGATGCAAACAAACACCTTGGACAAGGGGATGACCCCTCACTAGCAATAATAAAAAATATATATGATAATATGTCATTCATGTTTGCTAAGGTAAGTAACCGCTCCATCAACAAACTCCTCAAAGGTGGACATCCACATGCTAGCAACCTCCTCTAGTACTCTTGGCACATGCTCCGGGTCTGAATTTAATGTCACAATGCCCAAGGTATAGGTCACAATACCCAAGGAAAAAGGCTCCTCAAAACCTGAAATATGTATTCGCCGACCTCCAAATATGTGCCATGAAGTCAACAATGTGAGATTGCTCAACCAAAAATGATAGCAAACCCCATCACACGTCCATCCAAGTGTCGAAAATCACCAAACAAGCGAGGGCACCCAAGTAGTAGACCTCCATCAAGATGAATCATGCCAAGTCATCCTCAACATACTGGGACACTCCATCACAAGCTCAAATAGTATGCATGAAATCCATGTAGCAAGAAGGTGAGTAATCCACATGAATGTTGAGAAAAGCTACCAAGGAGGTATTTCCTAGTGCTTTAGCCTTTTTGCCTAGGAAAAGACATTAAAATACCTTTTTAGTAAGTGACTTTATGAGTTGTTAAAGTCATGTGACTTAAAAGTCACTTTATGAGGTACTTTAGTACTATGTACTTTATGTTATTAAAGTCGCTTTATGTTTTTAAACTTTAAAGTGACTTTATGTGAAAAAGGTACAAGGTACAACTTAAAGTTATAAAGTGACTAGGGAGACTCATTAATGAGGGGGGTCACATGAAAAATGGGGTCAAGTGAAGATTAGATCTCTACCATTGATCTATGAGAGCTGAGATAATCTCAGCCATAGATCAAAGGGTTAGGGTTTTCTCAACCTAATGAGAACTAAAAAGGAGGATAAAGGTATGAGAGCTAAATTATTCTTCATGTGCATTTGGCGAAGAGAGGACCAAGGAGGAGAAGTCTTGAAGCTGAAATAACACCATTTGCTGAAGGAGGAACGAGTTACATCAGCTGGAGAAGAGGAGAAACAACACATTTCTCAAGAACTCAGACACACAGATCGAGGTTCAGTTCAGTCATCCTCAGTGCATTTTTCGAGGGATTGTGAGCAGAAAAACATCACTGTTTTCAAGGGGTTTTTGCCAGCATTTAATGTGTCTGATAGGCCTGCATTTTTAGGAGAAAAATTCGGGTCTGTGTCTGGAAAATCGCACCAGAGAAAGGGCTGTCAGTGGCACCCAGATTAAGGTGTATAAGTCTGACTGATAGCGTGATTTTTAGAGCAGAGATTGCTGGCACAGATTTTGAGGAGCTGAGTTCAGATTTGTGGCATGGAAAACTAGGAGTGATTCCTGGTCTGTCTGTGTATTTTTCAAGGAAGAAAAAGGAGCAGACAGTGACATGAATTCCCAAATCTGAAGTGCTGAGTAGTGTCACATTTTTCCAGACAATCAAAGTCAGTCAGTGACACAATCTTCAAGGGAGAGATAAGTACTTGAAGTGTATTTTTCTGTGTAAATATTTATCTGAGAATTAGCAAATAAAATCCTCCTTATGACTGTTTTTTCCCTTGTGGGTTTTTATAGGGTCTATATTTGATCAAAACTGTCTAAAAATTGTGTGAATGCTTGTCTCTAATTTTTTATCCGCTGAAATTTGCAGAAGTGAAAGTGCAGTAGAGTAGCCTAGTAATGTTTTGCTTATATTTGTATCTATTTTAATGTCTGCATTTGATTATGGGGTTGGGCATTAAACATTCATATGCAAAACAAACCTAAATCGGAGGGGCTACAATGTAACTAAAAATTTCTTTTGAAAAATCTTAAAGGCAATGAATAGAGTGATTTCTCTTTACTTGATAACTACTTGTGATGTTTTTCTACTTATTAGTTTTATTACTTGTTATTATGATTGTATATCATCAAATAGCTACCAAAAAAAGAAGAACAAGAACACAGAATATAGGCTGCAAGCCAGGGCCAAAACCTCTCCACGTGAGAGGAAAACCCACAAGTCTCTTCTCTTCCTTATAGATTCTTCAATTGACGAATTCCAAGACTTTTAGACTGAGACCAATACCCTCCAAGACCAAGACCAACCTCTCCAGATGATGTGCTATCCTTGATCCAGTCAAACTCAGTCAAATCTCTTCCAGTAGCACAACTTCGACCTTCTACTACAGAATTTCGGCCTCTCCTTCAGACCTGAAATTTTTAGCCTTCCTGCAGTTGTTGCTGCCAAACGTGTGAGCCTCGATTAGCCTTCCAAGGCTTTCTTAGACCTTTGCTTGGATTTCTCTGGCTTCTGGAGCTTAAGGAAGACCTCTAGTGACCTTCGCTTGACCTTGTCTTCTTTTCTCCAAGATCGAACTTGTAGATGAAAACCCTAGATCTGCTGCAGAAACCTAGTCCTCCTTCGCACGTGTGAGAGAGGAATAACCCAAACAAAAGTCTTCTTCGTCCTCTTCTTTCTTCGCTGCCTTCTTCCTCCTTCTTCGCTAGAATGAGTGATGGATTAATGTCCTTCAAGGAGGTAGAATTTCCTCCTTTATATAGGCTCTTCAAGGTGGACGTGGCTCTTCCTTTTAGGCCGACTTGCCAACTGCTAGGCCGACTTGGTCTTGGAGGGTATTTTGACACTTTTAAAGACAAATAATTTCTTTTTGCAAGTTACAATGTGCTCGAAGAGGTCTTCAACTTATGACAATGACTCTTTTGACTTCTTGACCTAGGACAAATCCTAGAAGCACTCAATGGGTGCTTGACCTATAAAACAAAAGACCTTGAGCATGAAACCCACGCTCCAAAAATAATAATAATAATTTTCTTTCATTTTACAATTTACAAGAATCAAAAGTACATTTCATATTTATGAAGACCGAACCTAGCTCTACATTTTTCAACACTCCCTATTAACTAGGGAGATATTCATAAATGGTACATGGACATTCTCAATTTGAAAAGATCTCATAAGAAGAGTCAGGTTGGTAACCCATCTATATAACATCATATCATCCAACACTGTCACATAGCAAGGCCTTGACTAACAACTCTATCTCTCCACAAGATCAGAGCACAATGCTGGTGAGACCAATAACTTATAGACATCATCATCATTGTCTCTCTCAAGGTACATACCCCACCTGGGTGTTCACAGAGTATGAAATTTCTTGGACTATTCTTATCTTGGATAGCTAGTCCTCAAAGAATATTGGTCCATGACTAGTCTTATCTTGGATGCTCGACCTCATCCTCAAAGAGTATCGGATGCCAGATGCTTACCCAATCCTCCATGATGTCTTCCCAAGTGAAGACAAGAATGATGTGCCTATCTCTCCCTCTCAACCAGGGAGGATACATCAACCAAACCAAACTTGTCTCTGAAATATATAGACATCTTATTAGGAAGAGATTTTGTCAATATGTTAGCTACCTGCTCATCGGTGGAGATATATTGTAGCTGCAACATACCATCTTGTACTAGCTTCTGAAGGTAGTGATACTTGTTATTGATATGCTTTGTATTTCCATGAAACACTAGGTCTTCAGACAATCATATACAACTGATGTTATCACAATGTATCATTGTAGGGTCCATTGGTCCTTCGAACATTGCTGATAGCAGCTTCCTTAACCAAACTGCTTCTCTGCTTACTTCACATGATGTAATATACTCAGCGTCATCACTACTCGAAGCAATTGTGTCTTGCTTTCTGCTCATCCATGAGATCATGGAGGATCACAAACTGAAACATCCTCCTGTAGTGCTTCTTCCATTCTACTCACTGCCCCCTAGTTGGAATCCGTATATCCAATCAAGTGGACATCATTCCTCTTATCGTATTTCAGGCAGTAGTGTATGGTTCCTCGTAGAGATCTCAAAATATGTTTTGCTGCTATCCAATGATCGTGCTTTGACTCTACTTAGAATTGATTGAGAATATTTACTGCAAAGCATATGTCTGGTCAAGTGTTCACCAAGTACATCAGTGAGCCAATCAATTGTCTATACTTGGAAGGATCCACAAGGCTCGATTCAGAACACCTTAGTCTTTTCAAATTTGTTATCATCGAGGTTGTCATTGGTTTGCAATCCATCATGTCAAACCTCTTCAACATCTTGATCACATACTTTCCTTGACCTAGATAGATCTCATCAGGTCCTTTCCAGAATTCCAATCCCAAATAGTAGTACATTAGCCCTAGATGCTTCATGTCAAATTCTGCTGCTAGTTGCTTCTTGCATTCTTCAATTTGACCTTCTACACCTGTTAAGAGAAGATCATCCACACATAACTCTTTGTGAAGCCTAATCTCTGTAGGTATGCATCCATCGTAACATACGGTGCACTTGGTGCTTGCTTGAGGCCATATAATGCCTTCTTCAATCTGCAAACATATGCATTTCTGTCTTTAACTTCAAATCCCAAGGGTTGTTCTATATAGACTTCCTCATCAATTGTGCCATTCAGGAGTGCAGTCTTGACATCCATTTGGTGGATGTTTCATCCCATCAATTCTGCCAAAGAGACCAACGAATGTATAGTTGTGCACCTCGCTGTCGGAGCAAATGTCTCTTCATAGTCAATTCCTTCTTGTTGAGAGAAACTCCTGGCCACAAATCTTGCCTTATACCTATCAATACTTCAATTTGCTGCATGTTTTATCTTATAGATCCATTTGGAAGTTACCACAGATTTGTCTTCAGGCCTAGGTACGATCTCCCAAACTCCATTTTTCATTATAGATTGATATTCTTCATTCTTGGCATCCTTCCATTCTTGATGATTGACAACTTCTTCAAAAGTGGATGGCTTTGCTTCTATTAGTTTTGTCATGTAGGCTGCATACCTAGAATATTGTTTGGGCTTCTTGCTTTCCCTGAATGTGCCTTTAGCTGCTCCATGACCCTCTGCATCAAGTAGTGTAGACTTCAACTAGTTAGGTCTTTTTCTTGATTCTGGGATGAGCACAGGTTGAATAGGTTCATTGGGAACTTCATCTTCATGATTAAATTCTTCTTCTTCCCTGGTAACTTCTTCTTCAAATATTGGAAGTTCTTCATCATCAGAGTCCATAGGAAGTTCCTTTGATTTCTTGAATGCAATACTTTCGTCAAATATAACATCTCGACTGACTTCTATATGGTGTCCTTCCTTTATATAGATCCTATAGGCCTTAGAAGAGTTATTGTAGCCAACAAATGTTCCTCTCATGCCTGAAGGGTCCAACTTCTTTCTTTTGTCCTTCAATATATGAATATATACATGACAACCAAAGATTCAGAGATGATCCACAGTTGGTTTCTTCCTAGTGAATACTTCATTGGGAGTTTTGTTATCTAGTGACCTGTGGGGACTTCGATTTTGAATGTATACAACAGTCTTCGTGGCTTCTCCCCACAAAAATTTCTGTAGATCTTGATCATGCAACATTGCTTTTACACTTTCTTCAATGGATCGGTTCTTTCGTCTTGCAACTCCATTTTGTTAAGGATTATATGGATATATCAACTCCCTCTCAATCCCAAACTCATTACAAAAAACTATGATTTACTTGGACGTATAATCTCCTCCATTATCGGACCTTAGTATCTTGATTCTCCTTTCTACAAGGTTCTCTACTTCATCTTTGAATTCTTGAAATTTGGTAAAAACTTCATCCTTGGATTTCATCAAGTAAACCCAAGTTTTTTCTAGAATGATCATCTATAAATGTGACATAATATAGATGACCTCCAAGTGATTTGAGAGTCATAGGGCTACAGGCATTTGAAAGAAAAAGTCCAAGATTTCTTTTGACCGTGAAGCACTGCTTCCATATGGTCTCTAGGTGTTCTTACCCAACGCACATCCCTTGCATACTCCTTCGTGATCTTCTTTTAATTCGGGGATTCCATCTACTATAAAACTTAGAGATGGAAGGTTTTTGAAATGAAGATGACCAAATCTTCTATGCCAGAGTTCACATGGGTTGATTTCAATGTGAACCAAAGCTTGAGCAAGAGGAGATATCAACTAGTAAAATCTTCCTTCACGGATACCCATTACTCTAGCATTTTCTATGCTTGAGTTCTTACTCCATACTACAACTTTTCCATCAATGAAAACCACTCTATCACCCTTGTCTTCTAGACTTGAAATGGAAAGTAAGTTCTTATGCAAACCTGGAACAAATAAGATGTTGTTGAGATGAATATTGCTTCCATTCTCCCACTCTATTGAAGTTAAACAATTCCTCTTATAGGATAGCTCTTATTATCTCCAAGTTCCACTGAGTAAGAAGATTTTCCTTTTGATAATGTCTGTAGTTGCTTGTGATGACCAGTCATGTGTCTTGATGCACCACTATCGATTACCCAAATGTTCAAGTCTTGAAGAGTCCCAGTGAGTGCTGAGAAGAGTCCATCCTTTGTCTTGGTCACTTTCTTCTTTGTAGTAAATAAAAGATATGATACCTTTCTTGAGATGGCTTGCTACCCTTGAACACTTCTTGAGACACTTCTTCAATGTAGTATAGATTTTCATAATGCCTTTAGCCAACCTTAGCTCTGATACCATGTTGAGAAATCTTAGAGGCAATGAATAGAGTGATTTCTCTTTCCTTGATAATTGCTTGTGATGTTTTTCTACTTATTAGCTTTATTACTTATTATTATGATTGTATATCATCAAACAACTACCAAAACAAGAAGAACAAGAACACAAAATATAGGTTGCAAGATAGGGCCAAAACCTCTCCACTTGAGAGGAAAACCCACAAATATCTTCTCTTCCTTATAGATTCTTCAATTGACGAATTCCAAGACCTTTAGACTGAGACCAATACCCTCCAAGGCCAAGACCAACCTCTCTAGATGATGTGCTATCCTTGTTCTAGTCAAACCCAGTCAAATCTCTTCCAGTTGAACGACTTCAACCTTCTGCTATAGAATTTTGGCCTCCACTTCAGACCTGAAATTTTCGGCCTTCTTGCAGTTGCTGCTGCCACAGTGTGAGCCTCGATTAGCCTTCCAAGGCTTTCTTAGACCTTTGCTTGGGTTTCTCTAGCTTCTGGAGCTTAAGGATGACCTCTAGTGACCTTCACTTGACCTTCTTGTCTTCTTTTCTTCAAGATCAAACTTGTAGATGAAAACCCTAGTTCTGCTGTAGAAACCCTAGTCCTCCTTTGCACGTGTGAGAGAGGAATAGCCCAAACAAAAGTCTTTTTCGTCCTCTTCTTTCTTCCCTGCCTTCTTCCTCCATATTTTCTAGATTGAGTGATGGATGAATGTCCTTAAAGGAGGTCGAGTTTCCTCCTTTATATAGGCTCTTCAAGGTGGACGCAGCTCTCCCTTTTAGGCCGACTTGCTTGTTTCCAGGCCAACTTGGTCTCGGAGGGTATTTTGACACTTTTAAAGACAAAATAATTTCTTTTACAAGTTACAATATGCTCGAAGAGGTATTTAACTTATGACAATGCCTCTTTTGACTTCTTGATCTAGGACAAATCCTAGAAGCACTCAATGGGTGCTTGACCTATAAAATAAAAGACCTTGAGCATGGAACCCATGCTCCAAAAATAATAATAATAATTTTCTTTCATTTTACAATTTACAAGAATAATAATAATTTTCTTTCATTTTACAATTTATAAGAATCAAAAGTGCATTTCATATTTATGAAGACCGAACCTAGTTACACTTTTTTCAACAATTTCTACATGGTATCAAAGCAGCTAGTGAACTTCAGGTGATGAACAGTGAACCTAAAACAAGCATACCTTCTTTTAAAACAACGAACAACAAACCAAAACTTGCCTTTTATATTAGAGAACAGTGGTTGACATGTGTTGCGAAATCCTTAGGGCAACATTAGGGCAAGTTGTTCTTGATTTCTCTTTACTTGACATTTACCTGTGATATTATATTACTCTTCTGTTGATTATATTAGTGTTCTTATCATTACATAAATGCCAAAAACATGAAGATCATAACCAAACAAGATGAGCACAAGATGTAGGCACTCAGCGAGGGAAAAACCCCTCTCCTAGGGGAAAACCCAAAAATTCTTCTTTTCTTCCTTTAAATAAAGTCAAATGAGACAACCAGGACCTTTGACCAAAAACATAGACCATCTCCAAACCACCAAGTCAGCCTCCCATGTAGATGATTCAAACTTTAGTCAAAATATGTTATCCTTCCAAGAAATAAGGTCTCGGCTCTCTCTATAACTTCTGCAATTTTTGAGCTGTGATCTCAGTCCTTTGTAACTTCGGCCCTGCAATATTTCAGACTTTAGATTATTGGCACGTGTGGCATAGGGACAGGATCTTTCGACTTTCCTTTGACTAGTTAAATGCCTCTTCTTCATCTTCATGATATTCCTTAATTTCAAAGCCATTCGTATCCCTTTTTTGTCTTTAAATCAACAAGGGTCCAAAAATTGAAAAAGTCATTAAAGTCGGGAGGTTTTTGAAAAAATCGGCAAAAACTCGACAAAATTAAAAAAAAATACAAAAATATTCAAAATTTTATTTTTTTAGCATCTAAAGTATCCACAACATCAAATAAATGCATTTCCACGTGAACATGAAAATAAAGCTAATATATAATATGTATATGAAGTCTAGTGCTACATCACATATCAAAATAATGAATCAAGTCCTGAATCTCGAGTCCTGACTTAGTCTCAACTCTCAAGAATAAAAATATCAACGAAAAATATAATAAATGTATATCATGAGTCATCTACATGTCATAAAGTAATCGGTCACTGAGATCCTCTGTCCCTTTTACGGGAAAAGGAAATGGCTTTGCCTTTTCCTCTAGAGGAAGAAGGCCCTGCCCCTGTGGCTACAAATGGACTCTGTCATCCTCTAGAAGGAAATAAAAGAGGTGGCCTCTGTCCCTTGTTGCTGCCCATTCTAGATGGTGTCACCTCCTCCTCCTCATCCTCCTCCTGCTCCGCCTCTTGACCTTGCTCCTCCTTAACTTCTGGCTCCCCCTCCCTTGCAATTGCTACCTCCTCTGCCTATAGTGCCTCTGGACTCACATCTAACCATTCATGGATTGAGTCCATCACATGCCTCTCAGTCTCAAACCTCCATGCAACAATGGTATCGATTTTGTCCAATGAGATGGTTTCCACATCACGAGTTTTATGAATTTGTCTCACCACAATCAGAGATTGTAGTAGACGTAGACCATGTCATTGAGGCGTTGGGACTCCAATCTGTATTAGGGTCATAGATTGTAAATTAGGGTTTGGAAAATTTAAATATTAAAAAAATTAAAATGAATTAAAAAATTTAATACGTGAACTTCATGTAATTTTTCCTTACCGTAAAGGTTTAAAATTATAGATTTGATGCTTCTGCGATGAGTATCTTGTGTAGAGAAGTTTTCCGGTTTAATCGCATACATTTTTGTTAATTTCTCTACAAAAATGTATGCGATTAAACCGGAAAACTTCTCTACACAAAATTTAATACGATTTTTTTTTACTTGTTTTGCTTTTTGCTATGTATTTTATCAAATACACTCCAGTTGCGCTCACACCCAGAGAATTGAATGTTTGGCTGAGCATTCGAATGACAAGCTTTTGGAGATAGGGTACTCTGCCACCATAGCTTGTCCACCAAGCATCTACAAGGTATTCAAGCCCAATCCTCCATAGATTTGTCTTGTCCGAGCTCCAAAGATAACCATTGGTCTGCATTACTAGTCCACTGTCTAGGTCAAGGTTCTGAAAGTCTGTGGTGAGGTCTGAACTTCTATAACCCTGGTTCGAGCCTTGACTAAACTGTAATCTGCAATCCAATAAATCCAAACTGAGCTCCACAAATATAAATTTGAAATGTTGATTGTTCCAAAAATTCTGAGCCCTGAAACTGATCTGTGGTAAGGTCCAAGTTAAGGAGGTTGTAATCTGGGCATCCAACAAGTCCGAGGTAAGAATAATTTACCCAAAACAGTGCATGCTCACTGGTCTGAGGTCTTCAAGATATCACAGATTAACCCACAGAGTCAAGATTTTAATTTCTCCTTAGCTTCCTTAGTTCACGAGATGTGAACTCCTCTTATTCTTATATCTTTGTGTTTTTCACCGATCTGAATGATCTCAAATGAAGTGTTTAGGTGCCAATATATATTGATTTCGATCTTCAATGAAGAGATATATCTCTTGGTCATGGAGCCGACATATACAGGTAGGCTTAGGTCGACTAGAGTAAAGAATATATTTATATTATCTTAAAAATCATTTTCTCACAGATTAAGGGGAGTTAGAGGATGAGTAAGGGCTTGTTGGAAAGAGGAAAGTATCCTCTACAAGATGGTGAAAGAGTCATTGTAAGATGATGTCTCAAATGTTAATAGAAATGTTTTTCTTTACGACTGTCCTAAAAAAATGTCATCATCATGAATCATGGTATAAGGGTTTAGGGCTTCTTCATCAAGAATAAGGACATCATATGGCTAGGTTTTCATTAGGGCAAGGGCTTCTTTATTAGGACTCCAACTGTGGCCTTCAGTAATCATCCATGTCATCATTATCTTCATCAGTGCTCATATTGACATCAATGACAATTATTGATCAACAATCTCCCCCTTTTTCATTGATGGAAATATTCTCTCTTCTGCCAACATTTTCTTCCCCGTTGACATCAATGGCAAATGGGTTGTCCTAGTACTCCCCCCTATCAAGTTGCTTCTTGTCATGTTGCTCCCCCTGTGATGGTGCTCCTACCCCTGTTCACATGTGGGTGAATTAATTTAACATGTGGGTGAGAATGTTCTAAGTGACGAGGATCAAGCCTTTTCTAATCTTAGCCGTTGATTAGAGATTAGATCACGACAGTTGATTTGTCAACTGGGAAATCATTGAAGGAAGGCTTTGGGTTAGTTGGAGAACACACACATTGTGGCAACACTTGAGCTAAGTCGAAATTTTGAGGCGTGGTTTGTTGAGAATTTTCGAGTGAGCTTGCAGTGCAGCGAGAGGTAGTTCGGCAGTGGGATATCTGATCCAAGGCCGAGAATACAATAACAGAGAGGCAGATCAACACTAGAGAGGCATCGCAGGCCTAGGAGGGGTGATGCAGGCCCAGCCAGGCTCACACAAAGCCATCGCAGAGGCTCATGCAGGCCCAAAGGGGTGACGCAGGCCTAGAGGAGCTGATGTAGTGTCATCAGAGGCAGCACTGGGGTTTCAGTGGGCTAGATCGGGCTTGTATTCAGTAGATCCAGAAGGGTGACACAACCTCAGCTCAAAGCTTGCTGGGGACTGCGTAGGCACCTGTGTGGTTCTTCATTTTGAGCTGAATCGGCCATAATATTTGTCTCTGGCGATAGAGGTACTTCTGTCGGGATTTTATTTGTTGGGTAAACCACTACCGGTACCCTAGTTTGTATTCAGAAATCTGCATAATAATAAAACCCTCAAGAGCTGCTGCATCGGTTTTCTTGCATTAGCTTTGTCCGAGGACATTTGTCCGAAAAATATTGTGTTTCCTCTGTCGAATGTGCTTATTTCTTCAGTACTTGATCTGTATATTTGTGTAGGCAACAATGTATTTACTTCGATGTTTTGCATGTATTATTCAGAAAAATAACTTGTTAAGTTAATAAAACAAATAGGAGAAGTAAATCAGATTACTGCTGTAGGATTTCTGTTTAGTAAATTCAGAAAATTTCACACCCTCGACCTCATTGTACGCAAACTATTGTAAAAAGAGGATTGGTGTCCTCATTTGTTCCTAATAAAATTCGTATTATTTATTTTCTGATTGTAATTGTGAAAAATCTAAATTGGTAAAAATAACAATTGAAAAGAAATACTGATTCACCCCCCCTCTCATATTTCCAACACTCACATCAAAGATCCAAGTGTCATGATACTAATACAAAGAATCCAACTCAGGGATTCCAGTGCCATACACTCATCCAAAGATATAAGACACTAATTGGGACTAAGGTGTTATCTAGGCATCTGCCACTATAGGTACAATCAGGCTTCAGCCCTAACACCAAACCATAGGGATTTAGGTGTGTATCCAAGGTCGGAGCTCCAAGACCAATGACACTCTCCTTACTTCGAGATCTAGACATCATCATAGGCCGACCATATGTCCTCCCAAGCATCTTGTTGCTCCTAGATGCTTTATCTCTCCTTGTTAACTAAACCAGATATATCCACCAATCCAAGCATGCTTCAAACGTTCAACCTTCTTATGGAGAGATCTTGCATAATGACAACCCCAATCAATAATAAACTTTCAATATATATATGCATATATGTTTAGCACAAACTTTCAGGGTCTTTAGTGTTGAGAAATCTAAAGGCAGCTAGATTAGGTGATTTCTCTTATTTGATAATTGCTTGTGATGTCCTTTTACTTAACTTGATGTATGTGAAAATTTCACCATTGAAATTCTATTGCAGCAACTGGAAATTATTCTTCTAATTAATTAATTTTAAAAAATTATTTGCTACGACAAATACCATATAATTCACACTGCAACCTTCACAAATAAAATTGCGGAAAAATAATAGCGCTGGAAACTGAGAAAATACTAGCACACACACACATAAAATGACACCATTATTTTTGGACAATTGTCCCTCGGAAAACCCAACTTGGGAAAATCGGTGTCGCAACTCAGGGTTTTATTAGTAAGCAACAATGAGAAATTATGAGTACAATAATCTTGATGCCGAATTTGGCAATCCTGTAGAGAAAAGTACTGGCAAAAATCTAGTGAGGAAGATTCCTCACCCCACAGACAAATATACCACTGAAGACTGGCCTCCGAAACCCTCTACGAATTGCCCTGTGTCACCCTCACCCTTTGCGTGGGATTTGTGCAGGCTCTAATTCGTACGACCTGGATCTCAATCTGAGCTGCTTCTTCTGTTTGCCACTGACTCTGGAAACGATTTTCCCAGTCTCTGCAAAATTCTTTTGCCACTGGAACACTGAAAAGACTTCCCAAATCTGCAAATCGAACTACCTTTAGAGGCTACAACGCAGTCCCTACGTCAGCTTCATTGTGGCTCTTTTGCCTCTCTACAATGTACTCGCTGGATCTGGAAATCTTCCTCCAGGCTTACTGTCCCTGCCCCTCACTCTCTGCTTCGATTTTCGGCTCTCCGACAACTGCTGTTGCTCTCTGGAAATCGATCTGCCAAGAAAATCAAACTTCGGGTGTATTTACTATTTTCCAAGTGCCCATCGACTTTTTATAATCCTTTGTTGGAGCACCAATGACCAAGATTAAATCTTAATCAAGGGCTAGGATCAACTCAAAGTCGATCCGTGTGAGTTTCTAGACTATTCTCACCTTGACTTAATTAATTATGATTAATTAACTAGTTTTCCTAAGTTTAGACTTAGGAATCATTAAAAAATAGGTTAATAATCTAATTAAGTCATCTCTAAGTGGAATTTCCAGAAACGATTTCTAGGTTTTGGAGATCTAATGTATTCTAGCCTCTCTACCAAGTTTCGTGGCTAGAACACATCCGATGCTACAAAAATTAACAGTCCCTCTTAGTGAGGACTGTGTTCTCTCTAGTGCTGCACATTCTGCCACAACACCCTTTCTCTTTATCACCTCCTGTCACGTTGTTGATGTCTAGCTACTGTGACTGCTTGCCACTGCCCACCAACCACTGCGCAACTCTGATTGTTGCATTCGTGTTGCTGCTAACACAACTATGCTGCTACCAACCCCGCATCTGCACTGCAACTCCCTCTCATCTATTGGTGTTGCAGTTGAAACAACTGCAAGTGAGAAGCATCTGAAATACTTAATCAACTGTGTTCAGTATGATGCATCTGTCTCTTGAGTCTCTGACTGCTACTAGCCTCTGTAATGTCACTGAAGAATCTGCGCTGCTGCTGACTCTACACTGTGCCACTCCGTACTGCGCTCCCTAGTATCTGACTGCACACTAGTCTGCAGTTGTCACTCTAGTTTTCATTGCATCAGCTGCCACTGATTCATTCTGCTACTGAACACTGTGGATCCCCCGTAGCAAGGTGATGATCCATGAGGTGCACTTCTCAAGGACCCTACCCATTTCTGTAGCTCTCTGGGGCTACAACTCCAAGTCACCCCACCTCACTCCTAGAGGTATATCGACGAACATTGCAAATCCTTCCTCTAGCCTGGAGGACAACCTATCTATCTCAGCATGTGTTGTTGCTTGGTCTTGGTTCTCCTGCTTGTCCTTCTTTCTGAGAGGACACTGGGTGCTGTAGTGGCCAAACTCGCTATACCTAAAGCAATTGACCTTAGATAGGTCCTTCTTCTTCCCTTGCCCCTGGCTGGGATCCTTAGATGCGAGGGCCATATTCTCCTCCTCCTTCACCACCTTCGATTCACTATTTTTGCTGCTGCCACTGATGGAGCTCTTTAGCAGAGCTTGCCTCAACTCCTTCGACTGCAAATCGGCCCACATTCTGTCCCATCTTGGCAAAGTGTTTCTGCCCAATATGCATTGGACAAATACTTGCCAATCCTCTGAGACACTGTTGAGTGCCAATCACACTAGTTCTGATGGTTGAGGTGATGCCCCAACAACTGCAAGCTGGTCTCGAACCTCTTGAATCCCGGTGAGGAAGGGATCTATGCCTTTCCATTTCTGCATCCTTATGCATCTCAACTTTTCTTCCATGAACATCTTTCGTTGCTCGGAAGTACCCTGATACAGTTGGGCAAGGGCATCCCACATCTCTTTGGATGTTCCCTTGTCTGCCACATGTGAGACTATATGATCTCAGACTCCATCGAAGATCAACCGCTTCGCCCTTGCCATTTCCTTTTTGTACTCGTTCTGCTGATCTGCATCCTAAGGAATTGGCACCACATTGTCTATGTAGGCTCTCAAGCCATATTCATCTAGAAGGAAGGATATCCTAACCTTCCAGATGACATAGTTGAAAGCCCCATCCAACTTGTCGTGATCTCTAAGCCCTGCTGTGGCCATCTCGAAAACTGTCAAAAACTCCCTCTTTCCTTCTGCTTGGCAGTTGATCTGCTAGTTGCTGCGGTCAATCTACCTGGAAAAATCGAACTTCTAAGACTCGAAGTTCCGTGAGAGAAATTTTCCCTCTACTGTGTGTGCTTTTCTCTTCCACCCGACGCTGGTTCTGTTGCTACAAACTGCTGCAAAACCCTCTACATCCAACCAAGGAATTTTCTCAACGAAAATATGAGCTGCAATTTCTCCCTTTGACTAATGGAATCACTAACCCGAGCAACTCAATTTTTCTAGAACTTTGCAACTTAAAATTGAATTTTTGCCCAAGCAATTTGGCTTGCCTGTCAAGGAACTGCGATGCCTCAAGAATTTCGGCCTACTGCTCCCACTGAGCAGCGAAATTATTTCCTCTGCTTCTGAGCTTCTCCGCTGATACCGTGGTGATACCATGTGTCCCTTAATGGTGATACCATGTGGAAATTTCACCATTGAAATTCTATTGCAACAATTGGAAATTATTCTTCTAATTGTTAATTAAGTTTAACAATTTATTTGGTACGACAAATACCAAATAATTCACACTGCAACCTTCACAAATAAAACTAAGGAAAAATAATAGCGCTGGAAAGTGAGAAAATACTAGCACACAGAGCCACATAAAATGACATCGTTATTTTTGGACAATTGTCCCCGGGAAAACCCAACTTGGGAAAATTGGTGCAGTAGCTGAGGGTTTTATTATTAAGCGACAGTGAGAATTTTCGAGTACAATAATCTGGATGCCGAATTTGGCAATCCTACAAAGAAAAATATGGGTAAAAATCTAGTGAGGAATTTTCCTCACCCCATAGGCAAATCCGACACTGAAGACTAGCCTCTGAAACCCTTTATGATTTGCAAGTACAAGTTCCAGCGAAGGTCCATTTTCCAGAGGCTTAAAGGGAGTCAAGTTCTAGTAGGAGCTTGCAGGTTCAAAGGGAGAATTTGCAGCCCAAGAAGAGCACGTGGTTAGTGGGGAGTAAGGGTGCTCCTACCACTGCCAAGAAGGAATCATGGAGAGATTGGAAAGCGATACAGGAGAAGAAGAAGAAGCATGATGCTTCCAGTAGTGACAATGACACTTCCGAGAGAGGCGTAGTTCACAGATAAGGGATTGCTACAATTGTGAGCGCCAAGAGTTGGGCGAGTGTTGCAAGTAGTGATGATGATGATGAGTTACTTGTTAGTCTTGGAAGTACTTCCCTCGCTAAGAGGGAATGTTGATTTTTGAGTAGCTTGGGAGGTACTCCAAGCCCTAGGGTTCAGGGATTGGAGGGCAAAGTGCTACAAGAGTCACTTGTGGGCTGAGAACCCAAGCTTGGGGTTTTGCACCAATCGTTTTTGGGGCATTTCCATGGAGCACTTTGGACATGTGTTGGCATGAGATGATAGAGGGCAGAAAGGGGAATCCAACGCTTCAATAATCGTTGAATTCCGTGTTGAAATTTGGTTACCGGAGGATAGGTGGTTCCCTAAGGCTTTGATCTTTGGCCTAGGGAAAAGTGTTCAAAAGAATTTAATTTTTCTCCTAAAGTAGCTTTATAAAGTTATAAAGTAAAATCTAATTTAAAAGTGACTTTAAGTGACAAAGTTACTAAAATTTAATTTTAAAGTGACTTTAAGTGAAAAAGTTACTAAAATTTAATTTTAAAGTGACTTTAATAAAGTTAATGTAAAATTAGAAAAGAAAAGTGACTTTGGAAATAAATGACTAAGTGGGTCTTTATTAAAGTGGGGTGAATTAAAAAATAGAAAGTGAGATTTAAAAGAGCATTTAATCTCAGCTCGAGATCTAAAGCTATTTCAGCCATTGGATTTGGGGATAACCCAAAACTCACTTAGAGTTCTATTAAAGGAGGAAAAGGAGAGAAAATGTCATTCATTCATTAATTCTTTCATGAGCAGATTGAGAGAAGGAGAAGGAGAAAGTTGAAGAGAAATTTCTGAGCAGTGAGAAGGAGGGCAGCAGCACTAATTTTCAACAAATCCGTACAGCAAGGCAGAGCATGAAGTTCGAGGCAAGTGGGCACGAATTTCGAGGAGAGAAAACTGCAAATTTCGAGGGAGGCCGTACAGTCATTCCGACGCTGTTTTCGAGGCTGTTTGTACAGTTTTGAAGGCTAATTTCTGTTGTAATTTTTTTGCTGTGTAAATTTCTGCATCACTGTAAAAGCAATATTCAGAAAATAAAGATAAACTTTCGAACTGGTTTTCTCCAAGAGTTGTAGGGAGTTTTTCCAGGGTCATGTTGACCAAAAATCACTGTGTTAAAATGTTTTGTGTGGCTGTTTTAGTTTGCTGATTTTTATTTCTGCAATTTCCAGCACGGTGAAAATTTTCTAGAATTTGTGTTTTCAGAAAATATTTATTTTCCAGTTTGTTGAATGCAAGGCTATGGGAAAGGGCATTTAACTATTTGGAGAAATAAGGTGAAATTGAAAACCGGGGTGGGAAAATATAAATTTCTACATGGTATCGGAGCTTGGGTGCTGAAAGTGCAGTTTGGGACATCAAAGAGTAAAATTACAGGTTGCTGATTTTTCACTCAGAAAATTCCAGCAAGCTGATTTTTCACACACATAAATTTTATTTTTACTACAGCAGTGCTATTTTTAATTTTTAGGACAGCAAGGATGTCATTGAGATTGAGGGTGGAAGATAGGTTGGATGGGCATAGTAATTACATCGTTTGGAGAGAAAGAATGCAGAGCATCTTTAAGGAGGGAGAAGTCTAGGATATCATGATTCATACCCAATAGTAGCCTGTTAATGTGCCTACTGATGCTGTTCAGTTGGCAACATTTAATAAAAAGAATAACAAGGGAAAAAGACTGATTCTGGATGGTATTAAAGACCATGTGATTCCTCATGTGAGAGGAAAGAGACATGCTCATGAGATGTGGTCTGCCTTGACCAATCTCTACCAGAGTACCAATGAGAACAGAAAGATGGTCCTAAGGGAGAAGTTGAAGACCATTAAGATGGGGAAGAATGATAGTGCAACTGGTTATCTCACAAAGATAACTAATGTGAGAGATGCATTGGCAGCAATTGGAGAGGTCATTCCAAACACTGAGTTGGTGCGGATTGCAGTGAATGGCCTTCCTACTTCATGGTTGAATTTTGCTGATGGGGTTTGTGCACGTGAGACCCTTCCCACATGGGAGAGGTTTTGGGATGATTGCATTCAGACAGAGATCAGGAAGAGTCAGCTTGGGGCAGCCAAGCCAGTTGAGCAGGATGAGGATGTAGCATTGTTGGTCGGAGGCAAGAGAGACAAAGGCAAGAAGCATGCTTTCACAAGTGGTGGTGGGGGCAAAGGCAAAGGTAAAGGTAAACAGGAGAACACGCAGAAGGACTACTCCAAAGTGAAGTGTTGGAGTTGTTAGAAGATGGGACACTATGCAGTTGTGTGTCCGGAGAAGAAGAAGAAGGGGAAGAACCAGACCATGGCAACATCAATAGAGATTGAGGACTTCTAAGATAGATTTGACTGAGAGTTTGGGTTCAGTGCTTGTGAGTCCACTAGTGCAGGATCACCTGCCACGGAGGTTTAGAGGGAGCATGCATTTCCCTCGACTAGCGGAGCATCTTCAGGTATCTGGTATGTGGACAGTGGGGCTTCACGTCATATGACAGGAGTCCGTGAGTACTTCTCAAAGCTTTCAGAGAGGCACTGATATAGAGGTAGTACTCGGTGATGACAGTGTTGTTAGAGCAGTCGGTGTGGGGACACTGACATTTGATAGGGAACCCAAACCTCCCTTGAAGGTGTCAGATGTTTTATATGTGCCAGGGATGAGGAAGAACCTCATATCCGTCTCAGCATTGGAGGACAGAGGGTATGAGATATTGTTTAGGAGATGACAGGTGCTGATATATCCCAGGGGTACTCCAGCTGAGTCAGCTAGAGTGATAGGTGTACGCCATGCAAAGGTGTACAAGTTTGCATTTCAGCCCCTTATGGCATTGAGCAGTAGCATTGCCAGTAGAGCTAGTAGTTCTGAGCTGTGTGAGATTTGGCACCGCAGGATGGAGCACATGTATCATGGAGCCTTGAGGACATTGTGGGAGATCACTATAGGTGTGCCAGATTTCAGTATTGATAACATTGATACATGCAGAGGATATGCGATGGGCAAGTTTGCCAAATCCCCTTTTCCCAACAATGACAATAGAGCGACTGGGATACTTGATTTGATTCATTTCGATGTGAGCGGTCGGATGTCTCATGTTTCCTTGAGTGGATATGAGTATTATGTGTTATTCATTGATGATCACTCCAGGAAGACCTGGATTTATTTCTTGAAGACCAAGAGTGAGGTCTTCAAGCGGTTTCAGGAGTTTAGAGCTCTTGTGAAGACACAAACAGGTCGGAAGATCAAGTCCCCGAGGTCGAACAATGGAGGTGAGTACACCCTTGGAGAGTTTGTTGAGTATTGTGCGGAGGCAGGTATTAGGAGGGAGTTCACAGTTCCTTACAACCCCCAACAGAACGGGGTTGCGGAGAGGAAGAACAGATCCATCATTGGGATTGCCAAAGCCATGTTACATGATCAGGGGTTACCTTTGTTTTTGTGGGCAGAGGCCTGCAATACTGTTGTATACTTGCAGAACAAGAGCCCGCATCGTGCCTTGCGGCATGTGACTCTAGAGGAAGCTTTTTCTGGGAAGAAGCCTGATGTTGGTCACTTCCGTATCTTTGGGTGTATTGCATACTCCTAGTACCCAAGGAGAAGAGGACCAAGCTAGAGCCAACCGCAGAGAAGGGTATCTTTGTGGGCTATAGTGAGACCTCGAAAGCCTTTCGGGTCTATATTCCTGCTTCGAGGAAAGTTGTTATAAGGCGGGATGTGAGATTCGAGGAGGACCAGGCTTTCGGGCGGTCACGGGAGTTAGAGTATCTGGATCAGCCAGAACCTCAGCAGCAATTGAGTCAATCACAGAGATCTAGTGGGCAGGGATCAGGAGGATCTGGAGGTACATCTATGACAATGTCTGGTCCGTCAGTGAGCAGTGGCTCGCAGAGTCAGAGGGGTGGTGCTTCGGGTAGCATGCAGAGCAGTTCACTAGGGAGTCCATTGATGGACAATTCACACGATAGTTCAGTCTCTACAAGTTCAAGTTCAGGCAGGAGGATAGCAGACAGACAGTCATGAGTTTAGATTTCTGATGAGGAGGGGGAGTTTCATTCTCTAGTGGGAGAGGTGTGCTCAGGGAAGAGGAAGCCCAAGTGGCTTCAGGATACCTTGAGAGAGGCCACATCTGTTGCTGCGCCTAAGAGGTCGGTCAGAGAGAGCAGACCACCTGAGAGGTTTTGTAGCTATATGGCAATGGTTGCCAACATCATTGACTCTGAGCCTTCAAGCTATGAGGAGGCAGTTAGCCAACAGGTCTGGAGAGAGGCCATGCAAGAGGAGTATTCTTCTATCATGAAGAATGATGTTTGGGAGGTGGTGCCGAGGCCTGAGGGCAAATCCTTGGTGACTTCCAGATGGCTTTACAAGGTAAAGCATGCTGCAGATGGCAACATTGAGAAATTCAAAGCGAGGTTTGTGGCTAGAGGGTTCTCCCAGGTAGAGGGAGTAGATTATGAGGATACCTTCACTCTCGTGGCTCGATATACTTCGATTTGCTCCATTATATCGATAGCAGCAGAGATGGGTTGGAAGATCCACCAGATGGATGTGAAGACCGCATTTCTCAATGGCTTCATACAGGAGGAGGTGTACATTGAGTAGCCACAGGGCTTTGAGGTGCATGGGAAGGAGTCCCATGTGTGCAGACTGAAGAAGGCCCTTTATGGCCTGAAGCGAGTTCCTAGAGCTTGGTACTCCAGGATAGATACATACTTGCAGGAGATGGGTTTCACAAAGAGTGAGGCAGATCCGAACTTATACTTCATTGTGATAAGTGAGGAGCCTCTCATTCTGGTGCTGTATGTGGATGACTTGGTCATTACGGGTGCAGAGAGACTCATAGAGCACTGCAAGAGAGATCTTGCGTCGGAGTTTGAGATGAAGGACATTGGCTTGATGCATTACTTTTTGGGTTTGGAGGTGTGGCAGGAGGAGGGGCATTTCTTCCTAGGGCAGGGGAAGTATATTGTGGACATCCTTGGCAGATTCCACATGGAGGATTGTAGACCCATGTTGACACCGATGATCACCAACTGGAAGAAGCTTCATGCTTCGGATTTCGAGTTGGTGGATCCCACATTGTACAGACAGCTGATTGGTTCCTTGATGTATTTGTTTAACACCAGACCAGATATATGTTTTGCAGTCAACACGACGAGTCAGTTTATGTGTGAGCCTAGGAAGGTTCACTGGATTGCTGCAAAACACATTTTGCGATACTTGCAGGGGACAGTGGAGTATGGTTTGGATTATAGGCAGGGAGATGGAGTGAGATTGGCAGGTTACACTGATTCTGATTGGGCAGGTTGTGCTTCTGATAGGAAGAGCACTTCAGGATGCTGTTTTGGGTTGGGTTCTGCAATGGTGTCGTGGTTCAGTCGGAAGCAACAGTCAGTAGCATTGAGTCCAGCGAAAGCAGAGTATATGGCAGCCAGTCTAGTTAGTTGTGAGGCCATCTGGCTTTGCAAGATGTTGTTTGGCTTATTTGGTCAGCCGTTGAGACCTTCAGTGGTTTACTGTGATAATCAGAGTTGCATTAAACTCACGGAGAATCCAGTATTTCATGATCGGTCAAAGCATATCGGCATCAAATATCACTTCATCAGAGACTATGTGTAGAAGGGAGCTGTGAATCTCGAATATATTCCCACTGATGAGCAGGTTGCATATATTCTTACCAAAGCCTTACCATGGGGCAAGCATGTCTACTTCAGAGATAAGATGGGTGTGGTGAGGAACACCTTCCTCGGTAAGAGGGAGTGTTGAAATTCGGTTATCGAAGGACAAGTGGTTCCCTAAGGCTTTGATCTTTGGCCTAGGGAAAAGTGTCCAAAAGTGGCTTTATAAAGTTATAAAGTAAAATCTAATTTAAAAGTGACTTTAAGTGAAAAAGTTACTAAAGTCTAATTTTAAAGTGACTTTAATAAAGTTAATGTAAAACTAGAAAGGAAAAGTGACTTTGGAAATAAATGACTAAGTGGGTCTTTATTAAAGTGGGGTGAACTAAAAAATAGAAAGTGAGATTTAAAAGAGCATTTAATCTCAGCCCTAGATCTAAAGCTATTTTAGCCATTGGATTTGGGGATAAGCCAAAAGTCACTTAGAGTTCTATTAAAGGAGGAAAAGAACAGAAAAGGTCATTTATTCATTAATTCTTTCATGAGCAGATTGAGAGAAGGAGAAGGAGAAAGCTAAAGAGAATTTTCTGAGCAGTGAGAAGAAGGAGGGCAGTAGCACTAACTTTCAACAAATCCGTACAGCAGGGCAGAGCACGAACTTCGAGGCAAGTGGGCACGAATTTCGAGGAGAGAAAATTGTAGATTTTGAGGGAGGCCATACAGCCATTCTGGCACTATTTTCGACGCTGTTTGTCCAATTTTGAAGGCTGTAATTTCTGCTGTAATTTTTCTATTTTGTGGGCACGAAAATCGAGGTGGAGTTTGGCACGGTTTTTGAGATGAGTTCTGTTTCAAAGTTGCTGTAATTTTTTTGTTGTGTAAATTTCTGCATCACTGTAAAAGCAATATTCAAAAAATAAAGAGAAGCTTTCGAACTGGTTTTCCCCAAGAGTTGTAGGGGGTTTTTCCAGGGTCATTTTGGCCAAAAATAACTGTGTTAAAATGTTTTGTGTGGCTGTTTTAGTCTGCTGATTTTTATTTTTGCAATTTCTAGCACTGTGAAAATTTTCCAGAATTTGTGTTTTCAGATAATATTTATCTTTCAGCTTGTTGAATGTAAGGTTATGGGAAAGAGCATTTAACTATTTGGAGAAATAAGGTGATACTGAAAACCGGGGTGGGAAAATAGAAATTTCTACATTCCGAGTTGTCTTTATTGAGATATGAATATTTGAATGTTATGTGTGGGTTTGCACAAGAAGGGTTAAGGTCGGCCTAATGTAATTTAGGCTTGTGACAGCTTGTCAAGCCCTAGAATGATGTCGTAAGGAACTCTTCGTATGTGTATTTATAGGAGGTGATGGAGGACTTATTTCCTTATCCATTGTGCAACACAAGGACAACAAGAAACTCAGATTTCTTACCTTAGATTGGGTCGCAGGCAAAGGATACTTCAGTGTGGAAAAGAGGCAGCGTAGGAGCCTTTTTAAGGTTGTTTTGAGGTCGGCTCATACTTGCAAGGAGGTTGAGTTAGGTAAGGAGAAGGGCAAGTCTGTTGTAGCTCTTTTCAAGGGAAAGGGAATTCTGTTTATGTAGGCCGAAAGCTACAGGACGACTGTGTGGTAGGCTGCAAGCCATACCACCATAGCAAGGTTGTTGCGTAGGTTTGTTTGGGGAGGAATTGTACCCTAAATATCAACATATTGGTAGAAGGTTGACTTGAGGAGAGGCCGCAGTTATTTAAGGGCTGTTTGGTGACTTGTTTAAGGGCTGTTGCAACATGAAGGTGCCCTAACCAGTCACTGTTATAACAACAACAAAATAGACTTGGAGCAGCAGTTGGTGTTTAGTGTTGTGTCAATGTGTTGACCAGTTTTGGATCTTTTATATATGCAGCCTGTGGGAGCCAATTTGGAGACGTGATTTAGTGATCAAGAGCCTTCATTGGAGCAGATCTTGTAGTGGTTGGATTGGGTGTCATTGATCTATTGGAGGGCAGTGTGTTGACTACCCAAAGTAGCCGTAGACAGGCTATCTTGAACTGACGAAGAAGAGTTGAAGGTTGGGTGCAAGATTTGTGCCAAAAGTGCAACACTTTGATGGACAAAAGTGACTGCTAGCCTGACAGATTGGAGCTCGGGAAGTGGCCAGCCTAGAGAGCAGATTGGATCAACCCATGTCACCAAGCAAAAGTGACTTGCAACAGTGTTAGGTGGCAACCCTCTTGGAGTCTCGATGTGTTATCGTTTGAAGGACTAAGGGGTAGCTAGTGAGTAGTATGAAAGTGAAGGATCGACAGGACAAGATACGACATCGAGTCTGCGCAGCGTGTTTGTCATTGTATCTTGTATACCATAGACTGTTGTATTATTCAAATTTGGTTTAATATAACGAAGATTGGGTTGTACATTATTGTACAATTTTGTTAAAAATTGTTTATCTTGTGCATGTGTGATTTACTGCTTTATATTTTCCGCTGTGCAAAGTAGTTCTGGTTGAGATTCTTGGTTTGGTAGCGTCGGTGATTTTAAGACTCTAACTTAGACCCAAGATCGTGGAAATTCAACATCACTAAGTGGTCTTCAAACTGCCTTTGATCATGACCTTAGCTCTGAAACCATGTTGAGAAATCCAAAGAGTGGCAGTTAAATGATTTCTCTCTTTTATGACATTATCTTGTGACGTTTTTCATTGTTATTATTTGATCTTTCGAATTATCTTTTCTTATCATCAAGACTAATGCCAAGAAACAAATAGAAGATGACACAAGTTGTAGGCACGCAGCCAAGGCAAAACCCCACTCAAGGGAAAACCCGGTCAAAAATTCTTCCTTCAGTAGATTCAAAACAAGATGAGACGACCAAGACCCTCACAACCTAGACTAGACACTCCCTCCATCAAGTCATCCTTGTTTGTTCTTTCTTTCACTGTGTTTGCATTGAACATGTATTATGATCCACGTCACTGTGTTAGCACCAAAAAACTCATCATTGTGTTTGCAGCAAGACCTCATCACTGTAATAGCACTGAGACCTCATCACTGTAATAGCACCGAGACCTTCTCTCTGTGGTAGTACTGAGAACTTCTTTCTGTGGTAGCATCGAAACCTTCTCACTGTGGTGGCACCGAACCCTTATCACTGTGGTGGCACCAAAATATCTCCACTGTAATGTCTGAACTTTTTTCAGAGATGATCCGAGCTTCTATTTTTGTGTTTAATGCGAAGTCCTCATGCTTGTATTTATAGTGGTTTCTCATAGTAAATACGCTGACATGACTTCATTGAAGAGTTGTGTCTCCATATATGATGAGGCCGACTTGAGTTCATTTGAATGTAGTCGACTTGATGATGATTTATTTGAGGCCGACTTGAGTTCATTTGAATGTAGCCGACTTGATGATGATTTATTTGAAGCCGACAATAAGGAGACTTGATGGAGGAGTCTTTGACCAATCAACAAATTGACTTTGACCCAAATAAACAATCCTAAAGCCTGCAATGGAGGCTTGACCTGTGACAATTGACCCATGCATGAAACCCATGCTTTAACAAGTCAATTCAATAGTAATAAAAATCCTTTTTGCTTTTCTTTTGCCAAATATATTACATTTTGACTCAAGTACAATTTATGAAGTTCGGACCTAATTACATTTTTCAACATCCTTGCAACTGCCCACAATATACCCAAAGAAACCTACTTTGATATCAATATAAACTGTCGTGGATCTTCCATTGGACAATTCGTCACAACAAATCTACTAATATATATTAGAAAATTTTAAATCTACACTACTAAGGTTAATTTCTCCTTAGATTTATGGATCTATTAATTATTGTTTATTGCATATGCATGCAAATTATAATTATGCAGAAAATAGAGAACAATGAATTAAAATTCAGAAACCACAATTGACACAAGATATAACCCGGGAACCCTTTCGGGAGAAAACCCGATTGAAAGGTGAGGTTGCTCTACTCTACATTATGAGGGTTTATTTCTCCTTAAATTTATGGATCTATTAATTATTGTTTATTGTGTATGCATGCAAATTATAATTATGCAGAAAATAGAGAACAACGAATTAAAGCCCAGAAACCATAATTGACACAAGATATAACTTGGGAACCTGTTTTGGGAGAAACCCCCACTGGAAGCTGAGGTTGCTCTGCTCTCTTTCTTTGAATGGAAAATGGATACAGGTAGAAAGAAGTGAGGCTTGTGGCTTGTGGGCTGCTATAATTCACAAATCCTCTCTGTTTGTTCTCTCTCTATCCACTCTTAGCTACTCTGCTCATATATGGAACAAAATGTACTCGAATATAATGGAACCTCTTTTCCTTGTGGTACAATCATAAAATAGCCCAATAGCCTACGAGTGATTAATTTTGACTTCCCAACTCTTAACTAGAGTTACAATATGAAGTCTTCTAGAGTCTTCTTCATCATGGTCACATGGCTAGCTCTTTTTCCATGAATAGTGAGGGCTGATGTGACATTCTCTCGAACTATGGTGGTCAAAGTAGGAAGATCAACTTCCGGGTGGCATAACTTTTGCATATATAGTTTGATTGAGGCGATTCTTGCGATGTTGGAAAGGTATCTATGTAGAATAATGCTAAAAGGCTTAGTGCTTAAGCAATGAAGTTTTACCCCCCAAAACACGTCGTTTTATGCTTCAAACTTCTTTTGGAAGGTTTCAAACCTCGATTTGCCAAACTGGGACCTGCAAAAAAATGGTCCTAAGAGCTGATTCCTCCACTTTTTCCACTCTGAAAGCATCGAGATGGATGACAAATAGTATAATGATCCAATCTGGATCATCCACTCATACAAATTTGCAAACAAAGGTTGCATCATTGATAATTTGCACAATGTTGGGGGCCTACCTTCTTCATGGCCTCACATAACTCATCCTTTAAGAAAATTATTATAAACATAAGTTAATAAGCTATGAGAATACTAAATAAATAAATTAATACTTCATAAAAAGATAATAAGCACCGCTTAGGATTATTTATTCGGAGCTAGTCGTCGTAAAAATCATGTCATCATTCATTCGTCTTTTATATTATACTACTTCTTATAAACATAACAATAATAAGAAATTAATAAATAATAATAATTTAATTAGTAGCCTCGAGGGTTAGCTCAATGGTCGAGTTCCTGTCTTTAAAAGCACCTTGCTAATGGGAGGTCATGGGGTGAATTCTCCTTGACGCTCTCGGGGTTAGGCTTTGCTAATGCGCTGACGGGATGTGACCCCTTTGAGTGGATTTACCTTGATAGTCTCTGTGGATGTAGCGGCCATCGATCTCTGGTGTACGTGAACCACACATTAAAAAAATAATAATTTAATTAGTTTATTGAAAAGTTAAAGAGCACATTCCCCTTCACCTCGGGACCAGTGAATGCATATAAGTATACCGTCACAAAGCTCATTGTAACCAATCATTTTTTATTCATTCTATCAATCAATTATTATTGTTCAATATATATATTTGCATAACCTTCTTGCAATTTTAGAGACAATGAGTCTGTGTATCATGTGTGTGCATGTTATTAACAAATTGGCAATTTAACACATTCTTTGACTAAATCTCCTCTGTTATGGGTTATTATTTTATTAATTTCTTTTTATAATTAATTATTTCACTAATTTCTTTAAATATTACTTTGACCAAAATCTCCCAACACCCTCCCTCCTCGACCCCCACCTTATAATTAATTATTTCACTAATTTCTTTAAAAAGACCAAAATCACCCAACACCCCACCCTCGAACCCTCACCCACCCCACTTTTTGCATTTAATCATTTCTTCTAGTCCTTGTATCATTATTTTAACGAAATTCGTAAAGGTAGTTTCCTAAAGGTCTCTTTCTTTTCCATTATTCAAAGCTGATGTTGTCTCTTGAAGACGAGTGGATTGTTCACTCAAAACATCTAGCAATTTCAAAAACTCTTGACACAATTTAATCCAGAAAGACAGCAACAAAAAGCAAAAGTATTCTTGTTAAGTAGGTAGTATAATCTAGGGTAGTTCTGTTAAATGTGGAATAAATATTTGTCTTCTATCTCTAATTTTATCATAGATTTGTATTATGAATATGTGCTATTAAACAGTACTTTTCAGGAGCAATTATCCTCTCCCTTTCACTCCTGCTGTGTGCTTGTACCAAAATACTTTGTAAAGTGCAAGCAAACACACTTTGATAGAGAATGATGTGATACAAGTAGAAATCATCCATAAATGTACAGCAAAGAAGAGTACCTGACTCTTCAAGTTGCACCTTCAGAACTTAGAGCACATTAACTTGAAATTAATTCTTTCAAAGCAATACAGAGTTCTTTACTTGCTACCATACGGTGGGATCTCTATGATGCTGAAGAAGAAATCTGTTGGCACTCGATTTTTACCTTTAATAAAAGCACATAAACCATCACTTAGCTTGTCTTAGAAAAGTTGGCAATGTCCTTTTCCGCATTGGGTAGATTGTGGAGAAGGCTTTATCAGATTAAGTATACTAGGTTCAGGAATGCTGTAGAGAAGGTAAGTCAGGCTGTAGAAGCAAGCAACGGGAGAATGTCTCCCAAGCAAAGTCATTTTCTCTAGAACTTGAAGGGTGGTAACCGTCATTCTCTCTAGAACTTGAAGGGCGGTAACTATTCCAGGGGCCTACTCCCATGATTGGTGGAAGAAAGTACCTTAAATTGATGAAATAAACTGAACTTATTGGTGGTACAAATTTTATGAAATAAACTAAACAGTTCTTGAATACAACTTTATTAACTCATCTTTCAATATGTTGTATCCAGTTCCACTGATTTTGTTTTTAACTGGTTTATTGTGACCCCTAGTGAGTTTTCCTCTTCCTTCAGAGACTGTTTTCTGAAGACAATGATTCAAAATTTCACTGTTATGCCAGATCAATCCCAAAGTTACACTGTTGTTATATGAAGATAAACGAAAATGTGTTTAATATTTTTTATTTGAGATGTCCCTTGAAAACGCCTCTTGTATCAAGATTCAATTCTTAAGCTTTCAGGATCTTAGCTATTACACTTCATTTCTCTCTCCAAAAAAATTCTTTCCATGCTGCATGTCACCCAACTTTTACTGGAAGGTTTAAACAGGCAAAGATTTTATCTGCATTTTTGACTCACAGGTATATGTCTGAAAGTGACTTCATAAAGTGATGAAATTTTGTGTAAACCTTCCGGTAAAAGTTGATAACTTCATAAAGTGATAAACTTTGTTTTGTCGCACTATGTTTTAAAAAATCACTTCTGTTCTCTGAAGATAGCTCACTGTCATATTGTCCGTTTAAGTCGTTTCAACTTTTATTACGTACTATATTTTCCTCTAAATTGTTTCAACTTTTATTTCATCCTTACGTCGTCCATTTAAGTTGTGACGTGAAACTAAACAACTTGCTGTTTTGGACTTGCAGATTAAACTTGCATCTGTTCAACTGGCACGAAAGTATATGAAAAGGGTTACATCAGAGCTAGATGCCGCTTTGGATGCTCCAGATAAGGAGCCAATTAGAGAGTTCCTACTTCTGCAAGGTGTACGTTTTGCATTCCGAGTTCACCAGGTAAGATTGAGATGGTCGTCTTTGGTAAATGTTAACTGTAGGGTTGTATTTGACACCAATTTTAATTGCATTAAATCCATTTTATTCTAGTTATGCTTGCATATGACCTGACCATATTGTATGCATTGTGTGTGCATCTCTTGAATTCTAACAAAGTTTTGTGTAGTTTGCTGGAGGTTTTGATGCAGAGAGCATGAATGCGTTTGAGGATCTAAGAAATCGTGTGCATGGACAAGCTGAAGAAACGGATAAAATGAGTTCAACTAACTAAGGTTTCTTGTGTTCACTTTTGTCTCCAATCCACAGTATCTGGTGCTGTCTTGTGGGATTTTAGAGAATTTTTGTGGGTAAAAAATGTGAAAATTTCATATGTTTTAATTTTAAGGTGGATCTGTACCTATAACTTGTCAGTTTTTCAACTATTTTAGGTTAAAGGAACTTTTCCTTTAAAGAAGGGAAGCCCAGTAGATAGTAGGTTGTTGTACCATACAGGTGAAGTAGGATATGTAATGTCAACATCATTGCAAAATGGTGTGCAGCCATTATATATTGCACATTAGAATGTACACTGTAAATGGCAGAAGCAAGCATCTTAGTTGTGGCTTGAACTGTAGTCCACCATTGTAATTTTATTCTGGCAGATATATTTCCAAAATCTCAATCTAGCGATTCGTCTTCTTTCTTGTATCTTTTTCTAATTCTGTTCGCAAGCTATTTGCGTGGTGTAGTTATCATGTTCTGAGATGTACCGCAGTTTGAACCTTACATTTTTTATTCAATGTGCTCTATGAGGACACGCACAATGTTGCTTATAGCAGACTGAACTAATTGCAAATAAGCAATAAGAAAGAAATTGAACAAATTAAGGTTAATTGTTGACGTGTCAAAATATAAAATTAGTGCCAGGACAATCGTGCTAGAAATGGCTTTCTGGTGCACGAATTTTAGATGTAGCTTTGGCCATTTTAAGTTTTTAATGAAAACTATATGATGTTTTGACATGAGAAGCGAGGTCATACTGCAAGCTATTGTGCAAAACCTAATATTCGAAGACTCTGAAGGCAGGCTACTTGTTTGGCGAGAAAATAGGGTATCCTCCCTTGTTGATGTTGTGAGTGATGAGGATACAAATAGAGCCTTCCACAAGCCAAGGACAACCACCAAAGTATGGCCTTGAATACAACAGGTGTTGAGTTTTCTCTTGAAAATTACATACCATGTGAAGGTCCTTCAAACCAATCACAGTTGTCACAGTGACTGCAGATCTAAGTTACTAGCATATGGGCATTGAATACATCAATGGATACTAATACATCAATCTATATACAAAATTATGGTCTCGTTGCATCCATATTCAGGACCGATCTCGAATCCCGTTGAGCAGAGTCCATATGTTTGTTTGTTTTTTTTGGTTTTGTTTTGGTTTTTTGTTGTTTTGTTTTTCCGTCTGTCATGTTGTTGTGTCAAAATGAAGTTTGTAGGAGAAAGATTATATATAAATAAATAAATAAATGAGAGTTAAAAATAATAAGAAAGAGATACAAGTTAAAAATAATAAATTAAGTATAATAATAACTTATGTTTTTTTTGTTTTTTAGTTAAATGTCTGTCATATTTATAGTTTCATTCCTTTCATGAATTTAATTACTATAAATTTTCATTGAAAATGAGAGTTAAAAATAATAAGAAAGAGATACAAGTTAAAAATAATAAATTAAGTATAATAATAAAGAATATTAATAATAATTTTTTTTTTGGTTTTTTGTTTTTTTTAGTTAAAAGTCTGTCATATTTATAGTTTCATTCCTTTCATCAATTTAATTACTATAAATTTTCATTATTCAATTAAATATCTAAATTTACTCAACTTAGCCAAAAATATATCATTGTTGGGTTATTTTATTTATTTATTTATTATTTTTTTTGTTGATGCAAAAATGAAATTTATTTATATGAAAAAGATTATATATATATATATATATAAAATTGTAATAAATTAAATATAAAAATAAAGACTATTAATAATAAGTTATGATTTTTTAAAAGACTGTCATATTTATAGCTAGGTCTTTTTCATGTACCTTATCTCATGAATCAAGTCATTATATAATAGGTAAATTTCTCAACAATTATTTTGTTACATTGGTATACATGTAGTTTAAGGAGGCAATGTTTTCGCCCAAAAAACAATGGGAATTTCGGCACGATTTTGATGAAATATGGCAGAGGTTTTTAGAAATACGGGTTACAACTGTCAAGCTTGAGGATTTTGGGCACCCCAATGGTTTTAGATGGTGTTGAATCTATTTCCACCATAAAAAATATGATTCAAACTCTCTACAGATTGGATTTTTGAAAAAAAAAGAGACCGGATTCCGGTGAGAAATTGTCACCTCGGTAGACAACACTCTGTTATATGAGTTGAGCAGAGATCCTTACGGCCACTAAATGGTACAACCACAGTACTGGTAGCATGATCCATACATTGTCGTTTTACTCATGTTCATAGATCAATTGTCTAGTTGCTATTCGTACCACCACTTCACACTAGCCACCGTATAGTTGCAATTGCCTTCAACTGCCAAATATCCATACCAATTCATTGACGTACAATTTGTGTGCAATTAGTTAAATTAAAGGGTTGTACAAATCATTTGGAGCAAATTAGTTTAAAAATTTCAATGAGATAACATTAATTTAACTTAGTCAAAATTGAATCTAAAAAACACTTCTCTCGAGAGTCTAAACAAAATTACAAAAAACTTGAGAAATTTAAGCAGCCTAGATTTATCTTAACTCTGGATCTGCCAAGCGCCGAGAGGGATCAAATCTCTTTGGATCTTGAGATATTTCCATCTCAAGAGATTTGATCCCTCTTGGTGTTTGGTAAATCCAGAGTTAAGATGGATCTAAGCTCGTTTAATTCCCTGTTTAAATAGGCTATCTCCCACATGAATATCATGGGTAATACCATAGGTTCTCATAAACTTGGAGCTCAAAAACCACTGGTAACTTGACCAAGTCAAGTTTACCTTAACTACTCAAGTAAAAAAAATAATAATAACCTAGAATTTTTATTTTAACATAGAGTTATTTTTATTTTATTTTGACAGAGTTAAAATGTTTACATTACATTACCTTAATCTTTTTTATTTAATTTTAATTTTATGTATTTTGACCAAGTCAAAATGTTTACAGGACATGACAAGACAACATCTTTTGCATATCAGGCTGGAGAGCGCATCTCGGCGCAATAAAAACGAGAAGAGTTAAGGGAAAAGATTGAACAGGGGAATAAAATTCTTGAATACGAGATCATGCACAATCTCAAAAAGAGATTACTATAAACATAAAAAATGAAATGAGTCAAACCATGAATAAAATGTAAATAGAAATCATTGAGAAAATCAACAAAAAAGACTAGATAACATCCTAGTTAGATATAATTGAGAAGTATCTTACGGATGATGCACATAAACCAATCAAATATGATTCCTCAACAACCTAACTCTCCAACCACCTCTACCACTCTACAACCTAATCTTAAGAGTGCAACTAACATGCGGTAAACATGTTTTCATAGGGCTTGCCAATTGTTAATGTCAACCAACCATTACCTTATTCAACTCAATATGTAGAAATTATTATGTAGATTTGCAACTGCTCATGAAATTTTAATCAAATCACAAGACAAAAACCTACTCTACTTCTTTGCGGAAATCAATTCACAATTTAGAACATCAATCACAAGCACGCAATGAGAAATAACACACACGCACACAAATTTTTTTCTGGGGAAAACAATCTACTAAAAACCCTAATGTCTGTTTGCATTAATATGATGAATAAAGATGTATTACAATTGCTTTGCTCAACTGAGCACAACCTACAAGTGAATAATCTATCTCTCTGCTCACTAAGAAGCTCTGAATCAGAGTTAGTCAATTTTTGCCTCTGCTTGAGCCTCTATTTCCTTGCGCAATTCTTGAGAAATTAGGACCCTATTATTTTGGAAATTCCTCAAATTGATTGCACAATTCTCAAGGTTGATCATCTGACTGCATGCAACACTTATACTCTCAAGACTAGTCTACAACTGATGTTACACTTCCTTGGAATCTCTACCACAACTAGGGAACTTGAATTCTCTGCATGCACTAGCTATTTTGGGTTGATTGATTAGTTAATTGGATGATCACTGAGTTTGACTGAAGTCCCACTGCACCACTGACCTTCCACTAGTTCCGCCGACAATTAGAGCTAGTTTAACCGAAAGCAACTTGAAATAAATGACCTTCATTGATAAAAAATAGCAATCACACAGGCTTAACTGAACTGGCTCCTCCAACTTGAATTCACTAAGCTAACTGAGTGACAAGAGCCATGTCACACAAGTTAACTACATCCAAGTTGTCTGTTGATGTGGAAATTCAAAATTTCTCAATTTAATCAAGGCAAAATCAAATTGAGAGTTTCTTGCTGCATTTTTCAACACTCCCTCTCAACAAGAAAGGGATTATCAACCACCCCTGTCCTACACCTGTGGAACTCGAACTTCCCTCTTGACAAGGCCTTTGTCAAAATGTCAACATCTTGTTCCATTGTCGGAGTGTACTAAAGAAACATTATCTGCCTTTCCACATAGTCCCATAAATAGTGATACCGGATATCTATATGCTTGGATCGATTGTGAAAAATAGGATTCCCATAGAGCTTGATGAAAAACTGATTATCACAGTAGATCACAGTTGGATCCATAATCTAACCAAACAATCCCACAAGTATCTTTCTCATCCAGATAGCCTAACATGCTGCTTGACTTGTAGCGATGTATTTTGCTTCTGCCGAGCTAAGCACCACAAATCTTTGCTTCTTGTTGTACCAGGAAATCGCTGCGGACCTAACACTGAAAATTCCACCTGATGTACTCTTTCGGTTTCATGGAGTACCTGCTCAATCTACATCTGTGAAGCCATACAACTTCACTCCCTTTGTCTGTCTATACCATAGTCCAAACTGGGTAGTGCCTCTAAGGTACCGTAAAACATGCTTAGCCACCTTTCAAAACAATTTGGTCAGCCTAACCATAGCTTGGCTCAGCTGGTTGACTACATAATACATATCTGGTTGTGTGTTCACAAGGTATATTAGTGAACCCACCAGCTGTCGATAAATGGTAATATCCACTTCTTCACCTGAAGTGGCATCCTCCTTCCTCTAGTTGGTCACTAGATGTATCTCCATGGGTTTGCAACTCTCCATGCAAAATCTATATAGTATCTCATTTGCATACTTGCCTCGAGAGACAAACATTTCCCCATCACCTTGCCATAATTTTGAGGAAGTAGTGCATGAGACCCATGTCCTTCATTTGAAATTTTCTTGCAAGGTCCTCCTTGCAAGATTTGATCAGATGTTCATCACCAGTTAAAATTAAATCATCAACATATAAGAATATAATAAGCAATTTACCTTCTACCAAGATATGATAAAGGTTTGCATCCACTTCACTTTTGGTGAAGCCCAAACTGGTAAGATCGCTATCGATCTTATTGTACCAAGCACGGGGTGCTTGTTTGAGATCGTACAACACTCACTTCAGTCTGTACACATGAGACTCCTGATCAAATGTCTCAAAACCTTCAGGTTGCTCGATGTACACCTCCTCAATAACTCCATTGAGAAATGTTGTTTTTATTGTTGGATGTGGGGCCTGATTATCTTCATGATTAAGAGGTCTTGTTTCAGCCGTGTTTGGATCACAATCCCTGACGGCGGGAGGGGGGGGCGGGGTGCTGCCTAGGGGGTCCGGGGGGCGGGGCAGTTGCATGTTTGGGCCCCCCCGAAGCTAAAAATAGATGTAAAATTGCCTTGTAAAATATTGTAATTTCGTAGTCAATCTAGGTCGTTCATTAGGCGAATGATTTGACGGTTGAAGTGATCTGAATCTAAATGTTAGTTTTGCTGTGCTAATTTTATCTTTAGATTACTGGTCATAGGTTTCCTTGGTGTTTGTGAGTGTTAAAACATGTAAATGTATTGAATTTTATGTTAAATTCAAGAGCATAAAATCATTAAAAACAAATGCTAAACAACAACAATAACATGTGCTTCAAACCATCACAATGATCCATTAACACAATGTTTTGATGAAGGAGTTCACTCCTCCTGATCTACATCTCCTTCGTCCAGCTTCCATGGCTTGGGCCTCCATATTAGCTCAAATGTGCAAAAAATGTTGTTTACATTCATTTACTGCTCTTGAAACCTGCTTTAATGTGTTCAGAATGTCCAAATCATCAGAAATGACTCTTCTTGCTCCCAATTTGGTCGAATTTTGAAAAACTTATGGCCAAAACAACTTGGCCTAGGAAATCTCCACTAAATTTGGAGATGACTTTAGTTAAGGCGGATAAATTTGTGTTGGCGACGAATTTGGCGGACCGCCATATTTTATGCTGAATTAAACTCCAGTTTAACTAAGTGTTAAGTGGGATTAATTTGGATAAGTGTGAGTTAACTACGCTATAAACACATTTTAACAAACTGCGCATTAGCAATATGGTTAGCACTAAACATACTGATTATGGGTTAAATAACCTGCACTTGACACGTTAATCCCGCCGTTTAATGGAGAGCCCTGCTCCTGGTCATAGTGGAAAGGTCATGTGGGGAGGGGGCTAGCCCCGGGTTGGCCCGTGGGGCTAGCCCCCTCCTTACCCCCGTCGGTCCAACCATTTGAAATCAAATATAACTTGCGGCCTATACATATCAAGGATCAAAGCAGTGGTATGGTGGTTATGTGGTGCGCTATGTGGAGGGAGGTCGCAGGGTCGAGCCCCGACCTTCGCCCTTCCTGTGTGTATTATTTTGCTCCACTATATATGCATATACAACCTTTGTAATATATCAAAAATTTCGACCATATAACAATGTAATTCAGAGTTTGTAATATATGTTAATATTTCAGACTTGACCATTGATCCACCATATATGAAATTCGATCGACTATTGCATTCGGACTTTGAACTTGGTCCACTAGAGGGGGCACGTGGCTGTACCACGTGTCCGCCTATGGTTGGACTATCCCCAACCTTTAAAAAAAATTCAAATTCGACCTTAGGATAGATACAAAAATTTTACCTTCCAAACTTTCCAGCGAATTCTGCAGTGACACTTGTCACAATGTCATTAGGCGAAAATGACAGAATATTCCAAGAATATCCCTTTTCTGCTGACTGGGCTATCATGTCACCAGTTTGTTCTGTTCTGCAATTTTTTTAGCTGTTTAGGAAATCGAACAACATGCTTTATCTTACTCATCTGGACTCTGTTTTCGATGAAACGAATTGCGCTTGATTCTTGGCGACAAGCTCTTTGCTTGTTGGAAATACTGAGAGGGGGGTGAATTAGTATTTCTTTTAAATTGTTAGTTTTACCAGTTAGATCAGTTATAATTAGAACACAAAATGAACAATAAGAATAAATGCTTTTATTAATATATTCTTTACAACAAATCCAGTACAATAATGTTTAGGGCTCCAACCCTAGATGAAGACACCAATCTTCAATCCTTCCAGGCACCAACCTGTACTTTGCCAAGCACCTACTTGGACTTCATGAGGCTCCGACCTCTAGGGCACCAACCCTATCTTCCAAGGCTCCAACCTTGTCACTTTGAGGTTGCAACCTCTAGGGCTCCAACCTAATCTTTGGTACAAGCACCAACCTGGTCTTCTTGAGGACTCCTATCCTCTAGGGCTCCAACCCTATCTTCCAATTCAAGATAAGTTTATGTTTCTTCAAGGCTCCCAATATCTTCTACAACCATCCTTGACAATATCTTCACCTCCAACACTGCGCTTAAACAATCTCCAAGGTAGTCAGCGCATCAATGGCAACTTGGTCTTAACATGAAAGTGTCTCCACAACTCTTCATGTCAACCATACAAAATCTCCAAAGCAACATCATCATGAGGCCCTTCAACCGTGTATCACAAGGTCAATAATTAACTCCAAGATTTGCTACTAATAGGTCTCTTCAAATATATTCCAGCTATGTCTGTAACTGCTTCAAGATATATCAAGGATAAATATCACTTCACTTTTACTTCAAAGTGTCACCAAGGCATCTCAACACAAATTGTCCAAAAGTCTGCCATTCCCAATTACAATGAGAAATAAGTCATGCCATAATCCCTCAGGTTCCCTTCATGATGGAGCTATCTCACAGGTTCGAGCAGTTCCTTCACAGATCTAACCCCTCTACAAGGTACATATTTGATGCCTTTGTAAATATCTGCGAATCCAAGCTTGATCACTGGTTACCAATATTGATCTGAAATTGAACTTTTAGTTCTAACTCAGATTAAACTTTAAAACACGTATACGAAAAAATTATTAAAAAATCATTTAATTGAATGCTTTAATAAAATATGTTCAATAACATAAGCAAACATTCACAAGAAAGAGAACAACACAATTGATAACGGAGTTCGCCCCCTCCACTGGGCTACCTATCTGGATTCGCCTTCAACAGGACAAATCGATCTATTGTCTTTCTAAATAGAGATAAATGTACATTGACTTTTATATCAAGGTGGCCAGCCGAGGACTCTCAACTATACATCCATACTCTGAAAGACTTCTGAGATATCCAAGCTCTGTTCGAAAATGACTTTTTCAAGCACTCCAAATATCCCCTTACTCTCTTTCTCCTTACCTTTCCTGTACATAGAATGGCATTATATAGCTCTTAAGAGCCCAAAACTAAGGAGGAAATATCTCCTTATCTTTGATTTTAAGGAGGAAATAATTCTCATATCCCTTAAAATTTTCTCATGAGATTTCTATGGAGGAAATATCTCAATCTCTACTTTCAAGGGCCTTATCCCCAAAACTTTAGGGATGAGAATAATCTATCAACTTCAATATGAAATTAGAAATTGAATTTTTGAATTGTTGAGGAAAATTCTCTCAACATTATCAATTTCTATTTTACAAATTTAAATATATGAGAACATTTAAAAATAAAGAAACCCTCAACCTAGGATTGACATGAGTATATCTTCAGAATGATCTTTGGGTTGTCTAGATCCTCCTGGATCAAACCGCCCCATTAAAAAAAACTTTTAGTCCTCTAAAAGTATTTAAAAGAAAAATTGAAGTTGATTTTGAATGAAGTCAATTCTTCCTCTGAATTTTGGGAACAATTTTGTTTGTATTTGATGTAATCTTGCATGCTACCTTGTTGGAATCGATGCTGAACTTCTGCATTGATTCTCCGTTCTCCATAACATGCTTTGAATGTTGCACCAAATCTTAACCAAACAGGAAGATGAAAATTGAATTTTGTGTCACGCTGAAATCATACTAGAAACAACCTTCACTGTCCATAATTTCGTTTCAAGAGTCCATACCAAAAATCTAGTTGACTGCCAACTCAACTAGGGTAGAACGGCTCTGTCATGCATGAAGACTCCATTGAACAACTTCCACGAAGAAAGAGTCTACCAGAAGTTGACACCTCATATATTGATGGGAAATATGAGGTGATGCAAAATTTGTAGGAACCTTTGCTCGAAGCTACAAACGCCTCACTCGACCAAAGATTTCAGATCAACAACTAAGAACAAATGGTTGCAATCTTCACGAGCACAACAAGAGGAATCCCCTCATGATGACGCATGGTTGAATTACACTGCTCAACTAGGCATGATTTGCAGAAGGCTTGCCCACATCCTTCGAGTCTGTAGCAGAATTCAATATCACAACCTCACTAACTTTTCGAGGATCTGCACTATACACACCATCCAAATTCACCCAAATGGTAATTCGCCCGACTCTAAATAGAGCTCCCATGATTGCTAGCAATAAAACCTGCAACAAATATTGTCTTAGCCGGAGTATGTGCATACCACTTATTGAGATTTTCCTCTGATGCTGCATAGTCATGGTCTACTTGGCTGGAACTAGTTGGATTAACAACAAGGACTTCTCTAGTGTCCATCCACACACAAGACAATCCACACTTTTTGACAGTAGTAGCCATTATCTGTGCATTCCACAACATCAAATATTTCATGTGCTGTTGTTTCCAGAGAAAATGCAATCACATCATACCTGCAACTTGAGCTATCACATGCATTCGTTTTGCTTTTCACACGTATATTTTTAGTCTTTGAACACTCCACCTTCCCAATTGCTCTTCTCTTAACGCACAGAAGCAACATCTATGGCTTATTCGAGCAATAATATAACACCAACGATTCTCATTACCGCACCAAGCTTACTTGACATACAATGAATTCCGCTGCACCAAATACATTGCCACATATATTTTCATGTCACAAGCTCTGGCCCAAATTCCACAACAATCACAAACATGAATTCCAAAGATAATTGCATGCTTCAACGCCCCCAACACTTATGGTAAATTCTTTTTATATCGACTTTGGCGCTAATTAAGAAGATAACAACTCTCTTCCCTCAGCTCATGGATCAGCTCGCAATTACCAAATTAGACATTGCATGGGAGCAATGGTCCTCCTCCTGGTTCCTTTGCGAATCTTTTGAACTCCCTCACTGACGGTGTTGCTCATTCGATTGCTAATAATGAAATTTCTGGTGATGCTCCTAAAAATAGAAGCTCTCCACAAGAAGATCTTGTTATGGTTATGCGTAGTCAACGACTTCCTTTTCTTATACTGCAAAGCACACAGAGTGCTCACTACTTGCCTGTGATATCATAATAACATTTGAACCAATCATATTTGAGAGAGGCATCAAGATCTTGCTTGAATTCTCTATATTCTTCACATGACGGGTACGAATGATACTCTAGATGACAGGGTGTACACAACTTCATTGTGAACATTTTCCTAACATCTTTCATGCCTTTCGATTCTTCACTATTTCGCTTCCTCGTGGACGTGGCCCGCCTTTCGAATCGACTTCCAACAATGTAGAGTTCTGCATCTGGACGTACCGCTGATCATGCCACAAAATCTTCAATCTGTTGATGAAATCGTGGAACCAATTCTGCAATGGATCTGAAGAAACTGCTTTCAAAACTTCGAAAATAACATTCACATTGCTGGATATGATCCGTTCATATTCGACAATGGAGTATTTTCGTTGTGATTTCCTCCTTATCTCTTGGAAATTACACTTCACGCGACCGTTAAGCCATATCATATGGTTGTATTATATTTCCAGCTTGATTTAACAGAAAAATAGTTCCTGCTCATGAAGTTAACAAATATATCGATAAAAAAATAAATATTGGTCAAAAAATATTATATGGAGGTGCTACTGCTGAGCCAGATTGAGATTGTAGGAAATTCCAAGAATGCGTTGTATACAGCTGGAGCAGTGGATCAAGGAAAACTGATACGCCCCTATGTAAACGATGTAAACTTCCTGCTTATTATCTCCATTGATTCTGCAGCCCATGAATGTTACAAGTAACGTGATAACCCGTAACAAATTGTTGGTAGTCATCGTTCAACTCCTATGACAACTCCTCCTCAACCTTGGACTCTGAGATTTCTGATGTTGGTTCTTTAGCTATATTGCAGACTGCCTTCTACGATGCCTATGAAACCATGAATTTCATCTTTTGCATCTCAGTATCATGCACAAATGATTCTAATAGCCGAGTTTTATCCAGTGCGCATGCAATATATCATTCCACATTCCAAGTAGTTCGAGAAAACTTGTTCTCCAACCCTCATGCCTATGGGCCATTCAACTGTACGCCGTGCTCTTGGCTCCGGTTCTACAATCTGTTGAGGATCGAATTTGAAAAGGACTTTGTTCCATCTCATCATCACAATTCATATTATTCCTTTGATACATTTATCTCAATAATATCGTAGTTTCAATAGACTTTTCATGCAGAAACAAATCTGAGAAGATTTGTTTTTTTAAATTATTTGAGAAGAAATGATATCCATTTCTTACCAAGCCAGGTGAATAGATTTTCTTTGATTGGCTTTGTTTCATCACGAATACTGTTTGCTTGTGCTTTTGTTGCAGGTTCCTTTCACAACTTCGGAAGATATATTTGCGAGAACTATTTATTCTGCTTGTGTCGAAGCTCTGGATGTAGATCCCAACAATTCTCCTTCCGGTGCCCATTTCTTCCACAATGAACACAAAAATGCACTTGTCAATTCCTTAGCAGAAATGATTTCAAACCTTGATCAGGAGAACACGATTTAACTCTTCTCTTGAAGTGCTCATCTCTTCGTGGCGACTGCTTTCTATCACCATTACCACCATGATTCAACTTTCTTGCCTCTACAGATTTGGAACTCTCTCCAATCTCTGTATAGCCCAATCCTGCCTTATGAGGTTGTCTCTCCACCTCAATAGGATTGATAATGCCTTGACCATTAACTCCAAGGCCTCTTCCGTCGTATCCCATCTTGATCAACAACTTCATACCAATCCCCTTGGTATGATTTTCAAAATCTACAAACGATTCATCATTAACATCATTATTAGAAGGTATAGAAAATGAAATGCTTCGTACCTCCTCAGACACTTGATTATCTTCTTGATTCTTTGTCGATGACGAAGTAGAAGATGACGCTCCATGAGAACTACGTTTCTCACATGGCTGATAGAAATAATCCTTCAATGGCTCTTTCAAAACATCTTTGTCCTTTGTGGTTTCGATCAATATTTTCAGCTTGAGATTCTCCCCTCGAAGTGCTGAATTACTCTCCCAATTCATTTATTTTCTTACGCAACTGAAAATCCTTGTACATTTCTTCTACCATTTCTTTCCTGGTTAAGAAAGTTTCCCAATTTTGTTGAAGAAAGGAATCAAAATATGGCATTTTGAATCAAAACGATTTACCTTCTCCTTCTTCTTCTTACCTGCGCTGAAACTGGAAGATGTACCTACTAAGCCAGATAATGAACTAAGCTCTGATACCAAATTGATCTAAAATATAACTTTTAGTTCTAACTTAGATTAAACTTTAAAACATGTATACGGAAAAATGATTAAAAAATCATTTAATTGAATGCTTTAATAAAATATGTTCAATAACGTAAGCAAACATTCACAAGAAAGAGAACAACACAATTGATAACGGAGTTCGCCCCCTCCATTGGGCTACCTCTCCGGATTCACCTTCAACAGGACGAATCGATCTATTGTCTTTTTGAATAGAGATAAATGTACATTGAATTTTACATCAAGGTGGCCAGTTGAGAACTCTCAACTATACATCCATACTCTGAAAGACTTCTGAGCTATCCAAGCTCTGCTCGAAAATGACTTTTTCAAGCACTCCAAATATCCCCTTACTCTCTTTCTCCTTACCTTTCCTGTACATAGAATGGCATTATATAACTCTTAAGAGTCCAAAACTAAGGACGAAATATCTCCCTATCTCTGATTTTAAGGAGGAAATAATTCTCATATCCCTTAAAATTTTCTCATGAGATTTCTATGGAGGAAATATCTCAATCTCTACTTTCAAGAGCTTTATCCCCAAAACCTTAGGGATGAGAATAATCTACCGTCTTCAATATGAAATTAGAAATTGAATTTTTGAATTGTTGAGGAAAATCCTTTCAACATTTTCAATTTATATTTTACAAATTTAAATATATGAGCACATTTAAAAATAAAGAAACCCTTAACCTAAGATTGCCATGAATATATCTTCATAATGCTCCTTGGGTTGTCTAGATCCTCCTGGATCAAATATGAATTTCAAGCAGACTTGTCAAACAAACTTCCCAAGCTTCCAAGCAGTCTTGTCAATACACCTTTCACTGGTCCTACTTAAGCATCAAGTCTTAAGTGTCTTTGTTCCGTAGTAGAGATGCCACAAATTTTGAGCCTCTGCAAAGCTACAGGTCCGTGCTCCAAGTCTGCAACTATAGATCAATATGTGGCTTCAAGATATATGACTACAAATTACACCTTTTACAGAATACCACCAAAATTTCAGTCCCTGTCACAAACTCGTAAGCCCAAGGGATATCTCTGTCACAAGTCAAATATACTTTTCACAAGATTACTGCCACGATTCCGCAGGTCCAAGAAATATTCGCAGGTTTATTCGTTTTTAAAGAAAAACAATTTATGTCATCGTTCTTCAATTTGTAGGGGTATTTTTGTCACAGGTCCGGTGATTGATTGTGCGTAGACTATCAAATAGATCCTTTTTAATCGATCCTCATCAATCCGTTCACGAGATGAGATATTCTTCAGATGTTTCTCACTATTCTACGATTTTCCTCAACTTCGGAAAAATTGTCTCAGATCAAGCTTCTTCAAACAGGTCGAGATCTTTTCAAGTGTGAACCACGTAAGGAATTTTTAATGGATGGAATGTTAACTATATTATATTTCTTTTCTTTCTGACCGAGATAGATGAGAACTGAACGAGCTCTCTCTTACACACACACACATATATATATATATATATATATATATATATACACGTTTATCCAAATTTGTGGAGCTGATATGTGTCCAGCGTTTTTAGGCGACGTGTATGGTAAAGCGGTGGAGCCGACATGAACTGATGGAGCAGTTCTGGAGTAATACGTTTAGTTTATGCAATGTCTAGTGTGTCAAGTTTATGGTGTGCTTTTAGATATATTTAATTTATTATGAAACGTTCTTGTCTTGTAATTTAATCGTATAGTTGTGGTTCAGGGTATTATTTTATCATAGAGATTATATATATATATATATATAAAATGCATGGCTAGGGTGTTTAGAGATTTTATGCGTGTTTTAATAGGAATAAGGTAATATGAATGGAAATTAGGAAATATTGGATTGATAGAACTATGATTAGGGTTTCATGGCTTGCTTAGGGTTTGATTAGGGCAACACTATAAACTAGGGTTTCTTTTAGCCAAGCATTGGACAAATATTTGAGTAAGGCAAGCTAGGGTTTCTTCAATAGGAGTGCTAGGGCAAGCTTTAACTAGAGCTAGGAGTCCAAGGATTCATTAAGATGAGGGTTTCACATATTTAGGGTTTGCATGAGGATATGAGAACATATCAAAGGTTAGGACATGTATCACAAGAATATTTTACATCTCCAACAATACCATATTGACATCAATAACAACTTTGACCAACATCGCTGTCGTTCAGTTTCCAATCGATTTCGAGCACTTTCATTTTTGAGCTTTAACACTGAGCACCTGATCATTCCTCCCCACTAGAAGCCTTTTGGACCCCAAAAGCTCTTTGATTACTAATAATGTGGATGAGGGTACTGTTTCCTCACCCTTCCAGTCTCAATCCACTAAAAATTTCCCATTTTCATCGATTGGAGCTTTTCACAAAACTAAGCTTTTTCCTTGACTCTTGCGACCCTCTCTTGCTGTTGTAGACACCGTCATGCTGTAACTTCCCTAAATTTGTAGAGAATCAAGCTGTTCTTTCAGAAAAAAACTTGTTCCCACCTTGGTCATTAATCAAAGGAAACTTAAAAACTGTCTCACCTCACACACTGTCGTCATGGCGATTCTTAACTGATCTTGCTTTGTACTTGCATCGACTCTTGACCAAGTATTTTCGCCATTGCCATGTATCCTTTGGAAACAAAAAACAAGCACTTGTGGAACCTATGCCTTCTTTGTCAAATTTCTTTGTCGCTTTCTCTTTGACCTTTGCACTCTCTTGCACCGACATCTTGTTTCCAACACTGCTCAACACTGATGTTGACTGTTGAAAATCTGTGACATCTTGTTCACCTCCTTTCAAAAACAAGTTGTTAGAGTCCTGAAACATCTCATTACAAGCATAAGCAACTTTAATGAAATCAAATTGTTGATTCGATGAATATTTTTGAAAGGCCTGATTCAAAACATATCTATGTTTTATCATTAACAAAGTCAAATTTTGAATTGCATTCACTATCCTCTTCATTTCTCCTGCATATATAAGAGACAAAATTATCTTCTTCTTATGCGCTCTAACTATGTACTGAATTCCATCTTTAAATAAGTGACATTTATTCTCATAGCGATGAAATACTGCTTTCGTATCATAGAGATATGGACTTCCTAAAACAATACCTGATATCTCAAGCGGCACCACATCAAGTTCAACTTCATCAAGAAAGTTTGAATTGATGGCGAACCTTAGTATGCACTTCCTTGTTACCTGCAAATTTGCATTCTTGCATATCCACCCTAAAGGATAAGGTCTTGGATGTTTAACAATTTCAAGGTTTATCTCCTTAACTAATTCTCTGGAAATCAAATTAGCTTGAGATCTGTTGAAGCCTCGAAAATCGTTGCTTCAAACATTGGGGGAAAACCACTCGGTCCGGACCTTAGAACAGCTCCTTATCCGTTTGGAATGGTGGCTCCGACTGGATTTATAGGACCAGTTTCCTAGTAATGAAAAATATTGGTGATGGGGTGTTTGTGCAAGTGAATAATGGAACTAACTAACTGAGCTAATCTGTCTAACTTAATCTAGGACTTGCAAATAATTCTAAAACTAACCCGGGTATTAAATATGAATACAACTTAAAGATTGTTTCAATTAACAAATAACCATGAAAATTAAACAGAGTTATAATAGCACATCGCATTCATAAATTTATGTCGTTTACACACACTATAAAGATGATATCTCTCTATCTTCAGAAATGATATGATAAAGAAACATTTGAGAAACAAGTATATATAAGCGATAACAAATTTTAATGAGAATATTTCATCACATAAAGAAAATAAAACGAAATCGATAGAAATACCAGATACATTTGATATCTTCCTTATGCAATTTGATATTCTGATCCTGCACTTTAACTTAGAACAATCTTCAAGGTACAGAAATGCAACTCTAAAAAATAATTCACCATGAAATCACAGGAATCTCGTGCTTTAACTTAGAACAATCTTCAAGGTACAGAAATGCAACTCTAAAAAATAATTCACCATGAAATCACAAGATATGATCCTTGATAAAAAATAAGATAGTCAAGGAGTATAAAAATGTATTGTCTAAGCCCAAAATATTACAAATTCAGGACCCTTTCTAAAATGCTTGAAAGGGGTTTAAATAGGAAATTTAGAAAACAAATTAACTACAACTTATGCTAGAAATGATCATCGGAGATCCGAGAATAGACTTGTGATATCTAATAAAACATATTCATTGAATTTCTTCAACTCCCAATGTGCTAAGCTGGCAAATTTTAAGCATATCTTTAACTTCGGTTCGATGACTCAGCCTTGAATGCAACTGACTGGTGTATGTGGCATCGGAGAATTCTAGAATGATGGAATTGATGGCACTAGAAAGACATTTGATTTCCATCTGCTGACTGTGTGGTTTAATCAAATATGTCCATAGGACATCCCATGTAATTTCTTGTACTTTACTGATTTTTTGATTCTGATTGATTGATTCCTGCGTCCACCTAGTATCTGTTTCTTTTACCCTTGGCAGCTTTCCTGGAGTACAATCTGAAATTAAATTAGCTGCATATAGAGTATCATTAACCAATTGTGTCAGATTGTTCATTATGGCTCTTGCCCTTGATGTAGCACATTCTTCTTTAATCAGCTGTGATTCCCATTCAGCAAACAAAATCTCTTTATGATTTTCTTCAATTCTGGGAAGATTTGCAATCTTTCCTTGTTCTGAGTCCTGAAATTTTTTCATCTGCATTTTCAAATTCTATTCTTGTGTTGACTGCTTCATCGATGAGAGATGATGTCATTTCACATAGAGTTTCAGCTTGTGCAATTTTTTGACACAGATCATCCAATTGTTGAGATAACAACTTATTTGTTTCCAGAGTTTCTGTTTTGAATTGGTCAATTTTAGGATAATCCTTGAATTTATCCAATCTTGCTTGAAATATTCTACTTTTCTCTTCTTTGGCAACCTTTTCATTTTGCAGCAATGTCTACAATTTGGATACCTCTTGAGACAACTGTTGTTGTTTATCTAAAGCTTGCTGATCAAGCTTGCTCTTTTCAATACTCAATTGTTCTTCTAATTGTTTGACTCTGAGTCTTTCTTCTTCCCACTGCTGCTCTAACTGTAATATCTTTTGTTGATCACCTGTTGTTATTTCTTCTAATATTGCTATTTGTAAGTCTTTTTGTTTTACCAATTGGGTGACTTCAATAGCTTTATCTATAGTAGCTACACTATAGGCACCTGCATATTGTGATAGTTTGGTAAGATCCTCTGAAGGATTCACTTCAGTGTTCTTCCAAACAACATTCATTAACTCAACTTGTGAAGTTGCAAGTGGTCCTTGATCAATCCTCCTTCTCTTTCTTTGTTTTCTGACAACAACCCTATGCTTAGGGTTGTAAAAGATATCTAGAGGAGGTATGTCTTCAACTCTTAGCACAATTTCTTCAGATGGATTTTCAGGAATGATCTCAATATCCTGATTGTTCATATTATCAACTTGAGGATTGTTTTGTTCTCCTATTTGTTGAGCGAATTGTTCATATTGTTGTAGCAAATGGGGAGAAATAATCATTTCAGCAGAATTTCCCTCTTTCTGTGAGGCCTTTTCTCTTTCAAGTTGATCACCGGGCTTTTTACCTGTATTTCCTTTTTCAGACTGTACATCAAGCTTTCTACCTATATTCTCCTTCTCTGACTGCACATCAATTTTGCTGGTTGTTACTTCTTTCTCTGTTTTGCTGGCTGCATCTTCCTTTCCTTTTATTCTATTTCAATACTTTTATTTGCTTGTAAAGAAATCCTCAGCTGGTCAAGGGGAACTTTAAGTAATCTCTCGCTTCTGAATTGCATAAATTTATTCATGTCTTCTGCTTGAAACTTAGATTTAGCTAGATCATAAACTTGGGAAAATTTCTCAATTGAGACAAATAAATCATCAAAGTCATCAGGCTCATGCTCAAACCTAGCAATCTGGACCAAAGTTGTGAAATAAAAAGCCACTTTATTTGGATCATATTGTCTGCCTGGAACGGTTGCAAGCTTAAGGTTTCTTATCTTAAGGGCTTATTTTTCAGCATGCTTAAAATCATTAAGGGTATAGGTTCCACAATGGAAAGGAAAAGCAGGCCACATCAATTTTTTGGAATTATTTAAACACCTGGACATCCCTTTTTCTGTCAACTGGTAAGAAATCTCCTGAGCTAAAATTTTATCAGGGACATATAGAGGTAAGACATGAGGCTCAGCAATGCTTCCAAACACTCTAATATAGGTGAATTTCTCTTCACCGAACCAATTTCCGATTTGGGATATGTCAAGTTTGTAGAAATTTGAATAACTGTTAAATTATTCACCGAGATTATCCTGATCACACACGATTTGAGCTTCATGCATAATACATAACCTCTTCTACTATTGATCATTAATTGCGGAAATATAAACAATCGCATGCGCACATCAAAACCATAAACAATCACACATATAAACACAATATTTATGGGAAAGCTTAAAGCTGAAAACCCCCAACTATCTGTATATTATAATGATAGATATCATGTAACAATCATTTTACAAACTCCTCACAAGCTCTCAGTACAATCTCCAATTGTTACACACTACACAAGCTCAGATCTAGCAAAACACATGCTCCAATCTGCTCCACCTATTAGCCTACCTCTACTGCGCAATCCAAGATGAATAATGGCCCAATCTAAGTTCAAATCCACCTAGTGTGTACTGCGCAATCCTCATTAGCATCTCCATCAATGTGTGGTGCAAACTCATGCACCTATATAGTCACACTGCTCTTTCACCTACCTCTTCACTGGTCTCCACTAAAACTGTCCATGCACTGAAGTTAACTGATGTATTATTTAGTTGATTTATGAGTTAATAATTAGTGAATTAATTAATAATTAATTCACACCACTCTCACTAGTGTATCAATGAGTTAGACTAGATACAACTAGCTCAACTATGTTTAACTGAGTTAAACTGAATACAACTCCACTAACTTCCTCAATCAACTCCACCAAACTCTGTCACATGAGTTCTAACTGAAGTCTCCATGCAATAGCTCCACTTGACCCTCAGGAATAGCGTAATTCCTTTTGTCAGCTGCATGTGCCACTTCTGTGCACTTAACTGAAGTGCTCCAAGAGGATAAGATAATGTTTAGAGTCCAAATATTATTAAGAGCTAATAATATTCGACATATTTATTTTTAGACTGGCAATCTAAAAATAGATTCCGCCCAGTATGTCTAAAAATAGAAGTCCATCTATTTTTTTTGACTTGACCAACCATCTACAAATAACATCCTGTAACTCATAGAACATGATCCTCATGTCTAAAAATAGACATAGTCTAAAAATAGACATAGTCTAAAAATAGACTTTGTGCCAAAAATAGCCTGCGGGCCCACTTAGTGAAGGCGACTTCTTTCCACTAAGCTCATCATCTTGTTGCAATCTCAACACTCCCTCTCAACAAGATATGGATTATCTACAACCCCTATCCTGCCCCTGTGGTATTCGAATTTGCTCCTGGTGAGCGCCTTTGTCAAGATATCAAGATCCCGATCCTCCGTAGGAATGTATGAAAGTAACATGATCTTTCGCTGCACACAATCTCTGATATGATGATACCGGATGTCAATGTGTTTAGATCTATCATGAAATACTGGATTAACCAAGAGTTTGATGCAACTCTGATTATCACAATAAATCACAATAGGCTCTAAGTGTGAACCGAACAACCCGACCAGGATCTTCCTCATCCATATAGCCTCGCATGCAGCCAAACTCGCTGCCATATACTCGGCCTCTGCTGAACTGAGTGCCACGGATCTCTGCTTCCTGCTGTACCAAGAAATTGCTATCGACCCGATACTGAAAATCCCTCCAGATGTGCTCTTTCTGTCCGTTGGGCTCCCTGCCCAATCTGCATCCGTGAAGCCACATGGATGAGAAGACATTCGACCGTTTGTACCATATTTAATATCCCGATGTGCCTCTAAGATAACGCAATACATGCTTGCCTGCCTTCCATAAGAGCTTGGTAGGCTTAACCATAGCTTGCGAAAGCTGGTTAACAGCATAGCATATATCGGGTCGTGTATTGACCAGATACATAAGCGACCCCACCAACTGTCGATAAACAGTGGCATCCACTACCTCCGTCGAAGTAGCATCCTCCTTCCTCCAACCACCAGGAAGAGGAGTATCAACAGGCTTGCAGCCATGCATGTTGAACTTCTCCAGTATCTCCCGGGCATACTTACCCTGAGAAACAAATAGTCCATCACTGCGCTGCCAAATTTCCAATCCCAGGAAATAATGAAGGAGACCCAAGTCCTTCATCTCAAACTCTTTTGCAAGATCCTCCTTGCATGAGAGTATCAACAGCTCATCACCTGTCAAAATCAAATCATCTACATAAAGTACAATGATCAACAACTTACCCTCCACCACAATCTGGTATAGGTTAGGATCCGCCTCACTCTTGGAGAATCCAAGTCCGGTGAAATAACTGTCTATCCGTGTGTAACAAGCATGAGGTGCTTGTTTCAACCCATACAACGCTCTCTTGAGCCTGCACACATGCGACTTGCTGCTGAAGATCTCGAAACCTTCGGGCTGCTCTATGTACACCTCTTCCTCATTCACCCCGTTGAGGAACGCAGTCTTCACATTCATCTGATGAATGTGCCACCCCATCTGCGCTGAGAGAGCAAGAATCGTCTGTATGGAAGAATACCTTGCGACAAGTGCAAAGGTCTCCTCATAATCAATCTCCTCTATCTGTGAGAAGCCTCAGGCAACAAATCTTGCCTTGTACCTCTCCACACTCCCGTCAGTTGCCTGCTTCACTTTGTAGATCCCTCTTGAATCCACCACTGATTTCCCCTTCGGCCTTGGGACAATCTCCCATTCACTGTTTCTGACAATCGAATCATACTCTTCCACCATGGCATCTACCCATGCGGGATCCTCCACGGATTCTTCAAAAGAGGATGGCTCTGTCACGATACACTTGCTCACAAGAGCCATGTATCCAGTGTACCGATCAAGTGACTGTCTCTGTCTGCGCTGTGATGTAGGTGCTCCTACAACCTTCTCTGCATCTTGAGCCACCTCGCTCACTGCAAAGGCGCTTCGCCCTCTCGATGGTTGGCGCGCATGAGTGGCTCCTTCCACCTCGATGAACCTCATCTCGTGGCCGATCCACATCCCGAGACTCATCCTTAGAAAGAGACTCATCCTTAGAACTAATAGCTCCTCCCTCTCGCATGCAAGTGTGGCTCCTCTCAAGCGAACACTTCATGGCTTCTCCTCCGAAATTTGATATCTTGTCGCACAACAAGCCTTCATAATCACACCGAAAATACACATACATAGTTGGGGCGTATCGCTGTACCTCTACAAATATCCTAACCTCTATGGTTGTCAGTCTGGGGCCTTCTTCTTTCTTCCTGGCATCCTTCATCACATGCATGTAGACAAGTGAACCAAAAATCCTCAAATGGGAAATATCAGGCCTCTTGCCATAAAACGCCTCCTCGGGTGTACTCATGCCAAGTATCTTGTGAGGACAACAGTTCTACACATATACTGCAGCATTGCATGCCTTCGCCCACAAGTTAAGGGGTAGGCCCTTATCATGCAACATCACCCGTGCAAGACCCACGATCGTTTTGTTCTTCTGCTCAACAACCCCGTTCTGCTGTGGGTTATGAGGTGCTATGAGCTCTCTTCGAATTCCTTCTGCGCTGCAAAAGTCCTTGAATTCGCCAGAGATGAATTCACCACCATTTTCGCTCCTAAGAGCCTTCACCTGCTTCCCCGATTATTTCTCAACCAGTGCCTTGAACTCACAGAACTTTGAGTATGTCTCGCTCTTCTTCTGCATGAAGAAGATCCAACGCTTACGAGAAAAATCATCAACAAATATCACATAATACCTATGCTTTGCTGTCGAAGCTACTGAGAAAGGTCCACACACGTCTGTGTGAATTCTCTCAAGGATCGTCGTGACGCGACTATCTTTCTCGTGAAAGGTGGCTTTCACAAATTTTCCCAAGGTACATCCCTTGCACTGATCTGATTGCGCAAGAGTACCCTTAGGAAGCCCAGTAGAAATCTGCTGCAGTATCTTCAAAGCTCCATGGTGAAGGTGGCCCAATATTCGGTGCCACAACTCGCCATCATCTTGGCTCACCACTCCTTCTGCCTTTCCTACCATTGCTGCGCAGCCATCTACCTGCAATTGATAAAGGTTCTTAACTCGAACCCCTATCCTCCGGGTCTCACCAGTTGCCTTACTGCGCAGGAAAGCCTTTCCCTCGCTAAAGACAACATCATATCCCTTGTCTTCTAACATCGCCACATAGATAAGATTCTTCTTCAATCCTGGAACATGCATCACTTCCTTCAATACGAAGGGTTTACCAGACTCCCTCTCAAAGGAAATGGTACCGATAACGGTCGCACTGTATCTACCATCATCGCCCATCTCGATGTGCACTCCAAGATCTTTCTCATCCAGATCAGAAAACAAATCTCGATCTCTTGTCATGTGAAAAGACGCACCACCGCTCCGTAAACCACACCGAACCCATCACACTTGAGACTACATGATCAAATAAAAATCCACCAAATCACAGGCTAAGGCCTCTCCACTCATGCATCTAGCAGCCTTGCTTATTTTTCTTCTTCTATGGACAATTTGTGGCATAATGTCCGTGTTGGTGACAACAGCAACATCTAGCTCATGGGTCCTGTTTTCGCTCTTCAAGTGCCATATTGAAGCTTTCTTGTTTCTTCCCCTTCCTTGCTTTGGCAGCCAAAGCACAATCCTCTTCATCATCATTCTTTGATGAAGATCCATCCTTGGTATCCCGCCTTATCTCCTCCTGCACAAGATCCGACCAAAGTCGCTCCCATCCTGGAAGTTTCTCCTGACCATTGACAGAGTCTTGATAGGAATGCCAACTCTTCGGAAGCCCAAGGAGAGCCAAGCTCACCAATTCCTCGTCATCACCAATACCCCCACACTTCCCAAATTTCATCCCCGCATTGGGTGAATTTCGTGAGGTATTGGGCATACTGTCGCCTTTCTCCATCTTTATGTTTCTGAGTTTATCCTTGAGTGCCAACTTCCTCTGGTCGCTCTTGCTTTGGAATAAATCTGTCAAGGCTTTCCACATCAAGAATGGAGAAGCCTTACCATGAAGGCTGGACACTATGTGATCCGTCACGCCCTCCAACATAATCCTTCGACACTTTGCTGTCTTCTTTTGCCATGCGTCAAGTACGACAACATCAGTAGAAGTAGGCTTTGGGACTTCAGCATCTATGAACTCCTTCAACCCATTGTCATCTAGAATCGCCTCAATCCTGTCCTTCCATGCAATATAATTCGAGCTGACCTCAAGGGCATACTCTGATCGCAATTCGTTGAAAGACATCTCAACTTCGACACCAAGAAAACATTGCTGCAAATTCGAATTCCACCAGCACAAAACTCAACCGCTTCAATGCTTTGCAATTGCTCCAATGATCAATATCGCTCCGATACCATGTAAAAATTTGAATAAATGTTAAATTATTCAACGATATTATCCTGATTACACACTATTTGAGCTTCATGCATAATACATAACCTCTTCTACTATTGATCATTAATTGCGGAAATATAAACAATCGCATGCGCACATCAAAACCATAAACAATCACACATATAAAAACAGTATAAATGGGAAAGCTTAAAGCTGAAAACCCCCAAATATCTGTATATTATAATGATAGAGATCATGTAACAATCATTGTACAAACTCCTCACAAGCTCTCAGTACAATCTCCAATTGTTACACGCTACACAAGCTCAGATCTAACAAAACACATGCTCCAATCTGCTCCACTTGTTAGCCAGCCTCTACCGTGCAATCCAAGATGCCAATAATGGCCCAATCTCGAGTTCTCAACTAATTGGTGTACTTTCATAATCCTCATTGGCATCTCCATCAATGTGTGGTGCAAACTCATGCACCGCATAGTCACAAATCGATTCACCTACCGCTTCACCGGTCTCCACTGAAACTGTCCATGCACTGAAGTTAACTCATGTATTCTTTAGTTGATTTATGAGTTAATAATTAGTGAATTAATTAATAATTAATTCACACCACTCTCACTAGTGTATCAATCAATTAGACTAGATACAACTAGCTCAACTATGTTTAACTGAGTTAAACCGAATACAACTCCACTAACTTCCTCAATCAACTCCACCAAATCATTACATGAGTTCTAACTGAAGTCTTCATGCAATAGCTCCACTTGACCCTCAGGAATAGCGTAATTCCTTCTGTCAGCTGCATGTGCCACTTCTGTGCACTTAACTGAAGTGCTCCAAGAGGATAAGATAATGTTTAGAGTCCAAATATTATTAAGAAATAATAATATTCGACATATTTATTTTTAGACTGGCAATCTAAAAATAGATTCCACCCAATATGTCTAAAAATAGAAGTCCATCTATTTTTTCCGACTTGACCAACCATCCACAAATAGCGTCCTGCAACTCATAGAACATGATCCATATGTCTAAAAATAGACATAGTCTAAAAATATACTTTGCGCCAAAAATAGCCTGCGGGCCCACTTAGTGAAGGCGACTTCTTTCCACTAATCTCATCATCTTGTTGCAATCTCAACAAAGTTTTTCCTTATCAGAGAGCCGAGGAGGGGGTTGGTTAAAAATGGTCTGGTAAATGGGCAACATGTAGTAATGGAAAATTTTGTATACATGGTTCTTGAATTGGGATTTCCAAAATACTTCTGGTAGATGTGTATAGGGATAGGATCTTGAGGAGTCCATTTCCAACCCAGAATAGGAAATTCAGAATTAAAACACAAGGCATCTAAAATATAAACACAGAAATGAAACGGGGGAACATTTCCAGTATGCTTATTTCTTCTATAATCCAGAATCTTATTTGCTATTTTTTCCGATAGAATAACTGACCAATCTGTAATAACATAACCAACAACGGCCTCAATCAAGGGTACCATTTGAATAGAAAACCTTGCAGAATTATCATACTCAAAAAGTATTCACATCATGGCAGCAACATAACAATACGGAGGTGTGAGAGACTCTACATAATACATACCTGAGGTCTCATGCTTACGTTTTTTTGGAGCTCATCTCCATTCTTTAATTGGGTCTGATTCAATTTCATTGCTCGAGGTGAAATCTTCTATGAAGGCTTTGTTGTAGGTCTTTTGATGATTTGGCAGATGGTACATTGATTTGATGTCTTCTGCTCTAAAGGACCCAAACATCTTTCCCCCAACTGTTACGAATGTTCTGTTTGTGATGGTGGTGTTGTCTATCACCCATCGTATTATGTCATAATATGGGAATACACTCGCCCGAGCTGAAATTCTATGAAGAAAAGAATTTGCGAGTTCTTTAAGGGGATTATCATATGAATCTGATTCTTCATCGGGCACCGTTGCTTTTACTTCTGTGACTGTAGGGTCTTCTTTTTCAAGCAAATTATAGACTTCTTCCCAGGAAAACTTCCCAAGACCCTGGCATGTAGTATCTGTAACTAGCTTTATCTTGGCTGGCTTTTCTTTTGGCATTGTGGTAATGATGGTGGTCTTTGGGGCGGAAGTAGCTCTTGATTTCTTAAGTTTCTTGGACATTTTCTTTATCTGGTATCATTTCACTAACTCGGCAAACGAGAGGGTTTGATGTTCTACAACTCTGCAAATGAGAAAAACCTTTCAGAAGCGGGAAGAAATGGAGTTAGAAGAACAACTTATGTGAAAATATTTTATTAATGATCCCAAATTGATTAACTCCTTATGAAAATTGAATGCCTTAAAGGAAAGTCACATTCACGCATTCATAATAGAATTGATTACCATAATTTGTTTGATTTTTGAATTAATGATGCCCGTACAATCGGAGATCGGTGATATTGAAATCTTAATGTAAAAATGTCCTTTTGAAGCTTCCGATTGCGATAGGCTGATGAAGTGTAAATAGCGATTAGTGAAGACTGATGATTCATCGCATTGAAGTTTTTAAAGGGAACAACAAGAAAAACATCTCATGTTTTCCTGATTTGCGATTTGCGATAAAGTCATATCGCATCAGATATTTTCAAAGGAATTGAGTTGTACATAATTTTTGCTGAAATGTGATTGCGATGATGGTGGGGTCCATCGCATCGGATCTTTTATAAAACAAGTAGTCGTGATGTTTCTTTTTCGAAATGCGATTGCGATTATGACATCGCATCGAAGTTTTGCGAAGAAAATATGAAAACATAACACTCTACCGATTTGCGATTGCGATTTACTTTATCGCATCGGAGTTTATCAAATAGACCCGAATGAAATATGACTTATTCGAAATGCGATTGCAATAAGTCACATCGCATCGGAGTTTTGCATATGAAAACATAACACTCTACCGATTTTCGATTGCGATTTACTTTATCGCATTGGACTTTTTAATATGAAAACTCTTATACGTTTTGCCAATGCGATATAAGATTTATAGTTGATCGGGTCGGAATAATCTTAATGTTACATTTGTTTTCTTGCACTTGAGATATGCGATATGCAAAACATATTTTTTTTTAATCAATGAATCTTTTTATTGTCTTATTTTATAATGATCGGATTTCCTCAAAGTTTTTTTATTTCTATCTAAATAAGAAAGGGACCCATTTCTAAATGAATTTTATTCTAAAATTTTCAAATGGGGAGGGTTGTTGTACAGTACAACAAGATCCACGATCAAAAAGTGTCTATCTTGGTATGTTTATAAACGAATCTAATATAGAAAATTTCAATTCTCGTATCTTCATCTTGAGTTACATTGGAACAACTTGAAGAACTAGCACTTACTATGTTCTTACCTTTCAAACCCATGGCTGTAATATTGGTTTCATTTCCTGAATCTAAACCTAAGTCATGTTCAATGATAGCAACAATTTTCCCCTTTTCTTTGGTTTTCATTTTTTTTGGCTTCAACTCTGGATGAAGTTGCCAACAATGGTATTCATCATGGCCATTCTTTGAACCACGTTTACATGTGAGTTTCTATTTCTTTCTTTTGATAGAGCTATTTCTCTTTCCTCTTCCATTAAACTTGCCCTTTCCTTTACCTTCATACTCAAGGAAGCTATCACTTTTCTCATCTATATTATGTTTCCCTCTTGCTTCTAAATGAGTGGCTTGAACGCAAACCTCATCTAAGTTTGTGGGATTGAACATGAGAATAATGTGCCTAAGGTAATTGTGCGAAATACTTTAACAAAGTTTATTGAGAATACAAATTAATACCCAAAATAAGAGCTCTTCTCTTAAATTTATGAGTATGATCTTGCACACTTTACCCTATCAATTGTCTGAAATTTTTTCAGTCCATAATGGCCTTTTTCATGTAAGCTAGAGGATAAAATTTCCTTTTAATGGCAATAATAAAACTTGACCAAGACATTGAAATCTTACCATAGTTTTAAATCTCTTCTTGAGTCCTTGCTTCCTACCATACAAGTGTTGATCCTTCCATCCTCAAAGAAGCCAATTGAATCTTTATGTCATCTTAATGAAGGTTCTGAATTATGAAATAAACCTCCAATTGACGAATCCAATTATCCAAATTCTCTGCATTTACCTTACCATTATACATTGGAAGCTCAAATTTGACATCAAGTTAGAGTAAGGGAGTTTTTCCTTTTGTGGTTTTTGAGTGAGTATTGGTAGTTTTGGCTGTGGAAGTGGAAGATGATGTTGATGGAGATGATGAGGATGATGACGAAGATGGTGGATATGGAGGAGGATTTCCTCCACTACCCTTTTCATCCTTCTCTTCATCCTTCTTGCGTTTTGAGGTTCCCTCTCCATGTGGAGACTTAGAATTCTCTCCAACCATCCTGCTATCCCTCTCTTCAAAGAGGATACTAACCCTTTCAGTTAGTTCATAGAAAGCCTTTTTGTATGCTTCCTCTTCTGAAAGACCTTTAGTGTCTCCAAAACTTGACATGATAGCTATGGATTGAAGCTTAGCTTCTGGTGTAACTTATACCTCTTCAATCTCAGATAGAGATATTTGATGTGCTTCAAGTGCAGCTGTGAGTGAAAATTTGGGTGGAGATGGTGCCCTAGTGGCTCTCCTTCTTCTGGCCCTAATCTCAAGACTTGCAACCAATAGTTTCCCTTCTCCTCTCTGCAACTTTAACCTTGTAAGCATCACAAATTTGCAACCATTAAAACCCTACTTGCACAAAACTCAAGAAAATCAAGCAAATAACCTTTGCAACCTTTCAACCAGGCTCTGATACCACCTCAATCTGAATATGAATGTTAGTTTTGTTGTGCTAATTTCATCTTTAGATTTATATTTAAATTTCTGATCACTTTCTTTATGTGCATATGTTTCCTTGGTGTTTGTGAGTGTTAAAACATGTAAATGTACTGAATTTTATGTTAAATTCATGAGAATAAAATCATTAAAAACAACTGTGGAACAACAGGTATAACATGGAAAACAAACCATCACAATGATCCATTAACACAATGTTTTGATGAAGGATTTCACCTCTCCTGGGCTACATATCCTTGGTACAACTTCCATGGCTTGGGCCTCTGTATTAGATCAAATGTGAAAAAAGTGATGTTAACATTCATCTACTACTACTGAAACTTGCTTCAATGCGTTCAGAATGTCCAAATCATCCAACAATGATTCTTCTTACTCCCAATTTGGTCGAATTTTGCAAAAGTTATGGAAAAAACAGTTTGGCCTAGGAAATCTCCACTAAATCTAGAGACGACTCCAGTTATGGCCGCTAAATTTGGGGTTGGCGCAAAATTTTGTGTACTGCCATATTTTCCATCGAATTAAACGCTAGTTTAATTAAGTGCTAAGCAAGATTAATTTGGATAAGTGTGAGTTAAATGCATTATAAGTGTGTTTTAACAAACCACACATTAGAAATATGGTTAGCGCTAAACATAGTGATTATGGGTTAAATAACCCACACTTAACACGTTAATCCCGCCGTTTAATGGAGCGCCCCGCTCTTGGTCGTAGTGGAAAGGTCATGTGGGGAGGGGGTTGGTCCCCTCCTTACCTCCGCCTATCCAACCATTTGAAATCAAATATAACTTGTGGCCTATACATATCAAGGATCAAAGCAGTGGTATGGTGGTTATGTGGTGCGCTGTGTGGGTGGAGGTCGCGGGGTCGAGCCTGTTATCACCCTAGTAATTCTTAGGTTGTGGGATGGGGATTTTTGTAGTTAAGAACACCAGGGGTAACCAATAACCGCTTTGGGAATTCAGGATCTAGCCTTCCTGAGCTCCAGAGAGGGATCTTTCCTTATGATTTAGCTTTGTTTTGGTAAAATATTTTAGGCTAGATATGAGTGAAAAGTATGGCTTTTTTTAAAATATTGGTGGGAATAAAGAGATTTCAAGGTAAACCAGAAGGATCTACCAGAACATTGGGCAATGGAGTCAACTTTCTAGGCAGGCAAAACTAAGAAATAAGGCTTAGAGATGAAAATGTGCTAAGGGCAAGATAGGTGACCTTCTAAGGTTTTGTATAGGCTTGATTTGATGGAGTGGGCGGGATTTGAGCAAAAGGGCACTTAAGAATCCTTAAACTACAGATAAGAAGATTGAAGAAGGGGATATAACTGGGACCTAGAGCAATTAAGAATTCTATGGTCCAGTTATCAAGTAGAAAACATCAAAATGCCAACAAGTTTAAAACAGTGAGCTTGTTATCACTAATCCTGTTTAATTTCTCCTTAATTGATCATTACATAATAGAAACACATAATATGAATGAATGCAAACTTTAAAAGAAATACACTGAAAGTAGGAAAAAACGAGACTTATCTTGTCACCATGAGAATCCTTAGCTATGATGTCTCTAATCTCATTTCCAGTCTGCTGCTTCGCTAATTGACTCACCAACTTCAATATTTCTAGCAAAATGACTATAGTTGTCTTGAGAAATTTTATTCCACACAGAATACTTCGAATGGTGAAGTATTTATAAAAAACTGTTTACAAAATATCTCAGAGATTGAGATAATGTTTTAATAAAAAATAGGAAAGAAAACATAATAAGAGGTACAGCTGCAAAACAATTTGCAAGATGTTCCCTTTTTACATGCAAAAATAGAACTGATTATTCTAATTTAAATTGATTGTTGCTGTGTTGTGAGTACTGCTGGCATTAGGTGCATCTTATCGTGGAAAGTGGTTGAAGGACTTTCCTTCCTTTAGATTTTAACGCTGATACTCTTTATTCATCTGATTTGAGTTGTCTTACTGTGGTAATTAAAAAGTAACCAACATTAACTTTATTTTCACTGATACTCTTTCACCTACTAATACACTGTTAACCCTTAGTTAAACTAAGAGGGGGGGGGGGGTGAATCAGTTTAACACATTCATGGAATTTTAAACCTTTTTCATTAAAACTTATTTACACCTTAATTTCATGTTCAACTTAATATGTGAGTAGTCTTAGAATGTGAGCAGCAAGTATTAATATAATGTAACAACAGATTTAATATGAGAGCAGCAAGTATTAAGCAGATGAGATAAACCATATCAACACATAAACATCATGCACAAAGACACCAGATATAAGTGGAAACCCATAAAGGGAGAAAACCACATCTTATTATTGTTGTGATGCAAAGGAAAGCTCCAACTCCCACTCACCATTGATTTTCTGTAGGCACCAACCTACAGGAGGCTCCTACCTCAATTCTGCAAGCTACAACTTGCAAGGAAGCTCCAACTCCCATAAATTTTCTGCAGGCACCAACCTACAGGAGCCTCCAACCTTAGTCAGCTACAACTGACATTTTATCAAGCTAAAACTTGATGTGGAAGCACCAACTCCCATCTATTTTCTGCAGGCACCAACCTACAGGAGGCTCCTACCTCAGTAAGCTACAACTGACATCTATCAAGCTACAACTTGATAGGGAAGCTCCAACTTCCTTACTCTTTCAAAAGAAAAGCACTTGCTGATTTACCTTGGATATCAGCTCTGTTCTGTATCATCTTCACTGCTGTGCACCAGTGTTCATATCTGCCTTATATCATCTCTTCATCTTCTCGGATTATCTATCAGCTCCACCTTCTTCTCTGCTTAGCTCCTTCTTCTTCTCTGCCTCACTGCTTCATTTCTACATTCTCTAACTTCTCTGCATACTGCTGTGCATCAGTCTTCATATCTGCCTTATATCATCTCTACATCTTCTCGGATTATCTATCAGCTCCACCTTCTTCTCTGCACAGCTCCTTCTTCTTCTTTGCTTCACTGCTTCATTTCTGCATTCTCTAACTTCTCTGCATCTCGTTCTGCTCCTCCTTCTTCTTATCTTTTCTACCTCAATTCCAAATTCTCTAACCTCACTCTCTCCAACTCCTTATGCATATCAAGATGATATTATTTATAAAGATTTTCTTATGACTGTCTGTATTCCTCAGGGAATTCGAAATGAATAGCCACACCTCTTAGCTCTCTGTCTTCTCATTTCTTTTCCAGCTCACTCAGAAAAATATAGCTGTATGTATTAATTTTAATATTACAGTGGGAATTTTGTTTTCTTCTAGAGACTTTCCAATGCATCACAACAATATAAATCAATTAAAACATTCACATTTTAGGTTACATAAAAGCAATTTTACTCAGCCCATTTTCTGGCTTTTGGATTTGCTGGCTTTGTATTTTCTGTTGCTGTCAGGTAACTGTCCTGCATACCTCTGTTTACTGCTACTCTGTGCACCTGCACATGTACACCTGTCAAGCCCACTATCTCATTCCTGTGCAACACCTGTTCACTGCAATTGTAAATTTGCTGGATATAAATCCGTTTTACTAGTTTAATTCCCAATAACTCTCAAAGTCTTGTGCATATAAGAGTGCCTCACAAAATCCGGGAAATCTCTGTTCATTATCAATCTTTGTGCTTGGGCTAGCTTCTTACACACTCTCTGTCCATATATGTGCTTGAACTCAATGGTTGAAACTCGTATTATAACTCCAATTCAACTTCTTCCCTGTACGATTTTTTGCCGCTGTCACTCTCTCTTTCGTTTCTGCAAGCTCTCTTCTTCAGTGCAGTTGTCTAACTGCTGTATATACAACTATTTTTAATATACCACAACCACTTCTCAATATTATAATAAGGCGTTTTTAACATACGAACAACCGTGTTATATAGCTCAAATAACTTTCAGCGATATAATGATAATAGATCATTTTAATACACAAAAATTCCCTTTCAGGCCCACTTGACGAGCTTGTATTATCCTTCGATGCGATGCGATCACTTCGATTCGATGCAATGTGATCACTATTTCTGATTGCGGTTAATCACTGTTCACTTTGATATGCCGATGTGATGAATCCCTTTTCGAATACTTCCGATTGCGATTAATCACAATCGCAACTTGCATTTGCATGTTCCGATGCTCTGCTCCTTCTCCGATGCGATGACATACCTTTAAGCTGGAATTCAAACACACATGAGTCACCGTGTATAATGAATCGGGTCTGGAACTCAATCGAAATCAGAAATTTTGTTAACAAGTTACGATGCCATAAGTCTCTCCGATGTGATTAGATGAGGGTCCCACAATATAAGATTTTGTTACATTTGGTTTTTTTGATCTCGAGCTCAAAAATATGATACATATGCCTTGTATTATACCTTTGGTCCCTTGTCCATAAAGCGCTCCATATAAAATTATATATATGCTTTGGACCTTCGTGTATAAGGTGAAATATATGTAATGCGCTGCATATATATAAGCTTCTGCTTCCGCTTTAATGTATCCTCCAGCTGGGGTAATGATTCTCGGAATTTTCTGTAAGGGGGTTCCACCCTACACACCCAATATCTTCTGTCAACATTATATTAAGTATTGGACTTAGACATAAGCCCAACATTGATATCTATGTATATATATAACTTCTCGGGCTCCGTAGTTCGTTTAATGTTTCCGCTCCCAGCATAGACTTAGCGATGTAATTCATTAGAAAACCTTAGTCTTAATGCTATAAATGATTCCGGTTCTTTTAATTACATACACCAAGCTTATAGCATTCACTGAAAGTTTATATATATTAATGCGACACATATATCATCTTATGGATCATGGGTCCCATGCTCTACTATCACCCTCGTCAGTTCTCCATATAACAATAAAGTCCGAGCTTATATAGGACATTCACAATACCTTTGCATACATTGACTCGGCATTCACTAGTCAACCTTGTACATTCAATATTACAACTCGACCCTGGTTCAATCCAAACTCAACGCTTGGCATGTACATATATTAACCCATATATGACATAATTCATATTGCGCCAACTTTGCATATTCAACCATTATATGTGCCTTACAATATATATATATATATATATATATATATATATATATATATAACAACTTTCTTCAATTTTGGAAGCGTTATAACAAAACTCAACCACATCGGACATACCTCGGTTAAACTCGCAACTGTATTTTGAACAGTCCCGATCAATATAAATTAGAACTGGGCCCCACACTAACGACCCTTCCACATCCAACGGCGGACAACACGTCGCATTGCTTTAGATGATCCAACGTCCTCAATCAAATCTCGCGTGACTTAGATGTATGGGCTTTTAACTCGTGATGAGAGTGGTATCTCCAAATCGCTTAAGGCCACATGTCAACCTATGGCATTGATCACGTTCGAATTGGAAATACAACTTACCGTACAAAGGCGGTGCGATATGGGTGGGGTTGGTTTCGCAAAGCCACTGTCACTGTTCATAGTACTCGTGGTGCCTCTCCTTTTCCCTAAGAGTTCCATCGCGCTTACATATATATGAACTCTACCTTTCATGTGCAATTCCTCAACACAGTTTCTTGGTCCATACTACAATTACCAACGACTCATTTCTACAGGCCTAGACAACTGTTACGTGGAGAATGATAACTCCTCAATGCACCATGCCTTTCCATCGATTCTGTTCTCGCTTTCATATTCAAACTGTGCTCATACTCTGTTATGCCATCGATTCTGTTCTCGCTTTCATATTCAAACTGCGCTCATACTCCTTTTTCTTCCTCTGTTCCTTGACTAATTCTTGTCCTTTTGTTGCCTCTGCTACCTCTCTTTTTTCTTCCTCTACTCCTTGACTGATGCTGCTCCTGGTGTCTGAGCTGCCTCTTTGTTACTTTGCTTCTCTCTTTGTTGCTTCTACTACCTGTCTTCTACTTTGCCTTATTGCTGGTTCAGATGTTGCTCCTTTTCCATCTCCTTTGCCATCAATGACAACATTTCCAACAGTCTCCCCCTTTGGCATTGATGGCAACATATCCACCAATAATTCAATGCTTCCTCTACCTATCTGCTTTTCCTCCCCCCTTGACATCAATGGCAAAGGGTTTCACATTTCCTAGAGTGCTTTATATCTCTTCATTTCCTCTCTCTGATTTGCGTTTAGACCTTATTCTTCTGACTTTGTACCCTGCTGCTCCAAACTGGTGTTGAGAGAACACTTTTGAGACTTATTGGACTTGAATATACACTGTAAATTGATACAATCCAAAGCACAGTCTCCTTTCACTGGTATAAGGTTGAAAGTGAGGATAATGACACTTCATACAACATATTGTACTAGCCTTATCTAATCATAAATGCATTGTTGGATCAAACCTTAAAGATTGTGAATGCTTCATGTGTAAACAAGATACCGATCCTTTTGTATTGCTACTGAACTTTTTCATGCTAAATGCAAATAACGCTGAGAATACTACCTTGATGTAATTTTTCCATAATTCTTTGATCCTGAGGACCTGTATCATACCACTTGCTGCTCCATGATAACACTTGATATTCCGTTGATAGGCACGCTGTTTGTACCTAAACGCCACTTGATACTACTTTGATAAATCATGCAGAGATTTCACTTCAGCTTGCATATTTACCCATAATTAAGACATCCTACATAAATTATATTATTGAGCTTTCCACTGTTCACACCAACAGTCATCAATATCCTGACTTTGTTCTCGGCATATTTAACCATTTACTTATTCTGTTTAAAGGAATGTCACTGCATTTTCCTTTCTAAACTTGCTCCAGAATCATTGCTGCTTTATATTGCTTTATATACCAATTCAACTATTCTAACATGATGATCTTCGGGAAGACATCTTCAATTTCTTTGCTTGGAATCTTCATGGGAAGATCACTCAGAGAATTATCACTCACTTAATTGTATTCATACAAGAGGACTTTTCATAGATGAATGAAGACATGACATAATGATGATAGGCAATTCTCTTGCTAATCCTTTTTGATGTGATTCATTGTTAATTCTAGCAGTATGAGGTACAGTGTGATCATCACTTTAATGTGCCGAAGTCTTCTTCTATCATCATGGCTGTTTGCTGCTTTCTCTCCTTCCATCAACCTGCTGGCTATTGTTTGCTTCAGGTGATCTTCTTCCTCAATAATTCTTTGTTGGAGAAGTTTTCCTTTTCCTTCCTGATCTCATAGCTATTCTTATTACATGGAGCTCTTCTCAGATTACTCTCATGGAGAATAATTATGAACTGCTCTCGCCCTGTGATGTTGCTTTATATTTGTCACTGGATGGATTTTTGCTTTGTTTCCTAGAGCAACTCCCCCTGAAACTATGGAGGATTCATTATGTTATTGAGATAATAGGCTCCCCCTTTCTATTTTCCTTCCATACTTTATTGGGTTTCTTCATAATGTATGCACTTCTTTTAGATTCATAGTTTTGTTTGATTTTCTTTGTTTCCATCATCTGTCTAGAGTTCTTTAATATATATGGCAGTTTACAGTCCTTTGATTTGTGGCCAAGCTTGAGGCATACATAACATCTTATTTTGTCAAAGTACATTTGAGCTGATGTATAATACTTTGTTCCCCTTCTTGAATACATTTTACAATCAACAATTTTATGTCCAAAATTATTGCATGCATAACAGTAGCCATGGAAATGATTTGTGTACCCGGTGAGAGATTTTCTTTTCCCTTTGCTTGCTTGAGGTGTTATTCTTATTTGTTTCATTTTTTGCTGGTTATCATTGTTTCTCTTTGTCTTACAATGTGCTACACCATGTCCTAGTTTGTGGCAGGAAAAACAAGTGATGCTTCCCATAGGAGGAAAGAACCTTCTTGACATCTTCCAAATTTATTCAATTCATCCTTCGGAGCATATGAGCCTTTAGCAGTTGATTGTTTCATCCTCTCATTCTCTGTTCTTTCATGTTGTTGCTTGATTCTGTTTGTTTCTTTACAAATCTTGTTCTTGCTGGCTTCTTCTTCTGTGGGAATCTTCCAAGCTACTTCATTTTCCTTTACAGCTTTTACAAAGATGATTTTCTTGTTATCTTCTGCCTTGGACTTACTGGTTTCTCCTTCATATCCTATCCCAGTCTTTATGAGAGGTGAGTTTGTGCATTTAGAATCTGGTCCAACTGTCCAGAGCCTTTCATTAGAGGTGTATTCATTAATAGTTCTCTTTGGGCTTTTTCTAATTTCTTTCTTAGGCTCACTACTTCTTCTTCCAATTTTTCACATTCAAGACTTTTCTCTCTCATTTGTTCCAGCAGAGTGTCTTCTACTTTCTTTGCTTCTTCAAGATGTGTCTTCAGGCCTATAATTTCTTTCTTATCTTGATATTCTTTCTCATCACATATTTGCACCACTGTCTTAAGGTCTTTGTTTTCATTCTCCAGTCTTTCTATTTCAGTCAAGGCTATGTCAAGTTTGGATTTTTCTTCAGCTGCAATTTCTTCATGGTTCTTACTGCCATTCACACTAGCAGGTACCTCATTTGATTGAATATTTTCCTTTTGACTTGAAGTTTTATTCTTCTTAATTCTCTTCTCCTTCTTGACAATGCAGTCCTCTGTGTCTATTCCATGCATGAAATGCAATCTGTCCCAAATTTCTTTTGCAGAGGTTAAATCCATTATTAACTCAAGGTCCTTGTTATGAAGACTGTTATATATCACACATTTTGCCTTCGCAGTCCTCTGTTGTTCTTTCACCGTGGGGGAGTCTGTGCAGTAACCATCACAAACAAGCTTCCATACCTCAGGTTCATTAGCCATTAAACCTGTTTTAACCTTATCTCTCCATTCAGGAAATTTTTCTGTATTTAGCATAGGTTCATTTTGGTAGTCCATGACTCAACCAGATCTCTTTCAAGCTATTAAGCTTACACCAAAGGAACCGTCTCTGATACCAATTGTTGAACCCTTAGTTAAACTGAGAGGGGGGGGGGGGGGGGCTGAATCAATTTAACACATTCATGAACTTTTAGAAATTTTTCATTAAAACTTATTTACACTTTCATTTCATGTTCAACTTAATATGTGAGTAGTCTTAGAATGTGAGCAGCAAGTATTAATATAATGTAGCAATAGATTTAATATGAGAGCAACAAGTATTAGGCAGATGAGATAAACCACATCAACACATAAACATCATATACAGAGACACCAAATATAAGTGCAAACCCATAAAGGGAGAAAACCACATCTTATTATTGTTGTGATGCAAAGGCAAGCTCCAAATCCCTCACACCACTGATTTTCTGTAGGCACCAATCTACAGGAGGCTCCTACCTCAATTCTGTAAGCTACAACTTGCAAGGAAGACCCAACTCCCTTCAATTTTCTGCAGGCACCAACCTATAGGAGGCTCCAACCTTAGTCAGCTACAACTCACATCTATCAAGCTACAACTTGATAGGGAAGCTCCAACTCCCATCTATTTTCTCACAGCACCAACCTACGGTGAGGGCTCCTACCTCAAGCCACGCATAACTCGACATCTATCAAGCTACAACTTGATAGGGAAGCTCCAACTTCCTTATCAAAAAGAAGTTAATCGTCGATTTACTCGATATCGAACTCGGTTTCCGTATCATATTCATCGCTATGCATCGCCTCTTCATATCTGCCTTATATCATCTCTTCATCTTCTCGGATTATCTATCAGCTCCACCTTCTTCTCTGCTTAGCTCCTTCTTCTTCTCTGCCTCACTGCTTCATTTCTACATTCTCTAACTTCTCTGCATACTGCTGTGCATCAGTCTTCATATCTGCCTTATATCATCTCTACATCTTCTCGGATTATCTATCAGCTCCACCTTCTTCTCTGCACAGCTCCTTCTTCTTCTTTGCTTCACTGCTTCATTTCTGCATTCTCTAACTTCTCTGCATCTCGTTCTGCTCCTCCTTCTTCTTATCTTTTCTACCTCAATTCCAAATTCTCTAACCTCACTCTCTCCAACTCCTTATGCATATCAAGATGATATTATTTATAAAGATTTTCTTATGACTGTCTGTATTCCTCAGGGAATTCGAAATGAATAGCCACACCTCTTAGCTCTCTGTCTTCTCATTTCTTTTCCAGCTCACTCAGAAAAATATAGCTGTATGTATTAATTTTAATATTACAGTGGGAATTTTGTTTTCTTCTAGAGACTTTCCAATGCATCACAACAATATAAATCAATTAAAACATTCACATTTTAGGTTACATAAAAGCAATTTTACTCAGCCCATTTTCTGGCTTTTGGATTTGCTGGCTTTGTATTTTCTGTTGCTGTCAGGTAACTGTCCTGCATACCTCTGTTTACTGCTACTCTGTGCACCTGCACATGTACACCTGTCAAGCCCACTATCTCATTCCTGTGCAACACCTGTTCACTGCAATTGTAAATTTGCTGGATATAAATCCGTTTTACTAGTTTAATTCCCAATAACTCTCAAAGTCTTGTGCATATAAGAGTGCCTCACAAAATCCGGGAAATCTCTGTTCATTATCAATCTTTGTGCTTGGGCTAGCTTCTTACACACTCTCTGTCCATATATGTGCTTGAACTCAATGGTTGAAACTCGTATTATAACTCCAATTCAACTTCTTCCCTGTACGATTTTTTGCCGCTGTCACTCTCTCTTTCGTTTCTGCAAGCTCTCTTCTTCAGTGCAGTTGTCTAACTGCTGTATATACAACTATTTTTAATATACCACAACCACTTCTCAATATTATAATAAGGCGTTTTTAACATACGAACAACCGTGTTATATAGCTCAAATAACTTTCAGCGATATAATGATAATAGATCATTTTAATACACAAAAATTCCCTTTCAGGCCCACTTGACGAGCTTGTATTATCCTTCGATGCGATGCGATCACTTCGATTCGATGCAATGTGATCACTATTTCTGATTGCGGTTAATCACTGTTCACTTTGATATGCCGATGTGATGAATCCCTTTTCGAATACTTCCGATTGCGATTAATCGCAATCGCAACTTGCATTTGCATGTTCCGATGCTCTACTCCTTCTCTGATGCGATGGCATACGTTTAAGCTGGAATTCAAACACACATGAGTCACCGTGTATAATGAATCGAGTCCGGAACTCAATCGCAATCGGAACTTTTGTTAACAAGGTCCGATGCCATAAGTCTCTCCGATGTGATTAGATGAGGGTCCCACAATATAAGATTTTGTTACCTTTGGTTCTTTTGATCTCGGGCTCAATAATATGATACATATGCCTTGTATTATACCTTTGGTCCCTTGTCCATAAAGCGCTCCATATAAATTTATATATATATATATGCTTTGGACCTTCGTGTATAAGGCGCAATATATGTAACGCGCTGCATATATATAAGCTTTTTCTTTTGCTTTAATGTATCCTCCAGCTGGGGTAATGATTCTCGAAATTTTATGTAAGGGTTCCACCCTACACACCCAATATCTTTTGTCAACATTATATTAAGTCTTGGACTTAGACATAAGCCCAGCACTGATATCTATGTATATATATAACTTCTCGGACTCCATAGTTCATTTAATGTTTCCGCTACCAGCATAGACTTAGCCATGTACTTCATTAGAAAACCTTAGTCTTAATGCTATAAATGATTCCGGTTCTTTTAATTACATACACCAGGCTTATAGCATTCACTCAAAGTTTATATATATTAATGCGGCACATATATCATCTTATGGATCACGGGTCCCATGCTCTACTAATCAACCTCGTCAGTTCTCCATATAACAAGAAAGTCCGAGCTTATATAGGACATTCACAATACCTTTGCATACATTGACTCGGCGTTCACTAGTCAACCTTGTACATTCAATCTTACAACTCGACCCTGGTTCAATGCAAACTCAACGCTTGGCATGTACATATATTAACCCATATATCACACAATTCATATTGCGCCAACTTCACATATTCAACCATTATATGTGCCTTACAATATATATATATATATATATATATATATATATATATATATATATATATATATATATATATATATATATATATATTACAGCTTTCTTCAATTTTGGAAGCGTTATAACAAAACTCAACCACATCGGACATACCTCAGTTAAACTCGCAACCGTAGTTTGAACAGTTCCGATCAATATAAATTAGAACTGGGCCCCGCACTAACGACCCTTCCACATCCAACGGCGGACAGCACGTCGCACTGCTTCAGATGATCCGACGTCCTTAATCAAATCTCGCGTGACTTAGATATATGGGCTTTTAACTCGCGATGAGAGTGGTATCTCCAAACCGCTTAAGGCCACATGTCAACCTATGGCATTGATCACGTTCGAATTGGAAATACAACTTACCGTACAAAGGCGGTGCGATATGGGTGGGGTTGGTTTCGCAAACCCGCTGTCACTGTTCACAGTACTCGTGGTTCCTCTCGTTTTCCCTCAGAGTTCCATCACACTTATATATATATGAACTCTGCCTTTCATGTGCAATTCCTCAACACAGTTTCTTGGTCAATACTGAAATTACCAATGACTCATTTCTACAGGCCTAGACAACTGTTACGTGGAGAATGATAACTACTCAATGCACCATGCCTTTCCATCGATTCTGTTCTCGCTTTCATATTCAAACTGCGCTCATACTCCTTTTGCTTCCTTTGTTCCTTGACTAATTCTTGTCCTTTTTCTGCCTTTGCTACCTCTCTTTTTGCTTCCTCTGCTCCTTGACTGATGCTGCTCCTGGTGTCTGAGCTGCCTCTCTGTTACTTTGCTTCTCTCTTTGCTGCTTCTGCTACCTGTCTTCTACTTTGCCTTATTGCTGGTTCAGATGTTGCTCCTTTGCCATCTCCTTTGCCATCAACGACAACATTTCCAACATACACTTTAACCCTGTATTTTTTACCTTTGAGGTAACAATAAAATATGAATTTCCAAGTGATTTTCCTGCTTTTTATCCATCAAAGTCACAACAGATCTGTGAATTCTTGCCACTTTTCTGCAGAGGGGATCTTCATTCTTTAATTTCCTATAACTTTCATATGCCTCTGTATACTTGGAAAAGTTAGGCTTGATAGTGAAAATATGTTTGATCTCATTATCCAAAAAGAATAGATTTTCAAAATACCGAAGAAGTATTTTGCCAGTTGGTGATCCTGGTGGCAGGGATGTTTGACTTGCTCCTTTGCATAATTTCTGATTTTCTGATCATAGTCTTTTTGTGCCATCAGTTTGTCATTCAATGCATGAATTTCAGGCAAACCTGCTTCTGATAATATTTTGTATTTGGCTAAAAATCTTGAGATGGCTACATTCATGTCTTTGCACCTGTCCTCTAGGTTACTCATTATGTTTCTTTTGTTCAGGACCTTTTTGATTTGAAGAATGGTTTTTGTCCTATCAACAATTTTGAATTCTTCCAATTCTTCCCTGCTTTTATTCTTCAAAAAAGCTATGAGTTGGATTGCTTGGGCTGGGTTATTGTCAATTTCCCTCTTTGTCTTGTCAATCTCTGCACCAGCAACTTGAAGTAATTCTCTCTGTTCATAAATTATCTTAATTGAAGGCCATTGAGAATGAATGCCTTCAATAATTTTGGTCCATAAATGATTTTTTATATAGGCCACTTGATCTGTAAGGTTTACTTGTGCTTGCAGAATCTTCACCTGTTCTTGTAGTTGATCGGCGCTTTGCTCATGTCCTTTAGAGGTAATCAAGGCATCCTTTTTGGAACTTTCTAGATTTTCAATAATGCCTTTCAAACTAAGAATTTCTTTATCTTTAATAGATATGTCCTCCATGGCTTTGATCACGGCTGCTTGGTCTTGTAGTGTGCTCATTTGTGATGATGAAGAAGAAGAGGCATAAATTTCCTGAGAGGTAATTGGTACTACAGTGGCCATTACTCCCTGTGGCGCTAAGTGTTCAGCGAATGTGGATGGAATAACAGTAATTACAGTAGGAATGTGAACCTGTTGAGTTTTCTTTAGGACTTCATTTTCTCTTATGGAAGCTTCCAATTGACTTTCCATTTCTTTTATTTGATTATTCATATCATGAACCAGTTGTTTGAGTTCATCAATTTCAGTTCTCTACTGAAGAATCTCCTTTGCTTGAGGATTTTCATTTTGGGGCAAATTTAGCTGCTTTCTGAGGGTAGCTATATCCTCATTTCTCTGTTTAATCAAAGTTTTTGCAATCTCCATGTTAGTAGGATCAGCTCCTGCTTCAATCACCAAATCTTCTAGTGCTTTGATCCTCAAATTATTAGCATATAATGAGGCCTTGTCCAACTTCATTTGATTCTGGAGGTTGAGCACTGTTTTCTCAAGCCTAATTGATTTCATAGTCTTACTGAAAATTTTGGAATATAGCATTTCAGTATTGCTCCTATGAAATTCAATTTGATCCAATTCATGAATGGCATCTGCGTCCACTTCAAAATATTTTTTGGAATAATCTGCTACTGATTTTGGATCAGTCACTGCAGGTTTCAAGAATGACATCACTAATTTATTGGATGAATAATCAAATGCTAAGAGAAGACTATCTTTGTTTCCAGACTTTTCTTTAAGAAATCTAGAATATGTTTGATTCTTTATCTCTTCATTCTTCTCTTTAATCTATCTGAATTTGATCTGAATCTCTGACTCTGTATTTTCAGTCTCCTTAGAAGAAGGACGCAAATCAATAGTTGTTTGGTTTTCCTTCATGACTGTATCCTTATGTTGTGTTCCAATTATTACATTCTGAAGCTCTTTTAATGTTTTAGTGACTATTCTTGTAGCTTCATCATATGTTTCATTATATTCAATATTTACAGCCTTATCCCTTTCTTCTTCTATGATTTTACTTCTCTTACTATAAGGAATTCTGAATTTTTTGTCCTCAATAGTCTCAGCTATGAAACTGTCTCCTTCCCTGTCTCTTTTATGTACATTATCAATCTCTTGGCTTGTAGAAGCCACCTGTGTCTGTTCAATCTGCTTGATTTTGCCACTGTTTACCTGTATTACCTGTGAATCATCATCAAAAAGGGTGTTTGGCTCCCATTCATTTTTGTTAGCATACTTTTCAATATGGGGCCTTGAACCATGCAAGAAGGTAGGTAAATTGCATTTTACTCTTAGTGTGCTTAAAACACCTTGTGGATCATAATTCCATATGAAACTACATGGAAATTTGTACTCTTTCAACTTCACATTGATTTCATTGATAGCTTCTCTATTATTCACAATAAATGACCCAATTTGATTCTTTAGTTTAAACTGGGTCTTTTTCTTGGAAGCTATGAAGTTGATTTCATCTACATTCAATAGTTGTCTCAGATATTCCAAAGAAAATATTCTTGTAGTAACAAATCTCGGTAATTTATATGGGTCCAGGGATGAGCCATACATTCTGATTTTTGTGTAATTTTTATATAAATACTAGTCCCCAGTTTTACAGCTTTCAGATAGCTGTAGAATTCTTCTTGTCTCATCATTGATCCTAGGGATCTCTTCTTTTTCCAAAATATACATAGCAGGGGCTATAAACAAGTCATTGAAATCTGCAAAACTATACTCTCTGTTCCATTTTCTTAGAATAGATGACCAAAATACTACTGATAGAACTTTTCCTTCTGCATCTACTTTCTGACATTCAATGGGAAATTTATTTGTTTGATAATATAGGAAGAGGTGGAGTAGATATGAAGTGTATCTGAAAACTCCTTCTTCTGATAATCTTGACAACTGATAATGCATGTTTTCAGCAATGAATCTAGAAAAATTGAATAGAATGGATGGTGATTGACCAAGGCTTAGAGTTGACAGAAAACCTAGGATAGCCACATCAGTGAATTCATCATTGGTGTATCCTAGTATGAAGGAGGGCATTGAGACAATCTGTCTAGTCTCATCTGGGAAATCAAAGGTGTCAAAAGGAGGATTTAACTTAGGAATATCAACTTGCTTTGGACAAAAAGTCTGGTATATTTTGAATCTAGTATTGAAATCCAAGTCAAGATATAGTTGGGTTAAATCTTCTATTGATAGGGAAGCAAAATTGGGGTCATGATTCATTTGCAGCATGGAATTTATTGAATCTTCAGTGATGTAAAACATGATCTCTTTTTCTTTGTTTACAATGCATCTTTGTTATGGCATATAATAAGCTTGGCATAATTTGATAAAGTCAGGAACTGAATGAGTGAGAGGGACAATATATTTAGGCAGATTGGATTCCCAAACTGGGATATCTTTGTCACCCTTTTCCATTGATTTGCCATAGCACCAATTATAGACATCAAGCAGGTTAAATTCTACATTAGGGTCTAGTTTTCTATAGTCCAGATCAACTAAAGGGCTATTCTCTGGGGAAATGACTGGAGGCTAGACTGGTCTTACCACTTCTGTAGAATTAGCCGTGAGTGCAGTGGTTGGCTTGTCGATTTTGAAGAACTTAGGCTGAGGGATTTTTGCAGAAGACTTCTTTTGAGACTTTGGGCCTCCATTCTTGGGGGTTACTTGTTTCTTTGTCATTTTTAATCTGAACGAAGCAAGCTTAAACGGTTTGCTAAGTTCCTTTATGAGAAACAGCGGTTTCTTGGTGAATTTCTATTGGAGAATGGGGTTTCTGAGCAGGGTTTTGAGAAATGCAAGGGTTTTAAAGCTCATAACGTATATTAGGATCGATTTCAATAGTGAAACAGACCAGGGTCTGGGAAAAACTGTGAGAAAGGGCAATTAGGGATTCCAGGGAAATTTTGACAGAGTTTCCCCTGTAAAATGGACACTTTTATGCAGTTTAATTGGTGTAATTTTGGCAATTATTTGAAAATGACAAGAATTTTTGAAATCTTAGAGGGCAAGCTCGAAGAAAAGTACCTGAAAAACCTGCGAAATTCGGTTGAAGACGTTGCAGAGGTGCTCAGTCTCCAATTCTTCGAAAATGGCTTTTCAGAGGACAATGTAGCACTTTGTAATTGAAATTCAGGGAAACGGGCATCAAAAAATGGCTCTGGTAGGTTGAAAAAGGCTCTGCGCGGTTTCTCAAAGTTTAATGGTGCAAATTCAAAGAAAAGAGGTTTATGGACGCTTGCACCAGTTTAAAAGGAAAACAATGAAATTTTGAATAAAACTTTAAGTTTTAATGTATTGAACCGATGGTGAAACCATAGTTATTAAACTAAGGTTAAGCAGGTAAGGTTTAAGGAATACCACTAGTGGTATTCGCATTGATGAAGGGCGGTAAATGGTATTATGCATTTCGAACGCGATACAATGTGGTTGCGACACGTAAGCGAGAGGTGGTTTGGAAAAACCACCCATTTCGCGCAGCTTTGCCAAAACATTGAACGTTTATTTTTGGAGCGCGAAACTGGATGATCCCGTCGGATTTGGCCTTTGAGAGCGAACGGTCCAGATTAAAAGGAAGGTGCAGGGGATGTTGACTTATCGGGTTAATCGTGGGCCATAGATCTTAGGAATAAAAGAGGAGATCGGACGGTCAAGTTTCTATGCGATGAGGAAGGGATGGGAATGTAATATATTGTCGCGTGGAGTTTTAACCGTTGGATGAAATGAATGGAGGGGATCGGAGGGCTGATATTAACCCCAATAATGAAAGGGATTTGGTAAAACTTCATACAAAAAACAGACTTTTTAATGAGAAAATGATCTGGGGCGGTTTTAAACTGGGATTTAACCAAGGTTAAGACTTGCGGTTAGGGGATATGTATAGGGGATTTAACAAAGGGTTATATTTTGAACCTTGGGTAAAGGTAGTCGGGGAAAAGGTAAGGTTAAGGTTTAGACCTTTGGTTAAGGGACATGGGCGGAAAATATGCAAGGGAAAGAAGTTTATTTTTGCTGAAGTTCAGTTTAGACGAAACTTCAATGATTTTTGATTTAAAACATATGTAATGTATGTTTTAAGCTTTTTCTTCATATTTTATTTATATGGATAATTAAATCAAGAAGATTTAAATACCATAGGGTCGAGATTACATATAAGGATAAACTTTTCGCCAAAGGGGTTATAGGGGGGGGTTTTTTATTTATGCATGTGGGCATAAATAACTTTGGCTTAAGTTATAATAAATGGGTTTTTGGAATTTACTTATAATAAAGGAGTTATATAATAGGAAAAGGTAAATTGTAGGGAATTAATACATAATTTAGAGTTAATATGACAAGGGGACAATGTATATTAAAAAACACATTAATATAACTAAGAAAGTGAAGATTTAAAAATCAAATTTGCATTATAATGACTTCAACACTTAGACTTAGGATAAAATGTGATTTTGAGGGCTTTATGTTTTGAAATGATGTGGGAAGTTAATCAAATGAGGATTAGAGTATATTTTAAGTAAAAATGGATTTTTACTTAGGATTATTCAGGGGAATGAGTGCATGAATGGTAAATGATGTGATTAAAGGATTAATATAGACATTTCACACTTTCAACTGATCAGTCATAGAGCCTTGGGTCTGGTTTTAACAAAAGTCAAGGAAATGTTTTGAGCCTTTCTGACTGATAGTCTAGAATGTTTCATGACTATGGGAAGGGGAAGTTAGTTATTTTACAGCCCATAATGAATGATATTTACATTGAGACTTTTCACCACCTTCTACCTACCCATCTTACCATGCTAACATTTTTTCTTCCTTTTTGATCAGATGCATTTGAGCTAGCAACCTTTTACAAAATTTATTATTTCTGAAAGCAAGTAAAACTAACTAATTCTACACTTATTTCATCCATGAATCCAGATTAAACTGTTGGATTCACTTTAACTACTGAATTTTCATGATTAAACTGTATGAAAATTCTTATTTTCTATCTACAACAATTGAAATTCAAACATGACAAGTCAAGATTAGACTGTTTAACTCATCATGGACTGTGGCATTTATTGACACTCTGCAATAGTCAAAAAGTAAAAATTAGTGGCATTTATGCTTGCACACTTTCATGTTTTATTCATTTTTTCTTTTGGGGTCTTTTATTTTTTCTAAGTCCTTTGATTATTCTCTTAGGAATTTTTACCCTCTTTTTGATTTTTTTATTTTGATTTTTGATTTTTTTAAATTTTTTTACAAATATGTGAATACAACTTGCAGAAGGCAAAGTATGTACAAATTTACAAAATTACCAATAGTCAAGTCAAAATTATGACTCCTATATTATAGGTTGCTAACAGAGCCCCCACCTCCGCCCTTCCTGTGTGTATTATTTTGCTCCACTATATATGCATATACAACCTTTGTAATATATCAAAAGTTTTGACGATATAACAATGTAATTCAGACTTTGTAATATATGTTAATATTTCAAACTTGACCATTGATTCACCAGATATGAAATTCGATCGACCATTGTATTCGGACTTTGACCTTGGTCCACCAAAGGGAGCACATGACAGCCCTTGGTTGTACCACGTGTTCGCCTTTGGTTGGACTATCCCCAACCTTTAAAAAAAATTCAAATTCGACCTTAGGATAGATAAAAATATTTCACCTTCCAAAATTTCCGCCGAATCTTGCAGTGACACTTTTCACAGTGTCATTGGGCGAAAATGACAGAATATTCCCAAAATATCCCTTTTCTTCTGACTGGGCTACCATGTCACCATTCTGTCATGTTCTGCAATTTTTTTAGCTGTTTAGGAAAACAAACAAAAAGTTCTATCTTCCTCATCCAGACTTCATTTTCAATGAAATGAATTGCGCTGGATTCCTGGCCATGAAATCTTCGATTTCGTTCAGCTTCCAATCGATTTCAAGCACTTTAATTTTTGAGCTTTAACACTGAGCACTTGATCATGAAGTTATATTAATTTAGGGTTTTTTTGCCCTAGAAGGAAACCCTCTGTTTATATAAGGGAATTGTATTGTGATTGTGTTTCATTATTCTGAGCGAGATAGAGAGAGGAGTTTGTGTGAGAGTGAAGAGGAAATTACGACATATATGATGTAGGTTGTATCTCTTCATTTTGCTGGATAATATAAAAGGAAGGACTAACTATTTCTCCATGGACATAGCCCAACTTGGGTGAACCACATATATTAGCGACTATGAAGATATGAACATTTACAAAAAATTAAATTAATATGCGAAACAATATTGTTACTAAAAAAATCAATAAAATTGTAATATACTAGAGCAAACTCGTAATCCTGGATAATCATGTATGATGTAAGCACATATGCCATATAACATAAAATTTCTCTTTGTTACGATGGGTCTTGATACATCGTACACATATATCCCTTCCCACAATTCCTTCAATTTATCTACCAATGGTTGTAAGTAGACATCCATATTCTTCACTTTTCTTCTATTAGGGACAATGAGAGCCAACATAAGATGTTCATTCTTCACGGAAAACCATGGGGGTTATTATTAATAATCACTACGACAGGGAAAACAAAATCGTTGGTGTTTTGGATGGAATATGGGTTGACGCCATCCATGACTATGTTGAGTCTTAGACTTCATACTTCATCCTTGAATTTTTTAGGCCATGTATCCTCTATATGCTTCATGGCTATTAAATCTGTTGAGATTTGCATAACTCTTGACTCACTTCTGTGTGAGGCATGCCATCCCTGCAACATAGTTAATTCTTTGCAACGAAAGTCTTTGAATCCTTGGGATTTTAGGCATGTTCCTCAATATCTTATGAGGAGGACCATGTGATTTACCTTTTTTTTTTTTTAATTACAGTACTTGTCATGCCCACATTTCAAACACGTCTATTTTTTGCATATTATCGTCTATATAGAATACAATCATTCAGATATGCATGCTATGATATGTACTCAACACCCAACATTTACAATAACTGCTTTGCCTCTTCGCTGCTACCCGGAAAGAAATTATCATTGGGAAGAACCTTATCTTTGAATATCCTGCAGTTGATGGGGAATATAATTTTACAATGTCAATATTAAACATTCATAAAATCGACCATTTTTAAATTTGATTGTGTGAAAAAATATAAGGAACTTAATCGATCATGCAAGTAAATTACCTCAATATTGTCGAGAAACATGTATTCGACATGCAAAACTTTTCTTTCACATTGTACAACAACATTGTTATCCCCAACTGAGTATACTTTGACTTGCCTCTAGGTCCAAAAAGAGAGGTGGTGGAAGCATATTTCAGGATTTGGAATAAGGTATCAGTGATATGAGCATCATCCCCTAGCTCATCGTTATGGAATGCATCTAACAAAATTGCCTCCATGGCAGTCATATCCCATAAGTAATCATCCATACCTTCCTCCATTTGATTTTCTCCTACATTTCCAACTTGTGATGAAGAATTACTATTGTTGTAGTCATTCATAATTGGTGAATTTGAACATAGTGGGATTTGAATAGGTGGTTGATTCATCCATTCTTTGTATGCTTCATCTTCGATTATTTCTCTTAATGCAACCTTCTCTCGAGTTGACATTGTAGTGGGGTGCTGTGGAAGATGGTAGGTGGTGTTTGGGAAAATTATAAATTTATAATTTGACACACATTAATTATCAACCAAGGGTAATCATAATCTTGTGAGGTGCAATGCAAAATATATGCAAGTTGACACTTTACTGCATGAAAGCTACAGAAAATTTCTAATCGCTCTTCTCTCTCTCAGCACTTAGCAGCAAAGGCTATGGAGTGGATCAATCATCCCTCCACAACACTTAATATTTCTAATGCAGATCAAGAAAATATATAATATCAATGAACAACAAGTAAACCGACTCATTCCCAATCGTTCACAATGTACATTGAAACCTGAAATGCATAACTCAAACTCTACCATTGATCATTAAACATGCGCTGCTATAACCAGTAAAGAGAAATAGGAATTGTGCAAACAATATCTGCTAATACATAAAATAAAAATTAAATGAATACAAATCCACAACTAATTGGAGTTGCGAGTAAAGGGGCCCTCCCTTACTCACAACCCGTTAACTATTAAAGGAGCTTACAAAGAAATATCAATAGAACATCAAAATTTATATTAATATGGAAAATGAATACATCATTACAGAAGTCCGATACATTTGGCATCCCCTTACAAATCAAATGTAATTGCCTTTATAAAAGTGCATGGGAAGAGACTCTGCCCAAATTAAGACAAGACTAAATTATTACAGCTGTTTGCTGAAAAAAACTGGAAAATATAGTAAATCTACATCCTGGGTTTGATCCATGACTGAAAGCATGGATCAAACTAACTTTGTTTTATTGCTGGAGCTGTTTTCCTAATTTTGTCGGAGATGAAAGAAATAATGATCTGGTTAGATTCAAAGGCTATTCTGGAGCAACCAATAGGATATCATCCATGTAGATGGATTTTCTAGCAAAACCCATGTTCCTGTTCTTTTTATGGCTGAACGGAACATACCTAACAGTCGCGTTCTCTGCAAGAAATCGACGTTGCTACAGCAAATCAACGCTTCTACAGGAAATCACTGATCTTCTGCAGGAAATTGTGAAACTTCCCCAAAAGACGGTTTGTTTGCATGAAATTTGATTAGTACCCTCAAAGTTTTATATAAGTTAATTAGGTAGCATTTAACCTCAAAATACTTGAGAATAAAATGAAATGATACATTTGGAGTCATTTTCATACCTTAGAGTCCACAACACCCTTCTAGTCAAAACGAGGTATTAAATGGAAAAAAGAGGGTAATTGGAGATAAAAAAGAGTTCTGAAGGGGAAAGAAAAGCCTTAGAAGTGTTGTAAAAAATGGCCAAAATATAGGCTCAACATCTCCCCAAACCTAACATCTTGCATGTCCCTATGCAAGAAAAACTGTTGTAGCTTCAAAAAGAAAATTTAGTTTTCGCCTTGTGCTGCAGCCAGTGTAGCCAGATGATCCAATTGTGCTCTACTGACTCAACCTTTTGATCCATGTTCTTGTATTCCTCGTTCTTCTTCTGCAAATGGTCTATTTGGGCCTAGTTATTTTTCATTATTATGCACGCCTTTTGATGCTTTGTCTTCCATTCATCCAATTCCTTCTGAAGGCGCAGGCGATTTTCTTTTAGAGTCTCAGTCTCCCTCCGAAGAACTCTTTCAGACACATTAATCTCAGTTATAGTCTCCTTAAGCTCCTTACGTGACTTATTTTTATTTGAAGTTCCTTCATCTCCTTATTGTCTTGAGAGGAATGAGGAAGGCTCTGTTCCTCTCGTTCTTGAAAGTCTTCCATCGTTTTATCTATGCTTTCCTGAAACTGTTGGGTTTGAAAGGATGTGCCCTCCTCATTATAAATGAACTTGGTCATTTCAACCTGTATTTTCTTCCCTTTAGATACTCCTAGGGGTTTCTAAACCTTTCAAGTAGCCTTTGTTTGTTGTACCCCAACATCTTCACTTTCCTTCGTAATCGACTTAGCAGCCTGGCTTCTAGTGAAACGCCTGACAGGAGCAGTGGCACCCAGTGATGGCTTTGACCTCTTTCCCACAGTATCCCTGATCACCAAGATGCCCTATTCTTCCTTACCTTCTTCTTTTGGCTGGTCACGAGTCTGAGGTTTCTTCTTTTGTCTCTCTTTCGGGTCTACCTCCCACGTCTTTGGTAAATAGGGCACTTCCTCATCATCCAAAAAATAATTTTCCACTAAAAATTATTCCCAAGTCTTGTTCTGCTTCCTTAAAGCCTCTATCATAATAATTTTGACAAGGCCATGGTGGTAGATGTTTTCCTCTATGTTTTCTTCCCTCTCCTGAGCGGAAGTGGCCATTTTCAACAAAGACATCCTCAAGTAATATGGTAGGTTCAGAGGTTTATCTCAAAAATTAATAAGGAGCCAAATATGAAACAAAAAAAGCAATCCAAATTGATCTTCACAGGTAATATATTTCTACAGGAGAAAAAGAAGATGTTGATACTTCGAAGATAGTATTGCAGAATCCCTTTGCCCAGTCTAGATTTTCATTCTCCTTCCTCAGGAAAGGTGCACATATTTCCTTGTTAAATTGTTGGTTTTTGAACCAATTTTCTCCTTCCCGCAGAATCTAACAAGCTTGAGCCACCAAGTCTTCAGTCAATTTAAAATTTATGTTACCCACTTGCGCCCGATCTCCATTCAAATTCATGGAAAAGGACTTGGCCACTTCAGAATTATCCCCGTCAAATTTTAGAAACAACGTCAGCCACCACGCCTTCTCCAATCTCTTCTTGCTCCGTGGATGTGTGTGCAACAATGCTAGACCTTGTGGTTCAAACCGGATGAACGACTGCATGTTTGACATACACTAAGAGTAGGGGAGAGAAGAGTTCGATTCAACCTTTCAATGTCCTTCAAGGCTATGCAGTGTATTTCAAAATCGATAGAGTGAAAATGGCTTAATTATGAAAGGAAATGTGTAATAAGGCAAGCTCGTATGACGCAAAACGTGATCATGATTACAATCAGGATTCGTTCTGCAGAATGTGCATTAGAGAAATGACCATCGTACACATCAAGGTAATTATCGGGAATGGGAACTCATATTATGGAATAAAACGACTCATAGCCACCTTATTAAGTAAGGATGACTATGACTCGTAATGATGAAAATTAATAAAACTCATACCATTACTTTTTACCTCAAGTACTTGACGTCAAACGTACCTTTTCAACTTACCGTCCGACCGTTGGGTACCTGAAGATGACACACGCCCTTGCCTTGCAATGATGAATCGCTTTGAAACCCATATCATGTACGAGATCATGAAATATCATGGTTTTGATTAACTTTGAGGACTTCAATAATCAAATTAATGCTTGTCAGATTCTTGAAGATGTGTACTGGAATAGTATATCGGGAGTACAACAACCAATACTCTATCGCAGGAAATTATTCTGCAGGCATTCGTGACTTCTGTAGGAAATAAAAAAATGCCTATGAAGGAATTCCACTATATTTCTAACAAAATGATAATGCAAATTTCCTTCAATTGTCGTTGTTATAAGTTGCTACCTCATTTATTTCTAACTGGTCTTGATTTGTATGCCGAAAAATTCTTGAACTCCACCTTTCCCTATCCTTGTACAGTTCATTGCTACATGAATAAAGGTGTTGAAGCTGAATGTGCAGTGATCTCATTGGATTACCAGTCATTAAGATTAACTGTTAACCAACACGAGGTCCATCACCAATAATGAAAGTGAGAACCAAGGTACAACCGATGCATCCTAGAAAGTGTGAATAGATAAGTTGTGGTTGAACCCCCTGTAGTATCCAACAGTCAAGGAGCCTTGATGAACATCCATTACTATATGTGAGATACACTGTCATTGATGTATACAGGCTTCAAGGCATCACATATCTCTGATCTTGTACCCATATAATGTGTTGATGTCGATGGGCTAATATTGTTCGAAGGAGGGCCTTAAGAGATCCCACATCAGTCCAATGCGAGAAAATACAATATTTAAAAACAAAATTTATTTGGGGACCCCTAAGGATCCACTTTCCTGTGGTTTTAACGAGCCCAAGACAATTTATGCTCACCATATTTCAATTTTAAAGAGTCTGAAATACTGAAAAAAGAAAACTCCAATTGGGTTCCTTATCGTAATTAGTCTACTGGAATCGGAAAAGGGATAAAACTATATCCAATAGACACTAATATCATGGTTTACTAAGGATGAGAAGGAACAAAGTAAGCACAATTTATTATGGCAGAAAATCAAGAAGAGGTAATGAAAGGAATAAACCTCTTTCCCACCATTTCCAACTCTTTCTTATTCACAATCTCTTCCAAAAATTCCTCCTTAGAATGGGGCCTCTCATACAACTTGAGTCTATGCCCGTTTTCCAAGAAGGTGCAATTTTCATCATCTATTGTTTTGAATCAAACATATCCATTATCAAATACTTTCTCAATTTCATAGGGACCAAGCCAATGCATGTTAAATTTCCCTTTAAAATTCTTAAATTTTGAATCAAACAACAATGCCCAGTCTCCTTCTTTGAACTTCTTCTTCTTAATGTATCTGTCGTGCCATTTATCCCTTTGTTGCTGGATCAGGTCAGTATGCTGAAAAACATCCTGCCTAATCTCGTCTAGTTAATTAAGTTGTAGGATTCTCTGCTATTGTGCTTCAGTGAGATCTATGCCCAAATCTGTTGTCATTTTAAAAGTTTTGATCTGAAATTCAATTGGAAAGAAGACTTGTTTTCCATACACCAACTCATACAGAGAGAAGCCGATAATGTTTCTCCATCTGATTTTATAGGCCCATAAGGCCTCGGGAAGTCGATCAGAGCAATTTATTTTTATGTAATTTCACTGTCTTAGTCAGGATTGTCTCCAACACCTTATTTGTTGATTCCACCTGCCCATTAGCCTGTGGATGATAAGTGGTGGAATTTCGATGAGTGATTTGAAATTTCTGCACAATTCCCTGCACAAGCTTTGATACAAACTAAGTACGCCGGTCAGTAACAATTTCCCTTGGTACCCAAAATATTATAAAATATCATAAAAAAAAAGAAAATCTACCACTACTTTCTCCGTGGCTCTGGGCACTGCTCTCGCTTCCACCCACTTTGTAACATAATCAGTACAAACTAAAATATAATTCTTACCTTTGGACATGGGATTAATGGGGCCCACAAAGTCAAGATCACACCTCTAAAATGGTTCTATGAGAACTTGTGGCTGCAAAGGCATTTCATCGGCTTGAACAAGTCACCCTATTCTTTGGCAGCTATCACATTTACGGACATGATCCTTTGCATCTTTGAAAAGAATTGGCCAATAATAACCTGAGCAGAGGATCTTATAGGTTGTCTTCTTGTCTTCAAAGTGTCCTCCAAAGGGTTCATCGTTTCAAGCTCTCAAGATATAATATATCTCGTCCTCTCTGACACACCTGCGAATAATCAAATCAGGTCGAGTGAAAAAGAGGTCCCCTTTTATCCAAGAGTAATCAATTTTTTTTCTAATAATTCTCTTTTGTTCTGATTATATGAGAAGTAACGTGGTAACTTTCCTGTAGCAAGATAATTGGCCATATCTGCAAACCTAGGTGAATTGACATAAATGGAAAACAAATTCTCATCTCGAAAGCTATCATTAACATGAACATCCTCATCTTCATGGTTGAGCCTAGAAAGGAAATCAAGTACCTGATTCTCTTTTCCCAACCTATCCAATACTGTGATGTCAAATTCGTGCAACAACAAAAACCATCTAGTAATCCTGCCATTAGTAACTGGTTTATTCATGAGGTATCAAAGAGCTGAATGATCGATATGTACAAAAACTTCGTAGCCATTGATGTAATGTATAAACTTATTAATAATGTAAATCACAACAAGGAATTCTTTCTCAGTTAAAATATAATTTAATTCAGTAGGAGTTAAATTTTCACTAACAAAATAAATAGAGTGGATTACGAGATTTTACTTTTGGCCAAATACTGCTCCTATAGTTGAATCAGAGGCATCATTGGAAATATGAAATCGAAATTTCTAATCTGGTCCTCTTAAAACAGGTGCTGAGGAAAGCTTATCCTTGAGTGTATCGAATACAATTTGACATTCATCATTCCAACAAAATTCAGATTCTTTTGTCAATAGTTTAAATAGTGGCAAGGCTACTGAAGCGAACAAAGTTCCTTCTCAAGCTTAAATACTCCAGAACACTTGGAATACAAAGATATCCATGATGATACAAATATTATATTATAAAAGATATGAGATTAGATGATTGAATGTTACAAATGAGGCCTGCTAATATACCTACGCAGGTGCCTCTTCACGAAAGGTCATGTCTTATTAGACATGACCTTTCAGCCTAATTACTAATTAACTAATTTATCATTTATTTACATTATTTATTCATTACATTGCCTTCCCCTCAAAAAGCTTTGTCCTCAAAGCTTGTCGATGAAAGGCCTCGATTTCTTTTCCTGCTATGAACATCTTCTTGTCTTAGGGCATTCATCCTTGTCAATACAAGTTGATATGATCCTCTAAGTGACAAACAAAACTGTCGCACTGAGAACGAATCGGACCAACCTAAATCAATCTTCTGTGGAATCTTACGATGACTGGAAATTGGTGATGATTCGTTAGTATTCTTCAGACTATCAACTTGTTTCTGTTCTGAATACATAGCTCGACTGAGTTGTTTGCTCCCGTGATTTGGATGTCGATAGGGAAATTTTTTGGTTTGACTTTGATTTTCTTTTGGTGAGGATGTTATTGAGTAGGTTACAGAATCTTCACTTAGAATTCTCCTCGTTTGAACTGCAACATCGAAGTTTATATCCTTTGCAACTTTCCTGTCTTCTTCCTTAGTTGTGACATTTACTGGATCAATGTTCGTTTTTCCTGCAACTTGAACTTCTACATTTGTCGGTTTTGACGACTCTTTGTCGACAAGTTATTGCACCTTGTTTTCCAACGACTTCTTATCCTTCTTCAATTTCTTAATTTGTGTTAGCAATTTTTCGTTGTGGTCCTTGAGGTGAGAAATTTCTTCATTCTTGTTAGTTTTGATTTTGTCAATGCCCTTTTGCATATTTTGGATCACCTTTTTACTTTCTTGAGAAATTACTTTTGAAATTTCTTGAATGCCTTCAGGTGTCACTGAATTTGGCTTTAAGTTGACGTCCTGTAGCGTTATTTTCTTCTTTTTGTAGGAGAATGTTAAAAACTTCTTTTTTTGTGTTAAGGACGAATGACCCTAGTGATTCCATCTAGAGCGAACCCAGAATTATATCACTATTGTTACAACGTAAGGTTTTAACGGTAAATTGCGAGACCAAGGAATACTCCCCAATACTTAGGTGTAGATTCCTTATGTCGTATTGTTTTTCATTTTCGTGAAATGAATTTGTTTTCGTTATATTTGATTCGGGGATCACTAATTTGTTAGCACATTTAGTACTAACATAATTATTCTCTTGATTAAGATCGATAGATATGAGAACTTCCTTTCTTGCAAGTGACCCTTTGATTCTAATTAGCGCATGGAAAAACATACTATAATTTTCAGGAAATCTTCCTTCTTTCCTTTCTGAATTAGATTCAATTTCCTTTTGATCAATGATTGATTCCATTTTGTCTGTTGAATTGAGTTTTTAGGGTTTTTAAGGTAACCCTTCCTAACTTTCTCTTCTTCTTTTTAATGAAGTTATTATTCCTTCATTTATTATAATTATTATTATTTTTTTAATAATTTAATTAATTAAATAATTTTAATTAATTAAATTAATTAATATATATATATATATATTCTTTTAACAATTGATTTTTTTTAACTCTTTTTTTTGTTGAAAGGTTACAACCCCGGTGAAGTGTGGCTATTCACATATATTCACCTATAAAATATATATCCACTTATGTGTATTTGACTCAGTTAATGTTCTCCACGTAAAAGTAAACTTACCATTCACACAGAGATTTTTTATTCCTTTACTTCTTATTTTACCTTGAAAATACCATGGGCAATTACCATGGGCTTCCAAAACCTTGAGCTTGTAAACCACTGAAAGAATAATCAAAATAACCTTACCTACTCTTCCTTCTTTGTTTTTCATTTTTATTTTTAAATTGTATTGGTATGTACGTATATGTACTTCTTTATATATATCTCTTTTTTTGTTTTTTTTTTTGGTTTTACTTATATATATATATATATTTTGACTATACATATATTGATTTTGCTTCTTTTTTTCAAAAATTTCCCTTTTTCTTCTTCAAATTCTTAATTTTGGCCAAAGGCCTACTGGTGAAATTTCTTCAAATTTTTAATTTTGGCCAAAGGCCAACTGGTGAAATTTCTTCAAATTTTTAATTCTGGCCAAAGGCATATATGTGAAAATGGAGAAACTCCAAGACTGGTAGCGAAACGCTTCGACGGTAACAATGTTGACAAATTTTTGATGGCCAAAGGCCTCAACCGAGGAGCGTAGCTCTGTGCAGCGATGAGCGGCCAGAAGATCGAACTGCTTTGATACCAAATGAAGCGAACAAAGTTCCTTCTCAAGTTTAAATACTCTAGAACACTTGGAATACAAACATATCCATGAGGATACAAATATTATATTATAAAAGATATGAGATTAGATGATTGAATGTTACAAATGAGGCCTGCTTATATACCTACACAGGTGCCTCTTCACGAAAGGTCATGTCTTATCAAACATGACCTTTCAGCCTAATTACTAATGAACTAATTTATCATTTATTTACATTATTTATTCATTACAACTACCTTGGTAAAATTTTGAGTAAAACTTCTATAATAACCTGCATGTCCAAGGAAACTTCAGAATCCATTTTGACTGGTTGGTGGAGGCATATTAACAATCACTTCGATCTTTGCCGGATCAACTTTAATTCCTCCAGCAGAAACATGATGACCCAAAATAATTCCTTCTATCATGATCATAAAAAACTTTTCATTTCTTAATGAAATATTGATATCTCTACGTATTTGCAAAACATTTCTAAGATTAAGTAAAGACTATTCAAAAGTATCACCCATTATTGTGAAATCATCCATGTAAACTTCTTTGCAATGATGTAAAATATCAGAGAAAGTACCAAGTATCGCCATTTGAAATGTAGCTGGTGCATTGCATAGACCAAATGGTAATACCTTGTATGCGTAAGTACCCCATGGAAATGTTAATTTTGTTTTATCTTGGTCCTATGGAGCTATTATGATTTGGTTGTACTTGCTGATCCCATATAATAAATAAACGTACTTCTTTCCTGCCAAGGTGTCCAACACTTGATCTATAAAAGTCAAGGGAAAATATTTTAATGTGGCTTTATTTAGTTCCTTGTAATCTACACATACTCACCATTTTCCATTCTTCTTAGGGACAATAACCATTGGAGATACCCACTGGCTGTCTGAAATAGGATAAATGAACCCTACGTTTAATAGCTTCTGAATATCATCTTTTACAATTTCTCTTGAGGCAAGATTCATTCTTCCTTGTGGTTGCCACACGGGCTTGACATTTCCTTCTATATAAATATGATGAATGCAAGTGTCTGAGTGAATACCCCTCATATCCATATATTCCAAAGAAAATGTATCAGAAAAGTCTTTCAATGTATGACTTAATTGATTTTCCTGTTCATGAGTTAAGGCATAATTGATATATATTTTTTTTTTTTCTGGGAAAGATCTCAATTACCTTGCCTCTACATTCGGTCATTGAATATGCAGGAAATACAGATAGAAGGGTTGAATTTAATTTAGCTGCTATAATATGTTCTTGGAAGCTCTGCTCTAGTATATCAACAATGACATCCGTCTCATGACTTGATTGTCCTTCTGAATGCTGAGAAAAATAAGGATTTGAAATATATCAATTAATTAGATTTTCCTCAGTGATTTATTTAAGGCTCATAGCTTGGGCTACTGTCAACATTGGGTGGATAATTCTGAATTATGTTCTTCATCAACCTAAGGGGTAATTTCTGATTTTAGGAGGGGCTTAGCAGGGGGATATATATTGATGTGTTAGTTTCAACCCCATGAGTGATGGTCATGTTGTTTGACCTACAGCTAATGAAGGCATCCGCTGTGGCCAACCAAGGTCTACCCAATATCAAAGGGTGCCCTCCCAAACTAGTCTTAGGCCGAAGAGCATAAAAATCTACAGGATATTCCCAGGAATCTAATGAAATGACAATGTCTTCCAATACACCTTCTAGCTTGACCTTAGATCTGCCTGCTAATTCTAACACAATAGGGGTAGGAAGAAAGTTAAATGATCCTATATGGGACGATGTTTCCATCGTCATTACATTAATGGCTGCACCTAAATCAATTAAAGTATTTCTTATTGGATATCCATTGATGAAGGCGGTAACCACAAGGATTCTCGGGTCTGCATATTTTTCAGTGGAAAATCTAGTAGACATAAGGCTTGCAAGTTTTCCACCTACTTGGATTGTAGAGGGTTCTTTATTTTGTCTCCCTGGCTTTTTGGTGCATAGTTCCGTAGCTGTTTTAGCGTAAATGGGAATGTCCCTGATTTCTTGCAGTAAAGGAATCTTGATGCATACATTTTTTAGTTTTGACACTAGATCAAACTTAGGTTGTTTCGTTATTTCTTTCATCTCCAACCTCTTTGGAAAAGGAGGTTGGACAATTTTAGATGAGGAAGGTTCATGTGAATTTAAAATGTTTGTTCCGTTATTCCCTGTATGTTTTCTATTTCAGGTGTATCAGGGGTATCTTCCTCTATAATCTCTTCAATTTTTCCTGGTTGGGTCACCACTTTTCTTGAATTAAGTTTAATTTCTTGTAGAGACGTAGGAAATTCCTGCAGTAAAGGTACATATATTTCTTGCAGAGGCTGAGGTGCGATATAATAGGTAGGATAAGTGGGATAAGTAGGATAATCAACCACTCCAATGTTGTGAGTAGGTTGGACAACTTTATTATTGGGATTGGATACTGGATGGGCATAAAGTTGTGTGGGACGTGGTTGATTTGGTGGGGCAGGTAACTAAAGTTGTGGTGAATAAAATTTTTGAGGGGGGTAATTTGGTGCAACAGGGTAAGACAAATTCCCCACCAAGGTTGTTGTGGGGGCCAAGGCTGCTAGGGAATTGGAATATTCCACATCTGATTCTGGGTATAAGGAAATTGAAAATGTTGCTGTGACATACCTGGAGGATGTGGTTGCCATGGCATTTGAGGTACCATTGCATAAAGTGTACTGAAAACTTCCTGATATGCTAAGTATGTTGCTTTAACCTCTAGAAGAGAAGGACATTTATCAGCATAATGATCAACTTTGCAAAGTTGACATACCTCTATGTTGTGTGCAGGACACTCCCTCAAGGGATGTTTCTTCCTACATTTGGAGCAGAACACAACCATGACCTTTTCCATTTCCTCCTGTTTCTTATTAGCCTGCAAGACATCCAAATGTGAGGTCAAAGTACTAAGAATATATGTCTTAAAATTTTCAAATAAATTACCCATTTCAGCTCTGGTTACCCCAACCCAAGCAACTAGATTAATGATACTTGAAGAAGTATCCCTTGGTCCTCTCCGACCTTATAATTTCCCCTTGAATACCGTCGACACAACTCGCACACATCATCATAACTCAATTTTGATATATCACCTACTCCAGTCAAGTTCAAAAAATCTAAAAATTCTGGTTTTATTGCCCTTAGCAAAATTGTCCTCAAGGTTTCCTTGCTTAGCTAGTTCATCTTGGATCTTTGTAGATTGTACTGAAATATTTCCACGATGTCCTCTAGGCTTACCCCCTCATTCTGGACATGCCAAATATTTCCTCTCTAATGTACCTGGTTTTACAATAATATTGATACTTTTTCAAAAATGTCTTCTTCATGTCATCCCATGTTGAAATGGAATTTGCACTGAATCCCATAAACCATTTTAGAGATGCATCTTTTAATGTGGTAGGAAACAACTTTAAATTTTGAGCATTTGAAAAATAATCGTAGCTCCTACACAATACATCAAACTCAAATAAGAATGCATATGGATCTTCACTTGAAGTACCACGGAAATTTGGTAAGGGAGAGGGAGGAATGTTTTTCATCTGATTGGTTCCAGCCCATTCTATGATAGTAAATTCAAATGTAGATAATTCCTCTTCCTTCTCATGATAGTCCTCATCAATAGTAGTACCAGTACCCTCTGGATGAGCCATATCAGACCAGGAGAGAGTGGGACCGTCGTAAGCTACAAATCCTTCAGAGTTAGTGGTTTGAAACTCTGGTTCTTGAATAGGATTGATGAGGAATTCCTCTTCAGGCTGACCACTGAGCAGAGATTTTGTCCTCCTAGTAAGTGGAGATTATAGATGAGCAACAACAAAATATTCTTTGATAGAAGAATTTGTTGTAGGATTATTGATCTGCTCAGGATCAACTATCGAACTCTTTTCAAAACTGCAAATATTTGGTTTAGATTCCTCTGTCTCCTTTGCCTTTTTCTTTACAGACTTCCCTTTCTTCAATTTACTTGGCAGTTTATTAGTGGATGAAGTGGTTCTCACACCACCACTACAAAAATTTGAAAATATTGTTCTAGTATATTGGCCCTTATTCCTATTCATACATTATGAATAAAAAATCAAAACTTCTACTTACCAAACAATAAGGACATGTCTTTGGTGAATTCTGATATTCGCAGGTGCGTAGGCATTACCCCACGTCTTACCACTTCGACTCCCCCTGTCCTGAAAAAATTAAAATAAATCACACTAAAACACATTTAGTATCATCCCTTAGCACCTCCTCGACAACGACACAAAAATGTTTGGGAAAATTATAACTTTATAATTTGACAGGCATAATTATCAACCAGGGGTAATCGTAATTTTGTGAGGTGCAATGCAAAATATATGTAGGTTGACACTTTAGTGCATGAAATCCACACACAACTCTTAAGCTCTCTTCTCTCTCTCAACACTTAGAAGCAAAGACTATGGAGTGAATCAATCATCCCTCTACAACACTTAAGATTGCTGATGCAGATTAAGAAAAGATATAAGATCAATCAACAACAAGTAAACCAACTCATTCCCAATCATTCACAATGTACAATGAAACATGAAATGCATAACTAAAACACATTCATGAAACAAACTCTACTATTGATCATTAAATAGGCGCTGCTATAACCAGTAAAGAGAAATAGGAATTGGGTAGATAATTTCTGCTAATAAATAAAAGACAAATTAAATGAATACAAATCCACAACTACTTGGAGTTGTGAGTAAAGGGGGCCCTCCTTTACTCACAACCCCTTAACTTAAAGGAGCTTACAAAGAAATATCAACAGAACGTCAAACTTTATATTAATATGGAAAATTATTACAACATTACAGAACTCTGATACATCGGGCATCCCCTTACAAATCAAATGTAATTGTCTTTATACAAGTGCATGGGTAGAGACTTTGTCCAAATTAAGAAAATACTAAAATATTACAACTATTTGCTGAAACAAACTGGAAAATATAGTAAATCGACATCCTGGGTTTGATCCATGATTGAAAGCATGGATCAAACTAATTTCGTTGGATCGCTGGAGCTATTTTCCTAATTCATCCGGAGATGAAATGAATAATGATCTGGGCAGTCTCGAAGGCTATTATGGAGCATCTAATAGGATAACATCCATGTAGATGGATTTTCTAGAAAAACCCATGTTCCTGTTTTTTTTATGGCTGACTGGAACATACCTAACCACCGCGGTCTCCGCAGGAAATCGACGCTTCTACACGAAATCGTTGATCTTCTGCAGGAATTCGCGGAACTGTCCCAAAAGACAATTGGTCTGCATGAAATTCGATTAGTACCCTCAAAGTTGTAGATAAATTAATTAGGTAGAATTTAACCTCGAAATACTTAAGAATAAAATGAAATTATACATTTGAAGTCATTTGCATACCTTAGAGTCCACAACACCCTTCTAGTCAAAACAAGGTATTAAATGGAAAAAAGAGGGTAATTGGAGATCAAAAAGAGTTATGAAGGGGAAAGCAAAGCCTTAGAAGTGTTGTAAAAAACAACCAAAATCTAGGCTCAATAGGTGTGTTGCTTATCATCACTAGAATCCTAAATTCAAAAAATATTGAACGCCATTAATACAATATCAATGATATTAATAAACACATCAATGCAATTGGTTTGTTCAAATTACATTATACCAAATAATTATTACCAGTGTTGATCCATGATCACGTCTAGTCTGTTAATCGTTGCTTTCATTATTATATAACGCACCAACGCGACTCTTTCAAATAACACAGTTAAATCATTTCGGTGTGTTTAACCTTACAAATCGCACCGTAATAATTTAAAATGATTTTTAAAAATTATTTTTTCATGACGGTGCACTTGAACAATGGAGTGGTGTTGGAGGTTAATGAAAGGGGGAAAATATTTTACATAATTATGAGGGATCTAGTGGAATGAACATATAGACTTAATTTCCACTTACAACATAAAAATCAATCCAATGATTCTAAGAACTAAATTATATCTAAACTACAAGGCGTATTTCTACAGCAATGGTCAATGAGACAAGTTAGACTTAAAATAAAAAAAGCATACAACAACAACAAAAAATCATTCAAAAGGTAATATTCCTAATTGTATAAAATGATTTTCTATAATTATATGTATATATTACTACAAACCATTAATTTATTAATATCGATTTTGTTATATTTACTTTTCATATATCATTATAAAAATATTTTATTATTTTTTTTTCCAGGAAGATTAGGAAAATCCCAAATGATCAAATGCGTTGATATGTGAAACATGCTAGTAGGATTGTCTAAAAAAGTGTACAACGAGATGATCAAAGAAATGGACATAATTGCATCACAAGAGGAGCCATCTCAACAACAACATGCTTCAAATGTATGTAATCATGATTGACCGTGTACATATAAAAAATAATTTAGCATTAAATATTTATTTTTAAGTATTTTATTGCAGAAAATAAAGTAAGATGGAACTCATTCAACACATAAAACAAGACGAAAAGGAAGAAAAGGGTCGATTTCAAAGTTTGTGAGTAATTGTTAATATTTCCTTTTAACAACTCAAGGTTTCATTTTTTGTATATTTTAAGTTTTTTTACAACAACCATCCTTGAATGTCTTCAAATAGGTGCTAACATACAAATAAGATTCATCTAAAGAATAGATTGACAATGGTTTAAATAAGGGTTGTGAGTATATGTTGGCATATCAAAAATTAATTGTGGAATTTGTAAGTATCTATAGTGTTTTATTTCTCCGATTTTATAATTGATATAATAAAAAAAAACTTTATATTAAATCTATGATTTATAATGGAGTTTAAAACATGCAGGAAACATATTATGGAACTATGCCAACAAAAGGCTTGTTGCAAGAAGGCATGAGAGTTGGTTTTGAAACCATGTGCACAGTTTATGAGTCACTTCTTGCCGTGGTACATTGATATTCAATTTAAATTGATGTATATTATTTATTTCAATTTTCATTATTCTCACCAACGTATATACACTCATTACACTTTATTTTTATGTTTGCAGATGGAACTGCAAGATCAAGAAGAAAAAAACATTCGATGCAATAAAAAAAGCATTCTTCCAAAAAACCAAAGTGATGGAAGTATCTCGAGCAGTGAAAACAGTTCCAACAAAGAATGATGATTGATTTGGATATCATTGCAATGTTTCATGTGTGTTATATTATTTCCATGGCTAGTCGCATGCGCGAGGGGGTTAGAGGGAGGGCGACTGCCCCCTTGTCGGGGGGCGGTAGCCCCCCTACACGGGGTCTGGGACAACGCTCTGAGAAGTTTTTTTGGACCCTATTATAGGTGGGCGGACCTACCTATGGTTTTGTGCATGAGTTTTTCACATGGTTTTGGGCATGATGGTTTTATTCCCATGTTATTTTGTAGATTTGGTCAAGGGAACTATGGTTATGTTCTAATCCAGAGTTAATGGATTGAGGTTTATGAATGCTTCAACACACACACACACACACACACACACACACACACACACACATATTATAACATTGAAATTAATACAACGAAAAATCAATCTCGTAGTCTCGGTTTTTGGATCCAGGGGAAAATCTCTGTGTATATTTTTTTATGTTCTCGCCATTGTTTATTTTTATGTTTTAAGAATTCGTTTGCAGGTAATTGTGTGTGAAAATCATACATTTTGTTTTATGTAATGGACATAGTATCCCAATTGAAATACAAGGGGTTACCAATAAGAGCCTATTATTGATATATAATAAAATACATTTTAATTTACTCTATTGTGTTATCTAATGTCGCTGTGAAATGTTACACCACTTATTAAATATATGGATGATTAAATATTATAATGAAGAGATGCAAAATATGATAATATAACAAATTAATCCAAACATAATATACAAATGCACTAATCAAATTTTAATTTTTATGAATCCTTTTATAAGATATATGTTGATTTTTTGATGAGTAACGGATTTAAAAAATTACAATAATTTGACTGACACATGTCAATCTTTCCAAAAAAGAGAAAATCTCATTCAAAAAACCGTTGTGTCTATAACATTGAAAAAAACTGGTACGTTGTGTTATATAAAAGCACCGTGAAGACATATTTTTGCATGCCCCGTGCCTTTTAAGAAAAAAAGAGCACCGATGTGTTTATCACTTAAAGCAACAAACCTATTTGAGATTAATTCCCCAGTGCATTGTAATTCTTAACACACCAATGCTTTCATATAACTAACTCCCTGGTCCTACAAAATATTATTTTGAGTCCGGTGCTTTATGAAAAACTAACAACATCAGTAATTTTGTATAACTAACACATCGAGGCCTAACAATACATATCGACGCTGCAAGATTAAAAAAAACATCAACACAACAATTATTTTTTGCATGCCTCAACATGTTTCCTTAGAAGAATGCCCCATAGTTTTTTGTCTCGTAGCACCGATACTGTATAGATTATGCATCTGTTCTCTTTGCATTCAATGTATTAGTGCTTTTACTTATGTATGTAGCCTAGTGATTTTATGTATTTAGTGCATTGGTGCTACTTGTTCCATTAAGCACAAAAAAAAAATCCGCTCGAACCCTGGGCCACCCAAATTTTTTTAATTGTAATGAAGTTTTGTTAAAACCTCTACTATCCCAAACATATGTTTTAGCGGATGTTTTTTTGACAAATTTTTCCAATTTTATAACACTAAAAACCTTCGTTAGAATTGGTGAGCCCTGGTATTGCACTAAGAGTGCTGCAACTCCCAAGAGCTGCCCTACTTTACTTTATCAACCTGGGGTTCATACAAACTTGGAGGTGACAGTGCTATATACACAAAATATGCATTCTATTCATGTCATCCTCTTTTTCTTTACAAAATGGTGCTATTTCCAAGGTTTCTCAGTGAAGTCTGTCACACTTCAATGAAACTACACTAAGTTGCAGAAAGGAAATGACAGAAAGGAAACTAAATTAAATTGTTGAAAAGAGATGACAGGAAGGAAACCAATCTAAATTGCTGAAAAGAAATGGCAGAAAGGAAACTAAATTAAATTGCAAAATGAAACTAATTTAAATTGCAGAAAGGAAACTAAATTAAACCGCAGTTAACTTGGCCAATCGGCTAAACACACTCCTCTTATCCTATGATCTATCTACCATGCTTCTAACCATGCAACTATTCATGATCTAATTCTAACTGAAAAAGTGTTGATTGCAGTTCAGAGGAAAAAGGGCTAAAGAGGTTAATGTAGGGCTTACACACATGAAACAAGGCTTAGAAGTGAAAGGATGGGTTTAAACCTTATAAAACCTTATTATAGCATAGAAAAGGGCTTTGGAGCAGAATGTATTGAAAAGTGCGATGGCGGAGATGTGATGGAGGAAAAAGTTGCGATATGCGATATCGCAATCAAAATATCGATAAATTAAAGGGATAGAGGAAATGTTGTTTAGGAGCAGGAGCGAAATACGAAGTGTGATTTGTGGAAAGGTAAAATCTACAAGATGCGATTGCAATAGGGATGACGTGGCAGTGGGATCGGCGGCAGAGCGGAATCGCAATATCGCAATCGACAGGTGGGAGTGGTAAGTGTTAAGGAAAAAGGGAAACTTTGTGATGTGGAAAGGTACGAAGCGATTATCACAATCAGGGAAAATGAGCAGTAAGTGTTAACGGAAAAAGGTAAACATTGTGATTTTGCGATTTTCGAAGTACGGTAGTGAGAGGAGCGAGGAGAAAATACGGGGGTCAAATTTTAATGATTTTCAAGCGTTTTTGCATCCTTTGCCTCTAAAGGTAAAGGTGAGGTGAAAAGGGAAAAATCACTGAGATGTTGAAGGATGGAAAAAGAAAAGGAAGGGGTCATGCGAGATGCGAAGTGCGATAGTGGGAATTTCAAGGAGAACAGGTGGGGGTCAAAATTTTAATAGGTTTCTGTAAAAAAAAGGTGGAGTAGCTGATAAGAAGAGAGAAGGGAGGGAAATGAAGGTGTAACAACAAGGTTCAAAAGCGTAACACATAGATGGGGAGAAATTGGAAGATGAAGTGGAACGATGTAATGATCTTATCTGAAACTTTTGATGCTTATTCTTGTAAACAAAGCTACAGATCTATGCACAGAAAAATAAACAAAAGGCATGATAAAAACAGTGAACATAAGCATTTTTTTCTTGTGGGAAGGTCAACCCCGCTTGAATTCTATTGACAGAGATGCGAGGGGAATACTGCCTCACAATTTTATAGAGTTTATCATCTATTCTACAACGCAGATAAGCGGATTAAATCTACAACAAAAACTATAATAACAATGAAAATATTAGAAATAAAACTAGCTAAACAACAGAAAGGAAAGGATGACAATGACAGAGAAGCTGAGGCACATCGGGTTAAACCTTATAAAACCTTATTATAGCATATAAAAGGGCTTTGGAGCGGAATGAATTGAAAAGTGCGATGGAGGATGGGTTTAAACCTTATAAAACCTTATTATAGCATAGAAAAGGGCTTTGGAGCAGAATGAATTGAAAAGTGCGATGGTGGAGATGCGATGGAGGAAAAAGTTGCGATATGCGATATCACAATTGCAATATCGATAAATTAAAGGGATTGCGGAAATTTTGTTCGGGAGTGGGAGCGAAATGAGATTTACAGAAAGGTAAAATATGTGAGATGCGATTGCGATAGGGATGACGTGGCAGTGGGACCGGCGGTAGAGCACGATCGCAATATCGCGATCGGCAGGCGAGAGTGGTAAGTGTTAAAGGAAAAAGGGAAACATTGCGATGTGGTGGGGTATGAAGAGATTATTGCAATCGGCGAAAACGATTGGTAAGTGTTAACGGAAAAAGGAAAACGTTGTGATTTTGAGATTTGCGAAGTACAGTAGCGGGAGGAGCAAGGAGCAAAGGCGGGGGTCGAATTTTAATGATTTTCAAGCGTTTTTTGCATTAAAAAGATAAAGGTGAGGTGAAAATGGAAAAATCACTGAGATGTTGAAGAATGGAAAAGGAAAAGGAAGGGGTCATGCGAGATGTGAAGTGCGATAGCAGGAATTTCGAGGAGAATAGGCAGGGTTCAAAATTTTAATAGATTTCTGTAAAAAAAGGTGCGGTAGCTGATAAGAAGAGAGAAAGGAGGGAAATGAAGGTGTAACAACAAGCTTTAGAAGCGTAAAACAAATATGGGGAGAAATTGGAAGATGAAGTGGAACGATGTAATGACCTTCTCCGAAACTTTTGATGCTTATTCCTACACAAAAAGCTGCAGATTTATGCATAGAAAAATAGACAAAAGGCATGATAAAAACATTGAACAGAAAGCATTTATTTCCTATGGGAAGATCAACCCCGCTCGAATTCTATTGACCGAGATGAGAGGGGAATACTGCCTCACAATTTTATAGATTTTATCAGCTATTCTAAAATGCAGATAAGCGGATTAAATCTACATCATCAACTATAATAGCAATGAAAATATCAGAAATAAAACTAGATAAATAACAAAAAGGAAAGGATGACAACGATAGAGAAGCTGAGGCACATGGGTTGGGCCCTAACCCACGAGCCCAACTCTCTGGAACCAAATCAGTAAAATGGAGTCTTCCTTCTCATTTCCGTAAGAAAATAGCCTTGTTACATTTTTGAAAGTCTAATGATTGAGTACAATAAAAATCTTAATAGCTTGCAGCAAAATTCCCAAAATGGAATCGAAGAATCGACTAACTCTTTCCTAGCTCTAGCTCTGCTATATTTATTCTACAGGGTAGCTACCAACAACTCCTTAGAAAATAGTGATTGAGTCCACTTGACTCCCAGTAAACAAAGATTGAGTACTCTCCTCTTTGAGTTTCTTGGCTGCCTCTGGAACTCGAACTGCCGGAGAGAATTTTTGGGGTGATTGAGTCCACCTGACTCCAAGTAAACAAAGATTGAGTGCCCTCCTCTTTGAGTTGTTTGGTTGCCTCTAGAACTCGAATTACTGGAGAATCCAAGTGAATTATGGCTTGAGTGCACTTGGTCTTGAGTTTCTTGGCTGCCTCTGGAATTCAAATTGTTGGAAGGGATCTCATGAGGATCATTTGGCTACCTTTGAGGGTGGACAACCCCCTTGAATCTCTCCAAGATTTCTCCCTAATTTCCTGATATTCTTCACTTTTGTTCTTCCACTGGCAGGGAGAAAGTCCCTAAATTATCTCCTTCTCCAAATCTGCATAATCTTCCCAATATTCTCACAATATTCTGCAAAAATAACCAATATTAAGCACAAATATGCAATTACCTTTAAACCTTCCCAAGAAAATATTAAAGCATAAGAAAACATTATTAAGTGCAGGAGGAGAGATTTAATATATATTTTCATATGCATAAGGAAGGTAGATGAGTGTAATAAAGTTTATATGGGCCTTTATTTATGTATAATTTAGAGGCCCAACATCACCCCCTACTGAAACTGTTGCTCATCCTCTGAGCAACCTATTCATCCTCCTTGCCTTCTGGTTCTTCCTGCATGCTAGCTTATTTCATTTTCTGTTTATTGGCCCATGCACTGCTTCTCCTGCTAATCTTCTTGCATTTCTTCTCATAGGTGCTTCATGGAGGTCCTCAGATGCCCGAAGTAAATTTGTTTTGCATGCTAAGAGGTGGTGGATCCACCTTTTATTTGATTTTTTTCTTTTTTTGTTCTCTTTTTTTTAAAATTTTTTTTTATTGCATGCAAAGTAAACTCACAATTAAATTTTTGTTTTTATTATTATTATTATTATTATTATTATTATTTTGTTTTGTTTTGTTTTGTTTTGTTTCTGTGCACTGAGTTCACCCTTGGTTATCCCTTGGCACTCCTTGTCTTCTATTACAATGAACTTCTTACTGCCCACTTTCTCAAGTCCTTTTTACTTTTGTCTTGTTTCTTTTCTTGGTGGAAAAAGTGAGGCTAGTTGCTAGATAAGGCTGAGGTTGCTCTGCTACCGATTTTGGCTATATAAATTTTTTTTCCTTCTCACACTTTTTAATGTTTTATTAAGCTAAAATAGATTTGAAGAAAGGGTTAGATGTTTGCATACTGACCTTACCATTGATTTGTTTTTGCAGGTGATATTGAAGCTGCTGATATGGATGTTGAAGCTGTCTTCGGTTGTTCTGAAGCTGCATATGATAATCTACTTGAGGTCCTTTTGGAGCTTCTGAGCACAGGAGGAGGAAGTCGAAGGCTGAATACCTTTAACTAGGGTGTTGACCAAATTTTATTTTTGTGCCATATTGTTGTTTTTCGACTTGCAAAGGTTGGAGAGCACCTACATTCATTAGAGAGAGATACATGGAGAAATGCAATTTTTTTTTTTTTTTTTTTAATTTTAATTTTTTAATTTTTAATTTTAATTTTAATTTATATATATATATATATATATATATATATATATATATATATATATATAAGGCCTACGAGTTGCCTCAATGAGGTTTTCCCCTAGTAGGTTTGCCTAGGCGCCTCAAAGGAGGTTTTCCCCTAGTAGGTCTGCCTAGGTGCCTCAAAGGAGGGTTTCACCTAGGATCTTTTATTTTTCTCTTTTTTCCCAACCCAATGACCGCCTCATGGACGTTTTCAATCAATGGGCCAATCTCAGACGCCTCAAAAGAGGTTCTCACTTGAGATTTTATTCTTTCCCTTTCTTTTCTTTTTTCTTTTTTCACTTTCCTACTCTACTTGAAAAAACAAAACCTTTTTCAAGTATAGGAATACTTACAATGGAGCCATGTACACATAAAGATGACAGATAAAATCAGGTGCACACTTGGAATACATGTTCTGACATGTACCTGAATATAAGAGATGAATTTCTTTGACTGGGATTGTATCAAATACTGTTGGAGAAGAGTGTGTTGCTGCAACTTAATGACTGTTTGGAACCATATGTCAATATAGTTGTGATGTCCCTAGTCCACTTGTTGAGTTGGATCACCTTGGATGTCCTCTTCTATTATGACATTCAAATCTTCCTCTTTTTGCTGATTGTTCTCTTGAACACATGGAGGAAATGCTGGTAAACATGAGGAAACTTTCTCAACATCTGATTCTGATGTCGGCTCTTCATCAAGTGCAACCCTTGATATTTTGATCTCCTGATTTGGATATTCTTGTTCTTGATGTTGTCCTTCAATGAAATTAAGACAATCTCTTATTTGAAATACCTTTCTTGAACTAAGATGCATACCATTTGGATCAAGAGGATATGTTTGGTAGTGTTGTACCTCATCATTGTAAGTGGGCCGAGTTACTTCATGGTGTGGGTTTGGAAATGGTGGTATAGGTAGTTGAGTGGGGGTGGTTATATGAGATGGATATGGTTGAGGCTGTGGTTATGGTGGAGGTGGATGGTAGGGATAGCATGGAGTTGGGTATAAAGGATATTGAGGGAAATATTGAGGATGTTGAGGATTTTCCCAATAAGGACCTTGCCAACCATGTTTCCAAGATTGGTTTTGGGGTTGAGGTGGCCAAGGTTTCCAAGGAGGAAGTGTGTCCCAATTATTTTGAGATGGATCTGGATAAGTTGGAAATTGTGAAGTGGGTCCTTACATCATATCAAGTTGACTAGGTTGCCAGGGTATCCTTTGAGCTACATAACATAGATTCTTTGGTGATTTCCTTTCTCCATTGTCTTCTTGGTAAGCTTCTTTAAACCTGGGGAATAATGAACAACATTTAGTAGCATAATATTCTACATGGATAACAAAAATATCAACATCTTCTCTTTTCTCACTTTTCATTCTTAACATTTCTACTTGTTCACTTAGATTGCTAAGAATTTCTGTTTTTAAGTTATCAAGAAAATTTCCAAGTTCATCTTGCCTTACCAATGTTGACATTGATTTAATTACTCTTTCCCTTCCTCTTGATATGCACTTGCATGTTTCACAAATTTCTTCAAATGAAAATTGGTATACATCTCCTCTACTCATGAGATTAAGGAAATCAATCCACTCTTCCCTAATTGTTCTAAGTAAGAGGGTTTTCAGTGTGTCAAATCATAGATGATGAATTTTTTCCCTCTTAAAATTATACATGAACATATCTATTAGATCCTCAAGGCTCTCATCCTCTTCTTGGTTCATTCTAAAAATTTATTCTCTAAGATCACAACCTTTATATTTTTTTAGAAATATCTTTTGCATATCATTCCATGATCTTATTGAATTAGTACCTAGAATCATGAACCATTTAAGAGCTCTATCCTTTAATGTTGTAGGAAACAATCTCAGTTTTTGAGTGTGTGATAAGTAGCCATAAGATCTAAAATTATCTCAAATTCAAAGAGAAATGTTTATGGATCCTCTGTCCTCATACCATGGAAGTTGGGAGGGAAATATGGAGGGATGTTCTTCATATGTACACTGATGTCCATATCTTGAATGGTAAACCCAATAATATCTTCTTCATTTTCATCATATCCATCCATATCTTCTACCTTCAAAAGTGTATGTTGATGTGGTTCTTACTGCACCACGTGGTCAAGTAGGGGGGTTGGTATTGGAGAAGTATTTAAAAAAAATAAAAAAAATTCTAAGTATCCCTACTCCTATGAGGCATGAAAATCAGATCTTTTTGTATTTTTTTTAATATTTCTGAAATGGCATGAAAAGAAAGGAAAGCAAAAAAAAAAAATTCTAAAAACAAAATCAAAGCATCTACTAGACACCTCCCCGGTAACGACGCTAAAAAAGTGGTGAGCCCTGGTATTGTCCCAGGAGTGCTGCAACTCCCAGCGGATGTGCTACTTTACTTTATCAACTCGGGTTTCATACAAACTTAGAGGTGACAATGCTATATACACAGCCGATGCATTCTGTTCATGTCATCCTCTTCTTCTTTACGAAAGGGTGCTATTTCTAAGGGTTATCAGTGAAGTCTGTCAAACTTCAATGAAACTACACTAAGTTGCAGAAAGGAAATGACAGAAAGGAAACTAAATTAAATTGCTGAAAATAAATGACAGGAAGGAAACTAATCTAAATTGCTAAAAAGAAATGGTGGAAAGGAAACAAAATTAAATTTCAGAAAATAAACTAATTTAAATTGTAGAAAGGAAACTAACTTAAACCACACTTAACTTGGCCAATCGGCTAAACACACTCTACTTAACCTATGATATATCTGCCATGATTTTAACCATGCAACTATTCATGATCTAATTCTAACTGAAAAAGTGTTGATTGTAGTTCGGAGGAAAAAGGGCTAAAGAGGCTAATGGAGGGCTTACACACATGAAACAAGGTGTAGAAGTGAAAGGATGGGTTTAAACCTTATAAAACCTTATTATAGCGCAGAAAAGGGCTTTGGAGCGGAATGAATTGAAAAGTGCGATGACGGAGATGCGATGGAGGAAAAAGTTGTGATATGCGATCGCAATATCGCAAAATTAAAGGGATAGTGAAAATGTTGTTCGGGAGCGAGAGCGAAATGCAAAGTGCGATTTGCGGAAAGGTAAAACCTGTGAGATGCGATTGCGATAGGGATGATGTGGCGGTGGGACCGACAGCGGATTGTGATCGCAATATCGCTATCAGTAGGCGGGAGTGGTAATGTTAAAGGAAAAAGGGAAACCTTGCAATTTTATATTGTAATGTGGTGGGGTATGAAGTGATTATCGCAATTGGAAAAAACGAGCGATAAGTGTTAACAGAAAAAGGGAAATGTTGAAATTTTGCGATTTGCGAAGTACAGTAGCAGGAGAATCGAGGAGAAAAGGCGGGGGTCGAATTTTAATGATTTTCAAGTGTTTTTGCGTTAAAAAGGTAAAGGTAAGGTTAAAAGGGAAAAATCGCTGAGATGTTGAAGAATGGCAAACGAAAAGGAAGGGGTCATGCGAGATGAAAAGTGCGATAGTGGGAATTTCGAGGAGAATAGGCGGGGGTCAAAATTTTAATAGATTTCTGTAAAAAAAAAGATGTGACAGTTGATAAGAAGAGAGAAAGGAGGGAAATGAAAGCGTAACAACAAGGTTCAGAAGCGTAACACAGAGATGGGGAGAAATTGGAAGATGAAGCGGAACGACGTAATGAACTTCTCCGAAACTTTTGATGCTTATTCCTACAAACAAAGCTGCATATTTATGCACAGAAAAATAGACAAAATGCATGATAAAAATAGTGAACATAAAGCATTTTTTGCCTGTGGGAAGGTCAATCCCGCTCGAATTCTATTAACTGAGATGAGAGGGGAAGACTGCCTCATAGTTTTATAGAGTTTATCAACTATTCTACAACACAGATAAGCGGATTAAATCTATAGCAACAACTATAATAGCAATGAAAATATCAGAAATAAAACTAGCTAAATAAAAAAAAGGAAAGGATGACAACGACAGAGAAGCTGAGGCAAATGGGTTAGGCCCTAACCCACGAGCACAACTCTCTGGAACTAAATCAGTAAAATGGAGCTTGTATGCTCATTTCAGGAAGAAAATAACCTTGTTACATTTTTGAAAGTCTAATCATTGAGTACAATAAAAGGCTTAATTGCTTGCAGCGAATTCCCAAAAAGGAATCGAAGAATCGACTAAATTTTTCCTAACTCTAGCTCCGCTCTATTTATTCTACAGGGAAGCTATCAACAACTCCCTATAAAATAGTGATTGAGTCCACTTGACTCCCAATAAACAAAGTTGAGTGCTCTCCTCTTTGAGTTGCTTGGCTACCTCTGGAACTCAAACCGCTGGAGAGAATATTTGGGGTGATTGAGTCCACTTGACTCCAAGTAAACAGAGATTGAGTGCCCTCCTCTTTGAGTTGCTTGGCTGCCTCTGGAACTTGAATTGCTAGAGACTCCAAGTGAAGTATGGCTTGAGTGCACTTGGTCTTGAGTTGCTTGGCTGCCTCTGGAATTCGAATTACTGGAGGGGATCTCATGAGGATCGTTTGGATGGATTTGAGGGTGGAAAACCCCCTTGAATATCTCCAATATTTCTCCCTAATTTCCTGATATTCTTCACTCTTGATCTTCCAGTGGCAGGGAGAAAGTCCCTAAATTATCTCCTTCTCCAAATCTACATAATCTACCAAATATTCTCACAATATTATACAAAAATAACCAATATTAGGCACAAATATGAAATTACCTGTAAACCTTCCTAAGAAAATATTAAAGCGTAAGAAAACATCATTAAGTGCAAAAGGAGAGATTTAATATATATTTTCATGTGCATAAGTAAGGTAGATGAGTCTAAGAAAGGTTATATGGGCCTTAATTTATGTCTAATTTAGAGGCCCATCAATAACCTCTGCTAGAAGGTATTTTCCTTGTAGTGAAGTTAGTGAATTTTGATGCCATAACACTCTAGATTATTATCCTTTGTCGTGCCATTACGTTTGATGGGCGGAATGCCTTGTGGTTCCTCTTGGTTGGAGATATATTCAAGTTTGAAGATTGCTGCCCCAAATATTGGGTGTCCCTCCACTTCATGTTTCAATAAATCATGGTATAAATACTTAATTGTTGCCCATTGAAGATCTACATTGTGTTTACTTTTCCCTTTTCTGAATAGGCCTCATTACAATCCTCCTAAAATTCAAAATGAATAATTAATGCCTGAGCCTGCCCTAAAATAACTCTAGGTTGGCTGCAGAAAAATGTGTCATTTTGAAGATAAAAATTCTTATTGTTTGTACATGTTGGCTTCAAAATTGGGCCCCCTTCCAATCAATATAAATTCACCCTAGCCATGGACATTCTAGGTAATCAATTAGAGGATTGAATGAAGAAATTCAAGGAAAATTCTAAGGCATGATCTTTATTGAAGATATGGAGAAGGAGGACCCAAGACCAAGGTTCTTTAACTCATTTGATTTATCTTTCTGTAGTGGCGTTTCTGTTGAATTTCTAGGCCTAATCTTTGGAAAATTTTGAGCTAAATTCTATCCTCCTCATGCAACACTGAGATGATGATCATACCATTTAGGCGATGAATTTGAGGCAGAACTGTGGTATTCATTCACTAAAACTGATTTGAAATTCTCCTGAGGCAGATCTAATGTTTCTCTAGGATAGGCCTGAGATTTTCTCGAGGAATATCTAAGTTGCTATGAGATTGATTCAAAGTTCTCCTAAGACATATTTGAATTTATGATGCAGATATTTGAATGTATGATGCCTTACCTGAGGTCCAAATTGGTCCCTTTCTAAAGCAGTTCTTAGGCCTATTCTAAGGCTTTCCTTAAGAGGATGAAAGCCTTTGTCTGAGATTAAATTTCAGCCTCTTGTATGAAGCATTTTAGAGGCATAAACGAGTCATCACACAAGGCTGATCTGAGTCAATTATGAAGTTAGTTCTGAATCTCCTTATAAGGTAGATCAAGTCCTGAAAAATTCACATATAAGGTAGTGATCCATATCCAAGGCATTATGAGATGATATAAACCTGAAGTTAATATGAATTTGTGACAAATCAAAATTGCTAAGACAGTCTAGGACTCTCTTGAGGCAGACTCAGGCTTATTTTGATGCACTTTGGTCAACATATGTTGAGGTATTACTAGAACCAAATCAAGAATGTAATATTTTATGATTGAAGACCATCTTAAGGGTTACCTGAGTAGTTTATTGAAGGTATACATTAGAATCCTTTTGTTGTTAGAATCTCTATAGAATAGAAGTCAAATTTATAACAATATATACATTAGAAATTTAGGGAGAAGATTTGAAGCAATGATATAAATTATTAAGTGTTGTTTTAATTGGGTCATTGTACCTAGTACTTGATCTCGTGAATTATTTTTATATATCTTATTATAAAGGGTGGCAGGGTGGTGCTAGGCAAGGAATATGTAACTTCCTTCAATAGGTTGTTTCCTTCTTCTAGTGGGAGCTGGTAAACCTTGGGTTGTAGCCCTTCTAGTTGTAGCTTCCCTCAAGAAATAAATAAACTATTTCCACACACACACACACATATATCTTGTGTTATTTGACGTGATGTTATTGGTTAATGATTTATGATACCAAATTTTAAGAAAAGGTGAAATAATGATTCACACCCCCCCTCTTAGTATTTCCAAAAATTGGTATCAGAGTGGGTTGCCCTCTAATACTCTAATCATTGGAGGGAAGATTGTGAACAAATATGGATCTTATGGAAGGCATCTCTTCAAGGACAATTCTCGTATTTAATGTAAATGATTATCGACTAGGGAGAAATTGCATGGAAACCTACTTGAAGGCTTTAGGAGTGGATGTTTGGTTGCCCATTGTAAATGGCTACAAATCTCCTAAAAATAATCCAATTTATCCTATTGAGAAGAGGTTGTTTAGCGATAAATTAAAATCTCTTCATGCCATCACAAGTGGATTTTCAAGAACCATTAATTCCAAGGTGATGACACGTACCACAACCAAAGAGGTTTAAAACTATTTGTGAAGGTGATGATAAGGTCAAATAGGTTAAACTTAAAAAATATAGAGCTTAATTTGAAAATCTTAAAATGGATGAAAAATAAGATATTGCAACTTATTTACTCAGAGTAGATGAATTTGTCAAATCCATCGGAGGATTAGGAGAAGAAATTAAATATCCCTTGATAGTGCAAAATGTACTACGATCACTTCCTTTGAGATACGATGCCAAGGTATCTTCCATAGAAGAAACCACGAACCTGACCAATATGAAAATGTAAGAATTACATTACACCCTTACGACATACAAAATGAGAATAGATACATAAGACATATAGTCAAACAAAGAATCTGCCTTTAAGGCCACAAATAATACAAGAAACAAAGAAGTCAAGCTACAAGACACACAAGGCAATGAATCAGATTTAGAAGAATAAAAATTCATCAAAAAACTCAAAAGGGGAACTATAAAATTCAAAGGTAATTTACCCTTTAAATTTTTCAATTGTGGAAGAATAGGTAATTATGCTAAGAAATGTCCGTTTATGGAAAATAAAAACTTCCACAAGAAAAATATTTATTCTAAAGAAGACAACAATTCTTCAAATGAGAGTGAGACAGAAGAAGGGGATGCAAGAGAAGTTATTTTCATAACCCAAGAAACTCAAAATAATGATCATGATGAAAATAGGTCACTGATTTAGATGAAGAAAAATAATAACCAAACATGAGAGTGTATCCTTTTTGGGGACTCATAAATGATTCAGATACTGACCAAGAATATGACTATCTTAAAGAAAAATTGAAGAATAATTAAAAATAAAATGCCAAGCTTAGAAACAAAATTAGAGAATTGAAAAGCCTACTTGAAAAACGTGATGAATAAAATATCTCTTAAAAGGTCCATGTTGAAGAAGAAAAGAGAGTTGAGGAAGTAATGAAGATCTAGATGAACAAGAAAGAAGAATATTTTAAGAAGCTTGAAGAGGAAGTTGTGTCACTGATGTTGAAGAATTCAATAGGGAATATATTAATTCAAAGTCTCCTTAACCTTAATAATATCTTGTGAACTTTATTTATCTTCTTGTGTTTTATTTATTATATCTTTTCATCAAACAATTATCAAGTGAAAAAATAGTAAAGACAATGGACACACAAATTAGGCTCCAAGCCAGGGAAAAACCCCTCCAAGGGGAAAACCCATAAAATATCTTATCTCCTTATGGAATCTATTAGGTCCCTATAATACTAGAGTAGTCCCTTATTGTTGTTAGTTTAGACCCCTTATTGTTATTGTTTTACCCTTGTAAACCCCATATTTTTGTTATTGTGCCCTTACATTATTATTGTTAGGTCGACTAAGATTCTATTATGACCCCATGGAGTCCTATATATAGAAGGAGGTTTTGTCATTTGTATAATCCAAGAATATTCATTTATGTAATGTAAAGGAGGTTTCCTCCTCGAAGTGGATTATTTCGAAGGCGTTGATCTGTCTTTTCTTCTATTTTTGGAGCTGGTTTCATAAAATTTGGTATCAGAGCTTTGGATTCGAGGGTTTCACTACTCCAAACATTCCATCATGGAATTTTCTCTATAACGTTTTTTATATGAAGGTTCAGAAGCTGAAATTTTTACCATGCGTAGCCGCAATCCTGAGGAACTTCATGTACAAATTTCAGATCTTGGTTCACAATATTTTTGGAGATATGATCTGTTGAATTTAGGGTTTTTGCAGGCTCCCATATTTCATCTGAAAGAGGTTACCTTGGGAAAATCATAATAACTCTCGATTTGAGCATCAACTTGGAATTCTGTAAGATGTGTACGAAAGTACACATACTGTAGTTTCCTGTGTATAAATTTCAGAACCAAAGGAGGAAACAATGACACGTGGCATGTCATACAACTTTTCTCTACTGAACTAGTCCATAATTAGGTCATTGTAGGAGATTGGGCATAAATTTGCCTCAAAGAATCCAAATAAGGTCAAACTTGTGGCATTCGAAAGATGATTCAGAGGGCTACTACAGGACTGAATTTTAGATATTGAAGATCTAAAATCACAGAGATAACTTAGTTTCAATATCGAGCTCCTCAAAAGAAAGAAAAACGTGTGTATTTTATTTTTCAAATTGCATAAGTCTTGTTTGAAAAATCAGTTTGAAGTGATTCCAAGGGCATATTGAAGCATAGATATCAGTATTGGGTTCTAAAATCCCCCCTAAAAATAAGTCAACACCCATTAAGCCCTCATAATACTCTACTATGGCTCATGAAGATGAAGAAGTGCAACATGATATATCAAAATTACAAGAGCAAGTGCACTAAATTTCACTCTCGCAAAGAGCAACATAAAATGAAATGGAAGTTTTGAAGAAATGTGTGGAAGCTAATATGGATGGTTTGAAGAAAGGCGTGGAAGCTAATATGGATGGCTTGAAGAAATGCGTGGAAGCTAAGATGGATGGTTTGAAGAATGACATGGAAGACATGGAAGAAAAAATGGAAGGTTTGAAGGAAGACATGGAAGGTTTGACAAAGTTGATACAAGAAATGATTCCTAATGGAGAAAATATAGTAGAGGAAACTCATGATGAGAAAAAAATAAATGTGATCATGATTTCATAAACTCAAATGATGGATGGAAGACCCACCATATTCCAAAGATCGATATGAGGAAGTTTGATGGCAAGGATCCTATAACATGGATACTACAAATGGAGCAATATTTTGATCTCAATAATATGCAAAACACACAAAAGGTACACATTGAAAGTTTATATTTAGAACAAAATACATTTGTATTGTATCGATGGTTTTTTTCCCGTAATTTTTTTTTTTCACTTGGCCAATTTTGACAGAGGAAATGATAGCACATTATGAGGATATAAAGAGAAACCCCTTATATAGCCAATTAATAAATCTCAAACAAAAGGGTTCAGTGGTGGAGCACATTGAGTACTTACAAAATTTGAATATAAGGGTAACTGATATTCGAGAGGAACACATGATTGATGTCTTCATAAGGAATTTAAAGGATAACATCCAACATGAGGTTCGCCTTTGGGAACCTGGTTAATTGGAGAAGGCATTCAGATTGGCAAGAAAAAATGAATGTAAAATTATGGCAACAAGGAAGCCTACCACTAACATCTATAAATATGGAAGTGTTGCTACTCCTATACTTCAACAACCTACAAGGTTGACACCACAACAATTAGAAGAAAAAAGAGAAAAATGGATTTGCTACTTTTGTGATAGAAAATACACTAAAGGTCATACGTGTGCTGAGAAGAAATTATTTTACATAGATTGTGAAGAGGAGGAAGAAAATGAACAAGAAACTTCAAAAGAAGAGGATGTACACCAGGAACGAACCGTAGAGAAGGAAGAAACAAGTCTAACCATATCATGTAATGCATTGGTAGGAATTACCACTCAAACTCTCAAGATGTAAGGGCATATCAAGAATAAAAAGGTAATAGTGTTTATTGATTCGGGTAGTACCCATAATTTTATTCATTGTAAGGTAGCCAAGGAATTGAATTGCTTCCTATACCCAACACCAGAATGTCAAGTGATGGTTGCAAATGGAGGAGCTATAAATTGATATGGAAAATGCCATGATATAAAGCTAACCATGGGGGGATATGTATTGAATATTCCAATGGTTTCCATTCCAATGGGAGGTGCTGATGTTGTACTAGGAGTACAATGGTTACAATATTTGGAGACGGTAACTTTTAATTTTCAAGAATTTTTCCTGAATTTTTTTTTGGAAAGAAAGGAAGTCGAATTACGGGGTTTCACGGGGAAGCCGAGAAAGATAATAAGCTCTAATTTCATGACAAAGCTTCTAAAGAAATAACAACGAGGTGTAATTTCACAATTATGCTTAGTAGAAGTTCCAACATCAAAATCATCTATTTCTCCAGATCTCCAAAAAGTCTTGGACAATCATTCCAAGGTGTTTGAAACTCCCAAAGGACTCCCACCTATTCGTGATCATGTTCATGCTATTCATTTGATTCCAGGAAGTGTTCCTCCAAACATCAAGCCTTATATATATCCTTATGTCCAAAAGAGAGAAATTGAACATATGATTGCAGAAATGTTAGAGGCTGGTATAATTCAACCTAGTCAAAGTTCTTGCTCTGCTCCAGTAGTATTGGTGCACAAGAAGGATGGATCATGGCGCATGTGTCTGGATTATAGGGAGCTCAATAAGCTCACTATTAAAGATAAATTTCCCATTCCTCTGATTGATGAATTATTGGATGAATTACATGGAGCAATTTATTTTACCAAGTTGGATCTTTGTTTAGGATATCATCAAATTAGAATGAAGACCGAAGATATTCCAAAAACAACATTTTGAACTCATGAGGGTCATTATGAATTTTTGTTCATGCCTTTTTTCTTTACCAATGCACCTTCTACATTTCAAGGGTTGATGAATTCCATTTCCAAACCCTTCCTTAGAAAATTTGTGTTAGCATATTTTGATGATATACTAATCTACAACAGGTCTTGGAAGGATCATGTTCAACATGTTGGCAGGGTGCTCAAAATATTGAAGGAGAAACAATTATATTAAAGAACCTCCAAATGTTTCTTTGCAGTAAAAGAGGTGGAATATCAGGGTGCTCAAACTATTGGAGGAGAAACAATTATATTAAAGAACATCCAAATGTTTCTTTGCAGTAAAAGAGGTGGAATATCTGGGTCATATTGTATCTCATGAGGGTGTTAAGGTAGACCCTAACAAAATTAAAACCATTAAGGAATGGAAAATCCCCACAACCATAAAGTAGTTGTGATGATTTCTCGGGTTAACAGGGTATTATCGCAAGGTTGTTAAGAATTATGGGAGAATAACAACACCTCTAACAACATTATTGAAGAAAGATGCATTTTCATGGACTCTTGAAGCAACTAAGTCCTTGGAACATCTTAAAGAGGCAATGTGCCTAGCACCGGTCTTAGCTATGCCAGACTTCAAAAAAGCCTTTATTGTGGAATGTGATGCCCCAGGAAATGGAATTAGTGTTGTTTTAATGCAAGAAAGAAGACCCATTGCTTTTGAAAGTTGTCCAATCAAAGGAAAGTATTTACAGAAAGCTATTTATGAGAAGGAAATGTTGGCAATACTACATGCACTAAAGAAATGGCCACCTTACCATGGGAAGACACTACTAGGTAAAAAATGATCATGATAGTCTTAAACACTTGTTGGAACAAATACTATGTTCAGAAGAGCAGCAAAAATGGGTCACAAAGATGTTGGGTTATGACTTTGAAATCATCTACAAAAAAGGGAAGTTAATTTTTTTGCAGATGCACTCTCAAGAAAGAATGAAGAGGTGGAAGCATTGATTTGTGCCATTTCTATTATCCAACTAGATTGGATAACTGAAGCAAGGGATGAATGGAAGAAGGACGAAGACGTGTGGACACTCATTCAAAATTTGAAGCAAGATCTTAGTACATCTAATACATTTAGTTGTAAAAATGATTCCTTATGGTACAAAGATCACTTATATCTTTGTAAGAATTCCCAACTAAAACAAAAGATTCTTTTGGAATTGCACACTTCTCCTTTAGGAGGACACTCATGATTTTTAAAAACTTACTACAGGGTGAAGGAAGATTTTTTTTTGGGATGGCCTTAAATCTGATATTCAAAAGTTTGTGGTATAATGTTTGGTTTGGCAGCAAAATAAAGTTGAGACAATTAAGACGCTAAGTATTCTACAACCTTTATCCATTCCAAGTCAACTTTGGGAGGAGATTTCAATGGATTTTATCATAGGTTTACCTAAATCCGAAGGAAAGAGTGTCATCATGGCGGTAGTTGATAGACTTACCAAGTATGCACACTTTTGTGCATTATCTCATCCAATTAAAGCAAGTACCATTGCTATTGCATTTATGGAAAAAATTCAAAAGCTACATGGAAACCCAAAGATTATTGTAAGCGACATAGATCCCATTTTTATTGGAAAGTTTTGGACGGAATTATTTTCTTGTTTGGGTACTCAACTAGATCATAGCTCATCTTATCATCCTCAATAAGATGTTAAAACTGAGATAATGAACAAATGTTTGGAAGGATATCTTATTTGTTTTGTATCTGATAAACAAACAAAATGGGTCAAGTGGTTACCTCTGGTTGAATGATGGTATAACACTTCCTTCCATACTGCAGCAAAAATGACCCCATTTATGGAACTTTGTGGATATCATCCACCATCCATCACATCATATTTAAGAGAAAATTATAAGGTTTAAGCAGTGGAAGATCACATCGAGCATCAACAACAAGTTCTCTAACCCTTAAAGGATAACCTAAATTTGGCACAAAATCGAATGAAACAACAGGCATATCAACATCACATCGACAAAAGTTTTGATGTAGGAGACTGGGTATTTTTACGGATACAAAAATACAAACAAAATGTCCCTCAAGCAAGCTAATAAGGATAATAAATTATCGCTAAAGTACTATGGTCCTTACAAGGTGTTGCAAAAAATTGGTACTATGGCATACAAATTAGAGCTTCCTGCTTCTTCGCGAGTGCATCTAGTTTTCCATTTTTCATGCTCAAAGAAGGTTTTATGTGACAAACTTCCAGTTCAAACAATATTTCCAGAACTTGATGAGGAAGGAAAATAATATTGGAACCTGAAGCAGTCACAAAAAAAAGAACTCAACAGCTACGAAATTGATCAATTTCAGAGTATCTCATCAAGTGGAAGAACTTAACCACTGAAGATTCATCATGGGAGGATGATAAATTTATAAAGAATCATCCAGAGCTACTCAAGCATTGAGGACAACACGTTTTTGAAGGAGAGGGGCATGTTAGGTCCCTATATTACTAGTGTAGTCCCTTATTGTTGTTAGTGTAGCCCCCTTATTGTTATTGCTGTACCCTTATAACCCCCATATTGTTGTTATTGTGCCCTTACATTATTATTTTTAGGCCGGCTAGGATTATATTATGACCCCATGGACTCCTATATATAGAACGAGGTTTTTTCATTTGTATCATCCAAGGATTTTTCATTTATTTAATGTAAAGGATGTTTCCCCCTCGAAGTGGCTTATTTCTAAGGCGTTGATCTCTATTTTATTCTATTTTTGGAGCTGGTTTCATAACAAAATCTACTTCAAATTAGAAAACCAAGACCCAAAACCCTAGACCAAGTCCTCGTCCAAGCACCAAGTCATCCCTCCATGAAGTCCTTCCAAATAGGTCAGAGATCAGCTAAACTATCAAGGATCAATTCTAATCCAACCAGCTTCCAGCTTCAACTTCTGCTCCCAACTTCGACTTGCAACTTTGGCCCTATAGCAGCTGTAGAAAACATACTTCTGGCACGCGTCAACTCTTCAAGAAGACTTTCTTCAAACAAATCAAGGTCTCCAAAGTAAAATTAGATCAAATCAGAGTATTTGGCTCTCCTGCAACTTGGATCTATATTTTTTCCTCCTACAATTTTCGGCCTCCCTTGAAGCTGCAGAAACCCTAACCTTCGCACATTTGATGGAATAAGGCCCAAAAACAATATTTTCTTGATCTTATAGATTTATTCTTTCTTCCTTGCTTCACTCTAGCTTCCTTGATCTTTCTTTCCCTAGATCGAACTTCTTTCTTGGTATATCGAGTCGGTGATAAAATGAGGTCGATGCTACTTCTATTTATACACATGTATGGCGTTCAAATTCCTTCTTTTAGGCCGACCTCATTTCCTTAGCTGACTTATGCTTGGAGGTTTCTAGGAATTTCTAGACTCAAGATCATTTTCTTTTTTACATGCTATAAATTTCCCAATAGGGTATTATACAAATGATAAAGACTCTTTTGACTCAAGAAAAATAAGAAAAACCATAGAAGCATGAAGAACATGATTGACTTAGATGACCATCAAAATGGATCATGAAACCCATGCTCAAAATAATATTTTTCTTTCTTCCTTTTTCTTGTAACATAACATATACATAATTATTTGAGTACATTGACAATTATGAAGGCCAAAAATAGTTACATTTTCCAACAATTGAGGGTTGAAGTTGAAAATCTCAATAAGAACTTGAACAACTCACTAGTGTTAAATAAAATTCTCAGTTGTTAAATACCACTAGGCGATATAAATGGTATTCGCTATATAGGTTCATGTTTAAGCAAAGAAGACACAAGCTCCAGGCCTCCAAAGGAAGAAGCTTAAAGGGAGTCTAGAAAATTTTCTACTTCAAGAAGTTTTGTTGATCAATGATGGATTGAACCTCCTCCAAGAAAAAATAACTTCAGTAGGAAATCCTACTCTTCTAGGTATGAAAATATTTTTCTTGGTCACTGTTACTCTTGCATAAATTTCAAACATAAATAATTTAATTATAAAATCAATACAAGAGGTAATTATGCAAGAAGCATGACTGATTACAAAGCTTCAAGAAATGGCCATAGATCAGGAAATGTTCATGGATCTACTAATAAAAACTACAATCAATTTGAACCAATAATGAATCAAAACATCATATGATACATGTGAAATAATATTGGTGAGAGGGTAGAATATTGCAGGCTTGAAAATGCTCCAACCATAAAAATAGATAAGGCAACTATGAAATGGGAAAGTTAAAAGAAAGAAGATTGCAATCTAGCATTGGTTGTTTAAGGAAAATAAGATGAACGATACAAAGGTAGTGGATGTGTGACACATATGACGGAAGGTCAAAACAAATTTGTCAGTGTGAAAATAAAAAGTGACAATGTTGTGTTTCAAGATAACTCCTCCAACAAGATAATTGGAAAAGGTGTAGTAAATCTTGGAAGTGAACATGTCAAAGCAATAAATGTTTTGTTGGTTGAGGATTTTGATGAGGCACATCATTAGGTATATTTTAAGGGGTTAAAATTCCATACTTCAGCTATTAAGTTACCTCTCTCACACATTTATTTATATTTTTGTCATATTATGATTAATGAGAAGGGTGTATGATGTTTTTCATGTCTTGTTCCTAATATGAATTAATTGCAGGAAATAAAACTATTTTTGAGATATTTTCCACCTAAGGGATCGGAGTAGAAAACAAGGAGATATTGTAAGAGGCTTGTCCACCTCCTTAACTCTCTCAATCAACCAATATCACATCGATATATCTCCCAAAAATTTGAAGGAAAATACAACCAAGAAAAGTGACAGTTATGAGGTGCCAAGCTCCACTTTTCTCTAGATCAAGGACTTATTCCTAATTTTTAGGGAGTTTTTGGTAGCTACCCATTTGTATAAATAAGCATATGCAAGAGATCACTAGGATTCGAAATTTGTATTCAAATAGGTAGCTCTTCAACTATGATTTAGTGTTATTTTTTATTGTTATATGATGTACTAGACCTTTTTATGTAATGATAATGAGGAGTTTCTTGTTCCATCACTGATTTAGTCTCAGAGGACTGATGCTTTTGGGTTAGGGCCCAATCCATTGGATAAGTCTCTATTCTGTATTTATATTCTCTATTTGTGATTCAACATATTTTTTAGTCTATTTACATTCTAGAAGCATGAAAAATCCATCAAAACTGTGCTTGTAGCCTCTCTTCCTCACCTCTCTCATGGGAGCTTGAGGAGAAGGATCTCTAACCACAAATCAAAAGTAGTATGTTTATGATTTCTTGGAAAGGTATATAATTGGATATCATGCTCATAATATTGTTACTATAAGTTAGGAGTTGGATTTGTGTTAGATTAGATTTTAGAATAGATTAAGTAGGGTTTTTCCATTCAACTCATCTTTTCCACTTGTTAACATGTTAGTTTTTCAATAAGCAATACATGAATGTGTGTAGTGATTGCAGGGTTGTCTAAGTTTGTAGGGAAATGACCCTTTCCATCCCATTCATCATCCTTCTCCCCAACCTCCAAATATTCCACCAAAACCCTATTTAAAGAAGCTACCTTCACCACCGTCGCGAGCAACCTTCCAAGTGCAAGACATGCCTCCCAAGGTTTCTGATTTTGGCTGGAGGTTTTTTCCACGTCTCCCTCACCTCATTCCACCTTATCTCACCTTTCCAAACCTTCCTTGCACCTTTTCCATCCTTAAAACCCTCTTGGTTTGTTTCCTATAGCACTTTAGGACATCCTGTAGCAATTACAGGGCATCCTGTAGCAACATTGTAGGTCACCTCTTCACTCCAGTTTAGCTCCTTTTTTCCTTCTTAGCCTAGAATAGGGTGCACTTGACCCCCAAATCTGAATTCAATGTTATAAGAGACTCTTAGGCCACTCCAAAGCTCCTTCCTTCTTTGGTGCAAAAATAGAGTAGGAATTAGGGTTTTATTTCATTTCAAAATTAAATTGAATTTTACATGCAAGTACAAATTGAATGAATAGTAGATAGAATTTGGTTTATGCTTTCATGAAGTGTGTGATGATAGAATAGTTTCTTTACTGCAAATAAGTAGATAGCTAGATGAATGGTTGCCCATAGCGTAGTTTCCTTTTTCTACAACTAGGTTAATTGTTTATGCTTTGCTTTCACTGTAAATTGCAAGTAGGAGTTTGATAGACATTCTCTTTGTCCAAGACTAGAAGAAATTCCTTGCATCACATTAGCTAACTGAACTTTAATCAAGTAGAAGGAATGGCCTAGAATTACTACTGACCAGAAGACCTAGTTAAGGGTGGCATGAGTAGAATCCACTTGTTGTGCATATAGCATTGTCACATCTAAGTTTGTATGATCCATGGGATGATAAGTAAAGCTGAGTATCCCTTGGGAGTTGCAACACTCTTGGTGCAATACCAGGGCTCACAATTTTTTGGCACCATTACCGGGGAGGTGAATAAGTAGATGCTTGTTTTCTGATTTTGTTTGCATACAGTTTGAAAAAGTGAAAAAGAAACAAAAAACCGTCTTTCATGCCTCGTACGAGTAGGGACAACCAAGGATTTTTTTTACCAAAAAACCCACATCCCCTCACATTAAACCTTCACTCTTCTTCAGGACTGTGAGTTAGAATACCATCTTGAGGAACCTATTGGGGAAGAAGGGGAAGCACTTCATATGTTCAAGATATGGCTGAGAACATAGCCCAAGAAGTCTTTCCCAATAAACAAACCAATGGAGAGACTAGGAGGAAAAGCATGAGCCTTTCAGCCCTTCCACACTTCCATTTCTTAATTTCTGAGGACCCTGAAACTTTCATGTTTGAGTTTGTTTTGTTCTGTAGGACTTATGACTATGCCTCATATGAAAAAAAGTTGAAATTACCCCCCTCTACCCTCAAGGATGCAGCCTTGCGCTGGTTCATGGGTCTACCTGGGGACAACATCACTACCTGGGCCCAAATGCAAGAGTCCTTAAACAAAAACTACAAAGACTATTTTAAGTCTAAAGAAACCAAGGAATAAATCTTTAGGATGACCCTAGGGCCCGATGAATCTTTAGAAGACTATGAGGAAAGGTTTCAATTGAACTACAAGACGCCAAATGCATCATGAATCACTCAAGTTAGTTCTTCTCTGATGGATCATGGAGGAAGTGTTGGAAACCCTCAACATACTATTTGGAGGATACATCTATCAGTTGGCCTATGATGACATCAAGGTTGTGTTAAAAAACCATTGCAGGGCGACTGAAAAAAGAGTAGAAGTATTCAAGGCTTGGCCAATACCTCTTCCTCCACCTCATCCATCAAAAGTGAGATAGGGAAAATGTTAGAGGATTTCAAGAGTGAAATGCTGCATACATTTTCCTTGGAAATGGATAACATTCAGATCAAAAGGAAACAAGAGGATGGAGAGAGACCCATAGCCATATTTTTCCCTAGATGCACTAGAAGAAACCCTAGGAATGAATGCCCAATGAAAGCCATAGAAGTTTGCTCAGTCTGTGAAGAAAACCATGAAGAAAACAAATTCCATTCCTTACCTGGCCTAAAAGTTATATACCAAGGGGTGGAAGGTATTCCATAGAATTTTTTTTTTATAAGTCAAAGGAGGCCTCAAGAACCTCAACCATACAAACAGGGCATGCAAGGTGCGCCTTATTCTTACTACAATTCAAACCAAAATGCAGCCTTGCAGCCTTGGTATTCTTCTACTCATCCATCATGGCCCACACCTCATTCTTGGAGTTATTCCCCTCCATATCATCATTAACCCGTCAATCAACCATTTCAACCATATGCTCCCCAACCTCCTTAGTGGAGCAACACATCCTAAGGGTGGAGGCCTCAACTCAACCAACCTCATGTTTTACTGCCTCCACCCCAACCTCCTCAGTGGGGAAACCCATCACAAGGGTGGAGGCCTCAACTCAACCAACCTCATGCTTTACTGCCTCCACCCCAACCTCCTCAGTGGAGCAACCCATCACAAGGGTGAAGGCCTCAACTCAACCAACCTTCCACTTTACTGCATCCACCCAAACCTCAACCTCCACTCACTCATCCTGCTCCACCTAAGCAACCTCAGATGCCTGCTCAACCTAATCCGAACCCTAATAACAAACATGCACAATAGGTCTTCAATGGAGAGACATCTTACCCTGCCTATGCTATGGAGATACAAGAGATTAACCTTAGTTCTAGGAGAATGATCCCAGATAACCATCCACCATATACACATGAAGAGGTTGAAGAGGAAAAAGAAGAGAGTACCCCTCAAGTATATCCACCCGATTTTCCTGAGAGATTGATCCATCCTAGCCAACACACCCCAGAAAGAATGAACTTATGGGAGAATTGAAGAGTATGTATGTTAAGATACCCCTTCTCAAGGCTATTAAGGATGTTTTCATCTATAATAATCTTATCAAAGAAATAATCTTCAAAAATATTGGGAGAAAGAAGAGAGACACCCCCACCATTAATGTTGTAGGCCAATTATCTGATTTTATGCTAGGGATAGTGGTTTTCCAAAAGTACCTAAACCCTGGGAGTCCAGTAGTGGATGTACACATTGATTTTATCATTGTCCCTCATACATTGATTAATATTTGGGTTTCCATCAATGTTATGACCAAAGAAACTATTAGCCACCTATAAATTTGTTATACCAAAAGGTGGCTAAATCATTTTTGGAGCCTTCAAGGAACAAATTTTATTGCAAAAAAGTGTTGGCTCTTGAAGACTCTTGAAGGCCTCATGCCTCTGTCCAAATATTCACTGTTGTTTCCTTAACCTCAGAAATTTCTGCCAAATTCCAAGAGAAAGACTGCTGCAAAATCATCATTTTTCCCCTTCTCCACTCAAAACTAACCTTCATTTGCTTCCTTTGTTTTTCTCCATAAAATTCCTCTACTTTCCATGGTTTCCCTTCTCCCATTCGTGAAATTCCTCTTTACATATTTTAAAATTCATTTTTAAAACTATACCTAAACCCCCAAATCCATTGAAAACTCTGAAAAAATTCATAAAAACAAGTTTTTATTACTATGGACTTAAGCCCCCCTGGGCTAAGTCCTAACCACTTCCCCACCATACGCTTTGGGGCTGGAACCAAGCGCTAACCCTTTTCAGCGCTTATCGCATCGTAAACATCCAAGTGCGCAAGTCTTTTGCCATTACAAAAACTCTGATGCGATTAAGACCCATATGTATAAACCCTGGTCCTTTGTTTTCTTTGTAAGACCAAGGGCAAAGGCTGAAGCGCTTATCGCATCGGAAAAGTTCAATGGGTTGATTGTAAAGACCCGCATCAAAATTCCGCCCCCTCCACTTCATTCATATAACCCATAGCCCTGCGGAACGGGCGCCAAACATTATATTACCACCCCTCCGATTGCGATGGCCCGATCGCATCAGAAGCTTTTGTAAGGCTCCTCATGTTGAGTTCATTTTGAAACCTCCGATTGCGATGGCCCGATCGCACCATTGCATCGACCCTCCCCGATCGCTCAAATCGCATCGTATTTTTCGATCGGTGCCTTTGTTTGTTCCTCCCGATCGACCATCCCTCCGATTCACTCTCCACCGTTGATCTGATCCTCAGATCAACGGTTCGCGCTACATCGCATCGCAAGTTTTTTGCCGATCGCTGTAACATCATTCCTCTGCCGATTGCGATCCTCCGATTGGATCTAGAACATCCACGTGTGTAGATCAGACGGTCCCAGATCGTTCCCGCATTATTTCATCACCTTCCACCTTCTGCCAAGAGGATTCCAACACGTAATCCTTGCAGTTGATCTCTGCGTGATCGACGGTCTTCACATTTTTCTTCCTCCGCTCTTCTTTGACCTCCTCTAAATAAATCTCCACCATTGGATAATTTCCATCCAATGGCCACGCTCCTCCCCGCAGCCTCCAAAACAGTTAAACCTAAAAACACAAGATTTGATAATGTTTTGTTTATTTTGCAGGTTTCAAAGGTTTTTTCCCATAATATGAAGGAAAATAAAGTTGAGGGTGAAGATCCTCTGGCCTTTCAGTTATCAAAGGGAAAGGGACTAAAAGGCTCTACTCGACGTCTCGTCAATGCTTCAAGAGGCATTGATGCCATACGAGCCTTGCACGGCCTGCACATCAACAAGACACAGTGATTTTAAATCACAAATTAAAGAGTATCAGTGTTGAAAACAGAACATAACGGAATAGAAGATAGAAGACAAATTTGGGGATTATAGCTAAGATGGATTATCAAAAGCCTAATCCTCCAAATTAAATCAAAATTAAGAGAAATCATAAATATCTACAGATAGAGAGGCCTCCACCGCCACATCTGAGGCAAATTGATTCCTCCCAACTACCACAAAGCCACCTGTGCCTCAAAGTATTCAAACAGAGGAAAAATTTATTGATCAATCAGATGTTTGCCTCAACGCAGCCAAAGAATTAATTCTGCCAAAGGAATTTAATGTAAAAATATCAGCATATTTATTTCATTCATGACACAGAGCCTTAAAAGTCAACAAAGCTCCCACCGAGCTTTAATCTTAATTGTAAAAACATTAATACAGAAAAACACCTGTAAACTTCTTCATCGAGTCCCTCAAAGGCCGAGAAGCCACTAAGTCTGTATTAATTGACCCTGGAGATCTTTTATCAGATCTCACCTCCTCATTCTTCTATAAATACTTCTGTAGAAGATGAGTGGTTGGTTGTTGGTTGATCACAAGTTGTAATATTGAAACTCTTTGAAATAATACATAGTCTGTTGAAGTTGAAGAACAAATTGAAGTCTTGGAAGCCATGATGATGTTGTTGCATGCTTGTTCCTGAGAAGGCTCTATCATTGGATCCATGAGCTTGGTTGTTGGTGAAGTATTCTGAACTGTTTAATGTTTTCTCCTATTTTCATTCCGTTCCATAATTTCTTACTACAGTAGGTTGAAAGTTTTAGGCTAAGAAATGACTCCTGGAAGCACCTTAGACCTGTTCATCCTTCATTGTTTCATGTTTTCTTCTGCTGAGGTATTTTAGAGTCTTTAATCTCTCTCTTTAATCCTCATGCTTGTTTATTTCTTTAATAGTTCCAATAGTTGGTTTCAGCATGATTTATGGTTCTCCCTGCTTGTCTGCTGCCACTTAAAAACTATTATTGAAGTCTCACTTTGAAGTATTTCTGTTTACAGTAAGCCAGGGAGTTCTGTTCTGATCTCGCCCCTTGTCCTTACTTAAACATTTGCCTTGAAGGTCTTTATAGTTGTGATCATAGATGTATTAGGTGTTCCCTCTTCTATGACTGCAATTATCAGTGAATCTTTTATGTTTTCTAAGTCATTTGAAATAAAATCTTTGAGGAAATAGGGTGTTCCCCGAATCTTAGATTTCATTTTAAAAGTTGTTTTGAAATCATTATTTTCTTAAAGGTGTGATTTGTAGAATTCATGGTTAGCCCTGTCTACCAAATAGCTCTTTATTGTTCAAGTTGTGTTTTCAAATTCCCTTCGTTGAGAATCAAATTTCTCTTTCCAAATCATTGATGTCCATCTCATTCCAAAACCAAAGGATTCTACGACCAAGTTAGATTTTCCCTCTGATATCCCATATCCATTGATGAGTGTGTTATGAACTCTTTTTGACTCCATTGCCCAATGAACCAGATGTTTCTCCATTCTATTTATCTTTCCTAGATCTTTCATGTTCTGCTGTATCAATTCAACCAAACAAACAAACAAACACTTACACTTAATAACTAGTCTAAAATCCATATTCTAAGCACACAAGATAAACCTTTGCAAACAAACATTCGAGAGATCCCTCTCTGAGAACATGAGGACTAGATCCTGGGACTCTAAAGATTGGTTCTGATGTTGCCTTGTCTTTTGATTTGCCAAACTATCAAAACACGAGACACCGACATAATGGCGATCACGATGGGACCCTTCTGAGTTAGCGACAATCTAAGTACCCTTCAGGACTCCAGAAATCCCTTATTTTCAAGAATATCCAGTGATTATTAGCCACCTCATCGCCACCAACAATAATGGCGATCACGGTGGGACTCTGAGTAAAAGATTTAAAATTAAACACTCACTGCCTAATATAACATAAGTAACCTTCTTCAAGCACTACCAAGCATAACGGTAATCATGATAGGACTTTTTGAATCAGTGACAAACTAAGTAACCCTTAGGATTCTCATCAAACCTTATCAAAACTTGAAGGAATCAGTTACCAAGCCATAAGAGTGAACTCTGTATGATTAAACACCTTAGCTAAGTGTTGAATCGGATTTAGGACACTCTCTTAACCTATAAGACCGAAATAACTTAGAAAAACCCAAAACATTTCAGTTTGGCTTCATAAGGTGGTGGAACCATAAAATATTTTACCTTCACAAAAGCTAAAAAATTTCCACCCGGTGACTCCACTGGCCTCCAGTAGGCCTATTACTTCACTAGTCCTTATAAGCTCTCTTGGGAATGCATTGAGAAAACCCAATCATGCTGTTGGTGGATAGCAAAGTTCAAAATCTTCCACCTGGCGACTCCACAATCCCAAAAGACCTAATGACTCCACTAATAGAAGACTCTGAAAAAATTACAGAAATGCAGCCAAGTCCCATAGCAGAGTTTCGTTGTGGAATATCAAGTATACTGGTAGAACTTAAATGTGAGGACCTTCCAAAGGTTATCCTTCTCAGCTCAAAATTCAATGATAAACTTGAAATTAAGAAAAATTTTCTAGAATTGGTAGTTGAAAGGTATGAAACTGAAATTGAAATTTTAAACTCACAAGAACAATCTTATCAGTTCAGAGACCCTACAACATTTTTTGAAAGTCTCCCTCCCCTCAAAAAAAGAGAAATTTCACTGCCTTTTGATTTGCAGGAAAAGGATGATGGTGCTTCCATGAAATACCCTAGAAATGCAGTGAACCAAGCTGTCTGGCATGTAGACAATCAGTCAGTCATGGGAGGCCTAAAGGAAGAAGATCCACATATTGGTCTCGTTGATCCTGTGGCAGAGTGTGTGGAAACCCAAATTGGCTCAAATTATCAAGCATGGATCCTTTGCAAGAGTCAAAGACATAAAATGTTGTCACCTTCTGTGACAACCTTGATTTTAAAGTTTAAAATTCAATATGTATTATGGTTACCTCTGACTAGTAGCCAGTTTCTCTATTCCTTTTTGTCACTACTCAACTGGCTACATTGGCACTTTTGTATCATATAAAAATGTAAATATTCCAAGTTAGGTTAGGTTAGATAGGAATGTCAATAAAAGCTCTACCTTTGAGCATATAGTTAGCTATTGTTTTCTTCTTTGAAGAAAAAGAAAAATACAAAAACAATAGAAAAGAGAAAAGAGGGCAGATTGTAAAACAAGAAAGGTACAACCCCATACCAAAAAGAGAAACAAAATCTGAAAGTGTGCAAGCTTAAATGCCACTCCTGAAAAACACACTTCTAGTTAGTCAAACAACCTAATCTTGACTAATTAGTTTTAAATTGACTGCTGATAGGATAGTGAATTTGATTTGCTAAAATGTTTAATCTTGGCTTATCAGCAGATAGATTAGGATAGAAATTAAAGGTTCAAACAAGCTTAAAATCTGAACCTAGGTTTCCAAAGAGAGATGACTCAAATCTGTTTCAAATTCTGAGTCAAAAAAGATGTAAATCTGGTTCTAATTAGCTCAAAATATGAACCAGAGGACAAGCAAAGAACAACTCAAGTAAGAGTCAAAACAGAGCTGTAAAAAGATGAAGGAAGTGCTTTGAAATTTTAGATCTTAGGCCTTCCATTTTGATTTAATTTTCTGCAAAATAATATCTATGTGCAACTTGTTTGTTATGCCATAGACCAGCAACAAGTTAGACTGTTCAATCCTGACTTGTATGCTTTTGAATTTTTGTTGTAGAATTTAGAGAATAAAAATCTATTGGACAGTTTAATCCCAACAGATAGTAGATTAGGTAGAGAATCATATGGGCTCAACTGTTTAATCTGAGTCCATGGAGAAATAAGGAGTAGAAATAGATTAGCTTTCCTGTTTTCAAAAGAATAAAATGTTGTAAGAGATTTTTCCAATCCAAGTGCACTCTAAGGAAGAAAAAATGTTAGATCAGTAGGATTGGGTAGGTAGAAATCTTGTTGATGAAAGATCCATTGTTTTCCATGGCTGTTAGCATTTCCAGAGCAAAAGAAGATCATTCAATCAAAGAAAGGCAACCCAATGGATGAGGCACTAATCAACCTCCCAGAGAATGCAAGTCTGAAGTTCTTGATGCCTTCAAGAAGGCACCATCCCCAAGTGGAGCCACTGTTAGCCACCTATAAATTTGTTATACCAAAAGGTGGCTAAATCATTTTTGGAGCCTTCAAGGAACAAATTTTATTGCAAAAAAGTGTTGGCTCTTGAAGACTCTTGAAGGCCTCATGCCTCTATCCAAATCTTCACTGCTGTTTCCTTAACCTCAGAAATTTCTGCCAAATTCCAAGAGAAAGACTGCTGTAAAATCATCATTTTTCCCCTCCTCCACTCAAAAATAACCTTCATTTGCTTCCTTTGTTTTTCTCCATAAAATTCCTCTACTTTCCATGGTTTCCCTTCTCCCATTCATGAAATTCCTCTGTACATAGTTTTAAACTCATTTTTAAAACTATACCGAAACCCCCAAATCCATCGAAAACTCTGAAAAATTTCATAAAAACAAGTTTTTATTACTATGGACTTAAGTCCCCCTGGGCTAAGACCTAACCACTTCCCCACCATATGCTTTGGGGCTGGAACCAAGCGCTAACCCTTTTCAACGCTTATCGCATCGCAAACATCCAAGTGTGCAAGTCTTTTGCCATTACAAAAACTCCGATGCTATTAAGACCCATATGTATAAACCCTGGTCCTTTGTTTTCTTTGTAAGACCAAGCGCAAAGGTCGAAGCGCTTATCGCATCGGAAAAGTTCAATGGGTTGATGGTAAAGACCCGCATCAAAAATTTCCGATGCGATTGGGTCATATATATATAAAATTCCGCCCCCTCCACTTCATTCATATAACCCATACCCCTGCGGAACGGGCGCAAAAATTTATATTACCGCCCTTCCGATTGCGATGGCCCGATCGCATCAGAAGCTTTTGTAAGGCTCCCCCTGTTGAGTTCATTTTTAAACCTCCGATTACGATGGCCCGATTGCACCATCGCATCGACCCTCCCCGATCGCTCAAATCGCATCGTATTTTTCGATCGGTGCATTTGTTTGTTCCTCCTGATCGGCTATCCCTCCGATTCACTCTCCACCGTTGATGTGATCCTCAGATCAACGGTTCGTGCTACATCGCATCGCAAGTTTTTTGCCGATCGCTGTAACATCATTCCTCTGCCGATTGCGATCCTCCGATTGGATCTAGACCATCCACGTGTCCAGATCGGACGGTCCTAGATCGTTCCCGCATTATTTCATCGCCTTCTGCCTTCTGCCTTCTGCCAAGAGGATTCCAACACGTAATCCCCGCCGTTGATCTCTGCGCGATCGAAGGTCTTCACATTTTTCTTCCTCCGCTCTTCTTTGACCTCCTCTAAATAAATCTCCACCGTTGGATAATTTCCATCCAACGGCCACACTCCTCCCCGCAGCCTCCAAAGCAGTTAAACCTAAAAACGCAGGATTTCATAATGTTTTGTTTATTTTGCAGGTTTCAAAAGTTTTTTCCCATAATATGAAGGAAAAGAAAGTTGAGAGTGAAGATCCTCTGGCCTTTAGGTTATCAAAGGGAAAGGGACTAAAAGGCTCTACTCAACGTCTCGTTAATGCTTCGAGAGGCATTGATGCCATACGAGCCTTGCGCGGCCTGCACATCAACAAGACACAGTGATTTTAAATCACAAATTAAAGAGTATCAGTGTTGAAAACAAAACATAACAGAACAGAAGATAGAAGAAAAATTTGGGGATTACGGCTAAGATGGATTATCAAAAGCCTAATCCTCCAAATTAAATCAGAATTCAGAGAAATCATAAAGATCTACAGACAAAGAGGCCTCCACTGCCATATCTGAGGCAAATTGATTCCTCCCAGCTACCACAAAGCCACCTGTGCCTCAAAGTATTCAAAAAGAGGCCGAAGTTATTGATCAATCAGATGTTTGCCTCAACGCATCCGAAGAATTAATTCTACCAAAGGAATTTAATGTAAAAATATCAGCAGAGTTATTTCATTCATGACACGGAGCCTTAAAAGTCAACAAAGCTCCCACTGAGCTTTAATATTAATTGTAAAAACATTAATACAGACAAACACCTGTAAACTTCTTCATCGAGCCCCGTAAAGGTCGAGAAGCCACTAAGTCTGTATTAATTGACCCTGGAGATCTTTTATCAAATCTCACCTCCTCATTCTTCTATAAATACTTCTGTAGAAGATGAGTGGTTGGTTGTTGGTTGATCACAAGTTGTAATATTGAAACTCTTTGAAATAATACATAGTTTGTTGAAGTTGAAGAACAAATTGAAGTCTTGGAAGCCATGATGATGTTGTTGCATGCTTGTTCCTGAGAAGGCTCTATCATTGGATCCATGAGCTTGGCTGTTGGTGAAGTATTCTGAACTGTTTAATGTTTTCTCCTGTTTTCATTTTGTTCCATAATTTCCTACTACGGTAGGTTGAAAGTTTTAGGCTAAGAAATGAATCCTGAAAGCACCTTAGACCTGTTCATCCTTCACTGTTTCATGTTTTCTTCTGCTGAGGTATTTTAGAGTCTTTAATATCTCTCTTTAGTCCTCATGCTTGTTTATTTCCTTAATAGTTCCAACAATTGGTTTCAACATGATTTATGGTTCTCCCTGCTTGTCTGTTGCCACTTAAAAATTGTTATTGAAGTATCCCTTTGAAGTATTTCTGTTTACAGTAAGCTAGGGAGGTCTGTTCTGATCTTGCCCCTTGTCCTTACTTAAACATTTTCCTTGAAGGTCGTTATAGTTGTGATCATAGATGTATTAGGTGTTCCCTCTTCTATGACTACAATTATCAGTGAATCTTTTATGTTTTCTAAGTCATTTGAAATAAAATCTTTGAGGAAATAGGGTGTTCCCCGAATCTTAGATTTCATTTTAAAAGTTGTTTTGAAATCATTATTTTCTTAAAGGTGTGATTTGTAGAATTCATGGTTAGCCCTGTCTACCAAATAGCTCTTTATTGTTCAAGTTGTGTTTTCAAATTCCCTTCGTTGAGAATCAAATTTCTCTTTCCAAATCATTGATTTCCATCTCATTCCAAAACCAAAGGATCTTGTGGCCAAGTTAGATTTTCCCTCTGATATCCCATATCCATTGATGAGTGTGTTATGACCTCTTTTTGACTCCATTGCCCAATGAACGAGACGTTTCTCCATTCTATTTATCTTTCCTAGATCTTTCATGTTCTGCTGTATCAATTCAACTAAACAGACAAACAAACACTTACACTTAATAACTAGTCTAAAATCCATATTCTAAGCACACAAGATAAACCTTTGCAAACAAACATTTGAGAGATCCCTCTCTGAGAACAGGAGGACTACATCCTGGGACTCTAAAGATTGGTTCTGATGTTGCCTTGTCTTTTGATTTGCCAAACTATCAAAACACGGGACACCAACAGAAACCATGTTGAAGTTCAAGCTGCAAGGAGCTTTGAGAAAGACCATTACAATTCTGCAACTTTCAGATAGATCCATAATAGCTCCTGAGGGAGTTGTTGAGGGTGTTATGGTATCCATTGACTCCTGGTAATATCCCACCGAATTCCTGGTACTTCAACCCAAAACCAATTTTAATGGTTATACTCTTATCCTATTAAGACCTTGGTTGGCCACTGTTGATGCTTATATTAGTTGTAGGGTTGGAAACGTGACCATGAAGAATGGGCTCTTGTCAAAAAAACTGGTATTATATCCTCTTGCCCAACCTTCTCTTAAACATTATCTACCTTTGTGGCTAGAGGATTAAGAAGAAGATGAAGTGTACCATGCAACACCATACCTTGTTTGTACCTTAGATGTTGTTATAAGAGGGGGGAACCTGATGAAGATGACCTCATTGACCATATCCTTCAAAACGAACCCTCCACTGCCATTCCACTTGATGAACTAGTGATAGAATATGAAAGCATCCCTAGGAATGAGATATACTTAGTTGACTCAGTCCCTGAACCTACCAATATTGTAGAATTTAGCCTATCTAGAACCTTAAAGATCAATCCCTCTCTCTCGAACAAAGAGGAAGAACAATTGGGACAACTGCTTAGAGATAAATTAGATGATTTTTCTTGGGATTACAAAGAAATGAAAGGGGTATGTTGTGTCTCATTTCCAATTACCTTTGAAATATTTTTCAAAACACAAAAAAATTATATATGTTAGAAAATGTAAAATTTTGTATGTCGAATAAGAATTTTGATTTATATGTTGGTACATTAACATTTCGTGATGAGATGTGAAGGTAGCTCAAAGGATTGGATAGCCAGAATAAATCTCAGGAGGATTTTAACACAGTGGAGAAATATGGAGTTTCACGAGTTCATTGAATGAACTATCGCAGGGAGTAGCGTGGAGAAGATGGAGCTGTAGAGTGACGACAGCCGAAGAAACACAGAAATCAGTTAAGGAAGAAAACCTTATGAAGATTCCCGAAGGAGGTGATCTGACGGCAATGATTAAATCACATAATTAAAGTGAGATATGGACAGACTAGGTTGCATTGCAAAGATAAGTTTGAAAAGTTGCAAAGTGGACACGTGTCGGCATAGCGCGATTTCGCATCGGCGATTATTTAGTTTATGCGTTAAGGACTTCTCAAGTTAAACAAAATAACTTGTGATGCGGTAAGAAGTGAAACTTGCGACGCGATAAAGGGAGGAGCCACGTGTTGGCCTAACGATTCAGCGCATATCGCACATCGACAGGTTTAGAGTTTAGCATTAAGAATTTGCAAGGTAAAGTATTTTGGTTGCGATGCGACAAAAGGGAGATGGCAATATGAGACATTACAACGAGACTGTTGGATTTGGGGGCATAGATCAATGGTGGAGATTAAATAAAAAATAGAGCGATTTTGCACATCGACATGATTATTATTTTCCATTTAAGCTATTTGTTATAGTTGCCGACGTGTGATATCGAATAATTTGCAAAGTGTGATTGCTTCTAATTGGTCAAGTCGTGTTTGGGCCCATAAACCACAGGACTACAGGGTTTGTATAAAGTTGTAGTCGTGTATGCGATAAGGTAATGCGAAGGGGCGACCAATGAATAAAGAGGCATAGGAAGAGTCGGGCAGAAGAGTGTATAGTGGCACTATGGGAAGCATGACAAATGGGTCAAGTCGATCACCAAGGCGTCATTACAGAACTGTGCAGCTGCTGCATCATAACCAGAAAGGAAACCTCGGCACTTCGTGAGGACGCTTCAACAACATCAGATTCAACAAAACGAACAATATTTCCAGTTTTATTTATTTTATCTGTATGATTGCATAAGTAATCTTAACAGTTTAGGTAGTCAAATAGTTTCAAGAAGTTCAACAGTTATGAACTACTTTGAGGTATTTAAGTAGATAGAAATAAATAAAATGGTTTTCGAGTTTTGGACCTCTGGATGATTGTTAATTTGGTACTGAATTTTCTGAGAAATTAATGAAAGAACAAGTTTCCTGCACCTGTTGATGTTGATATGTCTTTTTAGTTTCACTCTATGTTTATTCCTCTTTGAACGAAGTGAAGTAATGTAGCAGTTGGTCTCTTAATTACATCTGTGAGTAATAGTTAAATCACCTTAATTTGCACTCCTTCACTTCATCTCTTCTCTTTTCACAAACTCCCGATGAAACTTTAAAGTAACAGATTCTGTGTTTACAACATATTATTTCGAGTTTCCTCTCTCTCCATGATTTCCTCTTAAAATTAAAAGTGATAGATTCTGTTTCTCAGCATATCATTTTGAGTTTCTCTTACAGTTATTCTTTTCATTTCATTCAAGTATTAGCAGTTTATGGCATTGTGAAGGCTTTCATTATATCATATTATTGAGGGTATTAAGTAATTAAATTCCAAAGGTGTTAAACAGAGTCCATTTGATATCGTAATTGTGACATACATTTATAAAATGTCTTAAGCACTGATTCGTTACCACAACCAAGGGATTGTTTCTTGAGATACAAAATTTTCTAGCGTCGTTGCGGGGGACGAAGAAACAAAGTTTACATTATTTGCTCTAGTTGTTCAATGAGGAGGAAATATTGGGTTGTGTTTGTTATTTTCAAAATTCTTGCTTTCAAAAGGCCTCACACGAGGTCAGATAGATCACAGTAGATAGTCCCTGCTTTTCCAGACCCAGAAGGATTGGTATCTAAAAAGGATCAGAAACCTAAAATTCCTTCAATACCTAATCCTACATTGTATGCTCCTGACAATAGTTCTCATAACCCTTTGTTTGAAGATATGTCCGAGGAACTCTCTTTCTTGGAACATGATTCTCCTTCTACACCCATTCATTTTCAAGAACCTAAGTTAGAAGAACATTCTTTCGAGTTTGTTTCTTTTACCTTCACTCAAGATCAACCAAATATAGTTGTTGGTTCTTCTGCCATTGTTCATAAGCCCACTCCCATATAAAATTTTCCTCCACCCTCATTCACTTTCACATCAGGTTCATCAACCTCAACTACCCAAGGAATAGTTAACCAAGGTGTAAATATGGCAGCACCAACCTTTTTTTTGAACATATATGCTCCAATAAATATTGTGCAACCAATGAATGCCATGCCTCAATAATACCTCAAATTACTTCCTCGTTTCACTGGAGAATATGAGGTAACTGGAGAACAACATTTACCCTTGTTTTTTAATTTTTTTGAGAATTTAAATGTAGAACATCTTGATGTTGTGATGAGACTATTAGTGCAGTATCTAGATGGAGAGGCTAGAAAATGGTTCAAAGGTTTACCAAATGGTTCAATAAATAACTAGGAAGAGTTAGAAACTCAATTCACTCAGAGACGGGGAGAAAAGAGAGATCATGGTTACTCATTGACAGAGTTTAATGCAATTAAAAGAAGGCCTAATGAAATAATTTTTGAGTTTGTAAAAAAATTCAACAAATTGTACAATAGTTTACCCATAGAGATGAAGCCCCCCCCTGTAGGAGAAAAGGTAGTTTTTTCTGGGGCTTTTGAAGATGATCTCAGCTTTACATTGAGAGAGAGAAGAGCCCCTACTCTTGAGCAAATATAGACATATTATCTAGAGATCAAAGTTAATATGACTGCAACTAGAAAAGTGAAAGGGAAACATCTGGTCCAAGAGAAGGGGAAAGAAAAAGAAGAATCATCACAAGATCTAAGAATTGAAGATATAACAAAGGTGATGAAGTATCTAACCAATAGGCTAGCCAAGATGGAATTGGAAAATAAAAACTCCCGAAGACAAGTACAAAAAAACCGAGGGGGATTTAACCCTCAATTCAGAAGACATCCCTTGTAAAATTTGTAGAGGGAAAGAAGAGATCAAGACCAGATTCAAGCACCATTGTATATAGAAGAAGCACTGGCAAATCCAGAAGAAGATGACCAAAGGAAGGCCGAGGATCAGGTATCTGCTATGTATGCAATAGAAGAGGATGAAGAGGAAGATTGTGAGGGATAATATGCTGAAGTTGAAGTATCTTTTCATCAAGATGAAATGGATGAATACTGTAGAAAATTCACAGATTTCATGCAAGCTGAGTTACATAAAAGGTATGATTTAAGGTCTGGAAAGATATCTAGAGTGTAGGACAATGAAGGTGAACAACAAGGTTTCGTTCCTCCTCCAATGTCGACTCCACAACAAAAGGACCCTGTGAAATAGGTGAGTGATGGGAAGCAACCTGAAAATTCACTTAATAGAAAAAATGTGCAACAGGCTAAATCTTCCCAGAACAAATCAGTTGGCACTAATATTTTGGAGAGAGTCATTCCTGTACCCTAACAAGCGGAAAATTCTATAAAGAGTGAAGAAGAACCTGAAAATAACGTTAAGAAAACTCATGCTTTAAGTTTGAAAAAAATGTTGGAGAAGGTTAAAATCCAGGTACCTCTTCTAGAATTATCTAAAATACCAGCTTACAAGAAATAAATTTCAGAATTTATTAATCTCACACAGCTGGAAGATATAAGTGATACGGTGAAATTTCAAGAAGAAAAGTTAGTGGTCACCTTTGGTCATGCGGAATAAGTAGATCCTTCTGTTCCACCCTTCTATATTTCTCTGTTGCTTCATGATTTTACTCTACATAATTGCATGCTGGACTCAGGAGCATCCCATAATCTCATGCCATTGTCTGTTATTAAGGAACTTAACTTGTATATTTCCAAACCTTATAGGGATTTGTATTCATTTGATTCCAAAAGGGTGAAATGTGTTGGGTTAATTAAAGATGTAGCAGCTTCGTTGGCACAAATCCCAACAAAGAGAATAGTCATGGATGTAGTGGTTGCTGACATCCCAGCCAGGTTTGGAATGCTCCTGCCAAGATCTTGGGGAGAAAAGTTGGGAGGTGTACTAAAATTAGATTTCACTTATGATATCATTCCAGTTTTTAATGGGGAATAAAAGAGATTGTACAGGGAAACAAGGATTGTGAAGACTACCTCCAAGAAAGATGCAGGAAATTCCCCCATTTATAGTCAAGAAACAAAAGATATTTATTGTTTTATGCTGCATGAAGATGCAGAATTTGCTGAAGAAACATGGAAGCGACTCTCTTCATGAGTTCTAAATAATGAGCTTCACTCAAGGAAGATTTGGAAGTGATACTTTGATGGTGCCTACTCCAAGGAGGGTGCAGGTGCTAGATTCTTGTTGATATCACCAGAAGGTAACATCATGCCTTTCTCTTTTAAACTAGAATTTGATTCAACAAACAATGTGGCTGAGTATGAGGCCTTAATCTCAAGCCTTCAAGTTTCTAAATAGATGGGAGTTCAATGTATTTCAATTTTTGGTGACTCTGAATTGATAATAAGGCAGATTAAAAATCATTGTCAAACCAAGCATCTGAGATTGAGATCATATAGGAATGAAGTTTGGGATATGATAGAAAACTATTTTGAAGCCTTCAATATTCAGTATATTCCGAGGGAGGAGAATATATTGGCTGATTGTTTAGCAGTTGCAGTCAACACCTTCAAACCTCTAATGAATCCAAGGTTAAGGTATGAAATTGAAATAAGACATAGACCTTGTATCCCTGATAATGTGAAACATTGGCAGGTGTTTGATGATGATGAACAGATAAATAAGTTCCTGACCATGATTGGAAACTTTGAAGATGCTGAGATAGACCAAGAGGAATAACAAATAGAGAAAAAAGCAGAAATAAGAAATCTTAAGCAGTTAATAGGTGAACAAAATATTGTCCAATTGAAAGATAATGTGCTCCCCAAAGGGTTGGTTCCCCTTGAAATATTATTCGATGCTAATGATGTTGTTGTTGATTCAAAGAAAATGCATTAGGAAGAATAAATGGAAGATTGTAATTTGGAAACTCAGCAAGAACCCAACATAGTGAAATTGTTCAAAGGTGTTCCCAAAAACTAAAAAGAAAGATACATTGATCTTTTTAAGAAATATATGGATGTGTTTTCCTGGTCATATGAAGACCAGAAAACATATGACAAAAGCATAATTAAGCATAAGATTCCATTGAAGGAAGGAATCAAACCACACAAAGAAAAGCTCAGACAGATCAATCCATTGTTGTTAGCTCCAATCGAAAAAGAAGTGAAGAAACTGTTGCAGGTGAAAATTATGGTCCCTCTTAGATATTTAGACTAGGTTTCTAATCTGGTCCATGTAAGAAAGAAGAATGAAGAGATAAGACTGTGTGTAGACTTTAGGAACTTGAACCGAGCATCTGTAAAATATAATTATCCTTTGCCGAAAATGGATTATGTCTCAGAGAAGGTGACAAGAGCTCACAGGTTGCCTATTGTTGACGGATTTTTTGGGTATAATCAGGTAGTAGTAGAAAAATAAGATCAGAAGAAGACTGCTTTCAGTACGCCCTGGGGCACCTTCATGTATGTAAGGATGCCATTTGGCCTCATGAACATAGGTGCAACATTTTAGAGGGCCATGGACATAGCCTTTGTTGGTGACAGGTTTGCAGTTATATATCTGGATGATGTAACTGTTTTCTCAGGGTCAGATGATGAACACTTGCAGCATTTGCAATTTTTTTTTCAAAAGTGCATAAAGTTTGGTCTGTCATTAATTGGGTCACATAGTTTATAAACAACGATTAAATATTGACCCAGCAAGGGTGGAAGCCATTCGGACTATTCCTTTACCCAAAAGAAAGAAATATATCCAGAGATTCCTGGGAAAAATAAACTTTCTGAGGAGATTTGTGACCAATTATGCTGAGATTGTGAGAAGTATAACATATATGTTGAAGCAAAATGCAGAAGTGAAATCGGACAAGGGAGCAAGAGAAGCATTTGCTAGAATAAAGGAAGCACTGCAGGAAGCTCCAATTTTGATTAGTCTAAACTATCAAAAGGCCTTTCAGGTATTCTCATTTGCATCCCCCACTACTATTGTTTTTGTTTTGTTGCAGAAAAATGAAGATAGTAAGGAGAAGCTAGTTGCATTTTTTCAGTAAAGTTCTAAGAGATGTTGAGCTCAAATACATTATTATGGAGAAACAAGTGTATGATTTGGTCAAAGCACTGAAAGCCTTCAGGACTTATGTGTTATAGTCCCAAATAACTACTTATGTTCCTAATTCTACTGTGAAATATGTCCTGTTCCAAAGTGATGTTGAAGGAAAATGGGGGAAGTGGATAGAAAAAATCCAAGAGTATGATTTGGACATAAAACCCACCAAGCTGGTCAAGGGACAAGTGAAATTAGCAAATTTGTTGACAAAAACAAATTTTCAAGCCTTGGGAATCAATCTATTGGCACCAATGGATAGAGCTATTAATGAAGAAGGTCAAAAAAAGTCCAAAATAGGTATTCAATACAAATTTTTGTGCTCTGATTGGTATAAAGATATTGTGCATTACCTGTGTTTCTTTTCCTGTCCAACTTCAGTAAATAGAACAAAATACAAAGCTCTCAAGCTCAAGTCTCAGCCATATGTTACCATAGAAGCAAAGTTATACTGGAAAGATCCTGCTGGTATTTTGCTGTTATGTTTGATCAAAGGAGAATCTATTGAAGTCACCAAACAATATCATGAAAGTTTGCGTGGAGGACATTATAGCTGGAAGGTCACTGCTCATAAAATTCTCAAGTTAGGCTTCTATTAGCTAACCCTGTTTGCAGATGTTTATAGACTGGTCAGAAGTTGTCAAAAGTGTCTGTTGTTTGCTGAAAAGAGAAAACTTGCTCCATTACCTGTCATCTCAGTATTTATTGAAGAACCTTTTAGGCAATGGGGATTGGATTTTATTGGAAAGATCAATCCACCATCAAGTGGAAAGTTCAAGTGGATTATGACTGCCACTGATTACTTTACAAAATGGGTTGAAGCAATACCCACTAAGAAGGCGAATGACCAAGTAGTGATGAAGTTTCTGGAGGAAAACATTTTCAGTAGACTCTAGATGTCCAGTCAAAATTGTGACTGATAATGCTCAGGTATTCAACTCCACTCGTTTCATTAATTTCTCTCAAACATATAATGTAACTTTATCACATTCCACATCATATCATCCCCAAGGGAACAGATTGGCATATTCCTCAAATAAGACATTGGTCAGAATCTTGAAGAAGATAATCACTGAGAATTAGAAGGATTGGGATATGAAGTTGAAGTTCGACCTCTGGGAAGTTCGAGTCACCCACAGAAGATCGACTGGGAAGTCTCCCTATGAACTGGTTTATGGGACTCAAGCACTATTTCCTACTCCGTTGGCCCAACCAGTGATTTATTTCCTTCAAGAAGCTCAGGGAGAACCTAATGCTCTGGTAAGAATATTGAACAAGATAATTGAATCAAGTGAAAATAGAAACAAAGTCAGGGATAACTTGATTACTTATCAGGAAAATATGAAGTCTATATTTGACAGAAAAGCAAAATAAGTTCTCTTTCAAGTAGGAGATTTGGTACTAAGATGGGACACCAGAGGAGAAGAAAATGGGAAGCATGGTAAATTTTACCCTCTCTGGTATGGTCCATACAGAATCTCTGAGGCAAGGTCAAATAACACATTCATTCTAGAAGATATAGATGGAGATTCAGTACAGCTGCCTGTGAACAGGCAGTATCTAAAGCATTATTTACAGCATTAAAAGTCAGCATTCCACCATTGTAAATACCAGATTTCTCATCGTTCATATGTCACCAAGAAATATTTGACTCCATTCCCAATGGATAAGTCACTAATCTGCGGTTCTTAGCGCTTTCGTGGAAAAAAGCACTATCCCCAGGTGGAGCGAGATGTTGTGGCTCATTTCCATTTACCTTTGAAATATTTTTCAAAACACCAAAAAACCATATAGCTTAGAAAATGTAAAAGTTTGTTTGTCGAAGAAGAATTTTGATTTATATGTTGGTACATTAACATTTCGTGATGAGATGTGAAGGTAGGTCGAAGGATTGGATAACTAGAATAAATCTTAGAAGGGTTTTAACACTGTGGAGAAAGATGGAGTTTCACGAGTTCATTGAATTAAATATCGCAGGGAGTAGCGTGGAGAAGATGAAGCTATATAGCAGCGACAGCCAAAGAATCAGAGAAATCAGTTAAGGCAGAAAACCTTTAGAAGATTCCCAAAGGAGGTGATATAACGACAATGATTAAATCACATAATTAAAGTGAGAGATGGACGGACCAGGTTGAATCGCAAGGTTAAGTTTGAAAATTTTCGAAGTGGACACGTGTCGTCATAGCGTGATTTCACATCAGCGATTATTTAGTTTATGCGTTAAGGACTTTGCAAGTTAAACAAAATAAGTTGCGATGTGGTAAGAAGTGAAACTTGCGATGTGATAAAGGGAGGAGCCATGTGTTGGCACAACGATTCAGCGCATATCGCACATTGGCACGTTTAGAGTTTAGCATTAAGACTTTGCAAGGTAAAGTATTTTGGTTGCGATGCGACAAAAGGGAGATGGAGGTGTGAGAAAATACAACGAGACCATTAGATTGGGGCGCAGATCAACGGTGGAGGTTAAATCACAAACATAGTGGTTTCACACATCGACATTATTATTGTTTACCATTTAAGCTATTTTTTATAGTTGACGACGTGCGATATCGAATAAGTTGCGAAGTGTGATTGCTTCTAATTGGTCAGGTCATGTGTGGGCCCGTAAACCACATGTCTGCAGGGTTTGTATAAAGTTGCATTTGTGTATGCGATAAGGTAATGCGAAGCGGTGTCCAATGAATAAAGAGGCATAGGTAGACTCAAGCAGATGAATGTATAGTGGAACTGTGGGAAGCACGACAGGTGGGTCAAGTTGGCCACTGAATCGTCGTTACAGAATTGTGTAACTACTGCATCATAACCATAAAGGACACCTCGACACTTCGTGAGGACGCATCATCAACATCATATTCATCAAAACGAACAATATTTCCAGTTTTTATTTGATTTCTATGTATGGTTGCATAAGTAATCCTAACATTTTAGGTAGTCGAATAGTTTCAAAAATTTCAGTAGTTATGAAATACTTTGAGGTATTTAAGTAGATAGAAATAAATAAAACGGGTTTTGAGTTTTGGACCTCTGGATGATTGTTAATTTGGTACTAAATTTTCAGAGAAATTAATGAAAGAATATAAAGTTTCCTACACCTGTTGATGTTGATATGTCTTTCTAGTTTCGCTCTATGTTTATTCCTCTTTGAACGAAGTGAACTAATGTAGCAGTCGGTCTCTTAATTACATTTATGAGTAAGAGTTAAATAACCTTAATTTTTACTCCTTCACTTCATCTCTTGTCTTTTCACAAACTCTTGATGAAACTTTAAAGTAATAGATTCTGTGTTTACAACATATTATTTCGAGTTTCCTCTCTCTTGATGATTTCCTATGAAACTTAAAAGTGATAGATTCTGTTTCTCAGCATATCATTTTGAGTTTCTCTTACAGTTCTTTTCATTTCATTCAAGTATCACCAGTTTATGGCATTGTGAAGGCTTTCATTATATCATATTATTGAGGGTGTTAAGTAATTAAATTCCTAAGGTGCTAAACAAAGGCCATTTGATACCGTAATTGTGACATACATTTATAAAATGTCTTAAGCACTGATTCCTTACCATAGCCAAGGGATTGTTTCTTGAGATACAATAGGGTGCATCCCTCAGTTCGCACACACAATATTTACATCAAAGAAGGATGCAATCCTATGCGCCAACCCCAGAAGAGAATGAACCCAAAATTGAAAGTCATAGTAAGGGATGAATTAGAAACGTTGATGGATGCAGGGTTCATATACCATGTTGGAACAAGGTTTTCCAAAGGCTGCGAACTGGGACAGTTTTGAGTATTTTTGTATATTTTTTGCATATTTTAGTCTAGCGTAGGGGTTTTGGGGCGGGTCAAAACCCCAAAAGCATTGTAATGGGTCAAAGGGTAGACCTAGAGTCTGGTTTGCGGACCACAGGAAATATTAGGATAGATTGTTATAAATAGAAGGACATTTTGAGTCAATAGACATGTAGGCATAAGATTGATGTGAATTGGGAATTAGTTGATGTGGTTGGGTTATTGGGGAAGGACTCCTGCTGGCTATGTGCATGGAGAACCTTAGTCCTGATGTGTGCAGACCCTGCTGCTGTGTGCGCAGGTTGGGTTTTGGGTGTTGTAAAAGGGTTTGATGAATTAATGAAAGTGGAAGGTTGTTGAAATATCTGAATCTGCTCTATTATATCGTCTATGTTATGCATGGTTCTATGTTAAGCTACGAAATTACTTGTGTTATCTGCTTATGCTGCGTTGACATCTGATCTGGATCCTCTATATACTTTATGCAAGAATATCTATGTTAGTTGCGTTATTGTTTTGTGAATTTATGGTCTGCTAATTACTGCGATTATAATTAGTATTGCGCATGTGGATGCGAAGGGATATCTGATTTGGTAATTACGAAGTCGAACGTAGCTCAACTTGACTTACTTACCCTCTCTCAGGGTGCTAAAACCTGGTTCCAGCAACCTCCCATACTGCTTCGGGTGAGACTTTGATCTGCACAAGCAGGTCACTGCCGAAAGGGCCAATAGTATAGGGGTTTGTTGGAAAACCTTAACCTCTGAACCTGGGCCAGGATCCCTCAAGCCAACAAATGGTTCCATTGCTGGGACAGGGAGCATTTTGAGAGACGGATCGGGTAATGCCAAGGCCATATTGGAAACCTGAAGGAAAATAAATTGATGAATGATTTGAACAGCAAGTTCAGGAATTCACAGTGAAAGAAAATTGTAGTAAGACATTAACCACCGAAGAGTGGAAGAATAAGTATATTTTCATAGAAATATACAAGATCTTCTTTGTAACAATTGCGATCGAGCTCCAGGAGTGGCTCGCAAGGTTGGCCAAATTTCAGAAGTGTTGGAAGGACGAGCGGGTTACACAGTGGACCCCTGAATTGATCCAGTAGCTAGAAAATACTGATAACACCATCACTCGCACAATGGATAGTGTACTAAAAGGGTTCATGATATAATTTTCCATCAATCAATTCGTCTCCTACTCGGAATACTCGGAAGCAGAGCGAAGATTCTTCAAGGGTTTCCGGGGTAAGTTTCTGAAGACCTTACCGCTGCTGATTAAGATATTACTGTGTGAAAAGAATATTCTATGTAGCCACACCAAATGAATGATCTCTGGTATAGACGAGAGTATGACACGAAGTGGAAAATACTATCGAACCAACCAAGAAGGAGATAGGTCTGTCTGCAGTCCGGTAAGAGAAGCTGTTGCACAAAGTCCTCTAGCCACACCACTTTCCAACCAGCATAGGGGTAAGAACTCACCTACACCTCCACCACCACCAGAAGAAGACATGGCTGCACACATGAAGTTTCCTACCTTTAAGGGCGTGGGGGATGAAGACATGGATCAATTCTGGTTTTTCGCAGGATCGGTCTGGACTGCGCAGAATGTAGCTAGTGATATGGTGAAGAGGGCACAACTGTCCCTTGCCTTTGAAGGAAGAGCTTTGGACTGGTACATGGGATACATCGCCCAACATGAAAACACGACCATTGAAGAGGTTAAGAACGCCTTGAAGCAAAAATCAAGAAGGCTAAAATAGTAGTTGATCTAAAAGACTTCAAGCAGGGGTCCTTTGAGTTTGTGTGGGAGGCCGATCAATGACTAAAAAATGTGATCAGAGAAGGAGGGTTCCAGTATGATGACAAAAAACACACAGAATGGTTCATTGCTATGCTGCTACCTCACTACGCATACCTATGGGTCATCAAACTTTCGAATCGCAGGAAAAAGCTTTGGGGGTCGCTATGAAATTAGAAGCTGCACCTAGAGATGATGCCTAGCTAGGTGTCCAACAGATTCAAGGATAATTGGAGGCAATGCACATGGAGATCCAGAACCTGCGAAAGGAATGAGGAGCAGAAGCTAGCCCCGAAAGATGGTGCATACGATGCAGGACGAATGGTCACACCAAGGATAACTGCCCTCTATTAGCAGACTATATGCAGGTTGGATCAAGTGGGCTGGCGTTATGGTGTGAAGATTGTTGCGTTGTGGGGCTGCACGATAAAAACCACTGTCCCTGCCTTGATGCGTATGTCCTAGAGGTAAAGCATCAATGGTGCAGGTTCTGCCAGTCGGTAGGGAATGTTGAATAGAACTTCTAGACGTATGATTTGATGATCGATCGAGGGAACCTCTATAGGGTACAGTCGGATCCATCCTTTCCAAGATCCCTCTTGAACGTAGGTAGCTCCCTAGCCAGGGTCAGGGGAGGTGGGAGAGGTGGAAGTGTAGGTCGGGGATGAGGACAAATAATCTGTTATAATTGTGGGGAAGTAGGACACTTTGCCAGGTACTGTCCCAATCCTACAAGGTAGTCCTACCGGTATTGCAGATAACTGGACCATCCAATTGAAGACTGTCTGATATTTATAGCAAAGATACGGGAGAAGCAACCGACACCTATGTAGAATGTGCAGAGGGTTAAGGCTGAACTGCGAGACAAGGATCCAAGCGTGAATGTGGTAACATGCAGTGGTATGGCCACCGCAGGGCCCGGGGAAAAGATTGCGATCGAACCTATGATCCGGCAAGAAGTTATCAAGCAGGAAGGTTTGGATCTAAGAACGGGAAAAGAAACGTTGGCCGCTACTTGCACAGACTCTGCGGAGGCAGAGGCATCTACTTCGCAGCTGCTAGAAGGCCTCAGGGCAGGTGAGGAGGTCAAGCCCTTTTTACAGGCATGTATGAAGCTGCTGCGCAACCCAAAGGATATGGAAAATCTTCAGGAATTAATAGATTGCTGCGCAGCACGACGTAGCCCCCCTCCGGAAATCAAGGATGTACACAATCTATATAGATATAAGAAACACACTGGTAGGGAGTTATGGTTGACTGCGCAAATTGGCGATTACGGGATGGATCAGGTTATTTTGGACCGAGGGTCAGATGCAAATGTATTACCTAAACAGACTTGACAATGAATGGGGGAACCTAAGTTGGAATGGTCCACTATCTAGTTGCGTATGGCCAATCAGTAGAAGATCATACCCTTGGGGAGACTATCAAAGATCGTGGTAGATATCGCAGGGGTCAAGGTCCGGGCTGATTTTGAAGTCATTCAGATTGTATAAGATGCAAACCCTTACCCTGCACTTCTAGGGTTAGATTGGCCATAGTTATGGGAGGTATCATTAATTTGAAGAAGAGGAGCATGGTGTTTGATAATAACAGTACCAGGGTGATAGTACCATTAGATCCTGTGGAAGGCGAACAATACGCAGAGCTAGTGTGCGACGAAGAGGAGGTGGATCACATCTATAAGTTACCTGCACAGGATGAATATTTGATCAACCCCATGGTAGATGGAGTACTCTGTTGTGAAAAGGACAGTGAATGCTTCTCCGACTCAGGTGGGGAGATAGAGAATTGGAAAAACTGGTTGCATGATGTCTCTGCGCTACGATATCTCCAGGTCACAAAGGACTTCCGTTGCGCTTCCTTAGAGGTAAGAGACCTACCTTATTTTGATGGTTCTGGTAATATTAAGGAATTTCTATGAGCATTCGAAGCTGAGGTTCCAAGGGAACGAAGGCTATGGGCCCTTAGGCTAGCCATGCGCGGAACACCTGTGCAATGGTGGGAAATGCATGAGGAGGCGTTCCAAGATTGGGAGGAGTGTCGGGATATGATGATTGTTTGTGCTCAACTTAGTGTCCCTAAATTGAGTTCATTAATTGTCAACCAGAGCTAGTAAACTGCTGAAGTGTGGTGCACTATATGTGCCTAGGTATTTGTTTCTCACTACGTTGTGTTTAGTGTTTTATGATGTTTTTGGTTTTATGGTTTTATGTTTGAAAAGGGAAAGAACTAAATGCTGGTGAAAAGAAGCTATTGGTTATTTAAAACAGAACAAAGCCTAAACTATGGATGAAAAACAACAAATGAAAAGCTTGATAATGACTTCATTGCAAGAAAATAAATCACAACATGAGCTTGAACTTATCCAATTCATTCATTAAAGGTGTGTTGGAAGAGCTTGAGAAATGGACAAGTTAAGTGTAAATGAAGTTCTCCTAAATAAACAATCAACTCACAATATTACAAAAAAAATGATTATTTGTAACACAGTAAGGTTTCTATTCTATATTAACCTATGATGCTGAAGTTACCCTATTCTGCAACTTGACTTATCACTACTAGGCCTTATTCAGAAGTTTAGAGATTTTCTAGAATAATGTTTGGGAAAAATGCTATAGGTTAATTTGTAAAAGATTTGCAGAATAATCCAAGCCTTAAACTGATATTACTGACCCCTGTTCATGTGATGATGTATCAATATAAATTCAGAACAAAATCAAGTTGTAAATAATGAAGACTGAGAGACTAATTTTGTCAACTAGTACTACTTGAAATACAATGGATAACACTAGGCTAGAATGCGGTCTATCAATCTTAAAATATAGTGACTAAAACTAAACTAAAATGCCATTAATATTTTCGTGAAACAAAATGAACTGAGACTGAATTAGAGTGCTACTAATCTACTTGAAGTACAATGAACAGAGTTAAACTAGGATGCCATTATCAAACTTGAAATGTAGTGACAGAGCTGAACTAAATGCAATCAACCTCCAGAGTGTTGTAACTAAATTAACATGCAGCTAGTCTATGGAATTCTACAACCCATCTCGTTTCAATATGAATGATATTTTGGAAGAGTTTGTAAAAAAACAAGTCTGGCTGTATTATTTAATGCAATTGAACATAGACATAAGATTTTAAAGCAAATACAACTAGGATCTAAGATACCACAGCTGTTTCTTATTCATTGTTAATGATGTTTTGGAAGAGTTTGTAGGAGTAAGACCGGCTATGACACTTAGTGTAAACAAGCATAAATCATAAAATTCGAAAGGAAATGCAACTAAAATATACAACACCACAGCTATGCCTTATTCATCGTGATGATATTTTGGAAGTGTTTATAAGAGTAAGTCTAGCTGTGATGATTAGTGTAAACAAGTATGAAACATAAACTTCAGAAACTTGCTTAAGCTAGAAATGAAAAACGAGACTAAAATACTTATCTAAAACGTATGAACAAAGCTGCTCAGGTAGCAGGGGCCCTCTACCACCGGAGTAGCACGCAAAATCTACTTCAATATTGACTCAGCGCTTTCAATAAAATGATGCTTCTTTCATTAAAAGAGAAATTACTTCAAAACAGAGTGTTTTCAGACTTCTGAAATCTAGCAATCAAACACAAAATCTAACCTTGTCCCTCGGTTTCCCGAGCCATATTTATAACAAAATTACATAACTGTCTTGAGATAACCTAGGGATAATTGTCTTTCCAAATAAAAATCAAACTAGGACTCTGATGGTGGTCTCATAATATGATTAAGGACATCTGGACTGTCCTTGTCCTACTAGGAGTCTATCTCCTAGTTTGAGTTCCCACGTGCATAACCACCTACAGAATTCCGTTCAAACTTCGTGGAGAGTAACAAATAATGAGGGAGTGATGTGGAATATATCCATATGTGTTTTTATCTGAGATGACACCTGGAACCTGCGTAGACATGAAGACAACTGCAGAATTGGAAACTAGCTACAGAATGTCTGCATTCTGTAGCTAGATCTAGTTCAAAAAGTACTACAATGACAAAACCATAAAAACATAGCAAGTTAGTCATGATATACATTCTTAAAGAAATTTTAATTAATTCTATTGATCATTTGAGCCTGTAATTAATAATGGACAAAGGAAATGGAGTGGAATGTGGTGGAAGAAAGAATATCTTTGGAGCTCAACATACCCCCACTGTTAGGTTCTTGCATGTCCTCATGCAACTATTCCATGAACTCTGAGACCTCTGCAAAGACATTCAACCCTCTTCTTCTGCTTTGCCTGGCAGTCAAAGGCCTTCTCAGCTTCCTTATGACTAACTTGAATCTCAAATTTGTGAGTGCCCTGGTTAACTTTTTATTTCTCTTCTTCAATTTTTCACTGGCCTTTTGTAACTTTTGCATTTGTAGAGACATAGTTGAATTCATATCAGTTTTTAGTTTAACCTGCTCTCTCAGAATTTCATTCTCATTCTTGATATGCCTGTTGAGTATTTCTAACTCATATTTATGTCTCCTTAGGATATCAACTGCAGATTTTGGTGGACTAGGAGTTCTGTCTCTTCCTTCTGAAGCTCTTTTCTCTAATGTCTTAACATAGTTGTAAATTTCTTGCTGTGCTGGGTCTATTTCAGGAGCTCCTTCATCAAAATCCTCCTCAGTAGGTGCTTCTTTGTCCTCTATGTTTATGACTCTAGTATGTTTAACCTTTGTTTTCTTTAGTATCCCTCTAATTCTGTGGCTCCTTCTTGGTTGAGATGGTCCTTCTCCTTTCTCTTTGGCAAATTTTCTTATTATCCTCTCTTTCTTAAGCTACTTCCTAATATGACCCAATTTCTCAGAAATCATTTCTTCACTGCCTTCTTGTATTGTTTTACCAGTTTCAGTTTTGGAGGTTTTCCATTTTCAGCTTCTTTTTGTAGGTTTGTCTTCAGGTGGAGGTTCCTTGGGTTCTTCAAAGTGATTTCTCACTAAGAACTCTTCCCAATTATCTCCCATTTTTCTCAAATGATGTTCAATCAAAATTTTGACTAAACCATGGTGGTATAAGGTTTTTTCTAGAAATTGAACTCTCTTTTGAACACTTGAGGCCATTTTCTTTAAACTATGAAGCAAGAAAAAGGGAAAATTGAGTTCTTCTTCTAAGAAATGCATTATCAACCGAATATGATAAACATAGAAGGTACCATATCTTCCTTCACAAGTGATGAATTTTTGCAAGATAAGCAACATGTTCCTCCATTTGTTCTTTAGTGCGAAGCTAGGGATACCCTTTTTAAAAATGGAAACATCCATACCTGGTGACTTGAGTATCTGCTTCCATGCTTCGTTATGAAATTCTCTATTCTTGAACCACCTTTCTCCTTGTCTGGGAAATTATGTTGCTTCTGCAATGGAGGCTTATGTAATGGTGAATTTAATATCTCCTATCTTGACCTCAGCTCCATTGAAGGACCGTGCAAATGTTTTAGTCACCTCTTTATGAAAACCACTGAATTTTTCAAAGAATTGCAACCACTCTGCTTGTTGTAACATTTCTCTGATTTGAGGATAACCTTCCAAGTACTTAGTTCCAACCGGTTCGGTTCTCACTATGAGACCCATCACTTCTCTTTCCAACCTTCAAATTGTTGCTCCTCTGTTCACGGTGACAATGGCTGTTACAAAGATGTTTTTGCCCCACAGATGTTTCCTCTGTTTTACAGACTGAAATGGTTAAGAGTTGGCTACGGGAAAGAATGATATGGAGTGATTATAGAATGAATATAATGAGGTGAGGATGATGTATATGAGTTGAAAGATATCACGGAAGAAAAGACCGCGGATATATTTTGTAACGAATTCAAAATCATCATTAAATGCTTTGGCTTAGTGACGTGACTAATCCAATCACTTCAGCACTTTAACCGTTTAGATTTTTAAATGATGATTAGATATGGGATTTAAAATGGTGGAATAGAAGGAGTTTTATCCAAAGTTTCTACGGGAGGTTTGTTAGGCATGATCAACAAAATCAATTAAAACAACTTTTTGAATTATTCATAACCTAACTATACTAAAATTTTTCATGATATGTCATTATAATCTGAACTTTTACCTTTGCCTTTCCTCTGATTTTTGTGATCTTTATATGCTTTATTCTCCCCTGAAAATTATTACTTTTTGAGTCTTCATAACTCCCTTGATTTTGCTTGTTGTCATGGATATGCAAGATCATTTTATTTCAGATCAGGTGATTACTGGATAGTGCTTTCAGGATCTCTGGCTGCAGAATGTCTGTCTAGCTGCAGAATGTCTGATTGGCTGCAGAATGTCTAACTGGCTGCAAAATGTCTAACTGATTGCAAAATGTACCTGTAGAAGACTTGAAACATGAAATGGAATGGTTTGGAGCATGAATGGAATGAGTGAAGATGGATAATAAAATATGGTGTAATGGAATATGAATGAAGTGAATAATGGAGTGGAATGGATCACAACTTATGAAATGGAGTGAAGTATGAGAAGTGGCTTGCAATTCATGATATGTATTATTCAATTGCAGAAAAACATCAAACTTAAAAATCTGGGATGGAAATGAGGTGGACCATGGGGTGAAATGAATGAAGTGTGGATGAATGAATGAAATGGAGTATGGATGAATGAAATAGAATATGGATGGATGAAATGAGATGGACCATAAGTGAAATGGAACTTCTTGCAGAAAAAGAACAAATTTGAAAAGCTAAAGTGTCAGAAAGATTCTGATTTTCACTCTACCTTTTCTGTATAAACATGCTAATTAGTGATTAGTTTTCATGTTTATACTTTATTATTATTATTATTATTTTATTTTTATTTTCAATAAAGTGACTTCAGAAAATTCAATTAAGTTGATGAAGAAGAAAGATTCTTCTTCATTAACTTCACATCACTGTTTTCCTAGAACTTCTTGACAAATTCTTCTCTTGAAAGTGGCTTATGATATAGCTTCAATCTATGACCATTCACAAGAAAAGTGACCTCTTCTTCATCTATTGTCCTGATTTTTATTGCTCCATTGTCAAAAAATTTCACAATTTCATATGGCTCAAGCCAATGTGTTTGGAATTTACCTTGAAAATCTTTGAACTTTGAATCAAACAAGAGAGCCTAGTCACCTTCTTTGAACTTCTTTTCCTTGATGTACTTATCATGCCATCTAGTCCTTTGTTGTTGAACTATACTTGTTTTTTGAACTGCATCTTGTCTGATCTCATCCAATTCATTAATCTGCTCCAATCTGTGCTTTTGTGCCTCTGTTAGATCAAGTCCTAGCTGAACTGCCATTTTGAAAGTTTGAATCTGGAACTCTATGGGAAACAAAACTTGCTTTCCATAAACAAGTTCATAAGGAGTATGAACTGTTGTGCTTCTCCATGTAGTTCTATAGGCCCACAAGGCTTCAGGAAGCCTATCTGCCCAATCTCTTCTATGTAAATGAACAGTCTTTGTTAGGATCCCTTCAATGACCTTATTAGTAGATTCCACTTGACCATTTGCTTGTGGATCATAGGGAGTAGATTTTCTGTGTCTGATTCTGTACCTCTCCATCATTTGTTCCACTAGCTTTGATGTGAATTGAGCTACTTGATCTGTAGCAATTTCCCTTGGGACACCAAAACGAGTAAAAATATCCTCAAAAAGAAAATTAACTACAGATGCTTTAGTAGCAAAAAGTAATGGCTTGGCCTCTACCCATTTGGTAACATAATCAGTGCAAACTAATATATATTTCTTTTGTCTTGATGGAGGACTAATAGGTCCTAAAAAATCCAAAGCCCATTTTTCAAAAGGTTCAATATGTACCTGAGGTTGTAATGGCATCTCACCTGAAGGAGAAGGTTTCCCTACCCTTTGGCAACTGTCACACCTTTTGACATACTCTTTAGCATCTTTAAAAAGGGATGGCCAATAGTATCCTAAATGAAGGACCTTATAAGTTGTCCTCTTATCAACAAAGTGTCCGCCACAAGGTTCATCATGACATGCTTTGAGAATCTCAGGCATCTCATCTTCTCGAACACATCTCCTAATGATAAAATCTGGACCTGTCCTGTACAACTCATTAGCAACCCATGAATATTTTGCACTGTCATAAATGATTTTTCTTTTCTCTCTTGTACTCATTATTGAAGGAAATTTCCCTGAAACTAAATAATTAGCAATGTCAGCAAACCAAGGAGTCTTAGTAGAAATTGCAAAAAGATATTCATCAGGAAATTGATCTTCAACTCGAGTGTCATCTTTGATGTTTTGGAGTCTAGATAGGAAATCAGCTACTGTGTTTTGTTTTCCAGGCCTATCTAGAATGGTAATGTTGAATTCTTGTAAAAGCAATAACCATCTTATAACTCTGCCATTAGTAATTGATTTGTTCATTAAGTATCTAATTGCAGAATGATCCGTGTGAACAAAAGTTTCATAGCCTGTTATATAGTGTCTGAATTTGTTTATGGCATGAACAACAGCTAAAAACTCTTTTTCAGTTACAGTATAGTTTAACTCTGAAGGAGTCAAATTTTTACTGGTATAGTAAATGGCATAAGGAATCAGGTCTTTTTGTCCCAATACTGCTCCTAGAGCTGTATCTGAGGCATATGTTGAAATATGAAAAGGTAGCTTCCAGTTAGGTCCCCTTAAAATAGGTGCTTCAGAAATTTTTGTTTTCAGGGTCTCAAAGGCTAACTGGCAGTCAGAACTCCATTTGAATTCACAATCTTTGGTAAGTAATTTGAAGAGTGGAGATGCTATCTTGGTGAAGTTTTCTATAAATCTTCGATAATATCCTGTAAATCCTAGAAAACTCCTAACATATTTTTGACAACTTGGAATAGATAAGTTAGAGATGACTTCAACTTTTGAATCATCAACTCTAATCCCATCCCCTGAAATGTGATGTCCTAAAACAATTCCTTCAGTAAACATCATAAAACACTTCTCATGACTAAGTGAAAGATTTGCTTCTTTACATCTTTTTAAAAAAATTTCCAAGTTTGCTAAGGCTTCTTCAAATGTGTTTCGATAAACTGTGAAATCATCCATATATACCTCTACACAATCATGTATTAGATCCAAAAAGATTCCTAATACTGCCCTTTGAAATGTTGTAGGTGCATTGCATAATCCAAATGGCAATACTCGGTAAGCATAGGTACCCCAAGGACAGGTAAATGTGGTTTTGTCTTGATCCTCAAGTGCTACTTGAATTTGATTATAACCACTAAACCCATCTAGAAATGAGAAGTAATTTTTTCCAGCTAAGGTATCTAACACCTGATCTATGAAAGGTAGGGGAAAATGATCTTTAAGAGTAGCTTTGTTTAATTCTCGGTAGTCAATACATACCCTCAATTTACCATTTTTCTTTGGCACAATTACCAAAGGAGAAACCCACTGACTATCTGAAATAGGATAGATAAAGTTCACATTCAACAATTTCTACAATTCTTCTTTAACAATCTCCCTAAGATTTGGATTCATCGGTCTTTGAGGTTGTTTGATTGGTTTACAATTTTCCTCTATGTAGATGTGATGAGTTCAAGTCTTGGGGCTTATCCCTGTCATATCAGTGTACTCCCATGCATATGCAGAAGAATGTCTCTGTAAGATCTTGACTAGCTCTTCTTGTTGAGATTTTTCTAGGTTCTTGTTTATGTTTAAAGTTTTGCCTGGAAATACCAAATTTATCCATAGAATGAAGAGACATATGTCTTGATGATAAAAACTCAATGTTGGATTCTTCTTGAAATTTTTCATGTTTGTATTCCGAAGAGGATTCAAATTTTTCTAAAGTATTCAGAATTTGACTATCTTCACTAATTTCTAAAATTGTGAAGAGAGGTTGTAAGTCTTCTTCATCCTCTATCCATTGAGTATCATCTAAATCTGTAATTGTCCTTGCTAGAGGATACAAAGTGAATTTATTAGTTGAACTACCATAAGAGATATACATATCACCGGATCTACAACTAATGAAAGCATCAGCTGTAGCTAACCAAGGTCTTCCTAATATAATAGGATGCCCTCCTAGATTATTCTCAGGAGTTAGGATCATGAAATCCATAGGGTACTCCCAAGAATCTAGGGACACTGGAATGTCTTCTATTACCCCATCAGGTTTGATCATAGATCTGTCTGCTAATTGTAATAATGTGGGTGTAAAGAGAAGATTAGGAAGTTTCAGTTTATCCGTGATTTTTCTACTCATGATATTGATTGCTGCTCCTAAATCAATGAGTGTGTTTTGGATCTCAATTCCATTGATGTGAATTTTAACAACTGGATTTCCTGGGTCTAGATACTTTGGAATAGCAATCTTACCCATCATGATATCTGCTATTTTTCCTGCCAGTTGAATTTTTTTTGTCTCTCTTATTCTTTTTCTTGTTTTCTTCATGCTCAACTCCTTTATTGTCTTTGCTAAAATTGGAATTTCCTTGATAGCTTGTAATAATGGAATCTTAATACAGACATTTCTCAGCTCATCTAGGAAATCATAATTAGGCACCATAATTTTTTTTTCTACATCTCTATCAATTTGTAATCTTTCTGGAAAGGGAGGTGTAGGAGTGGATGTTGATGGCTGCTCTAATACAGGAGTTGAAATTATAGGTTCTTTTTGTTTTGGTTTTTCAATGTTTGGGTCCTGAAAAGATGTGTCTTCTTCAAGACTTTTATTTTCCCGTAGAGAATATTCCTCAGAATTGTCTTGTTCTTGTATGATCACAGAAGGTTTCCTCTTTTCAAGTATTCTTCCAGACCTAAGTTGAACATCACTAAGGTCTAGAGGAGTAATTAAATAAGTTGGAAACTGTTGGCCTTCTATCATGTATGTATTCTAAGGATTTTTATTGTTGGGGTTTGGTATGGGTTGAGCAGGCAACTGATTTTATTTCTGAGGAAATGGTAATGGGAGTGGTTGATTTTGATGTTGTGGGTTCTGAGGATTCTGTTGAGGATTTTGTTGAGGATTTTGAGGAGAAAAATGTGGGTATGGTGGATAGGATGGTGGATATTGATAGTACTGGGAATATCTTCCATAGGGATTTTGTGCTCCTTGTGCCCAAGCTTGAGATTGATTTTGAAATTGGGGCCAAGGTTGCTGCCAAGAATTCCAATTTAGTGGAGGTTGATTATACAATTGATCATGGAATCCTTATGTTTGAGGTCCTTGCCAAGGCCTTCTAGAGACAAAATTGAGAGATTCTGTGGAATTTGTAGGAGTTTCCTCTTGAAAGACAGCTTTAAGACCAGGAATTGAAGGACATCTCTTGGTTTCATGTTTTTCTGAACAAATTACACAGGTCTCTACAACTTTTGCATCCAAAGGACATTCTCTCAAGGCATGCTTCTTTCTACATTTGGGACAAAAGATTGCTAAAGCATCAGATTCAACTTTTTGCTTGTTTTGTAACTTAAGGGTGTCTATTTGTTCACTAAGACTCCCTAAGATGTCAGATTTGAATTCATCAAGCATATGCCCTATCTCTGCCCTACTTATTGTCCCAGAAGCAGACTTACTTGCCCTTGCAAGAGCAGGGTCTCTTGGACCTTTTATAGTTTTGGATTTCCCTCTTGAAAGGTTGATACATAACTTAGATATTTCAGGTAATGTGAGCTCAGATATATCCCCTTTTCCCATCATGTTAAGGATATCCAACCATTCATCCCTAATTGTCTTCAACAAGAGAGATTTTAAGGTGTCTTGATCTAAGTTCTCCATTTTTGCTCTTTTGATGTGGTAATGAAATCTCTCCAACAAATCTTCTAGGTTTTCATCTTCTTTTTGTATCATCTTGAACACTTCCTCTTTATGATTTACTGGCATACAATAATCCAAATACCTCTCTAGAAATTCTTGTTTCATATCTTCCCATGTCCTAATAGAACTATTGATCAAACTCATAAACCACTTCAATGCTGCTCCTTTCATTGTTGAAGGAAATAGTTTAAGTTTTTGAGCATCTTGTAAGTAGTCATAAGTTCTACATAAGACTTCAAATTCAAATAGGAAGGTTTCAGGATCTTCAGTTTTAAGTCCATAGAAGTTTGGAAGGACAGAGGGTGAAATGTTTTTCATAGTTGTATTGGTTTCTTCATCTACTATAGGAAACCCAAAAGAGCTTCACATTTCTCTTCTACCTCTTCCTCTACCTCCTTCTCCTTCTGCACCTCTACCTCTACCTCTACCCCCTCCAAATAATGTGTGTTCTCCATTAAAGACTCCTCCTCCCCCTTCTTCTGCCATAGTTGATTCTTCTGTGGAAGTGGAAAAGTTTGTGTCTCTAGCAGGGATCCTTGAATCTTCTTCTAGGACAGGTTCAGTGGATGAAGTGGAAGGTCTTTCTAATGGAATATCTGATCTTAAGTCTTCTGGAAGTCTAGGATCAGTAAAGGATGGAATGTGGGTCTGAGTTGGAGGTGTGCTGGCTCTTGGTCTAGGTGAAACAAGAGGTGTTCTAGGAATCAAACTTCTGCTTCTTATGAATCTACCCCTTGAGTCTCTCTCTCTACACATATCATTGTTTTTGGGAGTTAAGAAACAAGGCTACCTAGTTACACTTCCCCGGAAATAGCGCCAAAATGTTTGTGCTCAACTTAGTGTCCCTAAATTGAGTTCATTAATTGTCAACCGGGGCTAGTAAACTGTTGAAGTGTGGTGCACTATATGTGCCTAGGTATTTGTTTCTCACTATGTTGTGTTTAGTGTTTTATGATGTTTTTGGTTTAATGGTTTTATGTTTGAAAAGGGAAAGAACTAAGTGCTGGTGAAAAGAAGCTATTGGTTATTTAAAACAGAACAAAGCCTAAACTATGGATGACAAACAAAAAATGCAAAGCTTGATAATGACTTCATTGCAAGGAAATAAATCACAACATGAGCTTGAACTTATCCAATTCACTCATTAAATATGTGTTGGAAGATCTTGAGAAATGGACAAGTTAAGTGTAAATGAAGTTATCCTAAATAAACAATCAACTCACAATATTACAAAAAAGTTGATTGTTGTAACCAAATGAGTGTTGTAACTAAATTAACATGCAGCTAGTCTATGGAATTCTACAGCCCATCTCGTTTCAATATGAATGATATTTTGGAAGAGTTTGTAAAAAAACAAGTCTGGCTATATTATTCAATGCAATTGAACATAAACATAAGATTTGAAAGAAAATACAACTAGGATCTAAGATACCACAACTGTTTCTTATTCATTGTTAATGATGTTTTGGAAGAGTTTGTAGGAGTAAGACCGGCTATGACACTTAGTGTAAACAAGCATAAATCATAAAATTCGAAAGGAAATGCAACTAAAATCTACAACACCACAGCTATGCCTTATTCATCGTGATGATATTCTGGAAGAGTTTATAAGAGTAAGTCTAGCTGTGATGATTAATGTAAACAAGTATGAAACATAACTTCAGAAACCTGCTTAAGCTAGAAATGAAAAAAACGAGACTAAAATACTTATCTAAGTCGTATGAACAAAGCTGCTCAGGTAGCAGGGGCCCTCTACCACCAAAGTAGCATGCAAAATCTACTTCAAGATTGACTCAGCGCTTTCAATAAAGTGATGCTTCTTTCATTAAAAGAGAAATTACTTCAAAACAGAGTGTTTTCGGACTTCTGAAATCTAGCAATCAAACACAAAATCTAACCTTGTCCCTCGGTTTCCCGAGCCATATTTATAACAAAATTACATAACTGTCTTGAGATAAGCTAGGGATAATTGTATTTCCAAATAAAAATAAAACTAGGACTCTGATGGTGGTCTCGTAATATGATTAAGGACATCTGGACTGTCCTTGTCCTACTAGGAGTCTATCTCCTAGTTTGAGTTCCCACGTGCATAACCACCTACAGAATTCCGTTAAAACTTCGTGGAGAGCAACAAATGATGAGGGAGTGATGTGGAATATAGCCATATGTGTTTTTCTCTGAGATGACACCTGGAACTTGCGTAGACATGAAGACACCTGCAGAATCGGAAACTAGCTACATAATGTCTACATTTTGTAGCTAGATCTAGTTCAAAAAGTACTACAATGACAAAACCATAAAAACATAGCAAGTTAGTCATGATATACATTCTTAAAGCAATTTTAATTAATTCTATTGATCATTTGAGCCTGTAATTAATAATGGACAAAGGAAATGGAGTGGAATGTGGTGGAAGAAAGAACATCTTTGGAGCTCTACAATGATCCTAGAATTTGAGGCCCCCACTAATGTACGAATCAAGATGTTCCTTGGGTCAGAAAACCCAAGCGAATATCTATTCACTTGGATAGAACAGTGGTGCGACAGAACTAACAAAGAGTGGGTTCATCTGTTTATTCATGCCCTCGGACCAATTCCCACTGCTTGGTACTTAGATGTAGAGCTCCATCAGCACACCCGCCACTGGGAGACCTTGAAGGATGAATTTCTCGGAACATTTGGGTTAATAGGTTGGCCAGAGGCGTTGAACACAGCTTTGCAAAACATTGACATTGTGACATGGAATGAATCACACCTGTATGTCGCACCCGAAGTACCCACATGGGAAATGCGGGTACCAAGTATGGTCAAATACTGTAGCCTAGCCCCAATAGACAGTAAGGATTATCCACAAGATATTTCCAAATTAGAATGGGACGAGATGCGCATAGCTACCAGACTTCTTAGGCTACGAACAAATGGCATCAGGACGCACCCCACCTTGAGCTGTAAGATTGGGGATGCGGGGGTGGGAGGCAGAGTTATCACATATTTGGAAACTCCTAAAACAAGGGAAAAATTGTGTTTAATTCTCGACCACGCAGGATATTACAGAAATTTTTTTCGAAGGTATGCACTGATCACAACACCTATGAAAGACTTGCTTACGCAGGAGGCTCGGTTTTGTGGGAATGACATATGTCAGGCAAACCTGTTTTTTGTGAAGTAGCTAGGGATCAAGCCTATTTTGGGGGAATATGCGCAGGAGGCGCAGGTGTTTAACCCAAGCATATCAGGTAAGCTGAGTGCACAGGAGGTGTGAAAACTAGTCGTTAGCACAATAACAGCTGGTAAAAAGCAGAAGTTACCTTTGAAAGGAGCGGCCCGGTGGCATTTAATGAGGTAAATCTTTGGGATTTTTTACCGTTTACCTGATGGAAAGTTCCCAATGAAGTTTACCCTACTGTTGGATGACCATAGGCACTATAAAGAGGGTAGGATAACTCAGATGAGGGTTTCGTCTCACTTGCTTAGCTTGTACTTATCATCCTTGTCTCGAACGACCTTGAGTTGTAAGATTTTTCAGGTCTGCACTATTCCTTTCATGTCTGATCAACCTTCCCCTTCTGACAGTAGCCACCCAGGATTGGGATTCATTTTTCACACTAGGATGACAGCCACTAACCCTACGGAACCCTCGGCACCTACAGACCCAGAAATTGAGGAAGTAATGGAGATTGGGTTTGAAGATGAAGAAGTTCTCTCGATGTTGGTCACGAGGAAGGGGAAAGAGAAAGAACAGGGCTCAAGGAAGCCCCTGAAAGCTTCGAAATGGGCTGCGGGGAAGCCTAGGACTTCCCCAAGGCATGTCAAGTCCTCGTGAGCAATGCCTTAGACTTAGGATGCACAGGAGGAAGCCCAACCCGCCAATCCAATCAATTAGTTACCTCCCTTCATCTGACCGTGCAGGCCCTCGACGCGCACACCAAAGAACCTTGATGGCTTGATTACCTATCTACAAATGCCACTAACCCTGGGAGAAGTCCTTGTCCTCGGTGACCCTTGCGGTAGACTCCATGAGGTCAAATTTGACGATCACGACTTGGTGAATTATGAAGCCTTCCCTAAGCTAGCCCCTGCATTGTACTTTGACACAATCTATGGGAATGATGGTGTCACAGTCGTCCCTCAGCGCTGGGTATGTGGATTGGCTGGATCCGGGCTCTTGAAACTGCTGCAGATGCTCCACTTTGGCCACTACAACATCACGAATCGGCTGGCTCGATAGTTGCTTTCCTTAATTCACAATGGCTGCCTATGGATTCGAGACAGAGTCCCCATTGACGCTGTGCTGGTTCATAGAATTACGGGCCTTCCCATGAACGGGCCGCACCCTATGGAGCATGTGGGAAATAAATATGAGGGGGAAATAGCTGAATACATGCGTGAACCCTACAATGTGGAAATAAATACGGGGGGCTTCGTTATCCAATCTATCAATGACCCTGCTACACGGATGGGCACTATGTTATTAGCATGCAAGCTAATGCGAAAGTGCCAGGTCGCAATTATCCCTGCTTATGTCATTCAGCTAGCAGGTCAGTGTGCGAAGGGGGACTGCCTCAGTTAGGCTTAATACTTATGCGATTAATTCCTCACCAACGTCTGCGAATCGTAGGAGCAGGGAAAAACCTTCTACTATGCCTAGCTATTGTTCCTTATAGCCCTAGTCATCTGGGAGGCACCTGCGGAGTCGGTCATTCCAGAGCTCACCCCAGATATGTGCGAAGGAGCTCGGTATGCCCATCTGTGGGATTCCAGGGATTCACAGTGCATAGAAGATAACCAAGTCTTCTGGGTCCTGTTCCAGAGTAGTGTGGCGGCAACCATCAATTCTCGACCTCAGCTGTCCCCGACAGTCTACGACAAATACAAGAGTATTGCAACATTCCAGGTTACCCTGTACAACATTTAGATTCGCGGCCTTAAGGGTAAAACATAGACATCACTTCCTTATATGGTAGCAGATGAGGAAATTGATAATGTAATAGTGTTGTGGCCTCCTGCTTGGAGGTTAGGCTTCAAAACCAATGCAAAAGGCATCGCAGGTACTACCACGACGCAGGTGCTCCCACCTATTATCATTAAGGATACTGGAGGCTTGAGCAAGAGTACAGGGAAGGATTCAGGCACAGCCGCGAAGAAGGACTCGCATCCAGATCTGGGCACAAAGGAAGTAAACATTGAAGGTACCACCTCCCCCTAGAGTAAAAAGCAGAAGGGCGAGCTTGTTAAGGGGGCCCAAAAGAAGTAGCGCGCCCAACATGGTTCCGGGCTGGATTCCCTTGAAATCTAGCATTTCAGTGCTAGTTACAGAGGAAAGTCGTCTCTGTTCATTACCTAGCGCCGCCCTAGTGATCAGTCTGCCTAAACAGGGAATGCAACTCTAAGAAGATACATGGGTGCAGTTGAATCTAGCCAAGCTGCCCCACGAAGCATTGTAGGGTCTCCACACCACTATGTTTCAGGAGTTTCAGCATCAGTACTAGCAAGTACACCAACAACTCAGTGTGGCAGAGCAGACCACTGCACAACAGAACACGAAAGTGCTTCTCGTTGTTGCACATCAAGCGGAGCTCAAAACCTTGATCAACCAGCTCTGCATGGAGGTTACAGAGGATCTCCTGGTCGCAACCACTCCCCGAGCTAAAGTTGAAGGATTGGTCACAGCATTAAAGGCTTCCAGGACAGAAATGAAGGTTGTTAAGAGGCATCTGAAGTAGTAAATCACTGACTTACAGGCCAAACTGCAGCCCGAGACACCCCCGGAGTTACGAGCCGAGCGCATTACGCTGGTGACCATGGCTACAAACACCATTACAGGATAGATCGCTCAGGGCTCCCAGTTGCTCGAAATAACCATGCAGTTATGGACCAAGGTCCAAAACGATCCAATCCTCCAGAGCCTAAATCAGGACTTGCGACAGAAAGAGGAAGCTTTCGAACAGATCGGGGCTAAATTACCCACCTTGGTTCCTACACAGTGGTTGGCACGATTGAAGACCAACAACACCCTCCAATATGAGATTGAGGAGCTCCGACATAAGAATCATGTCATCAGAGAATGCTTGAAGCCTTGGGCTGACGCATCCCTCCTGCTCTCACAGGATGTTGATGTTGTTGTTAAGCGACTAAATCAGACACTGGAGAGTGTCACTGCTGCGATGGAAGGACCAACATCACAGAAGCTCGTGGATATTGCACAGAGCGCTACTGCTCAAAATCAAGAAGTGATGCCCCCACTGGTTGAAGTCGTCAACGAACTACGCACGCAGGTGGAGACCCCACCACCACAGTGACTTGAGATGATTCACAAGATTGTGTTGGGGGAATGTTGGAACAGAGTCCTCCAAAGGCTGCGAATTGGGACAGTTTTGAGTATTTTTGTATATTTTTGTATATTTTTTGCATATTTTAGTCTAGCGTAGGGGTTTTGGGGTGGGTCAAAACCCTAAAAGCATTGTAATGGGTCAAAGGGTAGACAAAGAGTCCGCAAACCACGATTTGCGGACCACAGGAAAGATGAGGCTAGATTATTATAAATAGACGGACATTTTGAGTCAATAGACAGGTAGGCATAAGATTGATGCGAATTGTGAATTAGTTGATGTGGTTGGGTTATTGGGGAAGGACTCCTGCTGGCTGTGTGTGCAGACCTTACTGCTGTGTGCACAGGTTGGGTTTTGGATATTGTAAAAGGATCTGACGATTTAATGAAAGTGGAAGGTTGTCAAAATATCTAAATCTGCTCTATTATATCGTCTATGTTATGCATAGTTCTGTGTTAAGCTGCGAAAGTACTTGTGTTATTTGCTTATGCTGCATTGACATCTGATCTAGATCCTTCTGTATACTTTATGCAAGAATATCTACGTTAGTCGTGTTATTGTTTTGTGAATTTATGGTCTGCTAATTACTGTGATTATAATTAGTATTGCGCACATGGATGCGAAGGGATATCTAATCTAGTAATTATGAAGTCGAACGTAGCTCAGCTTGACTTACCTACCCTCTCCGAGGGTGCGGAAACTTGGTTTCAGTACCCTCCCAAATTGCTTCGGGTGAGACTTTGACCTGCGTAAGCAGGTCACTGCCTAAAGGGCCAGTATTATAGGGGTTTTTTGGAAAACCTTAACCTCTGAACCTAGGTCAGGACCCCTCGAGTGAACATACCACATATCAGACAGTGAATGGGTGTCTCCTTTAGTCTTAGTCCCAAAGAAGAATGGAAAGTGGAGGATCTGTGTTGATTACAGAGAGTTTACCAAAGCCACAAAGAAAGACCATTTCCCTTTGCCTTTCATTGACCAAGTATTGGGTGGTCTTGCAGGAAAGAAGATATTATCTTTCCTAGATGGATTCAGTGGTTACAATCTGATGCAGATCAACCCTAAAGACCAAGACAATACTACATTTACATGTCCTTATGGAACCTTTTCTTATAGAGTTCTTCCATTTGGCCTATGCAATTCCCCTAACACTTTTAAGAGAGAAATACTGAGCATTTTTTTTTAGCTTGTCCATGATTCTGTGAAAATCTACATGGATGATTTCACTCCCTATGGGTATGATTTCCAAGAGTCCCTCTCTAATATGGGTAAAGTCCCGAGGAGAAGCATTGAAATGCATCTCTCTTTGAGTCATGAGAAGTGTGAATTCTTGAGGAAGGCATGGATTTTCCTTGGCCACTCCATATCTCAGGCAGGGATACAAGTAGAGCCAAACAATATTGTTATCATAAAAATGGTGCCTACTCTTCAGAAATATAGAGATGTTAAGATTTTCTTGGGCTTGTCTAGTTACTATAGGAGATTCATCAAGGATTTTAGCAAGATGGCTTCACCATTGTTTGGATTGTTGGCACTGGACTATGAATTTAGTTAGTCAATTCTTTATCAAGAAGTCTTTGAAATAATAAAGGAAAAGTTGATCACAACCCCTATACTTCGAGGTCCCAATTGGGATCTGCCCTTCCATACACATACTGATGCATCAAAAAAATATGTGGGAGGAAATTTGGTACAAATGGATGATAAGTGTCCCTATGTCATTTATTTCATCAGCGAAAATATGTCTAAAGTTGAATTGAGCTACACTTTCACTGAGAAAGAGATTTAGTTGTTGTACATTCTATGAATAAATTCAGACATTATTTACTGGATATCAAAATTTTGTGCATATTTACCATGAAAAAATTAAATACTTGATGAAAAAAACTAATGTGAATGCTATAATTATTAGGTGGTTATTATTGTTGCAACAATTTGACTTAACTATCATCGATAAGCACGGGAAAGAAAATGTAGTTGCAAATTTTTTGTCTAGACTCACTTTTCCTACAGATAATGAAGAGATGATTCATTAACAACTTCCAGATGATCACTTATTCGCTATCTTAGTACTCTCTCCTTGGTTTGCTGACATAGCGAACTACTAGGTTACTGGGATATTTCCTCCAAATTTTTTGTCCAGGGAGAAGAAAAGAATTGTGAGAAAGAACGCCCCTTTCACTTGGATTAGTGGAAATCTCTTCACACTGGGACCATATGAGATTCTAAAGAGATGTGATAGGGAGGAGGAATTTTTTGACATCCTCTCAACATGTCATGATGTGCCCTATTGGGGGCCATTTTGCTGCTAATAGGATAAATTTCAAGGCCTTTCAAGCTAAATACCATTGGCCTACTCTCCATCAGGATGCTAGAAGGTATACCAGCAGATGTGACCAATGTCAGAGGATGGTAAAACCTACACCCATTGATGAAATTCCTCTACAACCTCAGGTGGCCTTGGAGCCATTTGACAAGTGGGGCATGGAATTCATTGGGCCAATTGATCCACCGTACGAGAAAAATAAATACATCATAGTATGCATTGATTACCTGACAAAGTGGGCTAAGGCAAAGGCTATCAAGGAAAAAATAGATGAAAATGTGGCTGAATTATTAAGAGAAAACATGCTCTACATATTTGGGTATCCAAGGGAGATAGCCACGGATAAAGGATCTCAGTTCACATCACACTTGATTGAGAACTTCCTAAGGCATCATAATGTCAAGCACATAACATTTACTGCCTATCACCCTGAAGAAAATGGGCAAGTAGATGTTACCAATAGAGCACTGGAAAGTATCCTCTCCAAGGTAGTGTGCAGAAGCAGGAGAGATTGGGCAGAAAAAATAGTGGAGGAAACTCGGTCCTATAATACCACCTGGAAGACAAATACTGGGTTTACTCCATATGATCTGGTCTATGGGAAGAAAGGTTTTCTTTCTACTAAATTTGAATATAGCACTCTCAGAATGAAAACTCAATTAGATTTAGATATCAAAAGTGCACAGAAGGAAATATTGTTTCAACTCAATGGTTTAGATGAATTCAGAATGCAGGCCCTCCTCTACACTGAAGTCATACAATTTCAGAGGAAGGTTTGGCATGATAGGCACATCAAGGAGAAAGTATTCCAGGAAGGAGATTGGGCTTTGTTGTATGACTCCAGGTTCAAGGACTTTAAATGGATGCTGATGAAAATATGGCTAGGCCCATACATGATAGAGAAATTCCATGACAATGGGGTTGTTCAGATCAACACCATTGATGAGGAGTGGATTCATCTGCTTGTCAATGGTTATAGGCTAAAGGTCTACAAAAATCCCATGTCCAAGACAAATTTCATCAACACACTCAACACATAAGTAAATATTACTGGGATCCTCATAGCTTCCATTCCAAAACCCTACTTTAAAAAAAAGAAAGAGGTATGGGTGAAAACCTCCATGAGGCATCCAAGGCCAACTCCAACATTGAAAACCTCTCTAAGGCAGTCTTGGAGCAAAAAAACGAGAGAAAAGAAAAATAAAATATCCTTGAGTGAAAACCTTGTTGAGGCACCCAAGGTAGGATGGTGGGTTGAAAACATCTTTTGAGGCATCCCAATGGGCTTGAAAAAAAAATCAAAAGAAAAGAAAAAGGATGACACCATGATTGTTGACCTTTTTTTTATTCTTCCTTGCAGGGTTTTGAAAAGTGGCATGTCATGGTCATAAATCAAGGTAATTATCCCATTTATATTCACACTTCCACCCTCCACTCTCTCTTCAGCTCCACAACTCACCTCTGCATCCATCCACACCATCCTTGAGCTCAAAAATAATTTTTTCACCCTCTCTGAGGTGCTAGAGGAAGTTCTTGTGCTGCTACAGGAAGTTACAGTGAACTACAAGATGGTGGATCGAGGACAAAGAACAACCAAAAAGAGTCTTGAGGTGTCAAAAATTAAATGGGGAGAGTCTTCCCATCATTTCCTACCTCCTTCTCATCACTCCTCCATCTCAAGCACAAGGATTTTTCCTTCAAACCCTACAATTTGTCACTTCTGTAAAACAAATTTTTTTCTGAAAAAAAAAACAGAGTTCCTTCACTCCATTTTCCAAGGCCACATCACTTCCTCATCATCCTATCATCATCCTACCATCACCCTATGACCTCTCCACACTCTCCCTCATCACCCATGCAAATTTAGATTCGAAAACATACAAAGAAAGAGGCTGCTTTAGGAAGAAGGAACTTCCTATAGCAAGCCCTACGTAAGCACCAAGAAAGGCCCGAAGATGGTTTTGATCATTCATGGATAACAAGAAGACTTGTGAGATGATTTCGAAGGAAAAAATGACACTCCAAGAAGGATCCGTTGAATATTGCAACAAGAAACAGTGAAGGAGTCATCCTGAAACATCATTCCTGATCCTAGTTGGAAAGTGATCACCTAAACTAGGTGGGGCCCACACAGGTGATTTTTGGCGCAAAGTCTATTTTCAGAATATGTCTATTTTTAGACATGTCGATCATATTATATGAGTTGCAGGATGCTATTTGTGGATGGTTGGTCAAGTTGGAAAAATATATGGATTTCTTTTTTTAGACATATTGGGCGGAATCTATTTTTAGATTGCCAGTCTAAAAATAGATATGTCAAATATTATTAGCTCTTAATAATATTTGGACTCTAAAAATTATCTTATTCTCTTGGAGCACTTCAATTCAGTGCAAATATGTGGCACAGTAGCTGATAGAAGTAATTACGCTATTCCTGAGGGTTTACTGGAGCTAATGCATGGAGGACTTCAGTTAGAACTCATGTGACAGAGTTTGGTGCAGTTGGAGAAGTAGTTGGTGGAGTTGTGTTCAGTTTAACTCAGTTGAGCTAGTTGTATCTAGTCTAATTGATTGATACAAAGAGAGTGTGAATTAATTATTAATTAATTCACTAATTATTAACTCATTAATCAACTGAAGAATACATCAGTTAACTACAGTGCATGGATAGTTTCAGTGGAGACCAGTGAAGAGGTAGGTGAAAGAGCAAGTGTGACTATCAGTTGTGACTATAGTGTTGCATGAGTTTGCACCACACATTGATGGAGATGCCAATGAGGATTGTGCAGTCAATTTAGGATGGATTCGAGTTCATTATGAGCCATTCTTCAGCAGGGATTGCGTAGTAGAGGCAGGCTAGCAGGTGGCAGAGATCAGTGCATGGATTTGCAAGATCTAGCCTGATTAGTGTGTAGCAATTGGATTGTACTGAGAGCTTGTGATAAGCTTTGTATGATGATTCTTACATGATCTCTATGACATATATTATATACAAATAGTTGGGGTTTTTAGCTTCAAACTTTCCCATTAAACAACTGTGTTAATGTGTGTGAATTTTTATGGTTTCATGTGTGCATTGCAATTGTGTTTATTTCTGCATATGATGATCAATGGTGGAATATATTCTGTATTATGCATGAAGTTAAAATAGTGTGTGATCAGGAGAATCTTGGACATATGCATGTGTAGTGCATATAATTTCTACAGGATCACTACTACATTTGGCGGAAATTCTGACACCTGTTTCCGACGCTTTTGACCAAATGTCGGAAATTTTCCCAAATTTTTTCCATCCCGCCCGAAACCGTCGCTATACCGACGTCTATAGAAAAGTGTCGCAATACCGACACTTAAACAAGTGTCGCAATTGCGACGTTTAAAGGAAGACGTCGCAATTGCGACACCATGGCCCAAAGCGTCGCTATTGAGACGACTCTAAACGTCGCAACCGCGACACAATGTCTAGGTGTCGCCATTGCGACGTTTGGAGGCACCGTCCTAATAGCGACGCCTTTTCCGTCGTCGGTATAGCGACAGTTATTTTCGCGCTACATAAAAATACCAAACTTATATGGGCGCTACATAAAAATTCGAAACTTATATGCGCGCTACATAAAAATGATTTTATTGTTTCGTATTTGTCGCAATAGCTACATTAACGTTTGATATCACGCGCGCATTCGCCCTCCGCTCTTGCAGAACAGCATTTGCCCTCAGCATTCGCGCTTAGCTCTTGCAGAACAGCATTTTCCCTTAGCATTCGCCCTCAGCGTTCGCCCTCAGCTCTTGCAGAACAACATTCACCCTCAGCTCTTGCAAAATAGTAAGTTCTTACTGCAGGCCCTTCCTCCTATAGTAGGGTTGACTCTATTTGGGTTTTTTTGGTCAATTCCATTGGATTGTGTTAGGCTCTAGGGTTCTCTTTAGATGTCAAGAATCAAGATTCAATACCCTCTATTATCTTCATCACCCAACACAAGATTTAAATTTTTTCCAAAGAAACGCTTATTAATTTGGCAGCCATTATTTCTCCCTGCTTTAAAAACCCTACATTTAAATGAAAACAAGCATTGCATTTCAACTACAAAAATCTATTAGTGTTCAAATGTACATGTGTGCTACATTAACGTCTGATATCACGCGTGCATTCGCCCTCCGCTCTTGCAGAATAGCATTCGCCCTCAGCTCTTGCAGAACAACATTCGCCCTCAGCATTCGCCCTGAGCTCTTGCAGAACAACATTCGCCCTCAGCATTCGCCCTCAAGATTCGCCCTGAGCTCTTGCAGAATGGCATTTGCCCTCAGCTCTTGCAGAACAACATTCGCCCTGCATTCGCCCTCAGCTCTTGCAGAACAACATTTTCCCTCAGCATTCGCCCTCAGCGTTCGCCCTCAGCTCTTGCGGAACAACATTCGCCCTCAGCTCTTGCAAAATGGTAAGTTCTTACTGCAGGCCCTTCCTCCTATAGTAGGGTTGACTCTATTTGGGTTTTTTTGGTCAATTCCCAAGAATCAAGATTCAATACCCTCTATTATCTTCATCACCCAATACAAGATTTAAATTTTTTCCCAAAGAAACGCTTATTAATTTGGCAGCCATTATTTCACCCTGCTTTAAAAACCCTACATTTAAATGAAAACAAGCATTGCATTTCAACTACAAAAATATATTAGTGTTCAAATGTACATGTGTGCATCACTTGTGTAGGGTATTCCTTTTCCACTTTCACATTATCCAAGAATGTGTGCGGTATAGTTCATATTTTTTGTGATTTAGATTGCCTTGAAAAAGGAAAGGTAAATTATTTCCCATGGAAAAAGAAGGTTTTCCCTTTTTATAGGTTGTTTGGACTTACGTGGAAAAATTTATGGTATGCCTTTCATATTATGTAGTTTAAATTTGAATTAACTGATTATTCTACATGAAAATATAATTACCTATGTGATGTCCTTCATCACTAATTAAAATTATAGGGTTTCAATTTCCTAGACTCTAACTCATCTGATGCTAAATTCTAGGTTTTCATTGGTGGATCACTCTTCCATTGATTTCCTTTCCCTCTGGATCTTGTCATACTTTAAAAGTCATCAATGATACATATATTATTTCAGGTATCCCAAAAGGCTTTATAGTAGAACATATTGTGAAGTTTTTTTGACACTTGAGGATTCTTTTTAGAACCGCAACGTGGTCTATGCTATCGAGTTATATATCAAGCAACTTGTCCTTAATAACCACACTATGAGGTAGGTTCAACCAGTTTGAACTTGTTGGGACATAGCATATGAAGTTGTGTGATGAGTCCATATCACAGGTCTATTATGGTGACAAAAGTGAAGACACGCAATGATAGTTATTATGTTAACATTACTAGAAACATTTTCGAAATTATCCATGCTATCAAGATGTCAAAATTCCAGGCATTAGGTGTCAATACTTGTAGCTAATAGATAATAATAATAATATAAAAAAATCACAACTTTATTCTTGAAATATGATTGTTACACATTGGTAACCTAGTTCATGAGTTACTATCACCCAAAGATTGCAAAACAAACTTAAAATATAATTAAACCAACATGAGAATCCAACTAAGGGTTTCTCGACAAAATCATGCCATAACCTGGCATTTTGAAACCCAAATTTGAATCCATCATAAGTAATACAATGCAAACTCGGATGGATTTTCAATGCATGTTTGCATGCTACACTTATTCTCTGTCTAGATATCATTTTTTAAATGGAACCATTAGTCAAGCCCACAGTCCTTTTTATGTGAAAATTTTCAGCTCTATTTGAGCTCTTTTTTGCTCCACCACCTCCATAAACCAGTGTTACACGGGGTCTCGCCCCCCCACCTAGGGGTCTAGATTCCTCGCCCCCTCGCGCTCCGGGGTCTTGGGGAATTCTAGGGGACGTTTCCCTCATGCCCCCTCACGTCCCCTCACCGCCCCTTTTAGTTTATGGTTTCGTGTTAAAATTTGATGTGCCACTTAGCATATTCGAGAATCCAAGTGATTCTGATTCAGATGGTGACATGGTTGATCTTGATATATTCGTGCAGAAGTTGGATGCAGAGACTAGTGGGGCATTAACTTGAGCATTTATGCTCATTTATCAGTATGATGATATCATTTGATATTCATATGTTATGTTTTATGTTTTATGTTTCGGACATAACTTATTTGCGTTTAAGTTTTATGTTTCAGACTTGAGTTGTAAACTTCAGTTTAAACTCTATTTTGAATCTTGATATAATATGTCATATGATATCTTAAACTTTATTTTCATTGTACATTGTTAGTAGTTACATTAATGATTATATAGTTACAAACTTACAAACTTACATGCATGATTGTATTATGTATGTTTTAACTTTTAACTTTTAAATTTGTTCCAATTATATGATTCATCATTCATCGATTTGTAATTTTATCATTTATGATTTATCTTTCATGATGCAAGTGTATGATGACTGTATATACATTCCTTGCAAAAATATAATTACATTTTAAATATTAAATTTTATAATTTTTATGACCCCGACGTCCCCCCACGTTTCCTGAAAATTGGTAGGGAGCTTTTGCATAGGCCGCTCCCGCGCTCCCTCGCCCCCTCGCTCCCACCTCCAGGGGACTTGGTGGAACATTTCCATAAACATATGCAAACATATATCATTATCTTGGAATTCCATTACATATGTATGTGCCAATGTTCCATAATCATGCCCCATCATCAATTTAAGAAATTTCCATTGAATATCAAATTATGGAGGGGGGGGACTTTTTGCTGCAACATTTGGCTCAAAATCAGGGACCATCTCCGTATGAGGTGAATGAGAACTATATATATTTGAAGAAGTAGATTAGTGCCTTTTCCTCTGGCCATGGAGTCATATACAGTCATCCATCACAAAAATTTGTCTTTGTTCATTCTCACCTTGAAAGCTGCAAAAATTCATGCCCTAATTGAAACGACACTAAATTTGAAAGATATAATAAAAATGCAAGCTAGAAGTGCCCTATTAATACAAAGGGAAAACCTTCCTACCTACCCTAACCGAGATAAATTTTGATTGAATAGGAAACATGATATTTCCTATGGAGTTGATCCAACAACTTGTTAAATGTATGGGACTAAATCATGCATTTGATTTCCAGGGAAACATGCGCATGAAGAGAAAAAGTGCATAATTAATGGAAAATACATACATGCCACTTATAAAAACTACACCGAAAGGTCAAAAATTACTTAAGGCCTTAACTTAATTTGAATCCAAAAATGACAAAACAGGATTAGTGAAAACACGAGAGTGGTGTGGGTGAACAACATAAATAAAAAGTGAAGATACCTTCCCCCAAGATGCCTTTGTCACCGTTGTATGAAAACATGTTTTCCTTTCCCTTTATACATGCAAGTGAATGCATTATAGGTATGGTGTTTTCCTAGAATAGGAGAAGCCTACTTAAATATATCATTCGTGGAGTGAATGTTTGGGTGCCTTAATGTGCAATGACATGTTTCCAGGACTGAATTCAATGCAAGGCATATTTGAAACTCTAACTCTGTCTTCCGGTGTCTTATTAGAAATTATTTCAGTTTTCATTTTGTGTTTTCAAGTTAGATATTGTTTTCTAGTTTTTACATTTATAATTTTATTGCAATGTGGCAGACTGATCAGAGCAGTGCAGGAACAACCCCGAGACAGGATGATCGCGGAAAGAGGCCAGCGGAAGAACATGTAAAGTGCCAGCATTGCTCTATCTTTAGGTATTTTAGTTATTTACATAATTTAAATAATATTAATTTTGTTCAAATATGCAGACACCTAGCCATGGTACGCCCGATGATTCCCTCTTTGAGGAAGAGCTTTCTTCATCCCTATCTCCAGTGTTCTTGTTGCGAAAAAAGGCACGAGATGCAAGGTCGAAATTTAATACTTTTATAGACGCGCCTCAAACACCTGAAACAGAAGAGAGGATAAAACAACTTATGAGCCAGCTAGAAACATATCAGGTAATAATAAAAAGTCAAAAGGATATTTTTTTTGTTCTGCATGAGATGAATTGTGATAGTTTGATTTTAAATTTTTACATTGACTAAACTAACAAAAAGTTCTTTTGTATGTAGCGTTTTCTGGCATTTGCTGAACCCGGTGTTGGTGGTAGTGGGACACAAGGGCAAGAGATTACCCAACAACCCTCTCGTACACCTTCTACTCCTTTAGGTGCTAGCCAAGAAACACACCCTGCCCAAGCTGACACCCAGCCAACTGCTGAACGTGTTGGCAATGATGAGGTTGATATGGCCAGCTACATTATTGCGTTTCCTGGAGCTACACGTGTCAGCTCCACAGGGACCATTAATGGCACGTTGTTGGTGAACGATGAGGGTGTCCCTATAAAGCATGTACAACTCCCAGGTAAATTTTAATATTTTAACTATTTCATGTACTTTATCTAAAACATATTTATCATGATTTTTATTTTTAAATTAATGATAATATCTTCTTTTTTCTTTTGGTTTTATTCTGTGTAGGAAACAATGAGTTCTACAGGATTCTGGAGAGCCATGCGTTGGTAATTTTTGGCCCAACCATACGTACAGGGTGGAATTCCCAGAATTCCAACCTGAAAAAAGAACTTCTAGATTATCTAGAAGCCCTTTTTGGGGTTGACACATTTGACAGAAAAGCGGTGGCTCAGGTAGCCGACAAATATTTTAAATATACCAGGGACACCTATAGGACACAATTGCAATTTAACCCTAGATATGAGCGTCCTCTCGCAGTTTCAGAGAGTGAGTGGAGAGCACTCATCCATGACGGAAAAGAGAAAAGGGCAAAGAAAGAAGGAAAAATGCCAACTGAACCCGCAAGGTAAATTACAACTTTAATTCAATAGCTTTAATTTTCTTTATGTCTAAAATAAAAGTGTGCTACGTCATATCTGACTTCAATCTTTTGATGCTAGGTTGCATGACACCTCAAAGGCAACCAAAGCTAGGATTGAGAAAAAGGGCTATCACAAGCTCGGCCAGGGTGGCTACTTGAAATTAGCTGCAAGAATTGTAATTAAGTAGCTAAACATCTTATAATTAATTGTATCGCCTTCCAACGTTTTTGTAATCCTATCAGATATGATTAAAATACACAATCATATATAATGTAGGGTGATGACTTTGGAACAATAACTACAGAGGAAGATAAAAATATTTCTTTCCGTTTTGGCTATCAAGCTGTAGTTGAACGTCGCAGAAGCTTGGGGCAGGTCCCAAGATCTACAATGCCTGATAAGGTAAAACATTAACCTTTCAATATTTTTTTTTTCGTCCATAAATTTAATGTCTAACAACTTTGTTTAAATCAGGGGAGCAACACTACCGACGAGGTAAATAACCCAGTTTTAGAGCCAGATGTAGATGATCCTCTCGTGCAACCTGATCATTGTAGTGGGGACTAGGCCGACAATGCTGCTATCAGTGAGGGCCGTGACGGTAATTAATTTCCACTTATAATTTTTTCTAATTATACCTTGATGGTTGTCCTTATAACGTTTTTTTTAAATGACAGAGAATGTTTCCCTTGAGGATCTTACCACCAGAGAGGAAGACAGGGCAACAGTCCCAACGGCGACAACTGGTGCACCAGGTAAATAATCTCATTGCACTTTTTTTTATTAATATTACCGAACTAGTTCAATGATATTTAAAAACTGATAATTAAAATTTAATATTATCTGTTTTTGGAGGCGATGCCCCGTCACTGGATGAGACCAGACATCGTGACAATGCAACTAGGTCAGCGGCGACAACCGGTGCACCACGTAAATAATCTCATTGCAATTTTTTTAATTAATATTACCGAACTAGTTCAATGATATTTAAAAACTGACAATTAAAATTTAATATTATCTGTTTTTGTAGGCGATGCCCCGTCACTGGATGAGCCCATACATCGTGAATACGCAACTAGGTCAGCAGTGCGGGTTGAAAGGCACGAAACAGGAGCAGAGCACGATGATATTGATGATGTAATTAGGAGCTTTAAAAATAGGAAGAAGAAAAGAAAATTTGACAATGTAAAATATTGTATTATTATAAGACAAACGTTACCATACTTGGAACGTTTTTTTGCGTTATATAAAAAACTCATTTATCATACTATTTTTCTGTCAAGCATTAATTGCAATGTTTCCTTGCGTACTTTTTGTTGAATTGTTTTTTTATTAGTTATTGAATATTTTTTTTTATGCTCATGAAAGTAAAAAATGAAATATAGATTGGGTATTGGGGAATTGAGAGTGATGTGAGCGGGGGGGGGAAGGGGCCATAAGAGCTTCCACCTTCACGTGGTTGGCCCTGTTTAGTAGAGAATAATTTATTGGAGCGATTTAATCTTGGAGCAAACCTCCCTTGATCCAGCGTAGCAACAAAAAGGTCACTGTTGACTTAGTTGCTACTCTTTCATATCGTGGGAGGCTTGTTCCAAGTTCATGCGACTCCAATAAATTGTTCTTGAAACGAAGAGGAGCTTATTTAGGTATGTTTTGACATTTTCAACATATGTTCTAACATTATCATAAGAATGCATCTTAGAGTAAAAATACTACATCAATTACTTGTATTTATTGTATAGATAATGATGGATTTTGATTGACTTGGCAGTGCAGGTACAAATCCTCTTGCATCATGAGCAATACAACTTGTCAACCAGGGTCATGTCCAAGATATTTTTGCTTGTGCGCTTGACCAAGTTCGTAATGTCACATTTTGTAAGTTCCTTTACAGTTCATAATTCAATATTAAGCTTGTTCATGATTATTATCTAGGTTTTTTGTATATGTTTTTTCATCTATTTGATTGTAAGCAACTCTGCATGTTTCCTGTTGTTCACTATGATTTCTCCCATTACCACTCCCAGGATGAATCCGACTTTATTGTTACATAGGTTACTTTATCGTTACTATGATTTCTCCATTTACGATTTCATAGGTTACATCATGTAAAGTTGTCAATCTCAGGTTGGTGATGAGCTTTAGTTCTCCAGATTTGGGGCTTTTCTGATATTTTCTCCCTCATGTCATTCCCGCATCACCTCGTTTTTTGAGCATGCCAATTTTCTACCACTTGTACCAATTGGCACATGTAAATCCCTGAGTGGTGCCACATTTCACCTATTTTCAGTGAGAGTTTAGGGTTTCTCTAACATAGCTTCAGAAATCCGATTCAGTGCCTGCTTGAATATTGTCACATAATACTCATGGTTTGGATTGATGAGCATGTTCTTAATGGTTGGTTGATTCATAAGAACCACCCATAAATCTCCCTTCCTCTAACACACAGAAAATAAAAATTTCTTTGACAGGAGACAGAGTTTCAATACTTTGAAAACAACCTTCTATTCCCTTCAATAACTCAAAAAAAAACTATTACACTACTTCCTCACTGAGAGGGATTACAAAATTATGACTGCTACAAAACGCAGTGCATAAAACCAACTCACTGTCTATTCAAAACAAACATACTCTGTCTCTAAGACACTCTGCTGTGTTTTTCCCTTTCGCACTGCTGTGCATACACACTTAAAAAGTTACACTCAATTTTTCACTTTTTACACACTGCTATGTAATAAAACATTTACGTACTGTCTATAAAAAAAACTACCAAGCTTTTTCGACCTTTTTATTTTTATATGCCGGAACATATAAAACATATTATAATAAACCCTCGTTTTAAAAAAATAAAATTAAAACTAAATTCTATGGCCCACCTTTCATTTCGCATATGATATATATATAACATATGTATATATTAAACTATCAAAACATTAAAGAACCCTTTCCGTCGGACTTCAAAAGTCTAAATAGATTGAATTTCAAACCAAATTCGCGTTCCAAAATGGGATGTTGACGTCTACCTAATTTTAACTCGAATTCTCAATCCAATGTGCCCTATAAAAAATTCGGGTCCGGTTTTCAGGTTTTCAGATTCCCTTCAATTTCATGCGATCCAATATTAATGCCCCACGTGTCCTCCTTTTGAATTTACAAAACTGTCGGGTAAATTTCTGTTTGTTTAATTTCTGGTTGGTGAATTGCGTTAATGCTGGCTGTTGTGTTTAAATACAATCCTATACAGAAATATGGCTGTGGCCGTCTACAAAAAAAACTTGCAGGAATTTTAAATGCTGAATTAAATTTCTGGATGGCATGCAAGCAACCTCCAAAAAAAAATGTTGCTGCTGCATCCGTCCTTCTGCTGCAGCAGTTGAAGTTAAAATTCAACAGCACAGGGTTTAATAAGTGAGGGTGTAAAGGTAACTTTTTGTCGATGGTACCGGATTAAGATCATCTATTCATTTTTGTAGGGTCTTATGGTGTTTGGTTTTTTAGTTTTGGGTTGGGTTTATTGAGTCTAAGATAGTTTTTGAGTGAAAAAATTGCTATCAGGTATTAAAAAATTTTGGTTCTTTTGTCAAAATTTATGAGCTTGTTAGGAAATACAAAACTGACAATGGTCGTATCTTAAATTTGTGGAAAATAATTTGAAATGAAACCTTTTTGTTTAGGTTGTTGCAGTAGGTGCAAACCCCATTCAAATTACTAGGGGCATTGACAAGACAATAAAGGCCCTTGTTTCGAAACTCAAAATTTTGTCAAAGGAGGTAAACGCTTGCCTTTTGAGTAGGCTGGTTTTCCTTTTTGTTGATGGTTTGGTGTATCTAATTGAATTAGTTGCCTAAGGTATTTTTGGTTGCAAACTCCTTTTCATTTTTCATACAACATTGGCCTTGTGGAATACATTTGATTGTGTGGTCTTGCTAGATCTACAACATTTGTAGTTGTTTAGTCTTATGGCCGAGGTGCACTTTTATTATGGAAATAGTTGATGCAATATTGTCATTTAATCCTTACTGCAGGGTAGCATGTTGAGAAGTTTTTGTGAAACATTTGGTATTCAAAATGACACTTGATCCTATACAGCATCATGCACTTGACTTCAAAATTCATATTCAAAGTGTGCCAGACAATTCTTGCAAAATTTCAAATATTTATGTTGTTTTAAACCATTATCTTTTTCATGTATTGGATGCTGAAAATGAGAAAAAGACTTTGGTATGAAACTAACTGGTGAATAATTTCCAGCAAAACAACCACTTCCAAGACATGATTTAGAAGTAGAACATATGTACTTATGAAGCATAGAAAGATATCCTCGATGCATTGTCAATGTTTGGCTAGGGTTATTTTTGGAGAAAATAACTCCTTATTCCTAGAATAGTGATCTTCAATACAAGTAAATGCTAGAGAAGAGAGATCATCGTGTGACGCAACAAAACTGAAATTGGACCCCCAAGGAGAGCTGGTGTGTCTACAATCGCTGTGTCAGCATTTTCCCTTGGTGTACCCCGTTCTTTTCCTCCAGCCTGAGTCTTAATTGACTTCTTTCTTCGGGTTTATTTATCAAATTCGTAGAATTTGATAAATAAATACTATCCACAATGGTTGGACTTTAATTTATATTCCCGACTTTATATTATCTCCAATCCTTGTAACCAATGTTTAACTTTCAACACTTTGTATTTATACTCCACGTTTCTTTTTAAATAAATAACTTGTAATGAACTTTCGGCTCTATATTTCACCACCCAGCCTTACAACAATCACGCTCCAGACTTATGCTAATTATCCGTCAATCGTTTAATTAAACAATTTCATTATACTCCGGCCCCACCTATATATATCAATAACCAATCAAACACTCGTATCGTACCTGGCTATCCTCCGTACACCTTAGTTAACCTCCGGGCAAGTTCAACGTGCGACCACCGTCCGATGGCCCTTCTCCAAATCAACGACTCTTGGCAATTTCGCTCGGCTTCCAACGTCGGGCTTTAACGTGCGATGGCGTGGGTTAAACGGTTGTTTTCCGGGGTCACTTTGCCACGTGTCGCATTCCCTATGGAATCGCTCGCGAATAGAAAATACCGCCTACTCCGCAAAAGCGGTGCGATATGGGCAACCCGCTTTTGTGATTCCGCTCGTGGTTTTGGTAGAGGGCTTGACCACGGGTGCATGTCTGGTTCCGCTATCCTTTTGTTTGTTAACTCATGTCCAATCCTCGGGTCAGGTTCCGAAAGCACAACAATTTTGTATCTTTATTAAGCGGGATTTTAATATGTGTATTATCAAAGAAAACCAACACAAATTTTATAAGAAAATTGTTCAAAATTCGAGCCCGCCGGACTTCAAACGGCGATAAACCATAATTCAAACCAAATTCACGTTCCAAAATAGCCTGCTGACGTCGGCCAATTTTGTGACGCGAATTTCTTATCAAATTCGCCCTAATATTTTACGGGTCCGGATTTCCACTGCGCGAGCGGCCCAAACAAAGATCCGCTCCAATAAATTTCTGCCACGTGTCCTCAATAAAAACTTGCCCTGCTCCCTGCTGCGGGTGCATTCGATGGTGTTTAAGGTGATGGGACATGGATATGGCGATTTCATATTAATCACATTAACATTTAACGTTGTTCAATTAAATTTTCACATCAAACCTGCATTAATTAATTTTTAACACTGTTCAAGATCGGACCTCCACTCCTCTGAGCGATTCCGCACACTCCAATTTGATCCGGCTTTCGGCTCTCATTATTAATGATCAGAGATTCATTATGACAGGCGTCCTTTGATTTCATTGCAGACGGGTCGACATACAAAATGGCGTTTAGCAATGGTTTTTCAGACAAGCCGGTTGCTGGATTACACTGCCTGGTAACTGTGACGATAAGGAGAAGTGGCCAGTGGAACTTCTGCCTAGACTTTGCTGCATATTTCCATTTCTCTTGCCTGCCTCTATCCGTCTTCCGCAATTGGAATTCTACTTATCTTATGTGTTCCTCGAATGCGGTCGAGATTGCACCCATGCCTCGCGTGCGTCATAGGATGCGTTGCCGCAGGGGGAGCACTAGAGGTCAATCCCGGCGCGCTCCCTCCAGCACCTCAACAGAGATGACCTCCGGCCAGTCCAGTGATTATTACTTAGGTAGATATCCAAATACGAGGAGTGGGCGGGGTCAGCTTGTAGCATCTGGCCACCGTATGGATTCCCCTGCTCCTGGCTTCCCCACCGCTAGTTCACCTTCTCCCACGACGCGCACTGCGCAATTTTCCTTTGATTGCACTCTCAACCGCCCGCAAATCACAGCTGTAGTCACTGTGGTCTTCCGCGAGGAGGCCCAAACGGAGGAAGAATGCACCCGTCCGGCGGGTCTGAGCTCGGAAAAAGCCGGCCAGCATTCGGGCCTTCAGGAGGGGAGCCGTGGCATGCATGTGGAGGTAGCACTTAGCGATCCTGGACCTTCCGAAGGATGGTGCCGAATCGTGGAGGAACCAGCGGAGGATTAGTTTGGTTGATTTGTTTTTCTTGCTTAGCAGGCCCAGTTAATTGGGCTGCTTTTAGTTTATTTTACCGTGCTGGACCTTTAAGTAATATTTTTAAATTCTGTAAATTAAACGTTCAAGACTGGTTTCCCCGTATGAGGGCAGTCTTCTTAATTTTTTGATTTTTTGATGACAAATTTTCCATGAGTATGGCCAGGCAATGTTTTTGACTTCGGTGTAATTTTATTCGCAATGTTAATAGATTAAATTTACTTTGAATTCTCACATGATTAGCGTTTTTCTTGATCTGTTCAAGGATTTTGGATACTTTAATTTGTATTTGGAACAATGGACGTCGGTACTCTATCTGTTGCTTTACTGTTGTACATACTACTATTTCACTTTCTTATAGATGCCTCGGGCATATTTGAATGCTTTCTCAGATTGTCGATAATCTCCATGTGGACCGTTACTGGATTTTATATCATGTCCCCGTATGTGACATGGGGTATTTTTCTATCATTGTCTGGGGTGGGACTTCCACTTTTCTGGATGGATATTTGGGTTCCAATCTTCAGATGTGAAAATGTAATGACTTCATGGACTGTTTTACTTCATATAATATATTCAAAACAACGTTTTTTCTCTTCTGAAAAAAAAATGATTAATGTTTATCATTATGCCTTCAAAACTAGCGATGCTGGTCTATGTTGCTGGTTTATTGATATGGTCTGATGGTCTTTTTATATTTTGGACATATCACACTCCTCACATGATTAGCGTTTTTCTCCGTTCAAGGATTTTGGGTACTTTAATTTGTATTTGGAACAATGGACGTCGGTACTCTATCTGTTGCTTTACTATTCTACATACTGCTATTTCACTTTCTTATAGATGCCTCGGGCATATTTGGATGCTTTCTCAGATTGTCGATAATCTCCATGTGGATCGTTACTGGGTTTTATATCAAGTCCCTGTATGTGACATGGGGTATTTTTCTATCATTGTCTGGGGTGGGACTTCCACTTTTCTCGATGGATATTTGGGTTCCAATCTTCAGATGTGAAAATGTAATGACTTCATGGACTATTTTACTTCATATAATATATTCAAAACAACGTTTTTCTCTTGTGAAAAAAAAATGATTAATGTTTATCACTCTGCCTTCAAAACTAGCGATGCTGGTCTATGTTGCTGGTTTATTGATATGGTCTAATGGTATTTTTATATTTTGGACATATCACACTCACATGATTAGCGTTTTTCTCTGTTCAAGGATTTTGGGTACTTTAATTTGTATTTGGAACAATGGACGTCGGTACTCTATCTGTTGCTTTACTATTCTACATACCGCTATTTCACTTTCTTATAGATGCCTCGGGCATATTTGGATGCTTTCTCAGATTGTCGATAATCTCCATGTGGACCGTTACTGGGTTTTATATCAAGTCCCTCTATGTGACATGGGGTATTTTTCTATCACTGTCTGGGGTGGGACTTCCACTTTTCTGGATGGATATTTGGGTTCCAATCTTCAGATGTGAAAATGTAATGATTTCATGGATTGTTTTACTTCATATAATATATTCAAAACAACGTTTTTTCTCTTGTGAAAAAAAAATGATTAATGTTTATCACTCTGCCTTCAAAACTAGCGATGCTGGTCTATGTTGCTGATTTATTGATATGGTCTGATGGTCTTTTTATATTTTGGACATATCACACTCCTCACATGATTATGATTATCTTTTTTCTCCGTTGCAGGGTTTTGGGTACTTTAATTTGTATTTGGAACAATGGACGTCGGTACTCTATCTGTTGCTTTACTATTCTACATACTGCTATTTCACTTTCATGGACTGTTTTACTTCACTGTTGTAGGGTTTTGGGTACTTTAATTTGTATTTGGAACAATGGACGTCAGTACTCTATCTGTTGCTTTACTATTCTACATACTGCTATTTCACTTTCATGGATTGTTTTACTTCACTGTTGTAGGGTTTTGGGTACTTTAATTTGTATTTGGAACAATGGACTTCGGTACTCTATCTGTTGCTTTACTATTCTACATACTGCTATTTCACTTTCATGGACTGTTTTACTTCACTATTGTAGGGTTTTGGGTACTTTAATTTGTATTTGGAACAATGGACGTCGGTACTCTATCTGTTGCTTTACTATTCTACATACTGCTATTTCACTTTCATGGACTGTTTTACTTCACTGTTGTAGGGTTTTGGGTACTTTAATTTGTATTTGGAACAATGGACGTCGGTACTCTATCCGTTGCTTTACTATTCTACATACTGCTATTTCACTTTCATGGACTGTTTTACTTCATAATATATTCAAAACAAAACATTTCGTCTTTTTAAATTTTTTTATTTTTTTTTTTTAAATTGAACCCTCCGTCGGTCTACCGACGCCTTGTAGACGTCTTAACTCGCGACAACCCGTAAACGTCGAAGAGAGACAAGATGAAAACGTCGCAAGAGCGACGTTCCAAACGTCGTGACCACATATCGTCGCATTGCGACATCTTCCGGGACAAGCCGAAGAGTGACGTCCAAAACGTCGACAACGTTTAGTCGGGGACCATGGCTGCCTTGTGCTGCCTAAGAATACGTCCAAACGCTCTGACTAATTTTTTAGTCGTGGTCTTCGACGGCTTCATAAGCTGCCGAAGAGCGACGTCCAAAACGTCGAACCACGTTGGGTCAGAATTGCGATGGTTTAAAAGCGTCGGAAGAGCGACGTTCCAAACGTCGAACCACATTTCATCGGAAGTGCGACAGTTTACAAACGTCGGAGGCGCGACGGTTTGTGAGACGTCGGAAGAGTGACGCTTGTTCGGAACGACGGAAGAAGTGTCGATAGTGCGACACTTTTTACGTGCGTCGGAACGGCGACGGCATGACAAACCATGGTTTGTCCGCCCCCGAACTGTCGCTCTTGCGACGACTATGTGTCGGAATAGCGACGAATTGGCCGTCGGAATTTCCGCCAAATTCTCTAGTGGATCCTCCACCAAAAAACATGCACTTTAAGACTTGGACATGTACCTGCACACACAACAAACAAATCAAGATAAAAAACCTCAAAAGGAATGAAGACACAAAACAAAACTCAAGCAACAATACAAACTCATTTGATGCCACTCCAGCTCCAGATCCAACATGCATCATCCTGCAACAACTCGACAAGGAGGTAAGGCTCATGTGTGGCACTCTCTCACCCTCTCCTTATGCATAAGTGACTAAATGAATGAATGCCGAAGAGGGAAAACTGTAATAAGTTGAAAGTGGTCAGTTAACTTGGCCACCCTCACTAGTTAAACAAAAAGTGAATGGTGGAGTCATCATGCAACGTGTAGCTATAAAATCTATTAAATTAATATCACCAAGAGTGGATGTTTATTACGAGGGAGAAGAGAATGATATCTTTGAGTGGGACCAATTGTCCAAATGAGGAAAACCCATGCAAGGGATAGGTTAGCCAACGTTTCAAGCCAACTCGAAATAACATAAAAGGTACTTGAGTGTGCTTCCCCTCGCACATTTGGCCATTCCAAGATCGATTTGAGAAAGGACAAAGCTTGCAAGCCATCGAGGAGCTTCGAACCTTGACCCTTTGTTGCTATAGGAAAATGCTACAGGAAGTCTTGTAACTACTATAGGAAGTCATGTAACTACTACAGGAACTGTGACTGTTATAGGAAGAGACGAGGGGTACTACACAAGGATAAGGGAAGTATATTTTCCCAACCAGAGACCCAATTGATTCAGGAAACTCCCATTTTTAAGCTCATAGCATTAGTTTGAGAAGTAAGTTTCCATCACCTCACGTATCCATATTAATTTCACACAATTTCTCTTAAAAATTTATTGTCTGTTAGTCATCAGTAATTTTTTGCCTTGTTGATGACTAAATGATTATCCCAAGGTTTCTAAAAACAAATTTCATAGACATTGTGAGTTCTATAAATCTCACTGCCTTCATCATCCATAAGATAATTTTTCACTATTTCATCATTTCATCCTATCTAGCTTTGCCTACCACTCTCAGAAAACCCATTAGAAGCCCATGTCAGTCATCTTGTGTATATATTGTCATCTTTGGCCCAAATCCTCTATTTTTTCTGGTCTAAGAAAAACCCCCAATGCTACCTAAGCCCACCAATCAAACAACTTTGTTGTGCCTCCTAAAAAAGTCCCAGACACTGATGGTCTCAAACTATCTCTGTAGGCTCTTTAAATAAATCAAGTACATTGGATTTTGGATCTTCAATACATTAGTTTATAATAAATTATATATTACATTTTATGATCCCAAATTCTAGGTTTCAGTCCAAAATCCAAGTCCAAGAAACCTTCCACTAGATCACTTAGGGTTTCATGAGTCATAGGGTGGATTTGGTATACTACAAATCTCTTTTTTATATCTAAAAGGAGACTGCATTCAAAGAAGGAAAGGACAGGTGATCTTGTCCAAACTAATAAAAAAGGTCATTCAAGAAAGGCTCTTTGGTCTAAAGCACAAATATTGCAAGGGGACAACTGCCCTTTGCTCACATTTCCGCAAGAGGATCAAATAACCATCAGCCTGGCATAAGGTAAGGTAATGAGAAAATCATCACAAGACCATTCATAGCAAGAATAAAGCAACAAGCATATGTTTGATAAAAAACAGGGTTTGTGACTGTTTTGACCAAGCAGGAATCAGTACTAGGGTTACAACGGAAAAGGCCACCTCAAGCTCCATCAGTGCACTATTAAAGGTCTTTAGGACATGATTAATGAGTTTTGAGAAGTTTTTGATAACTTAGAAGACAACACTAGTTACTTTTTTCTAAGCAACCCTAAAACCTAGGAGTTTAGGAAAGTTGACAAATTGGTCAAAATGTGATAACAGAACCTCCTTCATAACAAGCAGAGGGTTTCAAAGTTTCAATTTTCCCTCTAGGATTTGGCAAAGAGGCATTAACTCCACATCATCAAGGGTTGAAAGGGTAAAGAGTATTGTTACAAAAAGTATGAGGTTTCAAAGGGTAAAATATGAGAACTAAAGGGATCAAAGGAGACAGACCTAAACACCAATACCCCACTTCACCACAAGAGAAAAAAGGGCCAAAAATATCAGTTCCAGGTTTGACCTCTCAAAGGAACAGTCAGAGGCTTTTTTAGATGGTCCAAGGAGGCAAGCATGAGAGAAGAATTTTCCCAAAGAGGCAACTATGACAAACATAGGTTCATTATTGATAAAATGAGTTTTCCAACTTCAAAAGAGATAATGATAAAAGGAACAAAAAGTAGTTGGCCTAAGAGCAGTAAAGCCTCCAAAAATTTTCTTATCAGAGGCATATTCTGCAAAATATGGCTAAACATGAATGACACTTTTACAAGACTGTCAAAGGTGTTTCCCTACAGAAAGAATGATAAGGTCAAAGCAAGAATGTTTTAAATAATGGTGGCACATCTAAAAAATACCAAGCTGCTATTGATGCTTGCTGCTAGGGTTTTTCTCCCACCAAGAGGTTTCTCCTCACTACTTCACAGAAAAACAGGACATAATGTAAATCAAAGGAAAAATATGTCAAATTGATCACAAGTTTGTTGTGCATAAGTGTTAAAAATCATGAAAGGGTTTCATTTTTCCAAATATAGATAAAAGGCATAGTTTTAGCTTCTTCAGAAATTTTTCCAGTCCAAGGAGTGACATCAGAATGCTTCAACAAGGCAAAAGAGACATATTTTTAACTCTACCACCTACAGGACCAAAAAGAGCCAAAGCACTGTGAAAAAGGTAAGAAGGAATTAAAAATTAGGAAAGTGGGTTTTGGGCTCATAAATTTATTTCTCAAAAGGCTATAAAGCCTCCTTTCCCTTTCCCTCAACCTCATTTGTCATTACAAAGAAGAAGAAAATCGTTGAAAGAATTTTTAAGGGTTTATGTGAAAAACTGTTGAAAATTTTAAGCGCTGCGCACTGAGGCTGGCGCTGCGCACCTAGCCATCAACACTACACATAGAGGAGGCAGTGGAAGTGCTATTTAACACTACACTGTGCATTGGGAAGGTGGTGCTATGCACCTGAGCAGGCGCTACGTATAGTCCTAGAATGACCCGATTGCCCAGACATTCACCTGGCGCTACGCTTCAACAGGCTCGATAAGCCCATTTCAGGCCCGAATCGACTAGGCGCTGCACACAGACTCCCAAAGTCCTGACCCGACCTAAATGTGCAATCGGGCGGGCGCTACGCACAGACATCCCTTGATCCAAATTACTCAAGAGGGCCAAAAATTCATGTTTTTTGCCTCCAAATATCCTGCAATCAGTCAAGCAAGGTTGGTGGCTCTTTTCCTTACCTTCCAAGCAGTCTTTTTCATAAACATGGAGGACATTTAAAGCCTAATGTGACCAAACCCTAGTCTCCATAAAAATCAAATATTGACCTCCTAGGGCAGGGTTTGCAATTTTGAGAGTTGTCATAGGGGTAAAGATACTCAGTGCAAACAAACCTCCTCCTAAAAACTCTGATTTTTTCCTAGACATACTTCATTTGGCCATCATTTGAAAAAAAATTGTCCTCACATCATTCATTTGCCCTCCCTACACCTAAGAGCCCTCATCAAGAAAAAAACCACTTTTTCAAAGTTATAATCAACCACCATGTCTGAGGAGGAAATCAGTACAAGAAATGATGAAGGTCAAAGGCCTATCAAGCCAAAACACGAGGGAGGACAAATAGGTTTGAGCCCTTGGATACCATTCAAATCACCTCCTCTCCAATGATACTCACCTATTTTCATGATGTTGGATGTTACCAGTTTTGTGAGAAGGTTAAGCAAGTCCAAAGCCATTCAGTCTTGACAAGGTTGTTCGTTCTCAGCATACAAAACCACCAAGTCAACCTAGCAGGAGTAAAATTTGAACTCTCATCTGAATCCATTGCTAAAGCCATAGGTATACCAGACATTGGCGAGAGATTTTTTAAACAGAAGAAATTGGACTTGAGCTATTATGAGCCCTACCTCAAACTTAGTTGTCAAAAAGGCTACAAGGTTGTTTTCCCCTTCTCCCACCTGCTAGAGAGGTATGCCCTACTGATGAGGCAGATTATCAAGTACTTCACTTGTGAGGGGAGGTACTGCAGGGTTTATTCATACCACATAAAGCTTCTGATGCACTTCACCAAGGTAAAATTTCTAAACCTACCATACTATCTCTTCTGGAGCATTGACAATATGGCTTCAATAGTCAAGAAGAGAAGTTATGCCCACCAAATGTAGAGAATTTTTCACCACTCCTTGATTAAGATGATTTTCTTGCACCAGCTGGAGCAGTAGGGAATCCCTTGGGAATTTTTTTATCTCACATAATGCATTTACAAATCCCCAAGCCTTCATTCAAAAAAATTTCCCCTCCACTACTTCCACTCCTTCATCAACTCCTCCTATGACTTCTCCACAAAGAAACACCCATCTTTCCTCTTCTCCTAATGCATCAAGTGAAGATGATGACTTTAATAATGATGGGTAGGGAGGTGGTAATAGCTATGAAGAGAAAACAGATGACAGTGAGAATGAGGAAAATATTGAGGCTAGCATAGAATGTGATGATTAACAAAAGGGTGACAGTAGAAATGGGGAACAAGAAGGTGATGGTGGAAATGATGAAGGCAATGGGACAGAAACATAGTCTAAATAAGAAGAGCAACAAAGTGATGATGACAAAGAAGAGGTAGATGAACATATCAACCATGAAGAAACGGAAAAAAGTGACCCATTGAAGCAAGACAGTGATGAATTTGAGCAAGACAGTGATAATGATCACACAAATGGACCTCATCCAAACATAGAAAAAGGTGTTGATGATAAACAAGATGAGGACCAAGAAGGTGATGAAGATAGTGATGAATATGACAGTCAGCAAGAAGATGAAAGGGACATCCAAGAGAAAGATGTGCTTGAGCATGACAGTGAGCACAATGATAGTGAAAATAGTGTTGAAATGAATGAAGATAATTATCTTGAGGAAATAGAAGAAGATGGTGAAGAAATTGAAGACCAAGAAAAGGCAGATTATGAGGTTGAAACAAAGTTTAAGGAGGCAGGCAGTGATCGGTAAAAAGGCACAGATAAGACAGTCAATGAGCAAGACAGCTTAGAAAATAGTCATGACAGTCATGATAGTTGTCATGACTGACATGACACTAATCAACCTCTAAATAACCAAGAAATCCAAAGTGACAGTGCAGAAAGTGACAGAGAAGAAGACCTTAGTGAAGGACAAAGCCAAAATGAGGCAAGTGAGGAGGGTAGTGATAAGTTTGAAGGCCAAGATGACAATGAAGAAAACAGTGAGGAAAACAATGATGATGATGAGGCCAAACATCAAGAAATCAGTGATCCAACAGAGCATGAAGTGACTCATGAAATCCATGACAGAGATGAAAATTCTTGTGACTTAACCAAAGATCAAGGCACCCTCATCACTCCACTCACATGCACCTACCACAGAGGCAAAAGAGATGTGTTTGCTGCCTCAAAAAGGAAAGGGGCCATCTCTCCTCCAGCTATCAAGAACAAAGACAAAGTCAAGGAAAAGATGGAAAAATGTGCGCAATAGGTAAAGGTAAGGAGAAGCAAAAGGATCAAGAGGACTTCTCAAGGGCCTCAATTCATTGATCTAGACGGTGACAATGAGGATCAGGAGATGAACACTAGATTGCTTCTCTTGGAGAAAGATGCACCTTCAGGAGTGGGAAAGAGACTTTGAGATTGCACAACGTGTCATCCACTATTACAAATAAGAAAATAAGCATTTCAAGGAGGTAAAGAGAGGCATTTCCCTACAAAAGAAAATGACCAAGCATTATGCAAGGAAAAACATACTTGCTTGTGCCAAACTGAAGAAGGCCCTCATGGAGCTAGAAGACCTAAAAAGAGCACAAGTGCATGACAGCCTTGGATTTTTGGTTGAGGCTTCTCAACAGGTGTCCAAGACCTCTTGAGGGACATCTCCACAAATTTTTAGGCAAATTGGACAAATTTTTGTTTTTTCCAAATTTTGACCCCTCTGTTCGTGGCACCCTCTGTCCGCGGCACCCTAGGCGCTACGCACAAAATTGGTGGATCCTCAACTCTCAAATTTTATATTTTTGGATTTATCACATCACCAACAGTTTTCTCGCCAATTTTCAGTTCATTTGGATCATTTTTTCCTCCCCAAAAGGTAAAAAAACATCCAAAATTTGACCTTTCTGCCTCATTTTCAGACTAGGCGCTGCACACAAAGAATTTTGGGGAAAATTTATTTTGAAGAGGTAAATGGAATTCACTCAGCACAACTCAAGAATTTCTGGAAATTAGACTCATCAAGCTTTCCAACGAGCCATCACGGAGCCAAATTCGGTGTCGGGAAGGGGTCCAAAACTCAGCTACAAGAGACCCTATTTTCTGCTGAAGTGGCGTTGCCCACAGAGGCTGCCTAGTGTGTTTTGGACCAAAAGTCAACAAAACACACTCATTTATTACAAATAGATATTTTTGAGTTTTTTGAGGCAAATTAAGCTATAATAAGGTGAAAATAGTTATTTTGGCATTTATTTCTTAGGATATTATGTGCCTTGGGCCTTGCATGGTCTCTTGGCCATAAATGATATTTATGACTATATTTGACATTTTCCTACTACATTTAGGGTTTTAGTCCTCATTTTCTCCATAAATAGAGCATGAGGCCCCTATGTATTTTTTTGGCATTTGATGAGCTTGAGGAGAAATATACATGGTTTTATGAGCTTGGAGAAGAAATTGGTTTTGTGAAGTGGATGAATGGCTTGTTTGGCTTGATGATGGAGAAGCTTGTTTGCAGGATTCCATAGCTTGAGGATTGGTGATGTATTCTTAACTTGTTAATGTTTTCTTGTTCTCATTTTGTTTCATTCTTCTTGGCTGCTATAGATCAGAAAAGTATAGGTTGAGACATGTTCTTTGAGGCACCTCAATCCTCCTGTTTGTTATAGCTTTGATGTTTTCCTCTTTTGGCCATCTTAAGGAATTCTTAATTGCTCCTTAGGTCCACCAAAATTTTTTTTTGTTTAATGTATGGTTATTATGCTAGATTAAAAGTATGATTCATGGTATGCCCTGCTTATTTGAAGTTTTCAAAACCCTATCTTGAAGCCTTTCTGTGGAATATTGATTGCTAGGTTAATTCAAAGAGGTCTCGTTCGATCTTGCCCTTTTTCCATGCTTGTCAACTTGTTTCAGAGTTCCCAATAGCTTGGAGTATGATTTTTAGGAGTTCCCTCTTCAGAAATTGAGTTATTTGTTTTATCTTATATGTTTTCCCAAAATTTGAAGGTGAATTTCTAAAGTTAGAAGCTCTTATGCTCTCTATGTTTCACTAGAATATTTATCTTATATGTTTATCAGTTTGAGTATTTTTCATAGAGCTTAATGGTTTTCCCTACCTCATGATAAGTAGCTTTAAACTATATATGTTTAAGACCTCTTAGTTTTTTCCCAAACTTAATGTTCACTACACCTCATACATCACCTTAAGGATCCATTAACCTTGCTAAATTGGCCCTGCAATACACTCTGTTTCATCATTTAGACACCCCTGAATTCATTTGACTCCATAGCCCAATGGATTTGACATACTCTCACTCCTCCTATTACACTTGACCATCTTACCCATACAAAACAATAAAAAACCATACACCTAATAACTAGCCTAAAATCAAAACCCTAGAGAAAAAAGAACACATCCTTTGCACCCAATAGAGAGATCCCTCTCTGAGTCCAGGAAGGCTAGGTCCTAGGACTCCAAAGCTTGGTTCCATGTTACCTTGTCATTTGGTATACCAATCTGCCAAATCACGGGACACTAACACATTCATTAGTGATAAAATTTTGGAATTAAAGGGTTAGTATATAGAGTTGGAGTGTTAATAATTCTTTTTGTGGCCCTCTACTACCACTAAATTCAACACTAAGGCCATAAAAAAAAACCTTCCCTACACGTAGTCAAAGGCAATAAGAAAATATGGGGGGTGGGTTGAACAGGAGAGAATCTACAGACACCAAAATGATTCATTTGCACCCTCCTGTAGCAGACATATTTAGGAGACATTAGTGGTTGGGATTCTTTGAATTATTAAAAGGATATGATGATGAAGTTGCCTTTGATTTTTCTATGGCTTTGAATTCCCAATCATATGTCAGTGCCACAACTATATTAAGATGGTTAACTATTACTATCAATCCTAAAGTGATCAACATAGTAACCACACTGCCCCTAGGCATCAAATGGAATAGGGAAGACAAAGTCACTCGTGCCACTACAAAGAATAATTTCTTTAGGTCCAGGGAGAGACACGTGGAAGATAAAAATGGGATTAGGAGAGAAATTTTTCCTTATCCATGGGATGAGGTAGCCTTTAACATCTTAAAATACATCTCTTGTGAAGGAAGAATAAGTGTAGTATATGGCTATCATTTTAGGCTATTGCATGAGCTAAGATACCAAGAAAATTTTCCTCTTGACCAAATATTTAATGTACCTTCCTTCCTCCTCGAGTCCATCAGGAACATGATCCAAAAATTCATAGAAGGGAAACATCAACACTTACCCATCATGGCCTTATTAAGATGATAGTGGAAGATTCCCTAAACCACTTAATAATTCCTATCCCATGTTCCAATTTCATAGATATGGACAGGGAGGCACTCATAAGAACTCAGATCATTACTCCTGGGGAAACCCCTGTATCTAGAATTGGGGGTAGATACACCAGATCAGAGGAAGAAGAAGAGGTAGAGAGGAAAACAAAAATGGAAACAGATGAAGCCTAAAGAAGAAGAGGTAGAAGCAGAAATGGAAACATATAATAAGGAATATGAGGAAGAGAAGGTAGAAGAGGAGGTCCAAGTCCTAGATAGACCATTGTACCAATGGAAACTAAGATATACCCCTGGCAGACTAGTTTGTCACCAAGGAACACTGAAGATGAGGTGGTTACCACTTTAGCTACCTTGGGAAATCCTGTGAAATCCAAGAAGAAAAGGCCCAGACAAACCCCTCTCTACTTTAAAACAAGGAAAAACACTAGAATAAGACAAGGCAGACCCCAAAATCCCACAAAAGTTCCAATTACCATTGATGGGTCCTAAAAAATAAGAGGTAGGGCCATATGAGGGCAATATTGAGGAGGTCACCTCTCCAAAGCCAAAAACTAAGGCTCCCATAACCTATGTAAGGAGGTACAACACCATAGCATCACCCTTCAAGAAACCAAAAGCACCCACTGATATCCAAAGAGAAGGAAAGAGCATGATATAGGAAAAATAGAGCCTGCTATAGGAAAAACAGAGCCTGCTACAGGAAAAACAAAGTATGCTACAGGAAACTCATAAGATGCTACAGGAAGAGAAAGATGGGCATTAGGAAGAGAAAAGGGCACAAATTTAAGGGTATAGCACACAAATGGAATGATCTGGATTTATGTAGGAATGCAACAGGATACACATATAACCATAAATAAAAATGTGTAGCGGAAATAACACTTCATTTCATTAATATCAAAGAACTGAAATTTTCTTACAGATAGAATGGAAATAAACTAGCTAGGGCATTGGTAGCTTATCTTTGAGAAGAGATGTGGCGGCTACAGGCCTCTGAAATGAGTTACAATGAGGCTCGAGGGCCTATTTAATATGGAGAAATAATGTAAAACCCTAAACATCCAAAAACCTAACCCTAGGAGACGAAGCGCCAAAACTATGGGCCATATTTGGGTAAATTCGTGTTTCAACATCCCGGGGTTGTAACTTCAGCATACTATCTCCGTTTGACGCACATGGTACATCGTTAGAAAGATATTTCTGAGGAATACAACTACTGAATGTGAATATTTATTTTGGAATGAAATCATATTTTCCAGAGGCACGATGCCCAAAAAACGTCGTTTATGGCCTCAAAACAGCTCCAGAAGTCCAGGACCCGAAAAATTGCTAAAAATAGTAAGTTGTGCTGAAACTGAAAAAATGAAAGAGCCAATGGTGGGGCCCCAAGTGGAATAGGCAGGTGGCCACCAATATCTACCAGGATCATTCCCCCCCCCCCCCTTAGGAAGCAATGGTCCCCATTGCATTGAGTTCCTCCATGAGATGAGGAAAATTCTGCCGAACTTGGTCCCTGGTGAACAACTTGCCTTGGTGCAGGAGTTGGCAAGCTTTGACAACCCAATATAGTTGGATCTTCTGTTGGCGAGTGTTCTTAATTTGAATTTCCATGATATAATCTATGGTGGCCTATTCCATGCAGTCTGGGTTCAACTATGTTGGTGTGAGTTGTTCTACAATGTCATAGGTGTCCAGTAGAGGTGGGAAGTAGGGATGAAGGCGGTCCACATTGAATACTGGGTGCAAACCAAGGAATGATGGAATACTGAGCTCAAAGGCATTGTTCCCTATAGCCTTGGTGATGGTGTACGGCCCATATCAGAGCAGGCGAAGCTTGCGATGGGATCCAGTGAGGCACTCCTTCTGCAAATGTAGCCACACTTTGTTGCCCACCTGGAAGTTGTGTGGCACCCGATGTTGATCATGTCATTGCTTGTACTTAGCATTGGCTCTGTCCAATATGTCATGAACTTGTTGGAGGATGTACTGAATGCGTTCGATGAATATTTTTTATTTTTCAGCTTCAGACTGGGCATGAGCCAAATTGGCTTGAGTAGTCGCAAATGGCATGGCTACGTCAATGGGACATAGCAGCTGGAATCCCAAGCCCACCTGAAAGGGGTTATGGCCAGTTGAGCTGTGGAGAGCCCGGTTATAACTGTGTTGTACATAGGGGAGGGTATCATCCGATGTGCGTGGATGCTTTGAATTTTACATGCGCAGAATGTGTACAATCATCCTGTTGATGACCGCTATCTGGCCATCAATTTGGGGATGGAAAGCTATGGACTTGGTGAGCTTGGTGTCCAGCATTGACCAGAGGCTAGAACAAAATGTGCTAAGGAACCTGATATCTCGATCTGATATGATATACTGTGGGATCCCAAAGTGCACCCACACTCATTCAAAGAAGAGTTTAGCAATGGCTTGTATTGTGATATTCTTCTTGCAAGTCGCCATAATGGCCATCTTCGAGAATCTGTCAACGACCACGAAAACACAGTCATTTCCATGCTTAGTAGAAGGAAGGCCGGACATGTGATCCATGGAGATGGATTCCCAAGGTCGACTAGGGGTAGGTAGTAGAGTATATAGGTCTTGCTTCTTGATGGTCGGTTTTGCAATGGCGCAAGCAGTGCAGGATCCAATGTACTTCTCGACATCCTGTCAAAGGTTCAGCCAATAGAAATACTTTTGCAGTAATGCCACTGTTTTCTCAACCCCGAAATTCCCAGCGATTCGACTGTAGTGTGCTTCCCATATCATCTTGGCACGCTCTCTTTAAGGAACACAAAAGTGTCCCAGGTGACATAACAGTGCATCTTGGAGGTGAAAATTTGGAACTTGCATACCCCCCAAGAGTGCTTGGTATGTGTGGCCAAATTCTGGATCGCTCTTGTAGAGAAGCAGCCAATTAGAAGTCTCGTGCCCACAAGAGTTAAGAACGGTGGTTAGCGCCACGATTGGTGGTCGACTGAGGCAGTTTGCAACATTATTGGTGCTACCCTTCTTGTACTTGATGTTCAAATGAAACTGTTGTAGATTTGTGAACCACTTCTGATGGCGATCGTTCAACAACTTCCCTTGTGTCTATATGAATTGCAGGGATCGGTGGTTTGTGTGGATGATTGTTTCCTTCCCCAAAATGTAATGCTTCCATTGTCGACAAGCTTGCACAATGGAATACATTTCTTTTTCATAAGTGGGATACTTGCGAAGTGTGTCGGACCATGTCTTACTGTGATATGCCACTGGATGCCCATGTTGAGTGAGAAATGCCCCAATAGCATAGTCAGAGGCATCTATCTCGATCTCAAATATTTGTTGCAAGTCTGGTAATGTGAACATTGGGGAAGAACAGAGGCGATTTTTCAATTCTAAGAACACCTTCTGTTGAGATTCCAACCAAAATAATTTTTCTTTCACTCCTCCCTTGGTGACTTGACTCAAGGGCCAAGTGATATGAGAGAATTCCAACACGAACCTGCGGTAGAAATTAGCCAGTCCCAGAAAGCTGCGAAGCTCTGTTAGAGTGGTTGGGGCTGGCCAATCCCGAATGACTTGGATATTGGTTGGATCCACATGCACCCCCCTTTCATCAATAATATATCCCATATACTGAACCTGGGTCATGCCAAAAGTGCACTTCTCCAAATTGGCACACAACTTGTGTTGTCGTAGTGTTTGGAGGACTTGTTGGATGTGGTGCAGGTGCTCTTCCCAAGTCTAGCTGAAGATCAAATGTCATCCAAGTACACCACTACAAATGAGTTGGTGAATGGCTGCAAGATGTCTTCCATCAACCTCATGAAGGTTTTGGGAGCATTCGTCAACCCAAAAGGCATGACCATCCATTCGAAAAGGCCCTCCTTGTCTTTGAAGGTAGTATTCCACACATCGTAGGGTTCGATTGGTACCTGGTGATACCTAGACTTCAAGTCGATCTTGCTGAAATATTTCACCTCTTTGAGTTGGTCCAGAAGGTCATCAATCTGTGGGATCGGGTACCTATTCCAAACAATGATCTTGTTCAATGCCCGATAGTCAATACAAAGTCTCCAAGTCCCATCCTTCTTCTATACCAACACGATCGAGCTCCCACATGGCGATGAACTTGGCTGGATGTGACCTTTCTACAGTAGCTCTTGAATCTACCTCTTGATTTCATCATTCTCCATAACAGAGTGCCGATAGATCGGTCCATTGGGTAGCGGCGCACCTGGGGTCAGATCAATGGGTGCTTGACCTAACAGTGCAGTGGAACCCCTGTGGGTGAGTTGAAGATGTCCCCGTACTCCTCCACAAAATTGTCCATTTGTTGTTGTCGTGCAGAGGAGCCGTGTGTGGAGGTCATGGCCACCGTCTTCTTCTTTCCCTGGGGGGGGATCATTAGAAAAAACAAATTTCCTGGTTTGGGAAATGAGCTTACTACATTTTTTTGCAGTAACCAAAGAGATAGTGGCAGGTGGTGGTACCTGTGGTATCCTGTACAGTTTATTTCCCAAAGTAACATTAACAACACAAGGCCGGGACTCATACACAGCATGTCGGTTCCACAAGTATGGTTGGCCTAATAATACATCAGAAACATCAATAGGAGCAATGCCACATAATAACTCATTCATGAAGGGCTTGATGCTATAGGGAAGGTGACACTGGTGGCTGACGCGGAGATCCCGTCCTTGGTGAAGCCACCCGATGGTGTATGGATGTGGGTATGTTGTGGTTGGCAAGCCCAACCGCTTCACGGCATCTGCTAAAATGAGGTTCTTTTGGCTCCCATTGTCAACAATGAACTGTAGCAGGGAACCCTTTACCCACATCTGGGAGTGGAAGAGACGCTCCTCCTCTTTTGGATCTTCCAGTTCCTCCTTTTGGATCTTCGCAGTGGCAACAGTGGCGTTGGGCTCTGCATCAATAATATTTTTTCCTTTATCATTCCCCTTGTCATGTTCTGATTCAGAGTCAGAGCATGCATCTGATTCAGAATCCCTCATCTTGGCCACCAGCAACTGCTTGGCCCAACACTCACTTGTGTTGTGAGTGGAGCTCTTATGGAACTCACACCACTTTCCCATGTCCTTTGACTTCGTGGTGTTTTTCTTTGTTTGTGGCTTTGGAAGGTTGTCTTGGGCCACCATGCCTTGGATTTTTCCTTTGTTCTGTGGTTTGGGGGCACCTTTCCCTTGCTTTTGATTTGCAGATCCAAAGTCTTGCTTCTTCTGTTTGAATTTCTGCTCAATCTTGGCAGCATACCGGTATGACGTACCAAGTGAGGAGATGTCGAGGAACTCCATTTCCTCCTGAATGTATCTGTGCATAGAAATATGATACTTTAGCACCAAATGTTTCTCCGAATCTTTGATACCCAACTTTGTGCATAGGGTATGGAATAGATTCGTCAGCTCATGCACATCTTGATCCCTTTGTTGTCGCAGTGTGGTCCATTGTATGTACTTGTCCTCATAGCTCCCCCCGGGATAGTATTGTTCCTTGATGGCATCTCGAAAATAATTCCAATTGGGTATGGTTGAGAACAGAGAGGGTTTTGTCTCGTCCTTATTCTCACAGTAGGTTTCCCACCAGTCCTTGACATGGGGGGTAGCTTTGAGGAGTGAAAAAATAATCTTCTCCCGGTCAGAAAAGTCATGAACCGAGAAATAACCTTATAATAGATTCAACCATATATCTACAGCATCTGCATCTATTTGACCCTCAAATATGGGAATGTCAAAGTTTACTTGTACCTTAAAGGGAGTTGCGTTTCCAGAGTGGCTGTTGGATGCAGATGCGCCGTCGGTGGGCAGTGGTTGAAGGATCTGGGAAAAGTTATCCATCATCGCGTTCCTTTGTTTTTCGAGGGCCTCCTCGAGAAATATTTTGATATGATCTCCTACTTCCTCATATTTATTTTCATCCCCCATGGGCGACCATCATGGTTTGCGACACTGATCTTGCAAAGGTTCAACCAGATCAAGCCCTAAATCGTTATACCCCGACCTCGTTGGGGACATGCAAAGAAGGATCGAGAAAAAGTAGACCGCTCCGATACCATTGATCCAGATTTATGTAAGAATGCAACAGAATACACATATAACCGTAAATACAAATATGCAGTGGAAATAACACTTCATTTCATTAATATCAAAGAACTGAAATTTTCTTATAGACAGAATGGAAATAAACTAGCTAGGGTGTTGGTAGCTTATCTCTGAGAAGGGATGTGGCGGCTATAGGCCTCTGAACTGAGTTAAAATGAGGCTCAAGGGCCTATTTATTATAGATAAACAATGGAAAACCCTAAACATCCAAAAACCTAACCCTAGGAGATGAAGCGCCAAAACTATGGGCCCCATTTGGGTAAATTGGTGTTTACACTTCTCGGGGTCGTAACTTTGGCATAATATCTCCGTTTGACGCACATGATACATCATTAGAAATATATATTTGAGGACTACAACTACTAACCACAAATATTTATTCTACAATGGAATCATATTTTCCAAAGGCGCGATTCCCAAAAAATGTTGTTTAGGGCCTCAAAGCGACTCCAAAAGTTCAAGACCCAAAAAACTGCTAAAAATAGTAAGTTGTGCAGAAACTAAAAAACTGAAAGAGATAAAGGTGGGGCCCCAAGTGGAATAGGCAGGTGGCCACCAATATCCACCTGGATCATGGAAGGATAAGAGGTGCAATAGGGGATACAAGTTGAACACCAAATCCAAAAGACAATAAACTCCTCACAAATAGTTGAAAAATAATTCATAGTATTTCAGGAACCTACCCCACAACCTAATTTGGGATCCTATTATAAGTTCATTGAGGGAGGAATACTGATCCCTGAGAAATGCATAACCCCCCTCCTACATGAGTTGGAGAGAGAAAGAGGGCACACCCACAGGTGGATGCAGATAGCCAAATCAAAATATGTTTGGGATGTGTGGTTGTTGGAAGAAAGTCTCCTGGAAATGGTAAAAGAGTTGTATGATGCAACACTCGGAAAATTTATGGTGAAAGAGAAACTGAAAGAAGCATGAGAAGAAAACATGAGGCTACAGGGGAAACTATAGGAAAAGGACAACCAAATTTCCACCATGTACATCCTTTGCAAGGAGGCCATGTAGAATAGAAAACCTTCAAATTCCTATGTAGTCTATCTAAAAGAGCAATGGGTACAATTCCAAATCAAAACCTTAGCTCAACATGGCTCCCTACCCTTTCAAATCTATATACAGTTCATTTATTTCTGCAAACAGTCTAGTGTAGGAAAGAGGGCTAGGATGGAAAAATTTTACATGCACAACCTCATTTTAGCTTATATGAATAATTGGGACCCATATTCCAGGTTAGGGGATATGAAATTAATGGATCTAGCATCCTGGTTAACACATGAAGAAGAGAGACTAGCAGAGACTAAAAGAGTCATGATAAGAGAAGAAAGAGAACCTCTACAGATCATATCATAACTAATAATCCCCAGGGGGCTCATTAGTAATCATCAATTGATCTCAAATGATGATGTGTTGGCACCTAGATACATTGAGACACAAGGTCAGGCCATTGCTCACCTTGATGATATATCCATGTTGCTAGGAGAAGAGATTTTGCAGGCATGCTAAAGAAGATGGCACACCTTACCACTTAGCCTACAGTTGAGGGAATATCATTCTCCTGAGAGAATGAGAAATTCATTGGAAAGACCACCCTTCTAAAAACAAGTTATGTAGAGAATGAAGATACAATGGATAGGCTTGAAGCTCAGCCCACCTTTGCTGTTGGGACTGCATGAAGGGAGAGATCAAACATAGGAACAAAAGGAGTGGGACAAGCAAAAAGAAATTCAGGATTATACCCACTAGAAGGAACTCCCTCTTTTCTACCTTTGTATGTCACAGAGGCCACCAGGGCTTTGAAATGGATCAATAAGGAGGACTGAGTTTCTTAGAGGATGAGCAACCATTTCAGTAGGGGGTGATGATGACACCCATCATTAGGTATATTTTAAGGGTTTAAAATTCCATGCTTCAACTATTAAGTTACCTCTCTCACACATTTATTTACATTTTTGTCATATTATGCTTAATGACAATGGTGTATGATGTTTTTCATGGCTTGTTGCCTATCTAAATTAATTGCAGGAATACAACTATTTTGAGATATTTTTCACCTAAGGGCTCAGAGTAGAAAACAAGGAGATATTATAGGAGGCTTTTCCACCTCATTAACTCACTCAATCATCCAAGATCACATCGATATCTCTCCCAACAACTCGAAGGAAAAGGAAACCAAGCAAAGTGACAGTTATGAGGAGCCAAGCTCCAATTTTCTCGAGATCAAGGAGGATGTATTCCTACTTTTTAGGGAGTTGTTGGTAGCTACCAATTTGTATAAATAAGCATATGTAAGTGATCTGAAAATGGAACTATTTTTAAATGCTATGCAAAGTATCCATTTCCATTTAATTAAGTGCGCAAAGTATTCTCCATGTCTTGCAATCTAAACAAAGTGTTTTTGGTAATTGTTTCTGAGTCTATGTTTGAGAATTGGTTATTTAAATTCACTATTTAATATATCAGTTTAGAAATACATAACAAGAAAATTCACCATAGCATAACATAGCAAACTGATGAGGCATTTCACCCCTCCTGGGTTACATCTGCCGAGTCCAAGGCTCCCAAATGAGCATGTCCTTGCTCTATTAAGTTGATCAAAATGGTTATACAATGAAATATATGCCTAAAAAGGAAAAAATAGCTGTGAAATTAACTTCAGAAGACAAAAATAAGCTAAAAATGGCTTTTGTTTCACCTTAAACAGTGAAGTATAGCCCAATACAGCTCCATTTCCCTGATGGCCTTGATGGCTCTTCAAGCTTCCCTGAAGAAAAATTGGTTGTAGAACACCTCTGTTTGCTCTGAAACCTATCCCAAACTCTCCAAAATTCCTAGAATAGCCAAAATTGGCTAAAATTTCGTCCAAATTGGTTCAATATTGAAGAAGTTATCATCCAAACACATTTCTGCCCAATGTCACTTGAAAACCCCACTAAATGTGGGCTAACTGCAGTTAACCATGCTAAAGATGGGGAAATCTCCAGATTTGGTGGAACACACCCCAAATAGGGCGGAACCACTAGCAGCTACCATAAAGGCTAATTATTGTGATCACATGGCCCAATTGAACCACCGACGGAGAAACCGTAACAAATTTCGTGGCAATAAATTTTTGGGTATGACGTGGTTACATGGGCAGATAGACCATTAAACCCGCGGTTTGTAGACCTTAGGTCAGGGTCACGGCGGTTGTGTCTTATGGAATCGTTTGATGTGGGGGTTGGCCCCCTTTGCCGCCAGAATGAATTAATATGAAATTCAAATAGTGGCAGAGACCATTCATGGTAAGATCTACCACGTAGCCCGAGAGGTCGGGCGTCGCGCTTGCGGAAGATAGTTTCGTGGTTCAAATCCTAACAAATCCAAAAAAAAATTGATACGCCCAAACTCCTCAGCCTAGGGCCATGTGGCGGCCTCCGGGCCTACCATGTGGCAGCCCTCCATTGGTTGAAAATTACCAAAGTCAAACCACTGTCCAATGATCATATGCCACTTGTCCGCTTCTGATAAGACCGAATGGAATATTCCTTTGAATATTCTTTTTTAAATTTTTCCAAAGTCAAAAGTCAACTTTGGTCAACTGATTGTTTTTTGAGTTTACTGGAAACTTCAAACCTGTATAACTTTCACATATGATGTCGGATTTGAGTCCCGTTCATGGTGCCAGAATCACAGCAACGAGGCCTTTCCGGTCATTTAGATTGCAACCAATTCTGAGCAATTCCATTTTTGAGCATTTTTTCAACTTGGACATGATCACCTGATCACACCTCCCAAATGGGAAGCTTTTGGACCCCAAAAGCTCTCTGATTTATAGAAACTGAAGATGAGGAGACTGATTCTCCACTCTTCCAACCTTGAACCACTGAAATCTTCTGACTTCATCAAATTGAGCTTCTCATAAAAAGACAAATTCTTCCTTGAATTCGTTGACCGACTGTTGCTAACCTTGACTGTGTCATACTGCAATTTTTTGAAACTTGCATAACAGAAACTGAAATTTGTAGAATACATATTGTTTCTACAATGGTCTAAATTCAAAGGAAACTAAAAATAAGGTTCACCTTGCCAACCGTCCTCATGGCAAATTTTTGCCAAATGAGCCATGTACTTGCGTCGAATCCCGACCAAGTTTTCTCGCCATACCAATCTTCCGTTCTGAAACCAGCATTGATCCATGTTAAACTTTGTGTCCTCTTTGCTTGCATGTTTTTCCCTTTCTTGGATTCTTGCACCACTTTGCACCGACACTTTGTTCTTTGCATCGATTGACACCAAAGGCAATTTCTGCAACATCTTGTCATCTTCCAAAGATGACCTACTTTCAGACTGATAATGTACAAAATATTTTTTCTTAAGCATCAACAAAGTCAAATTTTGACTTGCATCGACAAGCCTTTTCAATTGCCCTTCATTGACTAAAGAAGATTCTAGCTTCTTCTGATGTGCTCTCACAATAAATTCTTTGCCATCCTTGAATAGATGATACCTATTCTCATGGTGATGGAAGATCGCTTTTTTGTCATATAAATACGGACTACCCAACACCACACCTGTAATGTCAAGTGGTACCACATCTAATTCAACCAAATCAACATAATGAGTTGTTATGGCGAAGCGCAACATGCACTTCCTTGAGACTTGTAAATTAGCATCCTTGCAAATCCATCCAAGTGGATATGGCTTTGGATGTGGAATGATCTCAAGTTTCAGCTTCTTGACTAAGTCTTCTGAGATGAGATTCTCTTGTGACCCAATATCAAATAGTGTGTCTATCTTTGTGTGTTTTGAGATTATCCTCACATGAAACATCTCTATCCTCCTCTCTTCATTTGGAGCTTCTATGTGACAATTTAAATTGCTAGAACTGGGATTTGTTTCCTTTGCAATCTCTTTCCCCTTTATGTTCTTTAGTACCATGGCTATGCTTTTAGTTTCATCACTTGATTCAGACCCTAAGTCTTGTTCAGTAGTTGCAACCGTTTTGCCCTTTTCTTGGGCCTTATCTTTGTTTTTAAAATTTTCTAGTTTCAGCTCCGGATGAAGTTTCCAGCAATGATTTTCATCATGGCTTGTTTTGGAACAATTTTTACAAAATAAATTTCATTTTTCTTTCCTAGAGTTTGCATTTCTTTTCCTCCCTTTGCCTTTAAATTCACTATCCATATTCCCATCAAAAGATTTTTTCCCTCTAGCCTTTAAATGCGTGGCTTGGACACAAACCTCGTCTAGGCTAGTGGGATTGAACATAAGGATAGTATGTGTAAGGTAATTGTGTAAACCACCTATATATTTCAGCAAAGTCTCTTGGCTATGCAAATCAATTCATAACAACAAAGCCCTTCATCAAAAATCTTGAGTGTAATCTTGAACACTTTGTCCCTTAAGTTGTCTAAAACTTTACCAATTCATGATAGCCTTTTGTAAATGAGCTAATGGATAAAATTGTTGCTTAATTGCAGAAATAAATTCAGCCCATGATAAAGTGATTTTACCATGTTTTTTAATTTCATCCTTGGTCTTGGCTTCCCACCATACCAATGATCCTCCTTCCATTCTCAAAGAGGCTAACTGAATCTTGGTGTCGTCTTCATGAAGGTTTTTTATCCTCAAGTAAACTTCCAACTGTCTTATCCAATTGTCAATTTTCTCTGCATTGACTTCACCATTAAACATAGGCAACTCAAATTTAACATCAAGCTTTAAAAATGGACTTCTACCAGTGGTTTTAGACTTGTGAGATTGATTCACCGAAGTGGAGGATGACGATGTAGAGGAAGAGGTTGAAGATGGAGATGGTGGATCACCATTTCCTCCATGTCCTTTCTTTGACTTGTCATCACTTTTCTTTCCTCCCAAAGAACCCTCTCCTTCTTTCTGATGTTTAGACCCTTCTCCAGCAAGCCTATAATTCCTTTCTTGGTAGAGTATCCTTACCATCTCTGTCATGTCTAGGAAAGCCTTTCAGAATACCTGTTCTTCTTCTTTGGGATCAATGCCTTCTGGATCTTCTCCTTCTCTTGAAGACATGCTTAAGGCTTCTTCAGTAACTCTTGGGGGTGTAATATATGGTGGAGGCAATGGTTCTCTGACCCTCCTTGGTTGAGGATTAGCTTGTGCTCTAACCAATTGTCCTTCCCCTCTTTTGAGTTTAAGCCTAGTAAGCATCAAAACTTGCAAACAATCAACTATATCTTTGCAAAAAACAAATGCAAAGTAAAACTCTAGCTCTGATACCAACTGATCTGAAAATGGAACTATTTGTAAATGCTGTGCAAAGTATCCATTTCCATTTAATTAAGTGTGCAAGGTATTCTCCATGTCTTGCAAGTTAAACAAAGTGTTTTTGGTAATTGTTTCTGAGTTTATGTGTGAGAATTTATTATTTAAATTCACTATTTAATATATCAGTTCAGAAATACACAGCAATAAAATTCACCATAGCATAACACAACAAACTGATGAGGCAATTCAACCCTCCTGGGCTACATCTGTTGGGTCCAAGGCTCCCAAATGGGCATGTCCTTGCTCTATTAAGTTGCTCAAAATGGTTATGCAATGAAATATATGCCTAAACAGTCAAAACAAGTTGTGAAATTAACTTCAAAAGATAGAAATAAGCTAAAAATGGTTTTTGTTTCACCTTCAACAGTGAAGTATAGCCCAATACAACTCCATTTCCCTGATGGCTCTTCAAGCTTCCCTGAATAAAAAGTGGTTGTAGAACACCTCTGTTCACTTTGAAACCTATCCCAAACTCTCCAGAAAGCTCATAATAGCCAAAATTGACTAAAATTTCGTCCAAATTGGTTCAATATTGAAGAAGTTATCATCCAAACAAATTTATGCCCAATGTCACTTGAAAACCCCACTAAATGTGGGCTAACTACAGTTAACTGCACTAAAGATGGGGAAATCTCCAGATTTTGTGAAATGTGCCCCAAAAAGGGCAGAACCACTAGCAGTTACCATAAAGGCTAATTATTCTGGTCACATGGACCAACCGAACCACCGGCGGAGAAACCGTAACAACTTTCGTGGCAATAAATTTTTGGGTATGACGTGGTTACATGTGCGGATAGACCATTAAACGTGTAGTTTGTAGACCTTAGGTCAGGGTAGTGGCAGTTGGGTATTATGGAATCATTTGATGTGGGGGTTGGCCCTAAGGGGTTGTCCCCCTTTGCCGCCGGAATGAATTAATATGAAATTCAAATATTGGCGGAGACCATTCATGGTAAGATCTACCATGTAGCCTGAGCGGTCGAGCATGGCGCTTGTGGGAGATAGGTCCACAGTTAAAATCCTACCAAGTCCAAAAAACATTTGATACGCCCAAAACTCCTCGACTTGGGGCCACGTGGTAGCCCTCCATTGGTTGAAAATTACCAAAGTCAAACCATTGTCCAATGAGCATATGCCACTTGTCCACTTCTGACAAGACTGAATGGAATATTCCAGGAATATTTCGAGGAATATTCCTTGGAATATTCTTTTTTTAAATTTTTCCAAAGTCAAAAGTCAACTTTGGTCAACTGATTTTTTTTTTAGTTTACTGGAAACTTCAAACTTGCATAACTTTCACATACGACGTCGAATTTGAGTCTCGTTCACAGCGCCAGAATCACAGTGAGGAGGCCTTTCCGATCATTTAGATTGCAACCAATTCTGAGAAATTCCATTTTTGAGCATTTTTTCAACTTGGAAATGATCACCTGATCAGTAAGAGCTCATTAGGATTTGAAATTTGTATTCAGATAGGTAGCTCTTGAGCTATGATTTAGTGTATTTTTTATTGTCATATGATGTAAATGTATGCAATGATAAAGAGAATTTTCTTGTTTCATCACTGATTTTGTCTCATAGGGTTGATGCTTTTAGGTTAGGGCCCAATCCATTGGCTAAATCCCTCTTGTGTATTTATATTCTCTCTTTATGATTCAACATCTTGTTTAGTTTATTTACATTCTAGTAGCATCAAAAATCCATCAAAATTGTGCTTGTAGCCTCTCTTCCTCACCTATCCCATGGGAGATTGAGGAGAAGGATCTCCAACTACAGATGAAAAGTAGTTTGTTTATGATTTATTGGAAAGGTAGATAGTGTGATTATCATGATCATAATATTCTTACTATAATTTAGGAGTTGTATTTGTGTCAGATTATATTTTAACATTGATTAAGTATGGTTTTTCCATTCAACTCATCTTTTCCACTTTTTAACATGTTAGTTTGTCAATAAGAAATGCATGAATGTGTGTAGTGATTTCAGATTTTTCAATAGGAACCTTTCCATCCTATTTATCCTCCTTCTCACCAACCTCCAAATCTACCACCAAAATCCTATTTAGTGAAACTACCTTCACCACCATCGTGAGCAACCTTCCAAGTGAAAAACATGCCTCCCAAGGGTTTTGAGTTTGGCTGGAGGTGTTTTCCACATATCCCTAAACTAATTCCACCTTCTCTCACCTTTACACATCTTCCTTGCACCTTTTCCATCCTTAAAACCCTCTTGTTCTATTTCCTGTAGCAATTCAGGACATCCTATAGCAATTTCATGACATCATGTAGAAATTTCCTGTAGCAGCGTTATAGGTCACCCCTTCACTATATTTTTGTTCATTTTAGCCTTATTAGCATAGAATAGTATGAACTTGACCCCCAACTCTGAATTCATGGTTAGAAGAGACTCTTAGGCCACTCCAAAGCTCCTTCCTTCCTTGCTGCAAAAATAGAGTAGGAATTAGGGTTTTATTTCATTTCGAAATTGGATTGAATTTTACATGCAAGTAAAAATTGAATGAACAATAGATATAGTTTGGTTTATGATTTCATGAAGTGTGTGATTATAGAATAGTTTCTTTACTGCAAATAAGTAGATAGCTAGATGAATGGTTTCCCATAGCATAGGTTCCTTTTTCTGCAACTAGGTTAATTGTTTATGCTTTTCTTTCACTGTCAATTGCAAGTAGGAGTTTGATAAACATTCTCTTTTTCCTAGACTAGAAGCAATCCCATTCATCACATTAGCTAGTTGCACTTTGATCAAGTAGAAGGAATTGCCTAGAAGTACTACTGACCAGAAAACCTAGTTGAGGTTGGCATGAGTAGAATCCATTTGATGTGCATATAGCATTGTCACCTATAAGTTTGTAGGAACCCTAGGTTGATAAGTAAAGCTTAGTATCCCTTGGGATTTGCAGCACTCTTGGTGCAATACCAGGGCTCACCAAATTTGAAGCACAATCTTCTCAATGTTGGAAAAATGTGTGATCAAGGGTATAGTCTCTTGTTTTATTCCTAGAAATGTGAAATCAGAGAAGAATACGTAGGAATATTGGTTGAAACAACTATAAGAATACCAAAAAACATATACATTCTAGACCAAGTAGAGAAAAGGAAAAATTCATCCAAGAAAAAGAGCTTCAAGAACAAAAAATAATGAAAGGAAAAGAAGAAAAAAGTAGTGTTGAGTGTCATGTGTTCAGGGGAGCATCCCAAAAGAAACAAGTCACCCTTTTCCATTGATTTCAAAGGTGGAGAGAAAAGGAAGTGCAACATGGAGAGAAAGTAAGATAAGTTTGATGACAGGGAGAGCATTATATAGGGGGAGCATAAGTGTTGATATCAATGACAAAGGGGTTGGGTTATTGTTGGAAGAAATTGTTGTTGATGTCAAAGGTTAAATGAGCCAACACTTGCTTAATGATATGCATGCATAAGTTAGTAAATTTGGATGCAACAACACTCTATATTGGTATCCCTTGTCATGCCATTTCATTTGATATGCGGCATGACTTGTGGGTCCTTATGGTTGGAGATATAATCAAGTCTGGAGATTTTTTCCCCAAATATTGGGTGTGCCTTCAATTCATGTTTCAAGAAATCATGGTCTAAATAGTTAATTGTATCCCTTTAAAGATCTAAATTATCTTTTCTTTTCCCTTGTCGGAATAGCCCTCATTACAATTCTTCTCAAATTCAAAATGAATAATTAATTCCAAGTTTGCCCTAAAATAAGTTTAGGCTAGCTCCAGAAAGATGTGTCATTCTGAAAATAGAAATTATTATTGTTTTTATAGGTTTGACACCAAAATTAGGCCCCCTTTCAATCAATATAAATTCACCCTAGCCGTGGACATTCTAGGTAATCAATTGGAGGATCTGAATGAAGAACATCATGGAGAATTTTGAGGCTTGATTTGTATTAGAGATCTAGAGAAGGAGGTAGAAATTATAAGGTTATTTAACTCATTTGATTTACCATTTTGTGGTGGTGTTTTCGTTGAGCTTCTAGGTCTAATTTGAGACCAATATTGAGATAAATTATGTCCTCCCGATGCAATAAAATTCGGCTAATGATTAGACCATTTAGGCATTGAATCATAGGCATACATGTGGTATTCATTCACTAAAAGTAATCTGAAATTCTCCTTAGGAAGATTTAAAGTTGCTTCGAGACAGGTACAAAATTCTCTTGAGGAAACTCCAAGTTGCTCTGCGACTGATTCAAAGTTATCCTAAGACAGACCCGAATTTATGAGTCCTTACCTGAGGTCAAACTTGGTCCCTCTCTGAAGTGGTTCTAAGGAATATTCAAAGGCTCTGTTTGAAGTAGACTGAAGCCTTCATCTGAGGTTAAATTTTAGCCTCTTGTCTGAGGCATTCTGGAGGAAGATTTGAGTCATCTAGGAAAACTAATTTGAGTTAATTATGAATTCAATTATGAAGCTTCTTCTGAGGCAAATCAAATCCTAACAAATTTTCATATGAGGAAATGATCTATATTTAAGGCATTCTGAGATGATCCAAACCTGAATTTAATTCGAACCCATGAAATTTTGAATTGATGAGACAGCCAGAGGCTCTCCTAAGGCATAATGGGGCCTATTCCGATACACTTTGTTTAGCATATGTTGAGGTATCATTAGAACCAAATCAGGACTGTACCATTTGTTGATTGAAGACTATGTTAAGGGTTACTTGAGAAGTTAAATTGAGGTATGTGTTAGAATAATTTTATTGTTAAAATCTCTACATAATAGAAGTCAAAGTTACAACAATATATACATTGGATATTTAAGGAGAATATTTGAAGCTAAGATGGAAGTGATTAAGTGTAGCTGTAATTGGGGTCATTGTCCCCGGTACAAGAACCCATTAATTATTTTTCTACCTCTTATTATAAAGGGTGGTAGGGTGGTGCTAGGTAAGGAAATTGTAGCTTCCTTTAGGAGGTTGTTGCCTCCTTCGAGTGGGGGCTTACAGCCCCTCTAGTTGTAGTTTCCCTCAATAAATAAATAAATTATATATATATATATCTTATGTTCCTTGATGTGATGTTATTGGTTAATGCGTTATGATACTAAATTGTAAGAAAAAGTGAAATAATGATACACCCCCCATCTCAATATTTCCAACAATAAATTCCCAATTCTTTTTATGGTTAATGCATGTGCTTTATATCCATGCCAATATACTAATACACACTTCCAACCTCATCGAATTACCAAATACTCATATGAATTTCAATTCATAGCATTAACAACTGAAAAATGATACCAATCCAAAGTAATACAACCCTTAAATTTCATCGAGAGATGTGATATAGACATGTTATGAAAAACAACCAACTTTACATCATATGAAAACTAAACCATTATGCATCACCTTGTGGTGTCATATTTATATAATATTCATTGCATAAGTATCTTATGATGCCATACCTCATAGCTTTTGTATATACTTTGTCTCTCTATGTCTTGATAATTATAATTTTTGTTAATGTAATGATATTCTTTTTGACAATAGGACTCACAACATTTTATTCAGTACTAATTGTAGTAAGATAACAATTGCCATAACAATATTACCATGAAACTTGATTATAAATCTTCTCAAAACCATGCAAATATGATCATAAAATACCTGTAATGATAATCTCATAGGCCACAACCATAATTGTGTCATAATTTGTAGCAAATAAAATATTTTGGTTGTAAAGCAATAATTCTATCCAAAATGAGCTTCAAACCATATTCCAAGCCCATGTCAAGGTGTTTTTCCAATCTTATTCAATTGTGAAAAGATAAAGTAAATCCACTTTTCCTTATAACATACCATATGAAAGAACACATTTTTGAACTTTCTCAAATTAAAACCATATATGAATAATAATATACCATAAAAAATTCTCATAGAAGCATGTGCCAAATGGAAGTATAACATAATCAATAATGTGCAATATGTTTACTAGGGGACCCAAACTACTTTAGTTTTAATTTTAATACATGGATATAATATTTACAACACTTTGTAATATTTATGCATAAGTAGGTGATAAATGAGTCAACATTCCCTTAAGGAGACCTGATGCTTTCAAAATATTTTAAAATAACAACTAAAATTATACTTTGATTTGATAATTTTCTAGATCAACATAACAAAGAGGCCTTATTCATCAAATCCAAATCCTTCAAACCTAATCCCCCACCCATTTTGGTTTATTTGCTTCATTCCAATCTAACTAGTGCCACCCATTTGTTGCTTTTGTTCCATTCTAAATAATATTTATTAGAATCCCTTGTATTTCAAGCAATACCCTTGATGGGGTGATGAAGATAGACAGTAGGTTAAATATAAACTATCCTTTCTACTAGAGATAAAATCATATTCACCAAAGAGTCTATTTCCATATCGATCTTATCAATTGTAATTTGTGAGTTTACTCTTCCTATTAATTAGGTTGTTAAAGGAAAGCCTAGGTACATTGTGGAAAATTCCTCCCTATGAAACCATAATATATCAATGATATTTATTTGATATATAAATTTTTGTTTTAAGAATAAAATTTTGGATTTTCTTTATTCATCTCTTGACTTAAAGTAGCTTCAAAATTTTCCAAAACTTTCTTGTAGGTTCAAGTTTCCTCCATACTAGCAAAACCATTGTTTCATCTACAAATTATGAATGAGTAACTAGGGTTGTAGTTGAGTATACCTTAATATCTTTCATAAAGTTTTATAAAATAGTTATGAACAAATCCCTTCCTAGATGTTTATGTCCTCAATATAAACATCAAGAATGAGTATGGGGATCCTTGCCTGCCATCCTCTAGAAACCTTAACGAAGTGTGTGGGTTCTCTATTGGTGATAATTGTAAAAAGAAAAATGATATATAATTAGGAATCTCCCTAACCCAACATGGAACAGCTAAAAATCTTAGGATCACTTCTCCAAGGAAGTCATGTCGAATTTTCCATAACTTTTTTCCCAAAACAGTTTAAAAAACAGAGTCTTTTTTCCTAGTTTTTATAAAATGGATAACAACGTGGATTATTAATAAACAATACAATAGTTTCATTCCTTATAAACATTATCCCTTTTCATGAAAAATTATCTCTATCAACAAGGCCCCTGACCTAAGAGCTATAATTTTTGCAGTGATCTTATAAACAAAGTTCCAAAGATATCTCAATGTGAATCTATTGAAATTGATACCTTTTGGAATGAGGAAAAGGAAGGTAAAATTGTGGACTTTCTTGGAGACTTGTTATATTCATTTCATGTGGATTTTTCATCTATCCACAAGTCATCCACTTTTGGTCCTATTTTTTGTTTTTTTAACCAATGGTTTTGATGTATTATAATCTAATCATGTTTATGAGATTGGGGTTAGAATCTAATTTGATTCAATGGATTAGGGTTTTGGATGATGCAATATACCTAAATATTGTATTTTAAATGGCCATGTTAACATAATGAAGAAGATAGATGTGTGACTCTAAATTTTGTTGGTTTTCTTGGTTAAGGGTTTCCAGGTAATTTTTTGTGTGCTTTGTGTATATAGCATTGTTTAATTTCTATTTTCTTGAGAATATATATGCACTGCTTCAATCAAAAGGATTTAAAATTTACAAACTTGTTCCATGCTCCAAATATTTGGATTTCCCCACTACAACCAAAATTTCTTATTGGACAACTCTCCACATTTGTTGGAAAAATACATTAGAAAACTATTAGGGCCAAAATCCTTCTCACTCTTGATGGGAATTAATACCTTTCGTGATTATTTTCTAGATATGGGCCTTAGTGAATAATTGGAGTCCTTTCAACCAATTTGGTGATAATAATTTAAATTTCTTTCCTTTCTTCCCTAACTCCGACCTATTCATATGTCAAGAGTGATTATTTTAAAAGAGATATTATTTCCTTGCATGAAAATTAACATCCTTCAAGGGTTGTCCCATTAAGTTCCTATTAAGGTATACCTATGGAAGAATTATAAGTTCCTATATACCTCTTTAAGCCAAACAATTATGTACCTTTGTTTCCAATTGATATCCTTCCTTTAATCTATTTGGTCTAACCATTCTTCCATGGAAGTTGAATCTTTGAAATTTACTATCTGATATCAATTATCTACCATTATCAATGCATTGAGGTCTTGAAATTCAGATTCAATCTCGCTTTTTCCCTTATAAAAATTTCCAAGAAAAACTTTTTCTATGATTTAAGCTTGCCTTTAAGATTTTTCTATTTTTTCTACGATATAAACATATTTGAACACCATTGAATCAATTCTCCAATGTACCAATCCCATATATTATTATCCCTCAATGAATATGTCAAAATCAACAACCTATTGATAGGATAACCCCCCATGAAGATGATGGATTTGATAACAAATTTATTCTCCATTTAGTCCTCACTATTAAGGAATGTGCCTATCATTTCAATCATAAATCTCCTACTTTTCATTCTATTAATCCAAGTGAAATTTCCATTCTTTGGAGCAATGTATAAAATTGGATTTTGGATGATCAAATTAGAGAGTATAGATCCTTAGACTCCTTAATTCCATTATTTCTTATTTTATGAGTCTCTACGATAATCTTGCCATATTTAATCCATGCAAGGTATACAAAACCCTCATAATCATATGAGTGGAGGCACAAATATTGGGGAGTCATAATGACCAATATATATTGATACACATTGGTCGTGTAAAAACTCTTATCCCAAGGTTTTGAAATTTAATTTAGAGTACTCCAAAATATCCTAGTAATAACATTTGTAACTACTAAGGCATACAAATTTATCCAAATAGTGATACCTATGCTCTTACCTACTATAATTTTGTAAAACCTAGATACATAATGGATTTAATTTCTTTATTATAACCTTTCTTAGATTCGATTCTTAAATATAAAGAACACCAAGATTTTCATATTCTATTTTCATTATGAGTAACCTTTTCTTTTAATATTCTAGGAAATATTTTCATGAGTAAAAGAAGAATATCTTGTTGCCACCACAGGGGCTTCACTCAATGAACCTATGACATAACGTGTGTGTTCATGACATATTAAACAACACCCTTAATTTGACTGCATATTGGAAAATGCCTCTGAAAATCACTTTATTTAACCCCCTACCAATATGAACCCAATACACCTTCCCAATTTAAAAAACCCTTACTTTCACTAGATATTGTAGATATCCATTTTTTCATTAGCATTTTTTATACCCATTTATATTTTCCGTTAACTTTGAACTCCATTTTGTATACTTGCCAATATTAAAATCCTTTACCCCCCTATATATCCCCCAATATATTATGTCATTTTCACCTCAAAATATATACCCCAATATAAACCCACGTGTTATGATATTGCTCCCCTAGTGAATCCCATGTGGTTTCCACTAGCAATAGGTAGTGTGTCTCCTCATGCATCCAAGTAATTTTCTTTATCATCACCTATAATACACAAATATAATATGGAATTATGTTATTTAAACCCAACAAATGAATCAATGATGTTAGTCACATGTTTAAATGCATTAAATTCAAAGTATACGTACTTGAATTTCCTTTTGTATGAAAAACAATAAACTTATTTTTCTTCTTTTTTCTCTTTTTGTCAAAAGTATATTTCTTAGTAAGTTTTTCATGCTCAAAATTATAATATATTTTATATATTCAACTTTAAAATTCCCTACCATAATGACACTTCAATTTCTTAGATCTGAATGTATGTTTACCTAAACAGAGCTAAATATATACTTTATTGTTTCTTTCCACTTCTATTTGCTTTTTTTTGCCTTGCCAATTTACTACAAATGCAATCATAGAGGTAATACCACAAGTTCCAATATTTACTTCCACCTTTCCTTTTGTAAAAACAAAACTTGAAAACTTCTTAAAGGTTGTGAGTAGTTTCAAAAGTGATATTACAAGTTTCAACTTCAATAAATTTGAAATATGTTGGTAGACATTTTGTTAAATTTTATGGTATGTTATATGATTGCAACAATTACTTCAATGTCTTATCATAATTGATAGTAATTTTAGATATAACATCAACGATACGTACAAGAAGATATGAGATGATTTGATTACAACAGAGGGTCCCAATTATATGCCTAGATAGGTACCCATTCACTAATGGTCATGTCCTTGGAAACATGACTCTTCAGCTCTAACTATTAGTTATTTATAAGGCTTCTAGGAAGGGGAATTAGCCCCTAGTTTCACTCTTTAACACTCCCTCTCCACTAGGGAGGAATTTCACCTGTCAAAATCCATCTATTGCTATGCCATCATGTCCATCATGTGTCATCTCTGCAACTTGTCTCATCTCTGCTGAAGATTGAAATCATATTCCACTAAGAAATTATTGAAAGAGGGTGGGTCACAATACCCTAACATCCTCACCAAAATTACAGAGGCAAGTCCTCATGTCTAGGGATAGGACCCTTACTAGTCTTGATCCTTTAGCAAACAAATTTTTGAACAACATGCATCGACCTAGTCATAGGGAATACAATAGTACCTGATGCTTCCATCTATAGTACTAATTAACCCTAACCACTTTTCCCAACTCATTGGCCAAATCAGAGGAACTTACCAAGAGTCCCAGACTGCAAGGATAGGATGTATGTTGGGGTATCCATAGGGGAAGGTGAACCAATCACCCTGTTCTCATATAGTGTACTCCATAGGGGAAGGTGAACCACTCACCCTATGTTAGCATACTGGGGTATGTACTCTCAGGGGAAGGTGAACCACTCACCCTGTTTTATATATCATGATCCATAGGGGAAGGTGAACCACTCACGCTATGCTCACATGTTTGGGTATGTACTCCACAGGGAAAGGTGAACCACTCACCCTATTTTCATATAGTGTAATCCAAAGGGGAAGGTGAAACACTCACCATATTCTCATATAACTCCAAGAAGTACCCTAGGCCCCTAGGAGCTCCTAGAGCTCAAGGTTTAATCCAGTAAAGATCCCTCCATATAGGGAATGCTGGTCTTTGAAGGCTAATAATTTTTCCTTCCCAAAGTCTTAGTGAAGATGTCAACAATCTGACCATCCATCCATGGAAGCCTCATTGCTTCTCCCAACAACATATAGATGATGGCGCACATCTCACTAAAGATCTTCTTCAAAACACATTGTCTTACAGCTAGCCATTCTAGAAGCAGTGATTTTAGAAATCCTCTATTTCTTGTACATCCAGGATACCAAATAAAAAATCATATTAAAGAAAATATTTAACTAACCTTACTCCCTCTCACTCAAGGATACCACAAGCATAAGCTTTTCTAATTCATGAAGGTTCCCCAATACATGTTTTGCACAGTTTTATTTCATACGACCAGATTCTCTTTGGTTTAAGGTGCATGTTGTAATACAAATAATCCACCTGGAAGTATGTTCATTATGGGATCCAATAACCTGAAGAATTACCAATAAACATGCCATGTTTCTGGTAGTTCAGTTCCATATGGAAGTCCTTTGCTATAATTACTGGGAGGGTTCAACAGACAACTCCCTATGAGACCGATGAGATAAAACATTCTTCAATTTGTAACCATGAGTCCTACTTATCTTCATCAAGACTGGAAGGAAGCTTCACAGTATGTGCTTCTTAATTATTCATTAGCAATTCATTCAAGAATATTATCCTCCCTATGAAGCCTATTCATCAATCAGAGAGAATTCAAATACATCGTTCTCAATGAAAATTTGAACCAATTCATCTCCCTGGTGTAGTTCTTGTTTCATTAAATGCATGATCACACTTTGGTATATCAGAATATTATGATGCAAGTATTCAGAATTATGACAGAGCTTCTATTATGATGATAAGATATTATCTAATAATACTTTAAACAATACTGTAGTGATGATGCATAGCTCTCATTCCAATGATTCAAGAAGTCACCAATCTTTAAACTTAGTTCTCACATTATAGTATGATATGCATGGAAACCTTTATCAAGCTAGGAACCAAGAAATATGTTAAGTTGAAATCTCTTCAATCTTGTCACATATTTATTTCCAATGCCACTTAAGGTTTATGAAAGAGGGTATTAACCAATCTTATTTTAGTAAAATGACATCAAAAGAGCGTTCAAACAAAAATTAATATTAGTAGATACATAGTTTATATTTCGGTAATAAGACATATTTATTAGGAATTATTGCCCACCATAATTTATGGAATTCGTTGCCTTATTTAGATTTTGATAATTAGACGTATTTACGAGGAATTAAATATGCTGTACATAAAGATTGTAACAACCCCAAAAATTTAACACTCCATTGAGGCCTTTCTCCACCAAAGTTCTGATACCATGTTAGATTTTATGGTATGTTCTATGCTTGAAACAATTACTTCAATGTCTTATCATCATTGACAGTAATTGTAGATAGAACATTGTTAAACACCATGTTAAGCACACACATGGTGTATGAGAAGAATAAACACACACACACAAGAGACTCAACACAAAATGAAAGATAAGCGTGAGGCTTTCTTATTTTTCCATTATACATGATGTACATTTATAATACAATGGTGTGACTCTTGGTTTCACATTCCAAGGTCACTTGGACTCCATTGTGACTTTTCGCATTCCACACCTACCCATGTAGGATTAGGTGTTTCAACATCCCCCCTTAATCCGAAGGGGTATGTGTGAGTCCAAGAAAAGAGTTGTAATACAAATCTGCAAAGTATACATGGCAGCACTTGGGCTGAATCAACTCTCTGAAATGTTGGAAAAAAGAGATGGTTTAAGGATGACCACCAACACTGGAACGCAATACTTGTTGCAGTTCCCGGAACTCTTCCAAAACTGGCAAGAAGCTGAAAGCTTCTGCTAGAGGAATTGTCCCTCATAAAAAGGGAGACCTTCAACCTAAAAGAAGGGAGGTCTACTACCTGTGATGGTTTTAGGATTACCAACAACTCTGGAATGCTTGAAGCATTTCTTGGAACTCAACCAAAGCTGGCAAGAAGCTGAAGGCTTCTGCTAGAGGAAGTGTTCCTCATATATGAAAGGGAGACCTTCGACCTAAAAGAAGGGAGGTCTACTACCTATGATGGTTTTAGGTTATCCACCAACCAAATATGATGGTTTAAGGTTGTCCACCAACCGAAGGCATGCTCATGGGCATTCGCGTCTCTGACTACATCTCTGAATCTGGAATGACGAATTGTGGCTCAAGCTCGCTTGAACTGCTATGTCTCTGGCTACAACTCTGAACATGGAATGATAGATTGTGGCTCAGGCTCGCTTGATTTGACATCAAAGCTTGTACATGACCACCATTTTCCCCCCTGTCAGGGACAAGGTGAGATGATGGCGAAAACTCAACTGCAAGTTTGCTCAAATTCGTGAACAAGTTCTGACATGTGTCGTAAACATCTTCTTGGTTGCTGATGCCCATTGCCAAGAAGCAATCCATCCAAGATGAATCTTGGTTCTTACAGGAGGCTTGTTTCTGAAGCATTTGTCTGAAGAATGAGTGTGCCGACCATAGTGCTTGCATGGATGAAGATCAAAATAGTGATCTTTCATATGGCCAACTCGATCACAATGTTGGCATTTTACAATCTGTTGTGGAAGCGGAACAGAATCTGGAACAGCTGCAGGTGAACTGTCATACAGAAATCCGGCACTCTGAAATATGATGGGCTTGGAGTAGTCTGGAATATGAAAGGACACATCCTTGTCATATCCAAGACCAGTTTTGTGCTTGTTGTGGACAAGCTCTTCCCAATGTCTGATGATGGGCTTAGGAAGTGCAGGCTGAGCTGTTGCATCTGCATGTACATCTGCTCTAGTAAAAGAAGCTGAATGGGAATCAACTGCAACTTTATCTTCTTTCTTCTGATGAGAGTCCTTCTCAATCTTCTGAACAGAAACAGGTTCAGAATGGTGACTCTTTTGCTGAAGTTCATCTTGCTGAAGCTGAGTTTCCAACTGCAAAAACTAAATATTTTCTTGTGCATCTAGCAAACAACTTTGAATGTTACAAAGAGCATTCTTGCTCATTTTTATCATGTCATCAACATTGGAATGAATGAGGTTATTCAACAATTCTAATGCCTCATTGATTTTAGCCATTTCAACAAATTAGGCTCAAAAATGAAAGGGTGTCGGCTTCAACCGAAAATGCACCCATTTACAATGTGATGCAACTTAATTTCAATAAATACAAATTACTCAAGAGGACTTCCAACTATGGAATTCTCAAAGTACAAAATCTGCTCCTCAAATGATGGAGGACAATCAACAATGACTTACATCAACAACTCAAATTCATTGATTCCAACGATGAATGAAGAGGCAATATAATGTCAGTTCAATACAATATCACTGCAAAATATTTGTATGAATATGCAGCAAAAACAACTGTGCAAGAAGCCTTTAAGGCAGCTGATATTTCTTCAAAGAGCTGTTTTCAAAATGAGGACCAATCTTCAATGTCTTCACATGTAAATTTCTTCAGAAAATCAACCTTTTATCAATGCCACAAATCACAATGCAAAACTCTTTTCACTATGAATTCAGTCCATTTTCTTCATATGTCAATTCCTCTTTTCTGCTGTTCATATTCTCTCTCTGCTCTTCCTCTCTTCCTCTCTCTCTGTTGTTTTTTTTTAATTAATTAATTAAAATTAATTAAAATTAATTTAAAAAATTAATTAAAAATGGAAATTAAATAAAAATGGGGGCAATTTAAAAGGTCGAATTTAAAACACAATATTGAGGGGTATTATATGAAGGGGGGCAGATATAAAAAAAAAATTAAAAACGAAATATGGGGAAGGGTCAGTTTTTCAATGAAGAGGGGTTGTATTACAATGAAGGTGTGTAGGCAGACGTGGGCATGGTGGGGGAGTAGCGTAGGGAGAGGCGACTGTGAGAGCTGGGTAGATGCGTAAGCGGTGAGGAAGGGCGTATATCAGAGTGTTGGGAGCAGTGTAAGGTGTTGTGGGTGCGAGAGTTGAGGGGCGTGAGGGGGTAAGGTATGTGAGCGTGGAGTGGTGTAGAAGTGAGGGCGTAGGTCGATGAGGGAGCAGATGAGGTCAAGAGGTACGGGGATCGCTACCTAAGGGCCGAATGCCAAGTTGTGGAGATGGGGTTAGCGGGGTTGGGTTGGTGTGGTGAGTGCAGTGGGTAGGGGCGCGTGAGTTGAGATCTGTGGGAATCGCGGGAGTGAGTGCAGCAGGGTAGGTTGAGTGGTGGCAGAGTGCATAGGGGATAGAGCAGGGAGTGATAGTTAGGGGCATTGGGTAGAGCGTAGTGGTGAGGGGTGGGATGAGAGGGCCAAGAGGCCGATTGTTGCAAAAAAAAAAAAAAAGTATTTTTTTTTTTTTTTATTTTTTTTTTTTTTTTTCATAAAACAGCAGAAAGGAGTAAGAGACTTAAAATAGCAGCAGATTTTTTTTCTAAATACACAGCAGAACTTGTAGACTTAGAAGTAGCAGGAGAATAATTTTTTTCTGTTTCTTTCAGCAGCAGAGAATGGTGAAATTTTCAGCAGAAAAATCCAGAAATTTGTAGAAATTTTCAGTGAAAAACCCAGAATTTTTCCATAAAAAACCAAAAACTTCTTCTTCAAAAACCCAATTTAAACAGTTTTCAGCAGCTCTCCAAATTACAGAATTTAATGGGCAGAAATTGCAGGAAGAAATCAACCTTCAGATGTGCAGTGTTGCTCTTCTTCAAAACAAATTTTGAATGCTGCCAATTTCTGAATGCTGCTCTTTCTTCAAAACAAATTTCTGAATGCGGAAAAAAGACTACTGCAGGAATCTCTAAGTGCTCCAAAAATTATCAAAATTTTTGCAAATATGCACAGGCCATAAACACAAATGGCTCACTCAAGGTTGAGCTGGTTATGGACTTCTCAGCTCTGATACCATGTTAAACACCATGTTAAGCACACACATGGTGTATGAGAAGAATAAACACACACACAAGAGACCCAACACACAATGAAAGATAAGCGTGAGGCTTTCTTATTTTTCCATTATACATGATGCAGGAGCATTAGCTTGGGAAAATACCTTGTATTTTTATTGAACCTAGGGGTCTCATGTTTTTTAGAATTTATTAAATATTAATATTATTTTGAGTGATTAACTATATTTTTAATTAATTATTTGTGAGAATTTGTAAATGTTTCCAAACAACTGGAAAACATGAGAGAAATTAGATGAGAGATATCTAGGAGATAATTAGGAAGCCTAAGATAGATTTAGTTGCAAAGTTTTAGGGATAAAGATCTAGACTTTAGGGGTGTTGAGATATTTGGGGATTTTTTGAGTGATTAAAGGGATGAGAACCAAAATTGGTTCAATTAAATTTGTATAAATTAATAGGCCTCAAAGGCAAATAGATCAGGTGAGATTAGAGTGTAGAATAGAGGAAGAGGTTGTAAGCCTCCAGCTTTTGTAAAAGGGCCATCGATTTGAAAATTTGGCCATGAATTAAGAGGGTTTTGTAATTGTTTACATTTGGTTTTATTGATGAAGAATTTAGTTTGAAAATTTTGTGTGAAATATATATTCTTGGTCGAATTTGGCAGAAAGATATTTGAGTTCTTAAGTCATTCATATGATAAATTCTATGATAGTTTAAGCTCTGTATATAAAGAAGAAAATCAATATTGTTTAGGTAATGTCAAATTTCTGTGTGAAGGTTTGCAGATAGCGCACATTGAAATGAAATTCCAATTAGCAGTTGCCAAGAATTGAAATGGCAAGTCGAAGAGCCATCAATCATAATCTGAAGACCTATTGAAATTGTATGGAGGAATGTCATTATTGACTTGTGAATAAAATCTAAGTTTATGCAATTGCCATGGCAGAAGGATTGAGCATGAAATAAAGAGATCGTGACTTAAAAGTCTGAACAGCGCTGAGGTTCTATACAGAGGAAGAGTGTGAAGTGAGGTACCAGGATTGAAAACGGTAATGGTGAGTCAACTTAGCAATGGGTATGAGGTGCGTTTAATTAAAATCTGAATGAACTGTTTGCATTTTGGTTATATCCAGCCATGAAAAGCTATATTTTTTAATGTGTGATGGAACGTTGTTGGGTTGAGAATGGTTTCCACTATTTGTTCGATAATTCATATTGATATATATTGTTTAAGAATTGATTGGTGTAAGCCAACTGCACAGAGATTAGTAAATAGCGCTGGATCAATCGACTTGTGAGTGATTGAAGTGGATAATCAAACTTTAAGTCAAAATATTGTGAAGGTCGAATTTCTTTTAGGTTAAAGGAACAAATACCATTCCTATTCCATGTTGAATTTGTTGAACGTTGTTTCTGTTGAAAGAAAAGCGATGTTGAATGCCTGTGGAAGTAAAAAAAAAAATCGATATGTTTAGCTTTCCGACATGTGTGAAAGTGATGTCAACATCCGAAGAGTTTGTCTGGCATCGATTTATTCATTGAACAAATAACAGAGCAATAAAGAAATATTTGAGCCATTAAACCAGTGGTTGCTGTTATGATGCATTGTATAATTAATTCCACGAAGGTGCAGTCCACAGCTGGCCAAAAGCGCATTGCTGGTGATCGATTGGGTAAGGTATAGTGAATGCGTGGTTGTTTGATTTAGTTTTTATTCTGATGCATGAAATCGATAATGCAGTGGTATTAATTTGCAGTGGTATGGGCGCATTTGTTGTAATGAAATTGATTTTAAAATTTGGTATTTAATAGCCATGTGTGAATGTTGGGAATAAATGGAAATTGAAAGGTATTGGATTTGGTTGTGGATTGAGTGATGTTTGAATCCTATGCATGAATTTTTTTGGGATTGTATTGAAGCTTGGGTTTAATTCCATGGAAATTTGAGTGTATGGTTTCGTACCATTGTAAGAAGAGGTTTCCATTCATGAAGAACCTTTGTGTGAAGATTGTCGGGTTTATGATTTTAACCATATGTTTAAATGCTTCCGCAAATGATAGTATGTGAAATTTCCTGACTTGGAGTTTTATTGGGCAGTTTTTGGAGATGCATTTTTATGAGTATGAGGGAATGAGGAAGATTTTGGGTTTTGCAGGGTTACCTGCATCAATACATGATGTACATTTATAATAAAATGGTGTGACTCTTGGTTTCACATTCCAAGGTCACTTGGACTCCATTGTGACTTTTCGCATTCCACACCTAGCCATGTAGGATTAGGTGTTCCAACAAACATCAACAATACGTATAAGAAGATATGAGATTATTTGATTACAACTGAGAGTCCCAATTATATACCTAGGTAGGTACCCATTCACAATTGGTCATGTCCTTGGAGAAATGATCCTTCAACACTAATTATTAGTTTATTATATATATATATATATATATATATATATATATATATATATATAACAAGCTTCTAGGAAGGGGAATTAGCCCCTAGTTGCACTCTTTAACACATTTTGGGGTAATTCACTACATGCTAGATGTTTTAAAATAAATTTCATTTTTTTTTTCATTGAAAATAATATATTTCGTAAGTAACATATTTTGTAACATAATATGTGTGAATTTTCCGCATCCTGCACTTAAGAAAGCACAACATCTGTCATTTGATTTTTTTATGATCATAAGTACTTTATTCTTGTATTCATAGTCATCTTGATCTATCAGAACTTTTTGTCTAATTCATCAAACGCATTCACATCTAGTCATCTAAAAATATTTCTGAGTTAGCACTTCTAATGGGCACCTATAATAATAGTTTGGAATCATCAATTGCTTCAATGTATTGAAACAATGGCTATTGAATTTATTCCTAGGATCTAACCTAAAATTCATGAGAGGAGACATATTAAAAACCTTTTTACTATGTTACTAAAACACTCCAAGGAAATATATTTTAGCATGAGCTAGTTCAAAGCTCTTATTGAAGATATGAGTAAAACTCTTCAGTAGAAGCAATATTAATAGAATCTTAAAATAGAAGAAACAATTGAAATTTTATATACAAGAAACACAACATTTACCTTAAAAACTCTTAGCAAGGAAAATCCACCTACCTAAGAGCAACAACTCTATATCTCGTTCTATTTACTTAATTTTTTATAATTTAATGTTTAGGCTTTTGCAACATCAATAACCCTCATCTACTAAACATGATTAGATTACAATTGATATAAAACCATGGATTGAAACCATTAAAAAAATACATAAAATACACCTATAATGGCCTCTAAAAAATAAAGAGACAAAACAAATTCTCCAATATCACAACCTTAAAACCCTTAAAACACGTCAAAACTCATTTCACATATGCTCAAATATAATATAGACCTACATGCATATTTATATATGCTTTCCCTACTACCCATAGTTAACGAAACCTATATACATACCCAAAAATGCTACCTACAACCTATACGACCCTACCCATGGCCTATATAGACCTACTTACAACCTATATAGGTTAAATATATCCTATATACAATTAATTTTGGCCTGTATAGCTACTTGATTCTACATGAATATTTTATAGAATATATAACCTAACTCAAAAATCATGTATTTAAGATGTGTGTTGCATAAATTCCTTGGGATGCATTCAGTTACTTTGTTAGGAAGGAGATGTATAATTCATTCAATTCTTAATATACCACTATAGATCCATCTTCAATTCGAATCTACCAAGCACCGAGAGGGATCAAATCTCTCAAGATGCAAACTCCTTTTCGAGTGGAAAACTTGAGGAAAGGTTTTCACCTTGAGAGATCTAATTCCTCTCATCGCTTGGGAGATATTTAGTTAAGATGGATCTATGCTAGTTCTTAATAATATTATTTATAAAATATAACTTTCACAACTATATATATAAAATCAAAACCTTGAATTAAACTCAATGGAATATTCACTAAATATTTTTGGTAATAGTGAGGAAAGAGGGTTTAGATATATCTCAAAAGTAATTATATTTTTTTTGTAAGCTTGGTAGGACTACATCTTTATCATGTCCAATATATCACCCTGATCGGGGTGGGGAATTGAACCAGTGACTTCACATCAAGGAGTGCCTTAACAAAGCACCTGATCACCGTCTATCCAAGACCCCGCGGACATCTAAAAAGTAATTATAACCTTTTTCCTTTTAGATTTAAATAAGAAAAAAATTATAAAATTAAATTAAAATATAATATTTATAAAAAAAATTGATTGTGAAATGAGTTATGATTTTCTGACATGTGGTATTCACAAGCCTTGATATTGGCCCATGGTACTATAATGAAGCCTATTTACAAGTTAATGATATCCATCGTAAAGTGGGGGTGAATTTCCATGGTTAAAAATATTGTTATATTGTAAGTATTAAGTTTTTATGTGCTTATTAATTAAAATTAAATGCGATTATAGAATCATTATTTTAATTATATGGTTGAATGGATCTTAATTTATATATATATATATATATATATATATATATATATATATTATGATTTTCTTTTATCTAAAAAAAATGTTCTTAATTTTATTAATAAAAACAAAATTACCATATAACAAATGGAAATCAACTTAGAAATCAACCTCTTCAAGGGGGAAACCTCCTTTACATTACATAAATGAACAATTCTTGGTTGATATAAATGAAAAAACCTCCTTTCTATATATAGGAGTCCAAGGGGTCACAATATAATCCTAGTCAACATAATAATAACAATGTAAGGGCATAACAATAACAATAGTGGGCTTCTATGGGGCACAATAATAATAATATGGGGACTAAATGGGCACAACAATAACAATAAGGGGGTTACACTAACAATAACAATAAGGGGATACACTAGTATTATTGGGACCTAGCATGCTCCTCTCCTTAAAAAAAGGGTTGTCCTCAACGCTTGAGTAGTTATGGATGCTTCTACGTAAAATTCTTATCCTCCCATGTCAAATCTTCAGTGGGTAAGTTCTTCCACTTGATGAGATACTATGAAATTGATCGATTTCGTAGCTTTCAATTTCTTGATTCCATGACTGCTTCAGGTTCCAATATGATTTTTCCTTCTTCGTCAAGTTCTGGCAATATTGTTTGAACTAGGAGCTTGTCACCTATAACCTTATTTAAGAATGAAACATGGAAAACTGGGTGCACTCGGGAAGATGCAGGAAGCTCCAATTTTTATTCCATAGTACCAATCTTTTGCAACACTTTGTAAGGACCATAATACTTTGGTGATAATTTATTATCCTTCTTAGCTTGCTTGAGGGACAATTGTTTGTATAGTTGTAGTCGTAAAAATAACCAGTCGCCTACATCAAAACTTCTTTCGCTGTAATGTTGATCTACCTGTTGTTTCATTCGATTCTACGCCAAGGTGAGGTTATCCTTCAAGAGTTCGAGAACTTGTTGTTGATGTTCGATGTGATCTTCCACTGCTTGAACCTTATAATTTTCTCTTAAATATTATGTGATGGAGGGTGGATGATACCCATAAAGTGCCATAAATGGGGTCATTTTTTCTGTTGTATGGAAGGAAGTGTTATACCACCATTCAGCCATAGGTAACCACTTTACCCATTGTGTCTTTTTATCATATACAAAGCAACGAAGATATCCTTCAAAACATTTGTTCACTATATTAGTTTTCATAATTGAGTACCCAAACAAGAAAATAATTATGTACAAAAATTTCCTGTAAAAATGGGATCTATGTCGCTTACAATAATCTTTGGGTTTCCATGTAGCTTTTGAATTATTTCCATAAATGTAGTAGCAACTGTATTGGCTTTAAATGGATGAGATAATGCATAAAAGTGTGCGTACTTGGTATGTCTATCAACTACCATCATGATGATAGTCTGTCCTTCGGACTTGGGTAAACCTGTCATAAAATCCATTGAAACCTCCTCTCAACGTTGACTTGGAATGGATAAAATTTGTAACAGACCTGGGATCTTAATTCTCTCAACTTTATTTTTTGGCAAACCAAACATTCTTCCACAAACTTTGAATATCAGATTTAAGGTCATCCCAAAAAAATTCCTTCTTGACTCTATGGTAACTTTTTAAAAATCCTTAGTGCCCTCCTAAGGGAAAGGTGTGCAATTATAAAAGAATCTTTTGTTTGAGTTGGGAATTCTTACAAATATATAAGCAATCTTTGTACCATAATGAATCATTTTTCCAGCTAAATGTTTCAGATGTACTGGCATCTTGCTGCAACTTTTGAATGATTTTCCACACCTCTTCATCATTATTCCATTCATACCTTGCTTCGGTTATCCACTTAGGTTGGATAATAGAAATGGCACAAAGCAATGCTTCCACATCCTCATCATTTCTTGAGAGTGCATCTGCAAAAACATTTTTCTTCCCTTTTTCGTAGATGATTTCAAAGTCATAACCCAACATCTTTGTGACCCATTTTTGTTTCTCTTCTGAAGATAATATTTGTTCCAAAAAGTATTTAAGACTATCATGATTTTTTTTTACCTTGAAGTGTCTTCCCATTAGGTAAGGTCACCATTGCTTTACTGCATGTAGTATTGCCAACATTTCCTTCTCATAGATAGGTTTCAGTAAATAATTTCCTTTGATTGGACGACTTTCAAAAGCAATGGGTCTTCCCTGTTGCATTAAAACCGCACCAATTCCATTTCCTAGGGCATCACATTCCACAATAAAGGTTTTTGTGAAGTCTAGCGTAGCTAAGACCAGTGATTGGAACATTGCCTCTTTAAGATGTTCAAATGCCTTAATTGCTTCTGGAGTCCAAGAAAATTCATCTGTATTCAGTAATGATGTTAAAGGTGTCAATATTCTCCCATAATTATTAATAAACTTGAGATAATACCCTGTTAACCCTAGAAATCCTCGAAGATGCTCTATAGTTGTAGAGATTTTCCATTCCTTAATGGATTTACTTTTTTGTTAGGGTCTACCTTAACACCCTCATGAGATACAATATGACCCAAATATTCCAACTCTTGTACTCTAAAGAAAAATTTGGAGTTTTTTGAATATAATTGTTTCTCCTCCAATAGTTTGAGCACCATGTCAACATGTTGAACATGATCCTTCCAAGACTTGTTGTAGATTAGTATATCATCAAAAAATACTAATGAAAATTTCCTAAGGAATGATTTGAATATGGAATTCATCAAACCTTGAAATGTAGAAGGTGCATTAATAAGGCCAAAAGGCATGACCAAAAATTCATAATGACCACCATGAGTTTTGAATGTTGTTTTCGGAAATAAATTGCTCCATGTAATTCATCCAATAATTCATCAATGACGAGGATGGGAAATTTATCTTTAATGGTAATCTTGTTGAGCTCCCTATAATTTAGACATGTACGCCATGATCCATCCTTCTTGTGCACCAATAGTACTGGAGAAAAGAAAGAACTTTGACTACGTTGAATTATTTCATCCTCTAGCATTTCTGCACCATACGTTAAATCTCACACTTTTGAGCATAAGGATGTTTGTAAGGCCTGATGTTTGGAGGAACACTTCCTGGAATCAAATTAATAACATGATCATGATCATGAATATGTGGGATTCCTTTGGAAGTCTCAAATACATTGGAATGATTGTCCAAGACTTTTTGGAGATCTGGAGAAATATATGATTTTGATGTTTGAACCTGTAGTGAGCATAATTGTGAAATTAAACCTCATTGTCCTTTCTTCATAAGCTTTCTCATGACATTAGAGTTGATTATATTTGCTAGATTCCCTGCGATTCCCCATAATTCAAATTCATTTCCTTCCGAAAAAAAAATCAAGAAAATTTATTAAAAATTAAAAGTTACCATCGCCAAAGATTGTAACCATTGTACTCCTAGTACAACATCAACACCGCCCATTGGGATGGAGAGCATTGGACTATTCAATACATATTCCCCCATGGTTATTTTGATATTATGGCACTTTCCAGAGCAATTTATAGTTCCTCCGTTTGTAACCATCACTTGACACTTTGGTGCTGGGTATAGGAAGCAATTCAATTCCTTGGCTACCTTACAATGAATAAAATTATGGGTACTACCCAAATCAATCAGCACTATTACATTTTTCTTCTTGATATGTCCTTCTATCTTGAGAGTTTAAGGAGTGGTAATTCCTTCCAATGCATTACAGGATATGTTCAAATTCATGTCTTCTTCCTCTAGGGATGGCTCCTGGCATATCTCTGCTTATTTTGAAGTTTCTTGTTCCTTTTCTTCCTCCTCTTCACAATCTATGTAAAATAATTTCTTATCAGCACACTTATGATCTTTAGTGTATTTTCTATCACAACTATAGAGAATCCCTTTTACTCTTTTTTCTTACAATTGTTGTGGTTTCAACCTTGTAGTTTTTGGAATTCTAGGAGTAGCAACACTTCCATATTTATAGTTGTGAGTGGTAGGCTTCCTTGTCGCCATAATTTTTCTTTCAATTTGTATTTCCAACATGAATGCCTTCTCCAATGAATCAAGTTCCCAAAGGTGAACCTTATGTTGGATGTTATCCTTTAAAGTCCCTAAGAAGACTTCAATATTGTGTTCCTCTGGAATATCAGTTACCCTTATATTCATTTTTTGGAAGTCCTCAATGTGCTCCACCATTGAATCCTTTTGTTTGAGATTTATCAATTGGCTAAATAAGGTGTTGCTCTTTGTATCCTCATAATTTAGTATCGTTTCCTCCGTAAAAATTCACCAAGTGACAATTTTTTTATGAGAGAAAAGCCATTGATACCATACAAATGTATTTTGTTCTAAATATAAAGTTTCAATATGTACCTTTTATGTGTTTTTCACATTATGGAGATCAAAATATTTCTCCATCTGTAATATCCATGTTACTAGATCCTTGCCATCAAACTTCCTCATATTGATATTTGGAACATGGTGGGTCTTAAACCCAACATAAGATTCTATGAAATCATGATTAAAATTCCTTTTTTCTCATCATGAGTTCCTTCTTCAACCGTTTCGCCATTAGGAATCATTTCTTGTAGCAGCTTTGTCAAACCTTCCTTCAAACGTTCCATGTCATTCTTCATGTCTTCCGTGTTGCCTTTCATTTTTTCTTCTATACCATCGATCTTAGATTCCAATCCATTATTTAAACCATACATATTATCTTCCACACATTTCTTCAATCCATCCATGTCTTTATTCAAACCATCCATCTTAGCTTCCATTTCATTTTTTGTTACTCTCTGCGAGAGTGAAATTTGTTGTACCTGGTCTCGTAATTTTTATATATCATATTGCACTTTTTCCTCTTCATGAGTCATAATAGAGGCTTATGAGGGCTTAATGGGTGTGGGATTATTTTTGGGGGAATTTTAGAACCCAATACTGATATCTATGCATCAATATGCCCTTGGAATCACTTCAAACTGATTTTTCAAGTAAGACTTAAGCAATTTTAAAAAAAAATACGCACCTTTTTCATTCTTTTGAGGAGCTCGACATTGAAATTCATGTATCTCTGTAATTTTGGATTCCCAATATTGTATCTTCAGTCATGTAGTAGCACTCTTTGTCTTCTTTCCAATTACACAGGTCAGACCTAATTTGAATTCTTCAATATAAAGTTATGCTCGATCTCCCACAATGACCTAATTATGGACTAGTTCAGTAGATCGAAATTGTACAACGTACCACGCGTCACTGTTTCCACCTTTGGCTCTGAAATTGATACACAAGAAATTGAATTTTGTGCACTTTCGACCACTTTTTCATAATTCCAATCTAATGTCTGAAAAGAAAGTTATGATGATTTTCCCTTGGCCACTTGTTTGACATGAAATTTTGGAGCTTGTAAAAGACCTAAATTCATCAGAACATATCTCCAAAAATATAGCGAATAATAATCTGAAATTTTTACACGAAGTTCCTCAGGGTTTCAGTTCAAATGGGTTTTTTTAAGCTTCTGAACCTTCATGGAAGAAAAATTATAGTGAAAATTCCAAGTTGGCCTATTTACAGCAGGGAAACCCTAGAGTCCAAAGATCAGATACCAAATGTTATGAAACCAACTCACAAAATAGAAGAAAAAATAGATAAACGACTTAAAAATCAACCTCTTCAAGGGGGAAACCTCCTTTACATTACATAAATGAAAAATTCTTGGATGATACAAATGAAAAAACCACCTTTCTATATATAGGAGTCCAAGGGGTCACAATATAATCCTAGCTGACATAAAAATAACAATGTAAGGGCACAACAATAAAAATAGTGGGATCCTATGGGGCACAATAATAACAATATGGGGACTAAATGGACACAAAAATAACAATAATGGGGCTACACTAACAATAACAATAAGGGGATACACTAGTATTATAGGGACCTAGCAGAGCAACTCGTTAGAGTATCCTTTTGAATATCATAAAAGATGAATTGATCTACTTAAAGATTTAGAATAAATATTGACGCTTCAAATAACTTAGCAAATCATTATGTTTTATTGATTTAAAAGAAAAGATAAAAGCGTATTCAAATATTCAACATAAAATTATAAATGAATGAAAACTACGATTCAAAACACCAATAATGCTTTAAATAAATTTGAAAAACATACGGTATTCCAAACATGGAGATATTAGACATAATAAACTCCCAGTGGTCATCAAAATGTGACTTCAACTTCTGATTAAAATATCAGTATCATCGAGTACAAAAGGTTTCCAACCCTTAATAAATTGTAAAGGGATGTATAAATACTAAATTTTACAAAAACTGAGATAATCTATATTTTATAATAATATAAAATCCATGATTTTTATTTCATAAAAAGAGGAACAAAATAAAATCTCGTTGATTTGACATTATCATTCAATTTGTTGGGCAGGGTGCTAGTTCTCCTCCATTGGTTGAGTTGTTGGCTTTGAGTCATTTTTTTTTTTGATGGGAACACTTTATTTCTTCTTATCGAGAATGAATTGAGTCCATTAAGTGTACCTTTGGGCTACCTGTTATGAAACTAGCTCTAAAAATAGAAGAAAAGAGAGATCAATGCCTTAGAAATAAGTCACTTCGAGGGGGAAACCTCCTTTACATTACATAAATGAACAATTCATGGATGATACAAATGAAAAAACCTCCTTTCTATATATAGGAGTCCATGGGATCATAATATAATCCTAGCCAACTTAACAATAATAATGTAAGGGCACAATAATAACAATATGGGGGTTATAGGGGTACAACAATAATAATAAGGGGACTACACTGACAAAAATAAGGGACTACACTAGTAATATAGGGACCTAAAATTACCCTCTCCTTCAAACAAGTGTTGTCCTCAATGCTTGAGTAGCTCTGGATGATTCTGCATAAAATTATCATCTTCCCATGTAGAATATTCAATGGGTAAGTTCTTCCACTTGATGAGATACTCTGAAATTAATCAATTTCGTAGCTGTAGAGTTCTTGTCTCCGTGACTACTTCAGGTTCCAATATGATTTTTCATTCCTCATCAATTTCTGCCAATATAGTTTGAACGGGAAGTTTTTCACCTATAACCTTATTTAAGCATGAAACATGGAAAACTAGATGCACTCAAGAAGAAGCAGGAAGCTCCAATTTGTACGCCGTAGTACCAATATTTTGCAACACCTTGTAAGGACCATATTAATTTGGTGATAATTTATTATCCTTCTTAGCTTGCTTGAGGGACATTTGTTTGTATGGTTGTAGTCGTAAAAATACCCAGTCTCTACATCAAAATTTATCTCACTGTGGTGTTGATCTACCTATTGTTTCATTTGATTTTGTGCCAAATTTAGGTTATCCTTTAAGAGTTTGAGAACTTTTTGTTGATGCTCAATGTGATCTTTCACTGCTTGAACCTTAGAATTTCCTCTTAAATATGATGTGATGGACAGTGGATGATATCCATAAAGTGCCATTTTTGTTACAATATGGAAGGAAATGTTATACCACCATTTATCCAGAGGTAACCACTTGACCCATTGTGTTTATTTATCATATACAAAACAACGTATATATCCTTCCAAACATTTTTTCACTATCTCAGTTTTTCCATCGAACTGAGGATGATAAGATGAGCTAGTTGAGTACCCAAACAAGAAAATAATTTCATCCAAAAATTTCCAGTAAAAATGGGATTTATGTCGCTTACAATAATCTTTGGGTTTCCATGTAGCTTTTAAATTGTTTCCATAAATGCAGTAGCAATTGTACTTGCTTTAAATGGATAAGATACTGCACAAAATTGTGCATACTTGGTAAGTCTCTCAACTACCACCATGATGACACTCTTTCCTTCAGACTTAGGTAAACCTGTGATAAAATCCATTGAAATTTCCTCCCAACATTGACTTTGAATGGATAAAGTTTGTAGAAGACCTGGGTTCTTAATTGTCTCAACTTTATTTTGCTGGCAAACCAAACATTTCGCCACAAACTTTTGAATATCAGATCTAAGGCCATCCCAAAAAAATTATTTCTTCATCCTGTGGTAAGTTTTTAAAAATCCTGAGTGTCCTCCTAAGGGAGAAGTGTGCAATTCCAAAAGAATATTTTGTTTTAGTTTGGAATTCTTACAAAGATATAAGTGATCTTTGTACCATAAGGAATCATTTTTCCAACTAAATGTATCAGATGTACTAGGATCTTGCTGCAACTTTTGAATGAGTGTCCACAATTCTTCGTCCTTCTTCCATTCATCGCTTGCTTCGGTTATCCAATCTGGTTGGATAATAGAAATGGCACAAAGAAATGCTTACACCTCTTCATCCTTTCTTGAGAGTGCATCTGCAACAACATTTAGCTTCCCTTTTTTGTAGATAATTTCAAAGTCATAACCCAACATCTTTGTCACCCAGTTTTTCTGCTCTTCTGAAGATAGTCTTTGTTCCAAAAAGTATTTAAGACTATCATGATCAGTTTTTACCTTGAAGTGTCTTCCCATTAGGTAAGGTCGCCATTTCTTTAGTGCATGTAGTATTGCCAACATTTCCAACTCATAAATAGCTTTCTGTAAATAATTTCCTTTGATTGGACGACTTTCAAAAGCAATGGGTCTTCCTTCTTGCATTAAAATAGCATCAATTCCATTTCCTAAGGTATCACATTCCACAATAAAGGTTTTTGTGAAGTCTGGAATAGCTAAGACCGGTTTTAAGCACATTTCCTCTTTAATATGTTCAAAGGACTTGATTTCTTCAGGAATCCATGAAAATGCATCTTTCTTCAATAATGTTGTTAGAGGTGCTGCTATTCTCCCATAATTCTTAACAAATTTTCCACAATACACTGTTAACCCGAGAAATCCTTGCAACTGCTTTATGGTTGTGGGGACGTTACATTCCTTAATGGCTTTAATTTTGTTAGGGTATACCTTAAGACCCTCGTGAGATACAATATGACCCAAAAATTCCACCGCTTGTACTCCAATGAAACATTTGGAGGGTTTTGCATATAATTGTTTCTCCTCCAATAGTTTGAGCACCATCTTAACATGTTGAACATGATCCTTCCAAGACTTGTTGTAGATTAGTATATCCTCAAAAAATAATAACACAATTTTTCTAAGGAAGGGTTTGAAAATGGAAGTCATCGACCCTTAAAATGTATAAGGTGCATTGGTAAGGCCAAAAGGCATGACCAAAATTCATAATGCCCCTCATGAGTTCAAAATGTTGTTTTCATAATATCTTCAGTCTTCATTCTAATTTGATTATATCTTGAACGAAGATCCAACTTGGTAAAATAAATTGCTCCATGTAATTCATCCAATAATTCATTAATCACAGGAATGGGAAATTTATCTTTAATAGTGACCTTATTGAGCTCCCAATAATCTGGACACATGTGCCATGATCCATCCTTCTTGTGCACCAGTACTACTGGAGCAGAGAAAGAATTTTGACTAGGTTGAATTATACTAGCCTCTAACATTTCTGCAATCATACGTTCAATTTCGCTCTATTGGACATAAGGATATCTGTAAGGCCTGGTTTTTGGAGGAACACTTCCTGGAATCAAATGAATAGCATTATCATGATCATGAATAGGTGGGATTCCTTTAGGAGTTTCAAACACCTTGAAATTATTGTCCAAGACTTTTTGGAGATCTGGAGAAATAGATGATTTTGATGTTGGAAATTCTAGTGAGCATAATTGTGCAATTACGCCTCGTTGTTCTTTCTTTAGAAGCTTTTTCATGACATTAGAGCTTATTATATTTCCCAGCTTCCCTGCGATACCCCGTAATTCAACTTCCTTTCCTTCCTAAAAAAAATTTCAAGAAAAGTTCTTGAAAATTAAAAGTTATTGTCCCCAAAGATTGTAACCATTGTACTCCTAGTACAACATCAGCACCTCCCAATGGAATAGAAAGCATTGGAATATTCAATACATATTCCCCCATGGTTAGTTTGATATTATGGCATTTTCTACAGAAAATTATATTTCCTCCATTTGCAACCATCACTTGACATTATGGTGTTGGGTATAGGAAGCAATTCAATTCCTTGGCTACCTTACAATGAATAAAATTATGGGTACTACCCGAATCAATCAACACTATTACCTTTTTCTTCTTGATATGTCCTTCTATCTTAAGAGTTTTAGGAGTGGTAATTCTTGCCAATGCATTACACAATATGGTCAGACTCATTTCTTATTTTTCTAGGGTTGGTTCCTAGTGTATATCCTCTTCTTTTGAAGTTTCTTGTTCATTTTCTTCCTCCTCTTCACAATCTATGTAAAATATTTTTTTCTCAGCGCACTTATGACCTTTCATGTATTTTCTATCACAACTGTAGCAAATCCCTTTTTCTCTTTTTTCTTCCAATTGTTGTGGTGTCAACCTTGTAGGTTTTGGAAGTCTAGGAGTAGCAATACTTCCATCTTTATAGATGTGAGTGGTAGGCTTCCTTGTCGCCATAATTTTACATTCAATTTTTCTTGCCAACCTGAATGCCTTCTCCATTGAATCAGGTTCCCAAAGGCGAACAACATGTTGGATATTATCCTTTAAATTCCCTATGAAGACATCAATATTGTGTTCCTCTAGAATATCAGTTACCCTTATATTCAATTTTTTGAAGTCCTCAATGTGCTCCACCATCGAACCCTTTTGGTTGAAATTTATCAATTGGAAAAAGAAGGTTTTTCTCTTTGTATCCTCATAATGTGCTATCATTTCCTCCGTAAAAATTGACCAAGTGACATTTTTTTACAGGAGCAAAGCCATCAATACAATACAAATGTATTTTTTTCTAAATGTGAAGTTGCAATGTGTACCTTTTGTGTGTTTTCCACATTATTGAGATCAATATATTGTTGCATCTATCGTATCCATGTTACAGGATCCTTTCCATAAAAATTCCTCATATCCATCTTTGGAATATGGTGGTTCTTCCATCCAACATTAAATTTTATGAAATCACGATTAACATTTATTTTTTTCTCATCGTGAGTTTCCTGTACTACCTTTTCACCATTAGGAATCATTTCTTGTATAAACTTTGTCAAACCTTCCTTCAATCCTTCCATGTCTTCTTTTAAATCATTATTCATGTCTTCCATGTTAGCTTCCATGCCATTCTTCAAACCATCCATCTTAGCTTCCACGTATTTCTTCAAACTGTCCATATTAGCTTCCACGCCCTTCTTCAAACCATCCATCTTAGCTTCCACGTCATTATTTAAACCATGTGTCTTAGCTTCCACGCCTTTCTTCAATCCATCCATGTCTTTCTTCAAACCATCCATCTGAGCTTCCATTTCATTTTTTGTTACTCTCTTCGAGAGCGAAATTTGTTGTACTTGGTCTCGTAATTTTGATATATCATGTTGCACTTCTTCCTCTTCATGAGTCATAGTAGAGCCTCCTTAGGGATTAATGGGTGTGGAATTATTTTTGGGGGGATTTTAGAACCCAATACTGATATCTATGCATCAATATTCCCTTGGAATCACTTCAAACTAATTTTTCAAACAAGACTTATGCAATTTAAAAAAAAAATACACACCTTTTTCATTCTTTTGAGGAGATCGATATTGAAATTGATGTATCTCTGTAATTTCGGATCCTTAATATTTGATCTTCAGTCCTATAGTATCCCTCTATGTCTTTTTTCCAATGACACAGGTCAAACCTAATTTGGATTCTTCAATATAAAGTTATGCTTGATATCCCACAATGACATAATTATGGACTAGTTCAGTAGATCAAAGTTATACATCGTACCACGTGTCACTATTTTGACCTTCGGATCTGAAATTGATACACAAGAAACTAATTTTTTGCACTTTCGACCACTTTTTCAGAATTCCAATCCAATGTCTGAAAAGAAAGTTATGACGATTTTCCCTCAGCCACCTGTTTGAGATGAAATTTTGGAGCTTGTAAAAGACCTAACTTCATCAGATCATATCTTCAAAAATATAGTGAAGAATATTCTGAAATTTTTACTTGAAGTTTCTCGGGATTTCAGATCAAACTAGTTTTTTTTTAGCTTATGAACCTTCCTAGAAAAAAGTTATAGTAAAAATTCCAAGCTGACCTGTTTGTAGCAACGAAACCCTAGAATCCAAAGCTCTGATACCAAATGCTATGAAACCAACTCACAAAATAGAAGAAAAAATAGATCAACGACTTAAAAATCAGCCTCTTCGGGGGGGAAACCATTACATAAATGAACAATTCTTGGATTATACAAATGAAAAAACCCCATTTCTATATATAAGAGTCCAAGGGGTCACAATATAATCCTAGCTGACATAACAATAACAATGTAAGGGAACGCAATAACAATAGTGGGCTTCTATGGGGCACAATAATAACAATATGGGGACTACATAGGCACAACAATAACAATTATTGGGCTACACTAACTGTTTTGGTGGATTCGACACACGGGTGTACAAAATCACACGAGCTTAGAGAGTGTGGTCTACTCTCTAAACTATTGGTAACAGGCAGAATGTGGGGGGAGCTCAAAAGCATAAAACTTGAATGAAATAATATGCTGAAGTATGCTCTGGTTAAAAAACTAAAACTAAAAACAAAAAAGAAGCTATATAGAGAGCTCCAAAGAGTAATAATGCAAACGATGGCTTGATGGCCTCTTCTTATTAAATGTTCGGAATAAAAGGAAATCTTACCCACTTGCCAAAGGGCCCCTAGGAAATGGCTCCAGGTCCCAATGCAAGGAAGTTTGCCTTCCAAGTTCTGCCTCTGATGCAGTCTAACTCTCTCTCTCTGCTGTGGTGGACTAAGATGTTGGGTGGCCAACTATCGAGTCCTCTTTAGCTCCAGCTCCGGGTCACACAAAATTTTGGTGTTGCTTGGGCAACTTTGGCCAGCATAACCTTGTGATCACACTTTGTTCATCTCTTGGTGGGTTTATATAGGTGAGCTTCAAATCCTCCTTCCCTCCCTTGGTACATGATGGATGGTGACTCAAGGGAAAGGTGTGATTCCATTGTGTCCTCAAATATTCTTTTGTGTGCTCACATAATGTCCCGGAAAGTGAATTTTTTCCATTTCCAGGAATGTGTGCTTATTGGGCAAAAGGGCGCACAAAAGGCGCTCTTCTCGAAGGAAAAAGCGCGCATTTGAGCATTTATGACTAGTTCAAATTTGATTTTCTCAAAACCTTAGAGATTTTAAATACTTCTTGATTCCATAATGTATTCTTGTCCTGTAAATCATTGGGCTCGACATTAATTGATGTCGTCTTCTGCTGTACAATTTTCCAGTGTTAACACTAACAATAACAATAAGGGGATACACTAGTATTATAGGGACCTAGCAGAGCAACTCGTTAGACTATCCTTTTGAATATTAGAAAAGATGAATTGATCTACTTAAATATTTAGAATAAATATTGGCGCTTTAAATAACTTAGAAAATCATTATGATTTATTGATTTAAAAGAAAATATAGAAGCGTATTCAAATATTCAACATGAAATTATAAATGAATGAAAACTATGATTCAAAACACCAGTAATGCTTTAAATAAATTTGAAAAACATATGGTATCCCAAACATGGAGATCTTAAACACAATCAACTCTCAATGGTCATCAAAATGTGACTTCAACTTCTGATTAAAATATCATTATCATCGAATACAAAAGGTTTACAACCCTTACTCAATTGTAAAGAGATGTATCAATACTAAATTTTACAAAAAATGAGATAATATATATTTTATAATAATAGAAAATCCATGATTTTTATTTCATAAAAAGAGGAACAAAATAAAATCGTGTTGATTTGACATTATCATTCAATTTGTTGGGTAGGCTGCTAGTTCTCCTCCATTGGTTGATTTGTTTGATTTGAGTCATTTTTTGTTTGGATGGGAACAGTTTATTTCTTCTTATCGAGAATGAATTTAGTCCATTGAGTGTACCTTTCAGCTACCTGTTATGAAACCAACTCCAAAAAATAGAAGAAAAGAGATATCAACGCCTTATAAATAAGCCACTTCGAGAGTGCAACCTCTTTTACATTGCATAAATGAATAATTATTGGATGATACAAATCAGAAAACCTCCTTTCGATATAAAGGAGTCTATGGGGTCACAATATAATCCTAGCTGACCTAACAATAATAATGTTAGGGCACAATAACAACAATATGGGGGTTACAGGGATACAACAATAACAATAAGGGGGCTACACTAACAACAATAAGGGACTACACTAGTAATATAGGGACCTAACATGCCCCTCTCCTTGAAAAAAATGTTGTCCTCAACGCTTTAGTAGCTATGGATGCTTTTGTATAAAATTTTCACCCTCCCACGTGAAATCTTCAGTGGTTAAGTTCTTCCACTTAATGAGATACTCTGAAATTGATCAATTTTGTAGCTGTCGAGTTCTTGTTTCCGTGACTGCTTCAGGTTCCAATATGATTTTTCTTTCCTCATCAAGTTTTGGAAATATAGTTTGAAGTGGAAGTTTTTCACCTATTACCTTCTTTAAGCATGAAACAGGGAAAATTGGATGCACTCGAGAAGAAGCAGGAAGCTCCAATTTGTATGCCATAGTACCAATATTTTACAACACCTTGTAAGGACCATAGTACTTTGGCGATAATTTATTATCCTTCTTAGCTTGCTTGAGGGACATTTGTTTGTATGGTTGTAGCCGTAAAATAACCCAATCTCCTACATCAAAACTTCTCTTGCTACGATGTTGATATGCCTGTTGCTTCATTCGATTTTGTGCCAAATTTAGGTTATCCTTTAAGAGTTGGAGAACTTGTTGTTGATGCTCGATGTGATCTTCCATTGCTTGAACCTTATAATTTCCTCTTAAATATGATTGTGATGGACGGTGGATGATATCCATAAAGTGCCATAAACGGGGTCATTTTTGTTGCAGTATGGGAGGAAGTGTTATACCACCATTTAGCCAGAGGTAACCACTTGACCCATTGTGTTTTTTTATCAGATACAAAACAACGAAGATATCCTTCTAAACATTTGTTCACTATCTTGTGCTCCAAGTGTTGCCATGAGAGGTACTTTGGGTAAGGATGCTACTATCTCAACCTTCTTCCTTCTTGTCTTAACTTCTGGACTAGCTATCAATAGCTTCCCTTCTCCTCTCTGCAATCTCAATCTTGGTTCTCCAATAGTTTTGGTTCCAAAGAAACGGGACTTGGCGCATGTGTATCGATTTCCATGCACTTAACAAAATCACAGTAAAGAATCGCTACCCACTTCCACGCATTGATGATTTTCTTGATCAGTTAAAGCATGAAAAGTATTTCACTAAGCTAGATTTGAGAAGTGGTTATCATCAAGTTAGGATAGCTAAAGAAGACATTTGGAAAACTACTTTCAAGACTAGAAAAGGGTTGTATGAGCGGTTAGTTACGCCATTTGGCTTAACAAATGCACCAGCTACTTTTATGAGAGTGATGAATGATGTACTTAGACCATTTCTAGATGAATTTGTCATTGTTTACTTAGATGACATACTCATATTCAGCAAATCAAGAGAAGAACGTGTCATGCATGTGAACAAGGTACTTGATGTTTTGAGAAAAGAGAAATTGTTTCTTAAGTTGTCAAAGTATGAGTTTGGTAAGACTTCATTGGTATATTTGGGACACATAGTTGGAGGAGGTGAATTGAAGACTGATCCTTCCAAAGTTGAGGTCATTTTGAATTGGCCCAAGCCCAATACAGTTACCAAGGTAAGAAGCTTTTTAGGACCAGCACATTATTGGAGGAAATTTATTGCTAATTGTTCTTCCATTGTAGCACTATTTCATGCATTGACAAGCATAAATAAATTCTTCAATTGGGGATATTTGTAGCAGAAAGCATTTGATGCTTTAAAGCAAAAGATAATTTCAACACCGGTACTAGCAATTCCAGATCTAAGACAGCCATTTGAGATCCAAACGGATGCAAGTGATTATGATATTGGATTAGTGCTCATGCAGCATGGTAAGCCTATCTCATTTCATTCTGAAACTTTTAATAGAGTTGTGACTAAATATCCTACATATGATAAAGAGTTATATGCATTGGTACAAAGTGTAAAAAAATGGAAGCATTACTTGATGGGAAAAGCGACCATTATCCATACCGACCATTAGCCATTGCAGTACTTACAATCATAGTCAAAGTTGCAGCAATCAAGACATTTCAGGTGGATGGGTTTTCTACAACAATTTCACTTGGTTATCAGGTACAATAAAGGAATCTACAATAGGGTAGTTGATATGCTCTCTAGGCCTATTGTAAATTTAGTTATTATTCTCAAGAACAATTCTGTTATGCATGAAAGTTACATTGAACAGTATGTGAATGATAGTGATTTTCAAGATGTGTATGAGAACTTGAGTAAGGGAAACCAAAGGGAGGATTCAGATTATCATGTGCATAATAGTTTGTTGTATCACTTAGGAAAATTATGTATACCACAGGGAGAAAGAAATAGTATCATAAGGGAGGCGCACACATCATTGATTGCAGGACATTTTGGTGTAGGCAAGACAGTAGCGCATCTCCAAAGGTATTGTTATTGACCACACATGAATGAAATTGTTTCTTATTTTATTATAGGATGTTCTTTATGTGCAACAAGTAAGCGTAGCAATAGGAAGCTTGGTTTGTACACACCACTTCCAGTTCCTTCTCATCCTTGGGAGAGAAACTCAATGGATTTTGTAGGAGGCCTTCCTATGTCAAGGAAAGGTCATGATTATTTGTATGTTGTGGTATATAGATTCAGAAAAATGTGCATTTTTATGGAATGTAAGAAAACTATTACAGCTAAACAAACCGCTAATCTTTTCTTTCAAAATGTGTGGATCCATTTTTGTCTTCCTACTTCTATTGTAAGTGCTCGAGATTCTCGATTTGTTGGGAATTTTTTGTCAAAATTATGGGACATGATGGATAAAAATTTGAAGAAGAGTACATCATTTCATCCACAAACAGATGGTCAAACAGAGGTGGTAAATAGGATTGTTATTCATCTTCTAAGAGGCTATTGTAGCAAGCATCCCAAGTTACGGGATGAACAGTTACACTACATACAACATGCAATCACCATTTGAGGCATGTTTTGGTTACTTGCCAAGATCGCCATTGGAGTTTATCTTTGAGAAAGATGTTGCTATAGATGGACACAGTGACATAGATAAAGCAAGAAAGTTCATTGAGAAAATTCAGTTGGTACATCACACAGTTCAAGAGCAACTTGAGAAGAGTCAAAGTAGCTACAAGGCAAGGCATGACAAACATCGGGTTGATCACAAATTCCAAGTTGGAGATGAAGTTTGGTTGTACATAAGCAAATAAATATTGCAAGGGGAAGGTAAAAAGATCAAACCAATCTGTTATGGTCCATTTAAAATTCTGGAAAATATTGGTACAAATGCATTCAAGCTAAATTTTCCTCCTTATATGCAAATTTATTTTGTCATTAATGTTGAGAATTTGAGATTGTTTGAGCCTCCTTTGATTGATGATCAAGGAGAGCATGTTCAGTTTCCATCAATAGATGATTTCTTTCCAGAATATCTTGATGAACTTCAACAAGATCTCAAACTTGACAGAAGAATTAGAACTTCAAGAAGAGGGGATGTCGAATACCTTAGAGTTCGACTCAAAGGTCAAAATCCTTCAAAGGAAAAATGGTTGGAGATTGGAAAAGTGAGGGAATTGTACCCTCACTTGTTGAACAATTGTTGTGAAACCAACTCCAAAAATAGAATAAAAGAGATATCAATGCCTTAGAAATAAGCCACTTTGAGGGGGCAACCTCCAATACATTACATGAATGAACAATTCTTGGATGATACAAATGAAAAAACCTCCTTTCTATATATAGGAGTCCATGGGGCCACAATGTAATCCTAGTGGGGCCACAATGTAATCCTCGCTGACCTAACAATAATAATACAAGGGCACAATAATAACAATATGGGAGTTACAGGGGTACAACAATAATAATAAGGGGGTTACACTAACAACAATAAGGGACTATACTAGTAATATAGGGACTTAACATGCCCCTCTCCTTCAAACAAGTGATGTCCTCAACGCTTGATTATTTCTTGATGCTTCTGTATAAAATTCTCATCCTCCCATGTGGAAACTTCTGCAGGAAATTTCTTCCACTTGTTGAGATACTCTGAAATTGATCTTACTTGTCGAGTTCTTGTTTCTGTGACTACTTCATAACTTCTTTCGATGTGATTTTCATATTCCTGTTGTTTCATTTGATTCTGCACCAAAGTTAGGTTATCCTTTGAGAGTTGGAGAACTTGTTGTTGATGCTGGATGTGATCTTCCACTACTTTATCATCCATATTAGATTTAATTTGATCCTTAAAACCATACAACTTAGCCTACATTTCTGCTTTCAAACCATCTATGTCATCTTTGGTTGCTCTTCGTAAGATTGAAATTTGTTGCACTTGGTACCGTAATTTTGATATCTCATATTGCAATTGTTCCTCTTCATGCGTCATAGTATAGATTTTTGAGGGCTTAATCGGTATGGAATTATTTTTTGGAGGCATTATAGAACCCAATACTAATAAAAATTCTTCAATAGGCCCTTGGAATCACTTCAAACTGTTTTTTTTTACATAAGACTTATGCAATTCGGAAAAAAAATACACACATTTTTCTTTATTTTGAAGAAATCGATATTTAATCTGTATTATCTCTGTGATTTCATATCTTCAATATTTAAAATTTCGTGCTGAGGTAGCCCACTAAATCCTCTTTCGAATACCACAGGTCTTACCTAATTTGGACTCTTGAAGACAAAGTTGTGCCCAATCTCCTACGATGACCTAATTATGGACTGGTTCAGTAGAGCGAAATTGAATGACTTGCCACATGTCATTGCTTCATCCTTCAACTCTGAAATTGATAGAAAGGAAACTACATTCTGTGTGCTTGCGGTCACTTTTTACAGAATTCCAATCCGATTGTCAGAGAGAGAGTTATGAAGATTTTCCCACGATCACCTTTTTGAGATGAAATTCGGGAGCTTAAAAAAGTCCTAACTGCCACAGAACATATATCCAAAAATATTGCGAACCAAGATCTGAAATTTTGTGGCGATGTTCCTCAAAAGTTCGGCTTCGCGCTCTAAAAATTTCAGCTTCTGAACCTTCGTAGAAAAAAATTTATAGAGAAAATTCTGCGATGACCTGTTTAGATTAAATTGAGGAGTATGCAAAAATACCTAACTTCCACAGATCATATCTCCGAAAATATTGTGAACCAATCTCTGAAATTTTGTGAAAATGTTCCTAATGATTTTGGCTTTTCACTCTAAATATTTCAGCTTCTGAACCTTCGTAGAAAAAAAATTATAGCAAAAATTCCACGATGGCCTGTTTAGGTTAAATTCAGGAGCCTGCAAAAAGCCCTAACTTCCAGAGATCATATCTTAGAAAATATTGTGAAAAAAGCTCTAAAATTACGTGATGATGTTCCTCAAGAGTTCAGCTTCACACTCTAAAAATTTCAGCTTCTGAACCTTCATATAAAAAAATTTATAGCGAAAATTCCACGATGACTTGTTAGGAGCAGCGAAACCCTAGAATCCAAAGCTCTAATACCAAATGTTGTGAAACTAGCTCCAAAAATAGAAGAAAAGAGATATCAATGCCTTAGAAATAAGCCACTTCGAGGGGGCAACCTCCAATACATTACATGAATGAAAAATTCTTGGATGATACAAATGACAAAACCTCCTTTCTATATATAGGAGTCCATGGGGCCACAATGTAATCCTAGTCGACCTAACAATAATAATGTAAGGGCACAATAATAACAATATGGGGGTTACAGGGGTACAACAATAATAATAAGGGAGTTACAATAACAAAAATAAGGGACTATACTAGTAATATAGGGACTTAACAACAATTGATAATATATTTTGGGGTCCAAAAGGCTTCTAGTGGGAAGGAATGATCTAACACTCAAGTTTTAGCTAAAAAATGAAAGTTCTCAAAATTGCTTCAAACCTTAACGACTAAACAGAGTTCGTCGCTTGGATTCTGATGCAACTCGTTTCATCAAAATTTGAGTTTGTATGGTGGATTTATCGTCTGTTGTTCGTTTTCCAAAACATGCAAAAAATTAGCAGAACAGGTACAGTGTTGACGTGGTAGGTACAGTCAGCAGTTTCAGGTATATCCTCTAGAAACAACCAATGATATTGTGCCAAGTGGCACCACCTGATTCGTCAATGATGGCTAGGAAGTGAAATTTTTTTATTCCTAAGTCTAAGTTGAATTTTATTTAAGTTGGCATTTCATTAGGTGGTGGCCAATGGGGAAGGGCCACATGGCATGCCACGTATCCCCATGGCAGGACAGGTTGGAAGGCCGAATTATCAATTATACTATGGTTGGAACATTGGTTTACAATTGGCATATATATATATATATATATATATATATATATCACATATATATTATATCCTAAGTTGAAAACCCACTTGGCGGAATGTAACTAAGTTTGGAGGTATGCCAACTAATATGGCGAAGGCTTCTAGATACGGCGGGGTCGAAAAATTGGTGGAGAACCTCATTAAACCATCATGCAAAATTATATGGCAGAGTTGGAGCTTGAACCCCTGACCTCCCTCCTAAAAACGTGTGTCTCTACCATCTCCTATGTCGGGTGTTCCTTACCTGTATTGTCCTCCGCGCACATATAAAGTTTTAATTGCCGACCGTTGGGGGTTTGAGGGGGCCAGCCCCCTCCCCAGGTGACCTGATAGTGCGCGACCAGGTGCCAAAAACAAAATCCGACGGATTTTTAAATCGTGCTTAATTAATAATTAAGTATGGTTTTATGACGTTAAACTATCATTAACGCATAAACCACGTTTAATATTTAATACGTGTTTATCCACTGCTAAACCTATTTAAGAACTAATTAACCTCAGTTTTTCTGTTGGCAGAAAATTCAGAGGGGCACCAATCTTGGCGGTATTGCTAAATTTAGAAATCTAACTAGCAGTTTTTCCAGTTTTGGAGGAGAAATTGGGGCAAAAACAATTTTGGTCATAACTCACTCAATTTTCGACCAAACTGAGCTTATTAAAAGTCATTCCTGGCTAATTTTCATGCTAGGAACTCAATGGAGTAGTTTTCGGAGGCAGAAAAGGTAATCAACAGGTGTTTTAGTACATTTGAAGATTTTTTAAGGCTAGGGCCAACAGGAGTTGGGGTCGTTTCCAGATCATCCAAAGTCCAAATATAGCAAAAAAAATAGTCATTTTTGGGAGATTATGATGTTATAAACTCATTGGAACAAGTTCCAAGAGGTTCTGAAGCTTGTAACAACAATTTGAGCACACTTTAAGCTAATACAAATGTCACACTATGAAGCTGGACCAAGGAGATGTAGCCCAGGAGGGGTGAACTCCTTTATCAAAATTCTTCGTGTTAAGCTCTGTTAGCTTGTTTTGTTTACTATTGCTTCTGTTCTTTCATTTAAAATTATGCCTTTTAAGCTTATGACAAACTCATAATTTCACTAATTACATTGTTTTCCAATCACATGCTCTTAAACAAACTCATGAAGGATAATTAAAACAATGCAAAGAAAATTTTATATCTGAGATGAAACTAGCACAGCATTAACTAGAAAGTAATTTCAAATCACCTGAGGTATCAAATTCCACAATAAAGGTTTTTGTGAAGTCTAGCATAGCTAAGACCAGTGCTAATCACATTACCTCTTTAAGATGTTCAAAGGACTTAGTTGCTTCAGGAGTCCATGAAAATGCATCTTTCTTCAATCATGTTGTTAGAGGTGTTGTTATTCTCCCATAATTCTTAACAAGTTTGCGATAATACCCTGTTAACCCGAGAAATCCTAAAAATCGATTTATCGTTGTGGTGACTTTCCATTCCTTAATGGCTTTAATTTTTTTAGGGTCTACCTTAACACCCTCGTGAGATACAATATGACCCAAATATTCCACCGCTTGTACTCCAAAGAAAAATTTGGAGGTTTTTGCATATAATTGTTTCTTCTCCAATAGTTTGAGCACCCTCTCAACATGTTGAACATGATCCTTCCAAGACCTGTTGTAGATTAGTATATCATCAAAAAATACTAACAAAAATTTTCTAAGGAAGGGTTTGAAAATGGAATTCATCAACCCTTGAAATGTAGAAGGTGCATTGGTAAGGCCAAAAGGCATGACCAAAAATTCATAATGACTCTCATGAGTTCAAAATGTTGTTTTCGGAATATATTCAGTCTTCATTGTAATTTTATGATATCCTGAACAAAGATCCAACTTGGTAAAATAAATTGCTCCATGTACTTCATCTAATAATTCATCAATCACATGAATGGTAAATTTATCTTTAATAGTGAGCTTATTGAGCTCCCTATAATCCAGACACATGCACCATGATCCATCCTTCTTGTGCACCAATACTACTGGAGTAGAGAAAGAACTTTGACTAGGTTGAATTATACTAGCCTCTAACATTTCTGCAATCATACATTCAATTTTTCTCTTTTGGACATAAGTATATCTATAAGGCCTGATGTTTGGAGGAACACTTCCTGGAATCAAGTTAATAGCATGATCTTGGTAACTAATAGGTGGGAGTCCTTTGGGAATTTCAAACACCTTGGAATGATTTTCCAAGACTTTTTGGAGATCTGGATAAATAGTTGATTTTGATGTTGGATTTTGATGGTGTCAACCTTGTAGGTTATGGAAGTCTAGGAGTAGCAACACTTCCATCTTTATAGATTTGAGTGGTAGGCTTCCTTGTCGCCATAATTTTACATTCATTTTTTATTGCCAACCTGAATGCCTTCTCCAAAGAATCAGGTTCCCAAAGGCGAACCTCGTGTTGGATGTTATTCTATAAATTCCCTATGAATACATCAATATTGTGTTCCTCTAGAATATCAGTTACCTTTATATTCAATTTTTGGAAGTCCTCAATGTTCTCCACCACCGAACCTTTTTGTTTGAGATTTTTCAATTGGATAAATAAGGTGTTGCTCTTTGTATCCTCATAATTTGCTATCATTTCCTCCATAAAAATTGACTAAGTGACAATTTTTTACAGGAGCAAAGCCATCGATACCATACAAATGTATTTTGTTCTAATTGTAAAGTTGCAATGTGTACCTTTTGTGTGTTTTTCACATTATTGATATCAAAATATTGCTCCATTTGTAGTATCCATGTTATGGGATCCTTGCCATCAAACTTCCTCATATCCATCTTTGGGATCCTTGCCATCAAACTTCCTCATATTCATATTTGGATTATGGTGGTTCTTCCATCCAACAATAGAGTTTATGAAATCATGATTAACATTTATTTTTTTCTCATCGTGAGTTTCTTGTACTACCTTTTCACCATTAGGAATCATTTCTTGTATCAATTGTTTCAAACCTTTCTTCAAACCTTTCATGTTTGCTTTTAAATCATTCTTCATGTCTTCCATGTTAGCTTCCATGTCATCCATATTAGCTTCCATGCCATTCTTCAAACCATCCATCTTAGCTTCCACACCTTTCTTCAAACCATCCATATTAGCTTCCACGCCATTCTTCAAACCATCTGTCTTAGCTTCCACGCACTTCTTCAAACCATCCATCTTAGCTTCCACGCCTTTCTTCAAAACTTCCATTTCATTTTATGTTTCTCTTTGTGAGAGCGAAATTTGGTGCACTTGCTCTTGTAGTTTTGATATATCATGTTGCACTTCTTCATCTTCATGAGTCATAGTAGACTATTCTAAGGGCTGAATGGGTGTTGAATTCTTTTTAGGGGTAATTTTAGAACACAATATTGATATATATTCTTCAATATGCCCTTGGAATCAATTCAAACGGATTTTTCAAACAAGACTTATGAAATTCAGAAAAAATAAAAAAAAAATAAAAAGATAAAAATAAAATAAATAAAAATAAAAATAAATAATATATATATACACCTTCTTCTTTATTTTGAGGAGCTCTATATTGAAACTGAATTATATTTGTGATTTTGGATCTTCAACATCTGAAATTTTTCTTTGTAGTAGCCCTCTAAATCTTCTTTCGAGTGCCATAGGTCTGACCTGATTTGGATTCTTCAAGGAAAATTTATGCTCAATCTCCCACAATGACCTAATTATGGACTGGTTCAGTAAAGTGAACTTGTACGAAATTCCACATGTCACCATTTCCTCCTTTGGCTTTGAAATTGATACACAGGAAACTACATTCCGTGTACATGTGGCCAAATTTTACAGAATTCCAATCCGATGCTCATAGAGAGAGTTATGATGATTTTCCTACAGTCATCTCTTTGAGACGAAATCTGGGAGCCTAAAAAATCCCTAACTTCCATAGATCATATCTCTGAAAATATTGCGAACCAAGATCTGAAATTTTTACATGAAGTTCCTCAGGATTTCGGCTTCTCGTGGTACAAATTTCAGCTTCTGAAACTTTGTAGAAAAAAATTTATAGCTGAAATTCCACAATGACCTGTTTGGAGCAGTGAAACCCTAGAATCCAAAGCTTTGATACCAAATGTTACGAAACCAGCTCGAAAAATAGAAGAAAAGAGAGATCAACGCCTTATAAATAAGCCACTTCAAGGGGGAAACCTCCTTTACATTACATAAATGAAAAATTCTTGGATGATACAAATGACAAAACCTGCTTTCTATATATAGGAGTCCATGGGGTCACAATATAATCCTAGCTAACCTAACAATAATAATGTAAGGGCACAATAATAACAATATGGGGGTTACAAGGGTACAAAAATAACAATAAGGGGGCTACAATAACAAAAATAAGAGACTACACTAGTAATATAGGGACCTAACACTACCTGTGTTAAATGAATAGATACAATGTTTTTTTATATTGACCCTACATTGGTCAATTCGTCTTTGAATGTATTTATTTTTCCTATTATATTTAGATAAAAAAATATGAAATCAATTTGATTTTTTAAAACAAAAATTGAAAGAAGATTTTGAATATTGTCTAAACCCTAGGTGTCCATTTATTTGATTCTTTCATTGTTGGTTTTTCTGTGATCTTCAATTGATTGTTGATAATCTGCTAAAAGAAATGCTTCCCCAATTCCTTGCAGATGGGGAATTTCAAATTCCTCAACAATGTCTAAGGAATTGTCCTATACAGAGTCACACCACTATGTAGCCTTTGTAATCTAATCTTTGACAATATTGCAATGGGATTTACTTTCATCTAAAGAAACTTGTATCAACTTATTGTCATTTTTAGAGAATTTCTCTATGATTTCAAAACTCGTCTCTTTTCCAAGTTACAACCTTATCAAAATGATTACTCAACACATTATTATCTTCAATTATCACTTCAAATTGGTCAGTAAAAGAAATTAAATCTTAATGAAAGTTGTAAATCTTGCTTAGCTACTTTAAAAACTGTAATTCCACTTTTCTAAATTGCTCATTAATAACTAAAGCTTGATATTTGAAAACATTTATATCTACATATGTCTTTTTAATCTAATTTATCCGCTCCTCTAGAGACGTGACTCATTGTTAGGTCCCTATATTACTAGTGTAGTCCCTTATTTTTATTAGTGTAGCCCCATTATTGTTATTGTTGTGCCCCTGTAACCCCCATATTGTTATTATTGTTCCCTTACATTATTATTGTTAGATCGGCTAGGATTATATTGTGATCCCATGGACACCTATATATAGAAGGAGGTTTTTTCATTTGTATCATCGAAGAATTGTTCATTTATGTAATGTATTGGAGGTTTCCCCCTCGAAGTGGTTGATTTATAAGGTGTTGATCTCTCTTCTCTTCTATTTTTGGAGTTGGTTTCATAATATTTGGTATCATAGCTTTGGATTCTAGGGTTTCACTACTCCAAACAGGTCATCGTGGAATTTTCGCTATAAATTTTTTTCTATGAAGGTTAAGAAGCTAAAATTTTTAGAGTATGAAGCCAAAATCCTAAGGAACATCATGGAAACATTTCCGATCTTGGTTCACAATATTTTCGGAGATATGATATGTGGAAGTTAGGGCTTTTTGCAGGCTCCTGAATTTAACCTAAACAGGTCATCGTGGAATTTTCGCGATAAGTTTTTTTCTACAAGGGTTCAGAAGCTAAAAATTTTATAGAGTGAAGCTGAAATCCTGACACACGTCATGGAAAAATTTTAGAGCTTTATTCGCAATATTTTCGGAGATATGATCTATGGAAGTTAGTGTTGTTTCAGGATTTCGAATTTCATCTCAAAGAGGTAACCCTGGGAAAATCATCATAATTCTCACTCTGAGCATCAGATTGGAATTGTGTAGAAAGTGGTCGCAATTACACGGAATGTAGTTTCCTTTGTATCAATTTCAGAGCCGAAGGAGGAAACAGTGACACGTGGCACGTCGTACAATTTCGCTCTACTGAACCAGTCCATAATTAGGTCATTGTGGGAGATTGGGCATAACTTTGTCTTGAAGAATCCAAATCAAGTGAGACCTGTGGAAATTGAAAGAAGCTTCAGAGGGCTACTACAAGGCAAAATTTCAGATATTGAAGGTCTGAAATCCCAGAGATAATTTAGTTTCAATATCGAGCTCCTTAAAATCAATAAAAAAGTGTGTATTTTTTTTTTCGAATTGCATAAGTATTGTGTGAAAAATCAGTTTGAATTGATTCCAAGGGAATATTGTAGAATAGATATCAGTATTCGGTTATAAAATTCCTCCTAAAAATAATTCAACACCCATTAAGCCTTTATAATTTTATACTATGACTCATGAAGATGAAGAATTGCAACATGACATATCAAAATTACAAGAGCAAGTGCACCAAATTTTGCTCTCGCAAAGAGAAACAAAAAATGAATTGGAAGCTTTGAAGAAAGGAGTGGAAGCTAAGATGGATGGCATGGAAGATGGCATGGAAGCTAAGATGGATGACATGAAAGACAACATGGAAAACATGAATAATGATCTAAATGCACACATGGAAGGTTTGACAAAGTTGATACAAGAAATGTTTCCTAATGCTGAAAAGAGAGTACAGGAAACTCATGATAAGAACAAAATAAATGTTAATCATGATTTCATAAACTCTAATGTTGGATGGAAGAACTCCCATATTCCAAAAATGGATATGAGGAAGTTGATGGCAAGGATCCCGTAATATGGATACTACAGATGGAACAATATTTTGATCTCAATAATGTGCAAAACACACAAAAGGTACGCATTGCAACTTTACATTTAGAAAAAATACATTTGTATGGTATCGATGGCTTTTCTCCCGTAAAAAAATTGTCACTTGGTCAATTTTTACGGAGGAAATGATATCACATTATGAGGATACAAAGAGCAACACCTTCTTTAGCCAATTGATAAATCTCAAACGGTTTAGTGGGGCAGCACATTGAGGACTTCCAAAAATTGAATATAAGGGTAACTGATATTCCAGAGGAACACAGGATTGATCTCTTCATAGGTACTCTAAAGGATAACATCCAACATGAAGTTCGTGTTTTGGAACCTAATTCATTGGAGAAGGCATTCAGGTTGGCAAGAAAAGTTGAATGTAAAATTATGGCGATAAGGAAGCCTACCACTCAATTCTATAAAGAAGGAAGTGTTTCTACGCCTAGATTTCCACAACCTACAAGGTTGACACCACAAAAATTGGAAGAAAAAAGAGCAAAGGGCTTTGCTACAGTTGTGATAGCAAATACACTAAAGGTCATAAGTGTGTTGAGAAGAAATTATTTTACATAGATTGTGAAGAGGAAGAAGAAAATGAACAAGAAGAGGATATACACCAGGAACCAACCCAAGAAGAGGAAGAAATGAGTCTGAACATATCGTGTAATGCATTGGCAGGAATTACCACTCCTCAAACTCTCAAGATAGAAGGACATATCAAGAAGAAAAAGGTAATAGTGTTGATTGATTCAAGTAGCACCCATAATTTTATTCATTGTAAGGTAGCCAAGGAATTGAATTGTTTCCTATACCCAGCACCAAAATGTCAAGTCATGGTTGCAAATGGAGGAACTATAAATTTCTTTGAAAAATGCCATAATATCAAGCTAACCATGGGGTAATATGTATTGAATAGTCCAATTTTTTCCATTCCAATGGGAGGTGATGATGTTGTACTAGGAGTACAATGGTTACAATCTTTGGGGACGGTAGCTTTTAATTTTCAAGAACTTTTCTTGGAAAGGAAATAGAATTACAGGGTATCGCAAGGAAGCCGAGAAAGATAATAAGCTCTATTGTCATGACAAAGATCCTGAAGAAATAAAAACGAGGTGTAATTGCACAATTATGCTCACTAGAAGTTCCTACAACAAAATCATCTATTTCTCCATATCTCCAAAAATTCTTGGACAATCATTCCAAGGTGTTTGATACTCCCAAAAGACTCCCACCTATTCGTTATCATGATCATGCTATTCATTTGATTCTAGGAAGTGTTCCTCCAAACTTCAGGCCTTACAGATATCCTTATGTCCAAAAGAGAGAAATTGAACGTATGCAGAAATGTTAGAAGCTGGTATAATTCAACCTAGTAAAATTTCTTTCTCTGCTCCAGTAGTATTGGTGCATAAGAAGGATGCATCATGGTGCATGTGTCCGGATTATAGGGAGCTCAATAAGCTCACTATTAAAGATAAATTTCTCATTCCTGTGATTGATGAGTTATTGGATGAATTACATGGCGCTATTTATTTTACCAAGTTGGATCTTAATTCGGGATATCATCAAAATAGAATGAAGACTGAAGATATTTTGAAAGCAACATTCCGAACTCATGAGGGTCATTATGAATTTTTGGTCATGCCTTTTGGCCTTACCAATGCACCTTCGACATTTCAAGGGTTGATGAATTCCATTTTCAAACCCTTCCTTAGAAAATTTGTGCTAGTATTTTTTGATGACATACTAATCTACAGAAGGTCTTGGAAGGATCATGTTCAACATGTTGATAGGGTGTTCAAACTATTGGAGGAGAAACAATTATATGCAAAAACATCCAAATGTTTCTTTGGAGTACAAGAGGTGGAATATCTGGGTCATATTGTATCTCACGAGCATGTTAAGGTAGACCCTAACAAAATTAAATCCATTAAGGAATGGAAAGACCCCACAACCATAAAGCAGTTGCGAGGATTTCTCGGGTTAACAGGGTATTATCGCAAGTTTGTTAAGAATTATGGGAGAATAGCAGCACCTCTAACAACATTTTTGAAGAAAGATGCATTTTCATGGACTCCTGAAGCAACTAAGGCCTTTGAACATCTTAAAGAGGCAATGTGCCTAGCACCGGTCTTAGCTACGCCAGACTTCACAAAAACCTTTTTTGTGGAATGTGATGCCTCAGGAAATGGAATTGGTGCAGTTTTAATGCAGGAAGGAAGACCCATTGCTTTTGAAAGTCGTCCAATCAAAGGAAAGTATTTACAGAAACCTATTTATGAGAAGGAAATGTTAGCAATACTGCATGCACTAAAGAAATGACAAACTTACCTAATGGGAAGACACTTCAAGGTAAAAACTGATCATGATAGTCTTTAACACTTTTTGGAACAAAGACTATCTTCAGAAGAGCAGCAAAAATGGGTCACAAAGATGTTGGGTTATGACTTTGAAATCATCTACAAAAAAGGGAAGCTAAATGTTGTTGCAGATGCACTCTCAAGAAAGGATGAAGAGGTGGAAGCATTGCTTTGTGCAATTTCTATTATCCAACCAGATTGGATAACCGAAGCAAGAGATGAATGGAAGAAGGACGAAGAAGTGTGGACACTCATTCAAAAGTTGAAGCAAGATCCTAGTACATCTGATACATTTAGTTGGAAAAATGATTCCTTATGGTACAAAGATCGCTTATATCTTTGTAAGAATTCCCAAATAAAACAAAAGATTATTCTGGAATTGCACACTTCTCCTTTAGGAGGACACTCAGGATTTTTAAAAACTTACCACAGGGTGAAGAAAGAATTCTTTTGGGATGGCCTTAAATCTGATATTCGAAAGTTTGTGGCAGAATGTTTGGTTTGCCAGCAGAATAAAGTGGAAACAATTAAGACCCCAGGACTTCTACAACCTTTATCCATTCCAAGTCAACGTTGGGAGGAGACTTCAATGGATTTTATCACAGGTTTACCTAAGTCCGAAGGAAAGAGTGTCATCATGGTGGTAGTTGATAGAATTACCAAGTATGCACACTTTTGTGCATTATCTCATCCATTTAAAGCAAGTACAATTGCTACTACATCTATGGACAGAATTCAAAAGCTACATGGAAGCCCAAGGGTTATTGTGAAAGACGGAGATCCCATTTTTACTGGAAATTTTTGGACGGAGTTATTTTATTGTTTGGGTACTCAATTAACTCATAGCTCATCTTATCATTCTCAATCTGATGGTCAAACTGAGATAGTAAATAAATGTTTGGAAGGATATCTTCGTTGTTTTGTATCTGATAAACAAACACAATGGGTCAAGTGGTTACCTCTTGCTGAATGGTGGTATAACACTTCCTTCCATACTGCAGCAAAAATGACCCCATTTATGGCACTTTATGGATATCATCCACCATCCATCACATCAGCTTTAAGAGAAAATTCGAAGGTTCAAGCGGTGGAAGATCACATCGAGCATCAGCAAGAAGTTCTCCAACTCTTAAAGGATAACCTCAATTTGGCACAAAATCGAATGAAACAACAGGCAGATCAACATCGTAGCGAGAGAAGTTTTGATGTAGGAGATTGGGTATTTTTACGGCTACAACCATACAAACAAATGTCCCTCAAGCAAGCAAAGAAGGATAATAAATTATCGCCAAAGTACTATGGTCCTTACAAGGTGTTGCAAAGATTGGTACTATGGCATACAAATTGGAGCTTCCTGCTTCTTCGCGAGTACATCCAATTTTCCATGTTTCATGCTTAAAGAAGGTTATCGGTGAAAATCTTCCAGTTCAAACAATATTACCAGAACTTGATGAGGAAGGAAAAATCATATTGGAACCTGAAGCGGTCACGGAAAAAAGAACTCGACAACTACGGAATCGATCAATTTCAGAGTATCTCATCAAGTGGAAGAACTTACCCACTGAAGATTCTACATGGGAGGATGATAATTTTATACATAAGCACCCAGAGCTACTCAAGTGTTGAGGACAACACTTTTTTGAAGGAGAGGGGCATGTTAGGTCCCTATATTACTAGTATAGTCCCTTATTGTTGTTAGTGTAACCCCCTTATTGTTATTATTGTACCCCTGTAACCCCATATTTTTATTATTGTGCCCTTAAATTATTATTTAAGTCAGGCTAAGTTATCGTGACGATTCCATGGAGGTTTGTCATTTGTATCATCGAAGAATTGTTCATTTGTATAATGTGTTGGAGGTTTCCCCCTGCAAGTGGTTGATTTCTTATTCTAAGGGCGTTGATCTCTCCTATATTCTATTTTTGGAGTTAGTTTCATAACATCCATGTCATAAATGTTATAGTGATTGTTTGCATATTTATGCTTGATTCTTCTTTTAAGATTTCAATTTCTTTCTCCTGAGCTTGTTTTAAACTTTCAATGTGCTTAGCATGTATGTTCTCTAGCTTTGATATCCTATGCTTTGATTGATTCTCTATTTCAGATTTCACCCTACTTATCATTGTCTTCCATTTGGTGCATAACTAAGGCAAATCCTTCTCTCAAAATAGTGGCATGAGATTGCCACTCCCTTTCACCAAACAATCTATTGTTTACCAATTCAACTTCCATTTATTTAATCATGTTTTGGCCTTTATAAAATTCTTCAGATAACTCTTGTAATGTGCCTTGGTTATATCAGACAAAATCCCCTAAGGATGTTGTTGTTTCTATGGATTTTTCCTTCGGTCCTCTTGACAACAGACTTTGTTTATGAATTCTAAAAATAGTCACTAATACATTATTTTCTCTTCCACTTGTTATGCTTCAAAAATAGGTTTGAAAATTTATGATAAAATTGATATATTAGTTGAAATAAGAGTTATAGGAACTCCTGGAGAGACTACTTCAATTATTTGAACAGATGAAAAATGATTAAGAAAAAATTCCTGAACTGGCTCCTTTTGAACAACTTTTGGAATTTGTGACGCTTCAGGAGTCATAGTTACTTCAAAATATATTGTTTCAGTTACATGAACTAAAGGAGTTTTACTTTTCACAGTTTCTTGAACATATTCTTCTATCTAAATTGATTTCTTACCCTGCTTTGTTTTAGTTTGGTCCACATTGATTTGTTCATCAAATTTTTGTATGTTCAAGTGAAAAAATGTCAATTATCACCTTTTCCTTAAGAATGATACATGTTCTTGAGTCTTTACCTGGTCTGTATGTTGTGACTTTTTTGGTTCCTCTGAATGACCTTGCTCTTTATATGTTTCTTATATGTTTGTCTCAATGATGTTGCCTTGTCAAAAGTTATGATGGAAATAATTGTAATGCATTCATTTCCTGGACACTTTCCTCCAATGTAGATTTTTGTTGAGGCTTAGACTTTGTGATGTTATCTATAAAAGAAAAAAGTGTTGCTTCCAACAGATGTAACTTCACAAGAAGCACACCAAAAACTCCAGTTCTTCATTGGACATACTGAAGATAAGTGTCTTGCCTATGTATTATGTTTTCCATCCTTGTTCATAAAATGTGCCTTCGAAATAACTAGATCAAAGGAATCGATATTTCTAAATACATAATCCAATGGTGGTTGTCGGTGAACATAAATTTTTGGATATTTTACCATCAACAAATTATTAATGACAACATTTTCAGGATCATACTTACAATACATAATAGAATGTAACCATATTTCTTCTAATCCATTGGCCTCAACTACAACATTTACTTTGTCTTTTATAACTATATGACCAACTTTAATAAGAAAAGTAGGCCGAAGATTTTTTGAATTTTTATGTGGGTATTTCATAATTCCATGAATGGTTGTTTGGTTGACTATTTCTCTAACAACAAGCCTATTCGGAATAAATCTCAAGAGCACATGTGGGCCAACTTCACATCCAATATTCTAAAATAAGAGAATTTGTCTTCCATAAACCAATCTCCAATTTGCTATAATGTAGCCTGGACCTCTTTACTAACTCTTAGTGGAGTTTGTCCAAACAAAAGGTCATGAAAATAAAGAACAATTTTTCTTGCAGATATCATAAAAGTGGTTTGTATACCGAATCTCCCATAAAATAGAGCAAAAATGCTAAATAGATTGTTGACTTAGAGAATAGTTCCACTCCATTGGTGGAAAAGGTACATCTGATATCACAATCTCCATTAAGTAGACTGCCATGAAAAACCCTTAATCAAAACCTAGTGGAGCATATTGTGATATTTTAATAGCATCAAACAAATTCTAAGTTAGAATGTATGCCCAATTGAACCTTTTTGGGTTTTTCATAACTCCATAGATTAGAGGAACCCACTCATGTTTGCAATGCTTTGGGTTTGGTTCACCATAAAGTATAGAGAGAATTCCAGTTACAAATATGTAAGGGTTATTAAACTTAGTTATTCGATATAATTTGATTGATTTCACCTTGAAACTCTTTGCATCATATAGAAATTTTTCAATATATCTAGCTAAATCCATGTTTTTTTCTTAAGCCCATTATTCTCAATGCCAACTACGTAATCCTTATTTCAGAAGACTTCTAGAGGATTGAGTTTATATATACACTGTAATACCTTAGCTTTCCAAGAAGCAATGACATTATTTGAATGGTAAACTATTGAACATGTCTAAACATGAGTGTGTGAGATAATCCAATTTACCATTTCAAAATATGGGAACATGGTTGGTCTAGTAGCAATTTTATGCAATTCAATATTTTTAATTCTTCAAAGCTCTCAGAATATGAGGATGAATATTCTTCTTCACTTTCTAGATTATTCCACTCAATGTTCTCAAAAATATCATAAATCTCCTCCCATGATCTGGTACCTACACTTTTTCCATTAGACGTTGTATCGGAAAATAAAATGGAATTGGGATTTTCTCCTCTGGAAATTTAAATTTTGTCTCTTTCATATTAATTTTGATATTCTCTGCAACATGTTTAGTAGCTTGTGTTTTCCCTTTTATTACCATTCTTCTTCTAAATATAATAGAGTGAAATTAAGGAAACATGTAAATCGAAAACAAAGAAGAAATTGAAGAGAAAATATAGGCAATTACTAACCAAATGAGGTAAAATTCTTCAACTGACTAGTAATTCTATCAAAATTTTGATAATTGCAGCACTGAAAAATGCAACAAATAACTTGAATGTTGAAATCCCTTTTATTGCATGAAGGTTTGAATGTATTACATAAAATATTACTGCTCAGATGAAACACTATTACAATAAATGCTCAACTAACTATTAGTTCAACAAAGAAGTTCAGATGTTCTGGATATTTGGGAGTCTGGGTTGTGTTCTAATTATAGCATTTAGTACAAAACCGAATGTTAGATATGCTTATTGAAATCAAAATGATCTATTCTATTTTTATTTAAAAAAAATGGAGAAAAATAACAAAATCCGGGAGTTCGTGGCTACATTCCCTTATGAAAACATTTTAAAACCGGGTGCTAGTCTTTTATTATAAAGGAATTTTAAAAAAAAATCAAAAAATTATTGAAAACAAATAATTATTCAGAAGGAAATTAAATCGAAGAAATATTGGAGGTTCAAATGTATCCGGGAGTACATATTATAAGCAATATCAATATTTATAAAAATGTCCCAAATCCAGATATAAGATGGTAAAACACACTTTATTAATGAAAAAATGAAAAAGTGGAAATAAAATAATAGAGAAAAGCATGAAAAACCACAAAAAAAAAAAAATTAAAATGCAGGTGATACATGAGCTTGGGAATGCGAAATGAAAATGAATTAAGTTTCATAAACAGCCTTTTGAAAATGGTAACTAGGTTCGTTCTTCATAAATGTAATTAAGTTACTATGTAATGTACTTTTCAAAAGAATAAAGAATTTTTTTCTTTTTATTATTACAATGACTTATTAAAGCATGGGTTTCATGCTTGGGTCATCATTATATTAGTCAAAGTCCCCATTGTGGACTCCTAGGATTAATATTGAGTCATTACATCCATTGTACCTTTTATAATACCCTTCTTGCACTTTCGAATCATGTAAAAAGAATTATTTTTTAGTCAAATATGTATTTTTTCAGCTCCACACCAAGTTGGCCTAAAAGAGATCAAGTCAGCCTCAAACTATTCAATTCGGCCTCACTTGGAGCCTATATATTGGAACAGGTCAAATTCATTTGGACCATCTCACTCACTCAAGTTTCAATATCTCAAGAGGAGCTGAAAAAAGTGTGAAGTGGGATAAGGAGGCTAAAAGAAGTGCGAGTTTGGCCAAGGAGACGGAGAATAAGAAAATAGAAATTTTGGCACATGTATCTCTCTCTCTCGTGCCCTAGTTTGGAAGGTCGAATTCTTTATATTGTTGTTGTTGTAAGTTGTTGCATTTTGCTTCATGTTGTTGCATAGTCGAAGTTGTTGGGGTGTAATTGTTGCTGCTACAAGTTTGAAGGGTTGAATTGGTGTGGATGAAGGTCTAGTCTATGTCTAGGTTGAAGAGTCTCAAGGAAAACTATTGAAGGAAGATAATGTTGACTGGGTTTTACCCTAGAGAGGGGTTTTTCCCTAGCGGAGTGCCTATATCTTGTGTCTCGTGTTTTTTTTATCTTCATACACACATAATTTGGTAATTTCTTGATGAAAGATAATATAATAAAGAAGTAAAATAAGCCAAAATAATTCACAAGTAATTATCAAGAAAGAAGAAATCAAACCCTAATCTACTAGTATTGATTCCTCAACATGGTTTCAGAGCGAAGGTCAAGGAATATTGAATATCACTCTGTTTGCTCAAAGGAACTGTCTACTCCCTCTATGACAAGCTATATAAGAATGGGATTCAATATTGCAGGAAGTTGGATCAAGAAGCTCTTCCACTACTTATTCAACAAGTTCAAGAATAAAATATTCTTGGCTACTCTTACAATTTCTCTTAGCGATGATAATGCATGGATTATTGATAGTGGAGCATCAAGACACAATAGGAGAAAGAAAAAAAATTCATACTTTATCAAAGGAACCATCTTCTCATGCAGTGGAATTGGGAGACAAAAAAAGCTATGCTATTAGAGGCTTGGGATCAACATCTTTGAAGCTAGAAAATGGAGCTAAGCTACATCTCAATGATATACTATGTGTTCCAGGTTTGAAAAAAAAAATACTTTCTATTTCTTTTTTAGAATATAAAGGGGATGGAGTTGCATTTTTTGATAGAAAACTCTTGGTTTGGGGAAAAGTATCAAGTATTGAGAAATCTAGAGTTATTGGAGTTCATGAAGGAAGATTATATAGAGTCCTTACACCACGTCCTCAATCTTTGGTTCATATGGAAATCAATCCCATTGAATTGTGGCATAGGAGATATGGTCATATTCATTACAAAGTCATCCCTACTCTTAATCAACTAGTTCATAGCATCCATGAATATCAAAGAAGATCATGAAGGAGTTTGCAAGGGATGCTCTTTGGGTAAACATACAAGAAAACCATTTCCAAATAGTGAAACAAGGTCTAAAGAAATATTAGACCTAATTCATTCTGATGTGTGTGGCTCCATGTCTAAAAAATCACTTGGAGGTCATATTTACTATGTAACATTCATATATGATCATTCTATAAATACATGGCTCTACTTTCTCAAGAAGAAGGATGAAGTGTTTGAGAATTTCAAGGAGTTCAGATCTGAAGTGGAAACCTTAACTAAAAGAAGAATAAAAACTCTGAGGTCCGACAATGGTGAGGAATACACTTCTAAAGAATTAATTACATATTTTAAAGAAGCAGGAATTAAGACGGAGCTCATTGTTCCCTACTATCCTGAACAAAATGGGGTAGCTGAAAGAAATAATAATTCAATTGAAGAAGGCATTCGAACAATGCTCCTTGATCAAGACTTACCAAAATTATTATGGGGAGAAGCAACAATGACAACGATATACATTCAAAATATAATCCCTCGTAGAATTCTTGAGAACATCACACCTGAGGAAGTATTCACTAGAAATAAGCCGAGTGTGGATCATCTCTGAATCTTTGGGAGTCTTGCCTACATCCACGTTCCAAAAGACAAGCAAAAGAAGTTAGACTCTACAAGCATCAAAGGAATATTCGTTGGCTATAGTCTCTCGTCAAAAGCATATAGAATCTACGTCAAAGAAGGATGGTATATTAAAGTAAGTATGGATGTCATATTTTATGAAAATCAAGCCTACAAAAGATCCAAGGACGTTCCTATTGATTCCAATGATGAATACATACCTATATTCGAAGAATAAGAAGTACGCCATGACAATCCTACTACTATTCAAGAAGAAGAAGAAGGACTAGTGAACCTATTCAACCTTTGGTCATACCAACCACTAGGGAAAAACCAAATTGGTTAAAATAAACCCTCGAAGATTTTGAAGGACATGAAGCTGCAAAAGGAACCTTTATAGAAAGAAAAAGGTCAAAGAGATACTCTGGATATGTGGCATATATAAAAAAACTAATTGAAGTTGAACCATCTACATTCGAAGAAGTTGCTCATCAAGAGGTTTGGAAGAAGGCAATGCGAGAAGAGCATCAATCCATTATGAAGAATGGGGTTTGGGAAATTGTTCCTAGACCTAGTGACAAATCAATTGTCACCTCTAAATGGATTTATAAGATCAAACATGTTGTTGATGGAAGTATAGACAAATAAAAAGCTAGATTTGTTGCAAGAGGTTTCTCTCAAAAGGAAGGCATTTATTATGAAGAAACCTTTGCACCTCCTGCAAGGTATACTATGATTATATATCTGGCTTCATTAGCGCCTACAATGGGTGGGAATATCCATCATATGAATTTCAAGACTACATTTTTGAATGGGACCATTGATGAGGAAGTATACATCAAACAACCCAAAGGCTTTGAGGTAAATAATAGATATATTCGTGTATGTCAACTAAAGAAGGCCCTATATGGTTTGAAGCAAACACCTATGGCATGGTATGCAAGAATGGATGCATATTTTCTAAGAATTGGGTTCGTGAAGGGTTCTACTGATCCAAATATCGACATCAAGGTATAAAATAATGATTCAGTCATTATTCTACTTTATGTGGATAATTTTTTCATCACTGGTGTGGAGGAAAGAATTTGAGAATGCAAGAAGATGTTGGAAACTGAATTTGAGATGAAGGATCTAGGACTAATGCACTATTAATTGGGTATGAAAGTATGGAAGAAACCTAGAAAGATATATTTGGTGAAAGTAAAATACATCATCGAACTATTGCAAAAAATTGGGATGATGGATTCCAAACCCAAGAACACTCCAATGATCACCATCTCAAGAAGTTGAAGATTCTGACTCAAGTCTCATGGATCCTACCTCCTATCGAAATTTAGTAGGCTCCCTGATGTATCTGGTAAACACTAAGTCAGATATATACTTTGTTGTAAACATTCATATTCAGTTTCAGTTGGATCCTTGTCATGACCACTGGATAGCCTCCAAGCACATATTGAGATATATTCATGGCACTATACATCACTGCCTAAAGTATGATAGTAAGGAAGTTAAGCTAGCTAGCTTCACAAATTCTAATTGGGTGGCAGTGAGACCGATGGAAGGAGAACTACTGGTGGATGCTTTAGTTTGGGAGCTACTATGGTCTCATGGAAGAGTAGGAAGCAAGATCTCATTGCATTGAGTAGTGTTGAGGCAGAATATGTGGTTACTTGTGAACTAGGAAAATAGGTTGTATGGTTGAGGAAGCTTCTGACAGATTTTTTTGAGAATCCTCTAGGTCCTACTGTGATCAATTGTGACAACCAAATTTGTATCAAGATGTCTGGAGATCCTATGTTTCATGATAGGATGAAACATATCAAAAATAAGTTCCACTATATCAGGAACTTGGTGCAGGATCAGATCGTGAAGCTCGAGTATGTCCCAACAAATGAACAGGTATTTGACATACTAACAAATTCTCTTCCTAATGATAAGTTTGAATATATTAGAAACATGATTGGTTTAGTAGATATTTTTGATCTTGCTGATATAAATTTGGAAGATATGTGTTGAGGCTTTGTGAGTGAAGCATTGCCTGAGAGGACATCAGATTGAAACTATGTGTTGATGTCTATATCCTAAAGTAGGGAGGGTGGCGTTGGTCTTAGATATCTGACCTCGGATGTGCACCTGGGTTGATGGTTAGAAAGTAAGCCTGATGGTACCTAGAGAGGCTAAAATATTTATTCCATCTTAGTCCCTCCTCTCCATCTAGATAGATTTCCTTGGTTAGGAATCTAGTCCATGACATTGCAGTGCCTAAACTCTTCATAGTTCATATAGTTTTAGATCTTCCATATGAATACCTTCCTAGTTAAGTGGGAGTTTTGAAAATTGTAACTAGGTTTGGTCTTCATAAATGTAATTGAGTCACTATGTAATGTAATTTTCAAAAGAATAAATGAAAGAATTTTTATTATTATTACAATGACTTATTAAAGCATGGGTTTCATGCTTGGGTCATCATTATATTAGTCAAAGTCCCCATTGTGGACTCCTAGGATTAATATTGAGTCATTAGAGTCATTGTAAATTTTATAAGATCCTTCTTGGGCTTTCGAATCATGTAAAAAGAATTATTTTTTATTCAAATATGTATTATATCACCTCCATAACAATTTGGCCTAAAGGAGATCAAGTCAGCCTCAAAATGTGCAATTTGACCTCACTTGGAGCCTATATTTTGGAGCAGATCGAATTCATTTCGACCACCTCACTCACTTAAGTTTTGATATCTCAAGAGGAGCTGGAAAAGTGTGAAGTGGGATAAGGAGGATAAAAGAAGTGTGAGTTTGGCCATGGAGAAGGATATGAATAAAATCAAAATTTTGGCACCTCTCTCTCTCTCTCTCTCTCTCTCTCTCTCTCTCTCTCTCTCTCTCTCTCTCTCTTGTGCCCTAGTTTGGAAGATTGAAGTCTTTCTATTATTGCTGCTACTAGTTGATGCCTCCTGCTACATGTTGTTGCATAGTCGAATTTGTTGGGGTGAAATCGTTGTTGCTACAAGGTCGAAGGTTTGGAAGGGCTAACTTGGTGTGGAGGAAGGCCTAGTCTATGTTTAGGTTGAAGAGTCTCAAGGAAATCTATTGAAGGAAGAGAATTTTGACTAGGTTTTCCTCTAGAGAGGGGTGTTTTCGCATATAATGTCTAGGCACCGTGAAAACAGCTTAGATACAGGGTTGGCACATTGATCCCCAATCTCTCTGTTTAAGTTGTCTCCCTATAGCAGACTAAGGGGGTAGACCTTATAAAAATGGAATGAAGGGAACTAGTTGGAAACCAACCAACTCAAGAGACACAGTTAAGTGACCAAATACTTGTATTAGGTCTAGCAAGATTTGAAATATTTGATTAGACAGTAGATACTAGTGCCTTATGGATTCAACTATCTTGCTAAGGAATTTAGGACCAAGTACTTGTTGAGAAACTACTACTTGGATGAATGACTATCCTATATGTAATTCAAATCCTAAGACTAATATGAAATGAAAGAATCTCGGTTAATTTTAGTTAAATGCCTATTCTAATTTTTAACCCTTCAGCCCTTTTCTGAATTGAGCCAGATTTCATAGTAAGTGACACAGATAACATAAAGTGAAGCACACTAGGGTGTGATTAACGATACCTCTCTTGAAAATATAACATACTAGGTGCCTCCGACGCTGCAGAGAGTTATGGCTCCGATGACTGCAAGGTCACCGTTTTATATACTATTAGACTCAGGCTTCTCAAGCAAAAATGGATGGGTACCTATCTTTCTATCGACCAAGCTTATGCTTGGAATTTAATTTTAATTATGCTGGCTAACTCAATATGCAAATGCACGAGATGATTGAAAGATGGAGCGAGATGAAGCTAGATTCAAGGATTGAAAGTGCTTATGTGTTACACATCATTTTTTCACCATGGCACTTGACAGTCAAAATGGATCTATCACCATCCATGCTCATGCTCCCTTACAAGTCAAAAATTCATATTCCTTGACCAAATCATGAATTTTGGGAAAATGGCTCTTTACACTCTTAAAGATGACTTGCGTACTTTTTACAGTCAATGTCTGTGCATGCGCTATTACTGCTAAGAATCCCTATGCAGTTTTGTGCTCTGTTTACCATTTAAAACTGCGCAACTAACTCAAGGTAAAGTAAAAAATAAAATTAATTTCTAGAAGAATAGTTGGACGCATATGTCCCAAATAGGAGCCTCTAAGTCATATCAGTTCGAGCCAAACCCCTCCAATCATGGAGATAATTCCCTTGGATCATGGAACCCTAATCCCCTCATTTGTGGATCTCACCCATCTTTGGTGGATCTGAAACCTCCTCAGTTTCTCCTATAAATTGAGTTAAGACTTCATCGTTGGGGGAGCTCACATATAGTAGTCTTATGCTAGTAATTTTGGATTGGAGAGTTTGTTAACCAAGGAGGAAGATTGGAGGTGTTCGGGAGGAACCTATACGACATCAAGGCTTGGTTGTAAGATTTCTCTTTTCTCTTTGATAATACATTTGGATAGTTTATCTCACTATTTTGTTTTCTTGGAATTGTGAATGATTTGTGTTCATATACACATTAAAACAATTTCATTTCTAAATCTCATTTATCATTAGGTTAAGTTGGTTTTTATATTATTATTATGCTACATATGCATTTGATCCTTTGGATGTTTGTTGTTGCAAGTTTCTTCTATGCATTGAGGAGCTTCATTGAAACAAAGTGTGAGGTCTTCATCGGGAATTTCGTTGAAAAGGTAAGAGAATCATCCTCTTCTCCTAGTTTTAGTAATTTGAAAACTTTTAGCTTAGGGAAATAGATATTCTCATGTTTGTTTGTTTCTAGCTATCTGTTAGGATTCTTGGGAGATCGCTGTTGCAGACAAGAGCGATTTATCCGGGTAACAAATTGGCAACCATACTGGGGAACAACTTAGTTTTCTTAGATTTAACATTCCATTTTTAGTGGTTCGGCTGTCTTTTAATGTTATGTAATTGATGACATTTTAGATCCTCTAGGTTGGATGTCGTGTTTTTATTTTTCTGAAATTTCTCGCCCCTGCGCGGTTTTGTTTTAGAAATAGAACACAGTATTGTGCAGTCTACATTGTAACATGGTATGCATGTGCACTGAATTACACTGGTGACCTATGCACCCCCTGGAAAAAAAAATTTAAATGGATTTCCTTCTTGTCATAGTCTAATTTATAATTTCTAAGTGGTCATTTATTCTAATGTCAACCTTCAAAACCTATTTGTGAGCTTGCTTTGTTTGCATTAGTGTCAATTTTTTAGAGTTCATCCCTTTTACATTTTCCAGTAGGGTTTTCCCTAGTTTGTTTAGTTGCTTTGTTGGAAAAGGTAGGTTGCCTCTCTAGATCACTGTTTTTCTATCTTTTTCCTCCATATATACCATATTTATTGTTAATATTGCTCATTAGAGTGATTTGTTTGGATCATTTGTGAAATAAACCTTACAAGATTAGTGAAGTAGGGTTTGTCTCAAAAAAGTAGTGTTTTGTGAAAATACTTCTATTAGTTGAATGAAAATTGTTTTTGTTTTTGTTTTCAGCGTGAAGAAATCACAAAAATACACTTGTAGGCATCATTAATTAAATATTTCATTAAGAACCCTTTTTTAAGACAAGTTTTTCATAAATTTTAGAGTTTTTATAGTTTTACATTAATTTTGAGGAATTGAAGACAATTGTTTGTGAAAAGAATCATATGTTTTGGCTTAAAGCGAACGAAATTTTTCATTAAATTTTTTTTTCAAATTGAATAAACTTAAAAGTGAAATGGTTTCTTTATGGAAAAATAATGTTTTGGGATTTTTAGAAGTTTTGGACTTTCAAGTTCAAAGAACCTCTTACTTTACCTTAGCTAGGATTTCATCAAATGAAAATATTGCATATTCATTGTTGAATGCATTAGAATATTCTAAGTTGGTCACAACATCATCAAGTTTCACTTTCATACCCCTTTGCGTAAGTAACAACAAAATTAACACAACACTAATTAAAATTATTCTAGAAATTTTTATATTTTTTAGGCTCATTCCACCAATTTAGATTAGGTTAGTGCTTTGCAATAGGCAAGTGAGTTAACTTTCCAAAGAAAATTATAAAAAAAAAAAAAACAATAGTATATTGCGGTAGGTGTTACACAGCATTTTGTCACTATCCCTGCAATCCCCAACTCTCACATTGGAGGGTCGTTTCTGTGACCAATAAGTAGTGTCATGCCTTGAAAATACCATCCTTGCATCCCTTTTGATGAAAGTAACATTATTCTTGTGGACATTTCCCTGAGCAGAGCTGTAAAAATCCCTATTTTTGCCTTGGCGTGAGTAGCCAGTTACACCCTCGCGTCGACTGGGAAATTTAACACTGAACCCGCGCCAATGGGCACTCTATGCCAGTTAGACACCCGCGCCAAGCTATTTATGGAATGTTTTTTTTAAATAGAGGCGGAGGTTCCATTCCAACCACCTCAGGGTTGATTCATTGGGAGTGGTTGAACTAAAACAACCACAAACTCCTTCCTGTAGTTAGCAGTTTCACCTCCCTTGGAACTCTCCTAAAGGATAGGACTCCCTCCCACCTTTGTAGGGATCCCAACCTCCTCCTTTTCCTCTATAAAAGAAGCTATATCTCTTAGTGCTATCTAGCTGAACTGGGAGAATTATACATACAATAGCTAAGATACTAGAGAAGATAGAATAAGAAGGAATTATATTGAGGAAGGTTGAGTCGATGACTTCTAAGAGAGCTTGAGTCCATGCCTTCTTCCCATCCGAATTCCCTGACGAAAATTTGAGACGCGCTTCGCCTAAACCCCGCTGGAGGAGACTGCGACATCCAAGCATCGGTTGTACTCTTCCTTCTATTCATTTATATACATGACTACTGTTTGGTTCCACTATTGTGTTATGATGTTTATTTGATGTGATATGTTTAACTCTCTTTGACTGGCTAATAGTTATAGTGAAACTATTCTGTCGAATGTTGTTCTTGTTCTTTGTCCCATGTGCAGGTATCTGAACGTGACAGCGAACGGATTGTGATTTTCCAAGGCAGGAGCAAGAGGCCATTACTCTTTCTGCAAAAACGACAGTGTTGGATTCAAGGTAGGTTAATCTACCGTGTCTTTTGTTCATTCATTAACTAGGAAGCAACACTTTAGCATGTCCTTTTGTTACTAGACCCACCCTAGGGCTAGAGGGATTGTCTCTATCTGCAGAGAGGATTTACCTTCATAACAAATTGGCGAATCCACTAGGGATTAGTGCGAGTTTGTCGTTTCATCCTGTTGGGTCAGTTTCGATTATTGGTTTAGTTATCTATCTTTTTCTGGTTTTTTTGTTGAGTTTCCATCCTCTATTCATCTCCAGAGTGTCAAGGATGACCTCTGCTCATTAGGTTGTGGTTTTTCCTCTTTTTCCCATAGGTATCTAACTTGGCGCATTTTCTGTCTGGACAGTCATGCCGATTGGCGCAAGTTGCTCTTTTAGCACTCGCGCCAACCCCTGTGTGGCGCAGATTACAGCCTTATAGTCGCGCCAACCCCTGTAGGTTTTGGTTTGACCTGCTTAATGAGTGTTTTGGTCATTTGTTCTTGCTTTTGGGTTATTTTTTGATGTGTTTTAAGCCTTTGAGACTGTGTTGACTATTGCATAATTGTTTCCCTCAGTCCTTTGTCCATTTTCCTGTCGGTGTCTTTTAAGACCTTAGGGTTTCTAAGTGTTCTTACACACCGAACCTTCTGTTCAAGAACGAGTCTCTTTGACTTTTGTCAGTCTCATTTTGGGTCCTTAGACCAAGTTTTCTTGATCCTTTGGTTTTTTTTCTTGAACGGTCTTTTCGTTTTTCGATTAGTCCTTCTTCTTCGAGGCTTTGAGCATCGATTACTTTGCTTGTTTGGGTCGCTTTGGGAAACTCTCTTTTGAGATTGAAATTTTGCTTCATTAGCTTGCATGTTTTGTGTATGTTTCGCTTTGGTTGAGTCATTCAACTTCAAATCTCTACATTCGCAAAACTCAAACTAGTGTTTATTTTGTTTTCCATTGAATTAGTAAGTTGTGTGCTTCATTTCATTGAAAAATCAAAAAAATATCTTTCGCATGCTTTTGTTGCATTGAAAATGAAACATTCCTTTACATAAACTAGCATTTGTTAATCTAGGAAGGACTTTCGTTTTCGCTTGATTGCATTAAAGGCATTAGAAGTTTCTTCGCGTACTTTCCTTGTTTTCTTGTTTGAAATATTTCTATCCCTCTTATAGCTAGCATTCATCGAATTGAAATGATGTTCATTTGCATATAGCTTGCATTTAGGAAGTTGAGCTCCAAATTCGATAGGGCCTGGAAATTGAAACATAATCCAAGATCAACTTTAAAATTTACTTAATGAACCTAAGGCAACATTGAAACCTAACGAAATATTTCTAGTGGTCTAGGCTAGAGACGTGTTCCGGCGTCTTAAAACATAGTAGCTGTCGCTCGCCTTTTGGCTTCAGACAGCGCTAGTACAGACTTGTGCTCCCCGTACCGTCGCGTATATAAAGGGAGACCCCTCTAGTTTGCAATCCTTTATCCATAGGAAGCCGAGTCTGCCGCCTTGTAATCGTGATACACCGAACACAGTGTAGAAACTATATGCACTAAGCATGCATATGTCTTAGATCCACCTGATCTCACACTATTTAACTTTATGCAAGATACTGAATCTATTCCACTTGTTAATCTTTTGCGGAAAATTTAATTGCACACACATGTAAAGCATAAATAAAATAATCGCACGTAACACAGTTGCTTTTAACCGGGAAAGCCTGAAGATAAAAACCCCAACTATATATTATGTATCATGGAATCATATGACAATCCTCATACAAATCTTATCAAGCTCTCATTACAGTACAATCGTCATACACTAATCAGGAACAATCTTGCAAATGCATCCACCGATCTTTCCCTTCTGCTAGCCTTCCTCCACTGGGCAATCCCTGTTGAAGAACAGCTCTAAATGAATTCAAATTATTCTTTCCTTGACTGCGCAATCCTCATTGGAAACTCCAATGTGTGTGTGATGCAATCAATGCATCACTATAGTCACAACAGATAGTCCATCTTGCCCTTTCACCTACCTCTCCACTGGGTCTCCACTGAAACTGCCATGCACTGTAGTTAAATGTTGTATTGTTCAGTTGATTAATGAGTTATTATTTGTGAATTAATTAACTAATTAATTCACTCCACTCCCATTAGTGTCTCATTCAGTTAGACTAGATACAACTAGCTCAATTGAGTCTAACTGAGTTAAACTGAATACAACTCCATAGCTACTTCTTCCAACTGTGTCATAACTCTGCCACTTGAGTTCTAACTGAGTCCTCCATGCATTAGCTCCAGTAAACCCTTGGGAATTACGTAATTCCCTCGGTCGATCAACGATCATGCCACATCGCCCCCTTTGAAACAAAGTGCTCCAAGAGAATAAGTTGTTGTTTAGTGTCTGATTATTATTAAGAGCTAATAATAATTGACATGCATCTATTTTTAGATCAGCGATCTATAAATAGACTTTGCCCAATATTATAAAAATACAATTTCATATATTTTTCCAACTTGATCAACCATCCACAAAGAGCATCCTGCAACTTCTGAAATATGATCATCATGTCTAAAAATAGACATAGTCTAAAAATAGACTTGCACCAAAAATAGCCTGCGGGCCCACTTAGTGAAGGCGACTCTTTTCACTAAGCTCATCATCTTGTTGAATCTCAACACTCCCTCTCAACAAGATAGGGATTATCCTTCACCCCGATCCTTCCTCTATGGTATTCGAATTTTCTCCTGGTGAGCACCTTCGTCAGAATATCTGCATCCTGATCCTTCGTAAGAATGTACTGAAGCAACATGATCTTCCACTACACAAAATATTTGATATGATGATACCGGATATCAATATGTTTAGATCTATCATGAAACACAGGATTAATCGAGAGTTTAATGCAACTTTGATTATCACAATGTATCACTGTGGGATCTAAATGTGAACCGAACAAACCAACCAGAATCTTCCTCATCCAGATAGCCTCACATGCAGCTTGACTTGCTGCCATGTATTCCGCTTCCGCTGAACTCAGTGCCACGAATATTTGTTTCCTGTTGTACCAAGAAACTGTCATAGATCCGATACTGAAAATCCCCCCTGATGTGCTCTTTCTGTTTGTTGGGCTTCCTGCCCAATCTGCATCAGTGAAGCCATACAAATTCACCTCATCCGTCTATCTGTACCATAAACCATACTCAGATGTGCCCCTAAGATATCTAAGGGCATGCTTTCCTGCCTTCTAAAAGAGCTTGGTAGGCTTAACCATCGCTTATAAAAGCTGGTTCACCGCATAGCATATGTTCGGTCTTGTATTGACTAAATACATGAGCGAACCCACCAATTTTCGATAAACAGTGGCATCCACTACCTCTGCCGATGTAGCATCCTCTTTCTTCCAATTTCCTAGCAGAGGAGTGTCAATAGGCTTGCAGCCTTGCATGTGAAACTTCTCCAGTATCTCCCAGGCATACTTTCCTTGAGACACAAATAGTTCACCTTCCCACTGCCATATTTCCAATCCAAGGAAATAATGAAGGAGGCCCAAATCTTTCATCTCAAACTCCTTTGCAAGATCTGCCTTGCATGAGTGTATCAATTGCTCATCACCTGTTAGTATTAAATCATCAACATAAAGTACAATGATTAAAATCTTACCCTCCACCACAATCTGGTATAGGTTTTCATCTGCCTCACTCTTGGTGAAGCCAAGTCCAGTGAAATAGCTGTTGATCCGAGTGTACCAAGCATGGAGTGCTTGTTTCAGCCCATACAACGCTCTTTTGAGCCTGCACACATGCGACTCGTTGCTGAAGATCTCAAATCCTTCAGGCTGCTCAATGTACACCTCTTCCTCAATGATCCCATTAAGGAATGCAGTCTTCACATCCATCTGATGAATGTGCCAACCCATCTGCGCTGAGAGAGCAAGGATGGTCCGTATGGAAGAATACCGTGTGACAGGTGCAAAGGTTTCTTCATAGTCAATCCTTTCAATCTTTAAGAAGCCCTGGGCAACAAATCTTGCCTTATACTTCTCGACGCTCCCATCAGCAGCTTGCTTTACCTTGTAGATCCATCTTGATCCTACAACTGATTTTCCCACTAGCCTTGGAACAATCTCCCAAGCATTTTTTCTGACAATGGAGTCATACTCCTCCACCAAGGCATCTACCCATGTGGGCTCCCGCACTTCTTCTTCGAAAGAAGATGGCTCTGTCATGATACACTTGCTCATAAGAGCCATGTATCTAGTAAATCAGTCTAGTGATTGTCTCTGTCTGCGCTGTGATGTAGGGACTCCTACATTCTGTGCCACATCAAGCTTCAGTCTCTCAGATTCTATGGTACGCTTTTTTCCTTGTCTGATGTTTGGTTCTGCATGAGTGGACTCCTCCACTCCATGAATCTCCTCCTGTGGCTGATCCACATCCAGAGGCTCATCTTTGGGAACAAGAAGTTCCTCCTCTGCATGCAAGTGTAGCTCCCTCTCAAGCGACAACTTCATGGCTTTCATCTCATTGAATTGTATATCCCGTCGCACAACAATCATTTGACTGTCTAGAAAATACACACGATAGTTATGGGGTGTTTCTGTGTACCCCACAAATATCCCAACTTCTATAGTCGGCTCCAGCTTCTTCCTGGCGTACTTTGTCACATGAATGTAAACAAGTGAGACAAAAATCTTCAAATGAGAATATCAGGCTTCTTACTAGTAAAAGCTTCTTCGGGTGTACTCATGCCAAGTACTCTATGAGGACAATGGTTTTTCACATAAACTACAGTGTTGCATGCTTCCGCCCACAAGTGCGTCTGTAGGCCCTGGTCATGCAGCATCGCTCGTGCAGCACCCACGATCGTTCTATTCTTCCTCTTTGCGACCCCATTCTGCTGTGGGTTATGAGGCACTATGAGTTCTATTTGAATTCCTTCTTTGCTACAGAAGTCTTTGAATTTTCCCGAGATGTATTCACCACCATTATCGCTCCGTAGAGCTTTCACTTGCTTCCCTGACTCCTTCTCCACCAATGCCTTGAACTCACATAACTTTGAGAACTTTCACTCTTCTTTTGCATGAAGAAGATCCAGCATCTACGAGAATAGTCATCAACAAATATAACACAATACTTGTGTTTTGTTGTTGAAGTAACCGAGAAAGGTCCACACACGTCTGTGTGAATTCTCTCCCGGATCACCGAAGCACGGTTCTCCTTCTCATGAAAGGTGGTCTTCACAAACTTACCCATAGTACATCCCTTGCACTGATCTGACTGCACAAGAGTACCCTTGGGAATTCCAGTAGAAATATGCTGCAAAATATTCAAAGTGCCATGGTGAAGATGGCCCAATCTCCTGTGCCATAATTCGCCCTCATCCCAGCTCACCACTTCTTCTCCTTTGCCCACCATTGCAACGCAGCCATCTACCTCCAGCTTGTAGAGATTCTTAATTCTAACCCCTATCTTCTTGGTTTGACCCGTTGTTTTATGTCGAAGGAAGGCTTTTCCCTCACTGAAAACAACATCATAACCTCTGTCTTCCAGCATTGCGACTGAGACCAAGTTCTTCTTCAGACCTGGAACATGCATAACATTCTTCAACAAGAATGGATTACCGAAATCCCTCTCAAAGGTAATGGTCCCAATTCCAGTCGCACTGTACCGACCATCATCACCCATCTCTATGTGCATCTGGAGGTCCTTCTCCTCCAAGTCACTAAACAACTCTTTGTCTCCCATCATATGGAAAGACGCACCACTATCAAGATACCACATCGATCCCATACAGCTTGAAACCAAGCATGCGATCAAAGAGAAATCAAGTTCAAATTTTGAGGCTAAGGCCTCTCCAGCTGTAGATATAGCAGCCTTCTTGTTCTTCTTATTATGTGGATAGTTAGTGGTGAAATGTCCATGTTCGTGACAGTGAAAACACTTCACTTTGGACAAATCCTACTTCTTGCCTTTAGCATCGGATTTTGAAGGATGTTTCTTCCCCTTCCCTTTCCTTGCTTTGGCATCCAAAGCGCAATTCTCTTCATCTTCATTCTTCGATGAAGATCCATCCCTGGTACCCCGCCTTATCTCCTCCTGCACAAGATCCGACCAAAGTCACTCCCATCCTGGCAGTTTCTCCCGTCCATTGACAGAGTCTTCGTAGTTATGCCAACTCTTCGGAAGCCCAAGGAGATCCAAACTCACCAAGTCTTCTTCATCAACAGTAACCCCCACACTTCCCAGTTCATCCTTGCAGTGGACAAACTTTGTGAGGTATTTTGGAATATTGTCGCCTTTCTCCATTTTTATTTTTCTGAGCTTGTCTTTAAGCGCCAACTTCCTCTGGTCACTTCTGCTTTGGAACAAGTCTGTCAAAGCCTCCACATTAAGAATGGAGTGGCTTTCCCATGAAGGTTGGACACAATATGGTCCTTCACACCTTCCAACAGAATTATCCTCATCTTTGTTGTCTTCTTTTTCCATGTGTCAAGTAATGCAGCATCGCTAGATCCCGGCTTAGGAACATCGCTATCGATGAACTCCTTCAGTCCATTATCCTCCAGCACTGCCTCCATCCTGTCCTTCCAAGATATGTAATTTGAGCTCCCATCAAGGGCATACTCCAATCGCAATCCATTGAAATCCATTTCAATGTATACTCAACTTCTACACCAAGAATCTTCTGTAGCAAATTCGAATTGTCCACCAGCACAAACTCACTTTATAATTGCAATATTCAATCAAAAATGTTATGATACCATGTAGAAATTATATGCACTAAGCATGCATATGTCCTAGATCCACCTGATCTCACACTATTTAACTTTATGCAAGATACTGAATCTATTACACTTGTTAATCTTTTGCGGAAAATTTAATTGCACACACATGTAAAGCATAAATAAAATAATCGCACATAACACAGTTGTTTTTAACCGGGAAAGCCTGAAGCTAAAAACCCCAACTATATATTATGTATCATGGAATCATATGAAAATCCTCATACAAAGCTTATCAAGCTCTCAGTACAGTACAATCGTCATACACTAATCAGGAACAATCTTGCAAATCCATGCACCGATCTTGCCCTCCTACTAGCCTGCCTCCACTGCGCAATCCCTGTTGAAGAATAGCTTTGAATGAATTCGAATTACTCTTGCCTTGACTACACAATCCTCATTGGAAACTCCAAATGTGTGTGTGATGCAATCAATGCATCACTATAGTCACAACAGATAGTCCATCTTTCCCTTTCACCTACCTCTCCACTGGGTCTCCACTGAAACTGCCATGCATTGTAGTTAAACGCTGTATTGTTCAGTTGATTAATGAGTTATTATTTGTGAATTAATTAACTAATTAATTCACTCCACTCTCACTAGTGTATCATTCAGTTAGACTAGATACAACTAGCTCAACTGAGTCTAACTGAGTTAAACTGAATACAACTCCGTAACTACTTCTTCCAACTGTGTCATAACTCTGCCACTTGAGTTCTAACTAAGTCCTCCATGAATTAGCTCCAGCAAACCCTTGGGAATTGCGTAATTCCCGCAGTCCACTGATGTGCCACATCTGTGCACTGAAACAAAGTTCTCCAAGAGAATAAGTTGTTGTTTAGTGTCTGATTATTATTAAGAGCTAATAATAATCGACATGCATCTATTTTTAGATCAGCGATCTATAAATAGACTTTTCCCAATATTCTAAAAATATAATTTCATCTATTTTTCCAACTTGATCAACCATCCACAAATAGCATCCTGAAACTTCTGAAATATGATCATCATGTCTAAAAATAGACTTGCGCCAAAAATAGCCTGCGGGCCCACTTAGTGAAGGCAACTCTTTTCACTAAGCTCATCATCTTGTTGAATCTCAACACACAGAATTCAGGGAGACTACCTGCACGTACGTTAAGTCCTTGGTCATTTCTCTTTCATTTGATCACCAAGGTGTATATGGAAGTTCACGAAAACCTAGTATACCCTCTTGCTTAGAATACCTGAGTAGTTGTTTCGATATTTTCGTGACTCTTTAAATAAGTAAAAGATCATCGAGCACTTGTACTTTCACGCTCATTTCAAATTGAAAGTGACTAGAATCATATTTTTTCTATTTCTTGACTCTTAAAACATGAAACAGCATATTTTGGTTTCAGTGTTATAAAATTAATCACCTACGATTACACACCTATTAAAAGTTTGTTACTTGGACTAATTGATTTCCTTAGTTTTTGATCTTGGAACCTTCGAGTGGTTCTCGTTTTTCCTTCATGTTCTGATATATGGTCAAAGTGGCAGAACCTCCAGTTTTGTTGTCTTCACTGCCTCCTAGTGGTGGTTTGTTTCCAAACGTTTCTTTCGAAACCCCTCAATCCACTAGGTCTGCTAAGTTTTCGCAAGCTATTCTACTATCTATGCTGCCCCTTGCTACTCGATCTCCACTTGACGACCCAATTGAGTTCAATTGGCCTCCTTCAAGTTCTTGGTCTGGTTTTGGGGATGAAGGATAATGTCCTCCTCTCACGTCTGGATCGCCTTTTGTTGCTACTGCAGTACCTCCTAGTCCCCGTAGTCTTTTCGAAGATCTTATGGAAGACTCAGATATGGATTCCGCCAGTCCTATTGGCAGTGAAGGAAGTTCTATGTCCACAGGAGAATATCAACTCTTTCCTGAAGATCTCTCTCGTGCCTCTATCCAATCTTCTTCACCTTCGCTATCACTTCCGGTTGGCTATAGGTCTCTGAGTTAGATTATGTCTGGTGTTGCATCCATCGCACAATCCAGCACGGTAACTCCTCCTCGGAGTTCAGTCCTACCTTCATCAGAACCGTTACCTTCGGCATTAGATCTGTCGGTTACTGTTACATCTGTTCCTGTCCAACCTACAGTCTGTGTGGCTTCTAGTTCAGTTTCCACTACTCCTACGATTCCTGGCGGTCTTACTTTTGAAGAGTATCGGTTAGCTCTTCATCAACAGACCTCTCAAAGTTCTCAGCAGTCTCAAGCTCCTAGAGATCCTCGTTTCCATCACTATGATGTTGCTGGTAATCCCGTGTATGTATTTTCGCACCATTATGATGAGCGTGGAAATCCAATTTCTTTGCCTCCTCTTGATCCTTATCAGGCCGTTTATGATCCTCATCAGTCTGTTACTCATTTGGGACCTACTTTTCCTGTGCAACCCTCTGGCTTACAAGGACAACCCTCTCAGGGACAACCTTCAGCTCAGCAGGGCCCTGCTTTTGGTCCACAGGGACAACCATACAGTCCACAAGGCCAACCTTTACAAGGACAACCTTTGGTCCAACATGGACAACCCTCTGGTCTCTCGGGTCAACCTCTGATTCAACCTAGATCATCTTTTGGTCCTGGGGGGAAATTTTATCCACCACAAGGACAACCTGTTGCACCTCAATCATAGCCACACGTTCAATATGGCCCAAATATTGTGCAACCAGGAAAATCCTATGGTCCTTCTCTGGGTCAACATGGTCATCAAGGACATCCTGGACCGTCTCAACCATTTCAACAATCGGTTCAACCAGCTCAGTAGTTGTTGCAACCTTCCCACCAGCAAATTCCTTCGTTTCCATAGCCGGTTTTACCTGTTTACCCTGCTCAGTAACCTACTCCGCAAGGTCAACCTGTGCAATCGCAGGGTGTTTATTACCCTCAAGCTTCACATCAACCGGTATATAGCGCACCCCATAATCTGTACCCTCAATATCAACCGGTATATAGCGCACCTTAGATTCCTTACCCTAAAAATCAACCTGTGTATCAACAACCTCAAAGTCATGCTTACATTCCGCAGCAGAATCCTTATGCTACTCAGCAAGGACCTTAGTGGTCTACTTCGACTCAATATCCTGGTCCTCAACCCCAGTATCAACCGAATTATCTTACTTCTAATCCCTATGATCCGAATTCTTTGGTAGAGAATGTATGGGGACAGAATCCCGCTCGAACTGGGTGGAATGTACACACAGGTCCTTATCAAAGATCTTCGATGACTTTTAATACTCAATTACCGTTTCTTGCTACATTGGAATTACCCATTGTGTCGAAGTTGACAAATGATCCTATTCTCCATAATCCATATTGGCCTCCAGTTCCGACCAAGATTCCTCGTGATTGTTCTAAATTTGAGGGTAAACCTAGTGAAGACCCCCAAACGCATGTTATGACATACCACTTGTGGTGTTCTTCTAATTCTTGGGTTGACGATTCTATTCGTCTCTGTCTTTTCCAACGAACTCTTACTGGTGCCGCTGCAAAGTGGCACATTGAGCTGTCTCGTGGAGTTTTCCAAGATTTCAATTCTTTGGCCATGGCGTTCCTTACACATTTTTAGCTACCAATCCACTATGAGACCGGGACGCATCTCCTCACTTCATTGAAACAAGACTGAGCTACTCATATCCTGGATCATATTCATGAGTGGCGGCGTCATTGTCGCATGATCAAATTTGAGATACCTGATCAGTTTCTGACTCATTGGTTCACTACCTCCTTTGTCAATCAGATTGCTAAAGACATAGCTATGGGGGCATGTGTAACCGAGGAACAAGCCATTTCCTACGCCCAGTACCTTGATCTTGTGTACTCTCAGTCTGGCACTTTATATGACATATTTCCTGATGCTCCTTGACCTGGAACTTTTAAACCACCAGCGTCTCCATCTGTTGATGGTATTATTGGTTCCGTGTCGCAGACTTCTCAGAAGTCTCCTTCATCCAACTCTGGGAAACAGAAGTCTACTTCTTCCAATAATGTAGCTTCTCAGTCAACTTCGAATTATGGCGAACCCGCCGAAGTGAATGTTGTTCAGGCCAATCCTATAGATAGCACTTCCAAAGGTAAGGAGATGGGTAAAGGTAAGGCCAAAGCCGATACCCCGAAATAGGATTCTCCAAAAACTCGTTCTGCTGATAGTTCTCAACGAAAACGGAAGTATCCTTGTTTGATTTGTGATGATGAGCACTTCACCAAAGACTATCCTCGACGGTCTGAAGTGAGTCAATTCCTCAAAGGCACCCAAGGAGCTCCGACCGTTCTTAAAGAACCTTTCCCTTAGCAGACCCAGATGGTAGAGCACCCTCAGTCCTCTGCCCCATCTGGCTCACAAGTGTTTATGATGATCTGTTCTGCACTCGTTTCCATTGCTACTCAATCGAAAGATTATTCTGGTTCACGTTAGGCAGTGAGGAAGGAGATTGCTGATGGTCCTCCTCCTCCTCCACCTGTTTTCGGCTCTCTTGAGATTGAACGTCCTAGCGCCGATTCCGTTGTATGGCTGCCTTCCAAGGGCGTACTCTGTAAGTCTTCATATAATCCTAACGCCCGTGCCGCTCAGCATTACAGTATTGTTGAGGATTTGGCTCAAGCGCCATTCGCGATGTCTGCGTTAGAAGTGCTTCAGAGTTTTCTGTTGCAACGGAAGGCTTTGCTACCTGCGATAGGTGGGGTCGATCCTGCTGACACTAACCTTCTCTCTTTAGATTTAGAAAATTTCATCTTGCGACTCCCGCACCAAATTGCGCTCATTATTCAAGTTGGTATTAATGGTTTTAATATTCACCGGGCTGTTGTGGACGAGGGTGCATCCACCTGTGTTATGTCATCTGCTTGCTGGAAAGCCATTGGTTCTTCAGCTCTCACTTCTTCACCCAATTCCCTTGAAGCATTTGATGGAAGGGAATCTAAACCTCTTGGGGTTCTCGCTAGTTTACCGATCACATTGGAAGGGAAGACATTCAATGTCGAGGTCGAAGTCGTTGATGCTAAACTCAATTATAATATTCTTCTCAGACGCAGTTGGACTCACGCCATGCTATGTGTTCGTCCACTCTCTTTTGTGTTTTGAAGTTACTGCACAAAGGAAAGATTATTACTGTCAATCAATTGTCTTTTTTCACTTCCTCTTCCGAGAACAACGTTCCGCATGTGGATAAGGTTCCTACTCCCTACGAGAGCGTTGGACCGAGCCTTTTCAAGGACCCTATCCTCATGGGTATTTTTCCCCTTCCACCACTGAATATTGTTCAGGTCAATATAATTTCTCGCACCGATGACCCCTAGGTTATCCCTTCTCCTAAACAGATCGATTCATTCAGAGATTCAATGCCGTTGAGTCCGATTGAAATTGATTATTGTGAACTCATTGCCGCATCTGGCACTCCGTCCTCTGATTCTTCTCCTTCGAGCATGACTCTTGATGTCTATTCTCAATCCCCTTGGCTTCGTGATTTTGATTTACCAAATCCTTTGCAATAGATTTTTCCTTCCTATGAGGCTATCGTGGAAACCCTGTCTCTCGACGATTTATCGTGGGATGATGGTCATCATCGTTCCTCGTTTCTACCAAGTCTCAAGGCCATGTCTACTTGTCTTGAGTGTTTTGCCTCGCAGGTTCCTTCTCCTCCACTTCAAACACCTGTTCAATTCCATGAAGTTTTTTTAGAAGGTAACTTGAGTAAAATTACTCAGACGATGCCTATCAACATTTCCATTAAACCGGGAATCATTGAGAACATCCATATTGGGGTTACTTGTTCTTCTGATGAAGTGCAGTCTATACTAGCCTTTTTTGCAAATTTTGTGATGTCTTTGCATGGTCCTACGAAGAAATTCCCGGCATTGATCCTAGCATCGTGGTACATGAAATTCCTACTTACCGTGGTTCGAAACCTGTTCATCAACGTCTTCGTCCGGTGCATCCTAGGAAAGCTTCCAAGGTGGAAAAGCTTCTCAAAGTTGATTTCATTTATCCAATTCCATTGACAGAATGGGTCTCTAATATTTTTCCTGTAGATAAGAAACAGGGCACTATTCCTGTCTGTGTTGACTATCGTGATATCAATCGAGCCTGTCCTAAAGATAATTATCCTACTCCCTTCATCGACCAAATCATTTACGACTGTGCCAGGAGCAAGATTTTTTCCCTTATGGATGGTTTTTTGGGTTATCAACATTCTCCCGACTGATTAACACAAGACTGCCTTTATCTGTCCTTGGGGCACCTTTGCATATAAGAAGCTTCCTTTTGGTTTGAAGAATGTTGGGGCCACCTTTCAGTGCGCGATGTCTTATGCCTTTCATGATATTATCCACATTGTTCAGCCTTATCTGGATGACCTTCCGGCTCGTTCAGCTAAGCGTAGAGATCGTCCTGACCATATTCGTTAGATTTTTCTTCGTTGTAGACACTATAACATTCCGCTTAATCCGCACAAGTGTGTATTCTGCTTCAATTCTGGTAGACTCTTAGGGTTTATCGTTTCCAAAGACAGAATTCGCCTGGATCCTCTCAAGGTTGAGGCTATTATCAATCTCCCCTCTCCTTCCTCATTACATCAATTGTAGAGTTTACAAGGGAAAGCTAATTTTCTACGTCATTTTATACCTAACTATGTCGAACTAGTTAAAGAATTCACACGATTGTTAAAGCAGGGCATTCCTTTCTCCTGGGATGAGATCGCTCAGACATCTTTTGATGCATTGAAAACATTGTTGGTCAATGCTCCTCTCCTCCACCCTCCCAATTATCATCGTGATTTTTCCCTTTATTTAGTTGTCGCTTTCAGCACGATTTCCATGGTTTTGGTACAAGATAATGATGACGGTCATGAGCATGTTATTTATTACTTGTCTCGTAAACTTCTCGACACCGAAACGCGCTATGTTCATGTCGAAAAGTTAGCGTTGATTGTTGTTCAATCCGTTCAATGTTTTCGTCATTATATTCTTTTGCATACAGTGACAGTGATTTCTAAATGCAACCCCATGACCTACATCTTGTCTCGACAATTGCTGGGGGGGAAATACTCCAAGTGGATTATTATCCTCCAAGATTTTTATTTGGAATTTATTGCCGCCAAGTCTAAGAAATCATTATCTTTGCTGATTTACCTTGTTCTCTACCTTCCGACTCCGCTCCTTCTCGTTCTAAGGAATCCATTCCAGACGATTCGCTTTTCTTGATTAGCACCCTCGATCCTTGGTACGGTGATATCATCGTTTATATCCAAACTTCATCTTTTAGATCTGAGTTGACGAAGGATGCCTGCCGACGCATCCGCCATCAGTCACAACCCTATCGCATAGTTCGAGATACTCTCTATCATATTGGAGTCGATTCCATACTTCGGCGATGTTTGACTCTCGAGGAAGCTGAGAAAGCTCTGAATGATTGTCACAATGGCGCCTGTGGCAGTCATATGTCTAGTTATGCTACTGCACAGAATATTCTTCGTGCTGGTTATTTTTGGCCTTTCATTTTCAAGGACTATATTGTCTTAGTTCATAAATGCCATGATTGCCAGATTTATCAACACAAGTTGCGTGCACCACCTGTTCCTCTCCATCCTGTCATTACCGTTGGTCCCTTTGCGAAGTGGGGCATCGATTTTATGACTTGTAACCCTCACTCGGACGGGGGGCATACTTATATTATCGTATTCGTGGACTACTTCACCAAATGGGCCGAAGCAATGCCTACACTTGTCGCTGACGGTAAGACAGCTACTCAGTTCATCTTCAATCATATTATTGCTAGGTTTGGTGTCCCTCAAGCCATCGTTACTAATCATGGTTCCCATTTTCGGCATTATATGGTGGCAGAGTTGACTTCTAAGTTGGGTCTGCGTCACGATAGCTCAACGCCATACTACCCTCAAGCTAATGGCCAGGTTGAAGCTGTGAACAAATTTCTTGTCACTACGCTTCAACGTACGATTGGGATCCACAAATCCAATTGGCATCTCATGTTATTTTCGGCTCTTTGGGCGTACCAAACCTTAATTAATAATGCAACCGGGTTCACTCCTGTCCAGTTGGTTTATGGCCTGGAAGCTTCTCTCCCAATTGAATGTGAAATACCTACGCTCAAGTTGGTTGTTGAATTACTGTCGAACACTTCGCCAAAAGAGGAGTGTCTCCTTTATTTAGAAAGGCTGGATGAAACCCGCTGCTTTTCCGCTCTCGTTATTGAAGCACAGAAAAAGCGGGTCAAAGCTCATTTTGATCAGTTAATTTCCCCTCGTTCTTTCGTCGAAGGAGATCTCATCCTCCTATATGACCAGGCTCATGATAAGTTGGGGGCAGGAAAATTTCAACATATGTGGCATGGGCCTTACATCATTAAATGTGTGCTGCAGAATGGGGCCTATGAGCTTATTTATTATGAAGGTCATCCTCTTGAACGGCCCAGAATGGGTTGTATCTCAAAAAAATTTATGCGTGAGCCATTCATGCGTAATAGGTGTACATAGGTGTTGTTTTCATTTCTGTACATGTTTTTGGTTTGGTGTGCTTTGTGAGCGTTTTCCTGCTTATTGGGTCTTGCTTATTGTGTAGATTTTTATTACCCCTTATGTTGGTTTCATGGATGGTGCTTCCCGCAGTACCAGGAATTTGTCTTCGGCGGCCTGGGTAATTTATGATCCTGCTGGTGAGTTGATAGATCTACAAGGTATTTTTCTAGGACGAACTACAAATAATGTCGTTGAATATAGCACTGTCATTGAGCTATTAACCAAGGTGATCAATCTCGGCATACGCACTTTGCTTGTAAATCTAGATTCACAGCTTGTCGTTATGCAACTCAATAATCATTATTCTGTTAGAAATGCGCACATTCTGAGATTGTATTTACGTATTCGTTTGTTGGAAAGACATTTTGATTTTATCACATATCGACATATTCCTAGACAAATGAACACATTAACTGATACAGTGGCTAACATTGTATTAGATAGACATTTGTGTAATTTGTAAAAGCATCATCATATGTAAAAGATCCATGTAGGAAGATAGATGTATATGTATATTGCATGTTTGCAGCCGTGTGCATCATAATTTCAAAAAAATATGTGTGTTTCTGTTACGTCCTAAGACATCACGTCTCTCAAAAATTTGTAGATAAAATAAAACCTAGTCGTCTAATCAGCATGGTGCTTGTGATAACGTCACTACCTGTACAAGCCGCCTCAACAAGCAGTGAATTCGGCTGGGCACCCCTACAATACGTCTCTGTTAGGCATGAGGAACATCGTCAAAACATGCATAATCTAGGACTCCTCATGTGATTCCATCCATATTGCGCACTATCTCATCTTCCTTGTCGCCCTCACCTTGAGGGTCGAAATCGCGAGGAATTCGCCTCGCTATCGGTGACATGTCGGCAGGTCTCTCTGGGCCAACACCTACATCACATGGATTTAATGTCAGAAAACGCATAAATAATAATAAAAAAATTGTAATACTCATAAAACTTAAAAATGAGTCTTACCTAAATCTTCATCCCAGTCCTCTCCCTCTAGGAGTGGAAGGTCTGGATCATCAGTCAAATCGGTACCAAAGTAGGGCCAGTCCTCCACGACAATCAGTTGTCGGCGGAGCCAATCAAATAATTTCGGTCTCCAGGACATCTGTTAACCACCCCCTGCCCTTGGCATCAATGTTGCCCATCGGGCCATCCATGGTTCTCTCGCTGGTGGTGTCAGGACTATGACCTCCTGTCACTAAAAAATGGGTAGTCGTTCCAAGAAGAACGATACCAGAATGGATCCATAACCAAATTGTTTCAATTTGGACTTCTTGCATTTTGTTAGCTGGCGCTTCATGTTTATTGTCATGACCTCTGCCCAATTGTAGATGGTCGGTGCCAAGTAGCCTACAACAAGAAGCAACTGTGTCTTTGTTGCTTCGTGCGGTGCTTGTGTCCCCGCAGCTTGTGTGATGGTATGTAGCACCACTCATAGTGTAAAATCTGGGATAGTTTGGATATCAACTTTCCCACTACCTGATCCCTTCCGTGCTCTTGGACATACCCTGTTTATCACCATGGACATGTTTTCCATGCAAGGCCGGGAGCTGCTTACGATTGGTGTTACTCCCCTCCATGATAATCCTGTGATGAAATACACGTCGGAAACTTCAATCTCAAGTTCTTGATCCCGAAGGATGAACTTCTCTTGATCTTCCTCCCATATGCTGACCATATACTGTAATAACTCTGGTTGGGCTTGGAGACATGGCGTTAAGAAGACTTTTTTCAGACCGCAATTTCTGAGAGCTTGCATGACTCCCTCATTTTCCATGGCTTCCTCATCTTCTTCTCTATGTTCCCATTCTTTCCATTCGATAACCATTTTGCCTCTTTCATATGAGTGGTATTAGTCAATTTTGAACCTTAAATTTGTGATTAATTGGGAAATTTGATCAGCATTTTTCCTAGAAATGGTTTACACCGTTGGCGCGATTGTTTCCCAAACAGTCACACCAATGGGCGCGCCCTAGTGTAAAAAATTGGGCGGTTGGCGCGACTCCGTGCCTGAAACCCGCGCCGACCGCTATGCCCTAGTTTTTGCATTTCTTTCCCCAAAATTCAAAATTGAAAACCGCAGATACTAAGAAATGACTTAAAATGATGAGGTGGATCTCGGCTCTTACCTGGAGTTGAAAGATCTGGGATTGGTTTGCTGGATTGGCCGCTATCGTCGCCGCAAGATTGCACTGTGAAATGGGTAACTATTGCTCCACAAGAGGTAAAAAGGTGAAAAGTAATTATTTTTACCATTTTTGGCATTTTATAACTTTTTCACAACCCTAATTAGGCTTTAAGACATGTTTTTCGATTATTTTATTATATTATTTTCGAGAAATGGGTTTTACACATGCCTCTTGTGCAACAACAAGTTTTTATGCGACCATGATGAAGTAACGAGTTATATTTTATACTTTTTAAGACTCGGTAAAAACACGAAAAAGTCACTATTGGAATCATCTTTCAGCTCTTTTATGACTCTCTAAAATTGAAAAGATTGTCGAGATTCTTGTCATTTTGAACTCGTTAAATGGCTGCGAAACGATATCTACCCAGTATACGTTTAACCCTTTGTTGGGCTGGATGGATTATTTACGAAAAAGGAATACCCTAGCCTATCGCGACTAAGAGGTTCTCTCAGACACATTTTTCTACCTTTTCGGATCTGTGAGACTACCTACGAAAAGGGACTGTTGGAGTTTTATTTTATGCCTTCTTTTCAAACTCTCTAAACATGAAAAGATGTCGAGTTCTTCCTTTGTCAGACTCGTTAAACCCTGATGACATCAGGCTTTGTCACCATGACGTTATTCGAGTTCCTCCTTCCTAGGGCTCATTAAATGTACTAGGTTGGATTTGTCTGAAGGAAAAACTTACAGCATAAACATATGATATCCCCTTCAAGCTTGTTTTAAAAAATAATTGGGGTACTCGCCAGAAATGGTGGGGGGGAATGGAACCAATTTCTAGTTATGTTGGCAGTATGTCGCTCTTGAACATGGCACTTGTCTGAATTCATGTCGGGTTGGGGACATCGCATTTCGTCACTTTTGCCTCCATGGGTTTGGGTAATCTCTTTTGACCTCTCATCTCCTCTTTGCCACGTCGTCATGACCTTAGATCCTTTGATGTCAAATACTGCCAAATCTAGTGTCAAGCTACTGATATGTTCAAGAGAAGTTTGCCTCTATAGTTTTCAACCTTCCTCTGATTTTCTGTTGGTCCTTATTCACTTTCATCATATTCCTTTGTCTCGTGTCGATGATGTGGGAAACATTATGGCCCTCCTTTGACTAGGTCACTTCCTGTCGACTTCAGCTCATTATCCAGGAATTTGATCTACAGACACCCTTCTAGTACCTTGAAGCCTGCATGCCACAATGGCAGGTTTTTTGCATTCGACGCAAGGTTCACATCATTGGCCTTCGATCGAGTGATCCTGTGGATGTTCGACGTCAGATCATTGTTCACATTCCATAGATTGTACCTTTTTGTACCTTGAGGGCCATCGTCATTGTTGATGGTTTCTCTAGCGTCTGTTAACAATTTTCGTCATTGGTTGGTAATCAAACGATTTTCCTGCATGTTCGACTTTGGCTCATATATTCACATGTTTGAAATTGTACTTGTTCGAGTCGAGATGGAGCGCAAGACCTTGGGTTTTGTCTAATAAAATCCAGGCTATGGATTTTTGTGGATTATTATGACTTATTGCATGACTTTTTTGATTGGATGGTTGCGACCATACCTGAGTCTATTTATTGATCCTTACCGTTGGATGGTTGTGTCCATACCTCGGATCTCAGTTATGGATGGTTGCGCCCATGCCACACGATTCATGTATGACAAATATCAATTGTATTTGTAATTGCAGGTCTTCCGACAGCGGTGTTTGGTTCAAATGCGTTCTCATAAAGCATTTCATCCCTCCCTCTCCCTCGGACTTCACGCTTTAGGGGGCATCTGTTACATAGCATTTTGTCACTATCCCCGCAATCCCCAAATCGCACATTGGAGGGTCTTTTCTGTGACCAATAAGCAGTGTCATGCCTCACAAATACCATCCTTGCATCCCTTTTGATGAAATTAACATTCTGCTTGTTGACATTTCCCTGAGCAGAGCTGTAAAGACCGGGAAATTTAACACTAAGCCCACGCCAGTGGGCGCTCTGTGCCAATTAGACACCCACGCCAAGCTGTTTATGGAATTTGTTTTTAAAATAGAGGCGGAGGTTCCATTCCAACCACCTCGAGATGAGTCATTGGGAGTGGTTGAACTGAAACAACCATGGACTCCTTCCTTTAGTTAGTAGTTTCCACCTCCCTTGGAACTCTCCTAAAGGATAGGACTCCCTCCCACCTTTGTATGGATCCCAACCTCCTCCTTTTTCTCTATAAAAGAAGCTATCTCTCTTAGTGCTAGCTAGCTGAACTCGAAGAATTATACATACTATAGCTAAGCTACTAGAGAAGATAGAATAAGAAGGAATTATGTTGAGGAAGGTTGAGTCAATGACTTCTAAGAGAGCTTGAGTCCATGCCTTCTTCCCATCTAAATTCCCTTACGAAAATTTGAGACGCGCTTCGCCTAAACCCCGATGGAGGAGACTGCAACGTCAAAGCATCGATTTTACTCTTCCTTATATTCATTTATATACATGATTACTGTTTGGTTCCACTATTTTGTTATGATGTTTATTTGATGCGATATGTTTAGCTCTCTTTGACTGGATAATATTTATGAGTGAAACTATTATGTCGAATGTTGTTCTTGTTCTTTGTCCCATGTATAGGTATCCGAACGTGACAACGAACGGATTGTGATTTTCCAAGGCAGGAGCGAGAGACCATTACTCTTTGTGCAACAACGACAGTGTTGGATTCAAGGTAGGTTAATCTACCATGTCTTTTGTTCATTCATTAACTAGGAAGCAACACTTTAGCGTGTCCTTTTGTTACTAGACCCACCCTAGGGCTAGAGGGATCGTCTTTGTCCGCAGAGAGGATTTACCTTCATAACAGTAGGGAGAAAATCCTATTGTTGCAATTTTTCTCTAGGAAGATCTTCTTGTACAAGAATTAAGCACGAGGTCATATTGGACCCAGTGGAGTAATTGTACCTACTTCATTAGTAAATATAGAAGATTTATACGTGTTACAAACAATAAACCTTGGATTTACCATGTCAAGGAGCTTGGAGTCACTTGTTAAGTAAAACTCAGATTTATCATGTTGAGGAGCTTTCAAGGGGATTGAGCTTAGTTACTCTACCCTTGCATATAAGTTGGGTCATATATTGTCCCCCCAGGTTTGATTGTATCAGTTGGTAACCTTAGTGGTTATAATCTTAGGATTTTTCCCAAGGTGACAGTGGAGAGAAGGTCCCACTGTACCTGGAACAGACGTTGACTAGACTCACTTGGACTTTTTGGAGGGTAATATTCACTCGATATGGCATAGTGAAGTTGATTTCACGAGACTGTTTCATTAAGTAGGTTGTCAGGGTAACTGGTTCCATACACTATTTGTCCACATTGATCTTTGCGAGGTTGGATTTCATCACCAACTAGTGATTTTATTGTGGAAAAAAAAATTTGTGTGTGGTTTGATTCCTAGATTTTATAGCGTGTGTTCATTTGTTTGTTTTTTTTAGATGCCTTATGCGTGATTTATTGAAATTTTGTGATTTTATGTTTTAAAATTAATCGTGGCTAAATTACAGAGACATTCACATAGAATGCATGGGAAATCCCCTGAATATACACTGATTCAATTGGAGAAACCTGAAATTGAAAGAACAAAATCAACAAGATCTAGGTCTTCAGAAAAACCAGAATAATCCATTGTGATACATCATGATTTTGAAGTAAATAAACCTCAGAATATTGAAACAGACTTAGAACAATATCCACCAGAATTTTTTGAAGCCATTACAGTAGATTCTGTCACTAGTGAAGTTTCAGACACACAATTAACTGAACCAAAAAACTCTGAACCTAAGTCTGATTTTACAGAACCTGAGTCGCCTTCAAATGTTATAGCCCCTAATCCTGGTCCTCGTTCACCCCGAGTAAAACTTCTCATCACTGAGAATCTTCCTCTAGATTTATTAGCATGGAAGAAATTACTGATGATGAAGAAAAATAAGAAATTCCCACTCGTTAGGTTTCATTAGATTTACGGCTCGGTGAACCAAATTTTCCATTATATTTACCTTTTTCTCCTTTTTTACTAGACACTTGGTATCTTATGACCCTTGACTTTGCACATTAATTTGGTTATAGTCATCCACATCGCTGAATTCCATTTTACACTTTACCCAGATATAGTATATCTAATATGGCTTTTGGAAACGTGTCTACTGATTCATCTATGTTTTCATCTTCTTCAGAAGACCTATTATATGGAGATCCTTCTATTCGTGTTGGGTACCAGTCGCTTACTATAAATTTTTCAGGAGCATCACCTTCCTCTCACGCTTCTACTGTGTCAACTAGCTTATCAGAGTCTACTGCCCAAAATTTAACTGCGGACCACATTTATATGCTTTCTAGGAATAGCCCTCCAGTTAACCTGTCAAGTGGTTACATTACGCCTGGGGAAACAGCCTCTTCCTGGAGGACAACCTTACATTGGAACATATCCTACGGTTGTAGGGAAACCTTTACCTGATAATTATCCAAGTTATGGTCCAATGCCTCAAACTGGTTATGGTCAACCTTATGTGTCGCAACCCTTACTAGGAACTCCTTATCTGGGAACGAACACTATATGGAGTCTTTCGTTTACTCAAAAACCTTTCTAATCTACCCTGCAAATTCCTTCTAATCAACCCGCTCAGCCAATTGGAAAATTTGTTTATACTCAAGTCCAACAAACTTTTCAAGGAATACCTCAAGTTACAACGGGGGCATCTGTGCCAAGTAGTCAACAAGCTGGCCTGAGTACTCCTCGTACGCTCGTCCAACCTACTGTGAAAACATCTGTTCATAAAACCAATACTCCTCAAACACCCATCCTGATAGTTTCTCAAGTCTCTATTGCTACTACCCCTCAAATGTCAATGTCGACTGCCACACAGGCTGTTGGCCCTCAATTTTGGTCAATTTTTCCTATCATAAATCCAATATTTACCATCATATTATACCTTATATCATCAATATATGCCTCATTTTAGCCTTATTAGGCATATTCTGGTAATTAAATTAAGTTCTTCAATTTTTAGTAAAAATTGGGTTTTAAGAGTATTTTTGGACTGCACTGAAAATTCCTATAATAGCCTCATGGAAGTCATATGTGCAGGACACTTGGGCGAGAGCTAGGCAGATATGTGGAAATATTGGGAACCACAGATGGAAAAATACATATTGGTTCGGTTAAACTGAACTAAACAGGCTCGGTCAACGCAGGTCAAACTTGACTTGTTTTTTAGAAAATCCCTAGGAAAAAGGGCAGAATTAGTATTTTTTGGGATTTTCTTGATTTTGTGAAACAGAATGGATGTGTTCGACTTATATGGATGGGATTAGGATGTATAGGACAGTTACATACATTATATCTCAGTTTTCTTATTTAAACCAAGTTTATGTACCATTCAAACATGTAGAATTTGTGTAATTTTGTATTGAGACCTTTGAAGACTTTGAGATAATTTGAAGAAATAGTTCCACTTTCTATTTTTTGTTCATGTTGTGGATGATTGATTAAGTTTTTTGTAGCCGAGAAGTTCTTCAAATGTGCAAGGAAAGGGTGGAGGGCCCCCACACCAAGCTAAGTAAACTTTGGTTAAATTAGCATAATTTTTATGCAATAGTTTTTGCTTCATATTTATTATTCAGTCATTTAGATGTGTGAAGATTTCTTATGGTTGCTGGATGATTATTGGTTTGATTATAATTTTCATATGAAGGTACAAACAATAATTTAAGTTAAATTCTTCATCTATCTAATCATGAACAACAACTAAAATTCATCCTCTTTTCCTTTCTTGAGTTATTTCTTGAATTTCCAGTTTTAATGCAGTGGTAACAATGATGGAATAGAACTATAAATAAGGACAACCTGGACCTCCTAACTTAGGAGCATCTTCTCTTAATTTCTATACATCATAAACTATTGTTATTTAGTTTCTCTTCATGAAGGTAGTATTTTAGGGAAGGACAACCAGGATCTCCTAAGTTAGGAACCTCTTCCTTCACTTACTACATGTTGAACCAGAAACTTCTTAGTTAGATTTTATATTTTTAATATGCATTTCCATAAATATTAGAATTTAGAATATATTTGTAATATTCATTACTTTCAACTTCTATATTTTGTCTTCTAAAATTGACTTCATCTGAAATCCACATATTTTGGACATGCTTCCAAGTTTACAAACCCGAATTGACAAATAAAATACCAGTGTTAGTTTACCTAGTAAACTGACCCAACATTTTTGGTGTCGTTGCCAGGGAATCATACTTCAATATAGTCAATTAGGAATATTCTAAAAAAAAATATTAAAAAAAACAAAAACAACAACAAAATTTAGTTTTTTTTTAGTTATGTTTCTTTATGCCTAGAGAAAGAGATAAAAAAGGTAGATTTTCTAAACAGAACCCCCCAACAATTCAACCACCTATAGGAGTAGGACCATCAGGACTAATTACACCAGTTGCTGGGAGACCAACTTTAGAAGAATTGGAAGAAAAACAAATATCAAGACAAAGATTGACTCTTATTTAAAGACAAACCTTGTTAGCCTATGAAGTGAAAAGAAGACAAACACCAAAAGAAACACCTTTCGTAGAAAAACAAAAGGAGACAAGGAAACCAATTATCAAACAATTAGAGCAACCAGCTCTTGAACAAATAGAGAAAGTTGAGGAAACACCAATTCAGCCTCTTATTGAAACATTACAAACAATTGAAGAGAAAATGATGGAGGAACGAGAAGGATCTAATATACCAATAATGACTCTGGAACAAAGAATTAAGTATGAGAGGTAACAAAAAGAATGGCAGAGAAAAAGAGAGGAAGAAAGGAGAATAGAAGCAGAGAGAAAAAGAGAAGAAGATGAAAAAAGAGAATGTGACAATAAGAGATGTAATGATATAGAACCATACAATGATCAGGAAGCTACCTTTGGCTTCCCGATTCTAGACACTAGAGAAATTCTTAGAGAGGAGGTAAAAATGAAAAATATTCCACCTTCTGTTTTGCCCAATTTTTATGAAATGTCTACTGAAGATCCTGATTCATTTATGTTTTGATATCTTATGTCGTACCTATGGATATACATATGACACACAAACTTCATCTCTTTCCTGCTACTCTTAAAGCAACTGCACTAAAATGGTTTATGGGATTATGAGAACACATTATTGCCTCTTGGGATGACAAGAAGAGAATTTTTCTTAAGAAGTATCAAGCCGATTGCAGGCCTAGAGATTCAAAAGATATTTTCAGGATGTCTCAAAAAGAAGATGAGAGTTTGGAATAATACTTAGAACAATTTTTTGACAATCTACAAAAATCTAGACAATACTCTTTGAATCTCGATACCATTCGCACATTTTTATCAAAGGTATAAGAGATGAATACCTTGGTATTCTCAATGTAATGGGAAAAGGAGACATCTCAAATTTACCATTTGATGAGATTGCTGAATTATGTCAAAAATATTCTAAGGGAAGAGCAAAGAGTGGAAAAAGAGATGTTAATTCAAGAGATTCTCAATCAGCGACAAGAGTAACAAGAGCATAAATAGGGAGTTTATTAGAAAACTTTAAAACTGATCTTTTGAGGAAGAAAAATCAAGATGAACAAGATCATATCCTATCAATCTTTTGTCCTGAGTGTAGAAAGAAGCATCCACTAAGAGGGTGTCCTTTGAATAATATTCAAGTGTGTGGACTTTGTACAGAAAATCATTCAACTGAAAATTTTCCAAATCTTAAAGAATTGCAAGTAAATTAAATGGAAGAAGTACAAGGGATTGACTCTATTTACTATATGGCACCAAGGAGACCTTGGAAACCAAGGATTCCTGAGCAATTTTCTCAACAAATCCCTAAGAATTATCAATATCCTCCTCAAAATTCATGGAATAATCCAATGTCATGGAAGGCTTGGCCTCCACAACAATACCAAAACCAGCCTGGACAAGGTTGGTGAGGATATAGTTATGGGACCCAGCCACCTCAACAAATCTATCCTCAACAACAATACCAACAGCCATATCAACAACCATTCCAATATCAACAATTCAGGCAACGTCCTCAACCAATGCCATTTCCACACAAAAAATCCTGCAACCTTACTAACTCCACCATAGCAGCTTCAGTTGCCTTCTAACCAACCCACACCTAGACTAACTCAATTACCAGCTCAGCCAGTAGCAAATCCAAGTAACAAGGTGGAAAGACCAGCATATAATGTGGAAGAAGCAACATATTTTCCTACATATTCTATTATTCCTATACAAGATGTCCACTTAAGGTCTGGGAAAGTATTACACAAAGATTCTCCACCAATCATAGAAGAAAAAATTGAACAAGGAGAACAATCTGAAAAATCTAATCCTAGAAAATCAAATTCAGAAAGGAAAAACTATTTTTTTTAAAAGAGAGTCCATACAGGTGATTTAGTTTTCAGAATAGAGGAATAACATCTTCGAGTGTTTTAATAACCCAAAAGTTTCGAACTTCTTAAGCGAGTCCATCATCAAGGGTAAACGCACAGAATTCTTTGAAATATTTGTGATCATTAGGGCAAAAAGAATAGTGATATAAATAGAATGTTTGAGGAAAATTTTTTATTTTGTATTAAGGAGGTTGGTTGGATTAATTAAATTTTAATTAATTAATTTCTTTTTTTATTTTTTTTAATAATATTTTACTTTTTATTTATTTAATCTAATTAATTTTTATTTTTATTTTTATTTCTTTAATTAGTTGTTATTGTTTTTTATATTTTTTTATTTTTTATTTTTATTTATTACTATTAATATTATTTTTTATTTATTTATTTATTTATTTATTATTATTATTATTATTTTTAAGAATTATTATATTAAAAAGATTATGAGATTAATAATAGGAGAGGTTATATTATAGGATAAGGAAGAGAATTAAGAGGAGGATTGAGACTAATTATAACTTAAAGGTTTATTGTTTTTAAATTTGATGTCATGAGAGGTATGATATATTAAGGGTTTCCAGGTATTGCTGATGTTAAGGCCATCATCGCGATTCATGTTATTTTTCCTTTTTTCTATTTCTATGGCTTCTTTGATTTTTCTTTTTAGATAATGATCTTCTTTGGAGATAAGTTTAGCATCCCCTATCCGTATGTAATGTGAGGATGAGAAAGCATGTTCTGCCAAAGCTGATTTATCAGTTCTGTTTCTAGATATGTCGGCAGCGTGCTCTTTGAGTCTGATGTTAAGGGATCTACCAGTTTCACCAATATATTCTTTTCCACAAGAGCATGGTATGATGTACACTCCTTTTTGTAGTCTAGGGTTTATAGGGTCCTTAGTGGAGTCTACAATATTTCTGATCGTATTAGGGGGAGTGAAGGTAATCGTAATGTTATGTTTGTTTAGGATTCTAGAAATTTTATCGGTTGTTCATTTTATGTAAGGCAAAGAGATTTTAGGTATGTCAAAAGTTCTTTTTATGATATTTTTATTAAGGATTTGGTAAATAGTTTTATTGATGACGTCTTTATTATATCCATTATGTTGAAAGACATGACGAAGGTGGTTTATCTCATGTTCTAGGTGGTGAGAGTTCGAAATTTTGGAAGCCCTAGTAGTTAGGGTTTTGAATATGCCAAATTTTTGCTTAGGATGTTGATGAGAGTTTGCGTGAAGGTATATTTCCGTGTGAGTCTTCTTTCTATAGACTTTGGTGCTAAGTTTTCCATATTTTTTGGTTAAAAGGATATCTAAGAAAGGTAGTTGTCTATCCTTTTCTATTTCAATGGTGAATTTAATATGATTTGAGATATTATTAATGTGCATTAAGAAATCATATAATTTTGATTTACCATTGATCCATTTTGCGAAAAAATCATCTACATATCTTTTCCATTCTTCAGGGGTGAATGGAAAGGATTTGAGAGCTTTTTGTTCAAAATGTTCCATGTATATGTTAGAAATTATAGGAGATAGAGGCGAGCCCATGGCTACACCATGGGTTTTGTTAGCCACCTATAAATTTTTTCAAGCAAACAAGTGGCTAAATATTTTTGTGAGCCTTCAAGAGATACATTTCCTCTGAAAATCTCTCATTCTTGAATCCTCTGTGTGCCCTTTGCCTTTGATAATATCTTCACTGCTGTTTCCATCAAGAAATCCTCACTGTCTGTGAAAAAATTATACTCAGAAAAGCCTACATCTGCTCCCTTTATCCGTGCAAAATTCCCCATTTAACCTCTTTTTTCCCTTCTCAAATATCCCTAAAAAACCTTCATAATCCCTTCCTAAACCATCTAAATCACCCAAATCTCCTCTAAAAACCAAGTGAAATCCCTTCATTTGATTTTAAATCCCTCTTTCCTCCTATCAGAACCATTGTTTAGCCTTGTAAACATTGTTTTCAGGCCTAAAAACCCACTTTTATCATATAACAGGCTAAGCCCCTTTAGGCCCAGCCCACAGCCCCTTCTCTGCATGTAACTGAGCGCTAATACCAAGCGCTGAGGCGTAAAGCACTAATCGCAATCGAAGGATTGGTCGGGAGCGTTTTTTCTTTGTTAAATTGAAAACTCTCGATGCGAGAGTAAATTGTTCTATTTGGCCGCGGGTACAATATCCACCGTTGATCTGTATGAGATCCAACGGTCCGTGCTTATCTCATCGCGCCTCAGCACGTCCCTTCATTACACCTCTGATTACGATCTCCACCGTTGATCCCCATTTAAATCCAACGGCCATCGCATCGCCGCTCCAATCGCCAATCATAGATTTTTAAATGTGCCACTTTCGTTTCTGCGATTGGCCGACTCCCGATTGGATCCTAGCCGTTGAATCCACAAGAACCAATGGCCAGGATTTGATCTCTCACCACCCCGTGTTCCTCGATTGGCCATCCCCGATTCAATCGCGACCGTCAATCTTCCACCAATCGGACGGTCCACATGTAATCGCAAGTTCAAAACATCGGATTTTTTTGGCCCCTGCCATCCTCCGATGCGATTGGATCGTAGTCGTCCATCCCACTTGATCCGACGGTCCTCCTTTCCTCCCACCCATTAACCTGCCCTTTTGCCTTCGCTTTCCATCTATAGATCTCATCCGTTCATTCCGTAGATCGGACGGCCCACATTAAAACCGCCTTCGACTTGTCCCCACCCTACCAACCGCGCATCTCTTTATATCGCGCTCCGTCATGCACCGTCAAATCTCATAGTCCCAGATCCAACGGCCAGCATCCATATCGCGTAACTTTGGTGTCTGGGCTTTAACAGTTTGAAATGATATGGGCGGTTTTATTTTGCACGTGTCGGGCGGCAAGCGATATCGCGTGATTTTGGGAAAATTTCAAAACCATTCCTTTGTTGCGCGAAAACAGTGGTTTCTCTTCTTAAAACCACTTCCCCTCTTCCGCCTCTAAAATCTCTTCCACACAATCCCGACCGTTGATCTATATAGATCTACGGTCCTCATTCCATCGCATCATTCATTCATATTTTTTCATCGGACTTTTGCAGAGTTTCATCGGATGATCCTAGCCGTTGATCTCCTCCTGAGATCTAACGATCCATATTCAATCGCCCTCTGCCCATGCCGGTCCCACCATTCAAAGCCCATTTCATTTGATTTTTGTCATTTTCCTTTGTATTTCGCCAAAGGGTAAACTTTTATTTTTTACATTAAAAATTTCAGTCATTCTGTCTGACCCTCTAAGGCCATTCCATCAGTTAATCACCGCCGTCGATCACCTCCATCTAACTTAATCGGACGGTTCAAAAGCGTTTCTTCACCAGACCTCCATCAGACCATTTTCTCGCCATTATGCGGCATTTTTCGCCATTTTCTCCAATACAGCCATTGTTTTCACTACTACGCTGCCACCTCCTTAGCCCTCCATAGCATCCACCTCCACTCCCACATGGCTTTCTTAACATGTTTGTGTCTTTGTGCAGGGTTACAGACGGTGGAAACCGCCATTACTCACAGTCACTGTCATAGTGACACAAAGCGCAAATAAGGCCATTTTCTGAGCCATAGATTGCAGAGAAAACACCTGAGAAGGCTTTTGAATGAAACATTTCATTAAAGAACCGGTGTTTAACTTTGTAAAACCTCCAGCGCCACTAAAATTACATTTCCACAAACAGAGACAGTCAATGAAGCGGTAAAGAGTATCAGTGAAGAATTAAAGGGGTTTAATGCCCGTTATTTAAGATTTTAAGCTTTAATTCAGTGTTCAAAGGGCGAATGTACAAGATTGAAGACCTTATGATCAACACAGAAGGAATAATGAGGCCTAAAGCACAAAAAAAAATTTATCAGTGTCTCACATCAGCAGAAGGTTCTTTCCCGAGAAAGGACAAGTTCCCATACTGTTTTTTATTCTACATCGAGCTCCGGAGAAGATCTCCACCCTGACATAAAGTCCTAATGTTGCCAGAGCATTTGTTATGCAGTATGGTAGGCCTGAAAGTCATTTGTCTACCTTTTTCTTATCACCAGAGTACTACATAGTATTGCAGCCGAAAAGTACATCAAAGAACATACCCATGAAGTTAATATCAGCCTGTCGAAGACCACTCTTTCATCCAAAGAGTACTGAAGATCAATGCATAGATATTAAGAAAGAATGTGCCTCGAGCCCTCTTCTTCTACCTCTGTTTTAATGTTTCATTTAAAGTTATATCTACCTCCTCTGCCTCTCTTTAGCTATAAAACTCATGAAAAAACACATTGTCAAGGTTGTTGATCGGATATCTGTGAATTGTAAGCTGTTTCTCTTGAGATATATTTCTGTGTGTAAAGTTGTAAGATAGGCTGAGGAAGATGATTTCAGACCGAATATCAAGTTGTTGGACAATGTTGTATATGATTGGTGTTGCTCTTTAATATGACAAGAAATTTCTTTGGATCCTGATTTAAAGCAGCAGTGATGTGTTCTTCCTTTGTCTCTGTTTTCCTTCTGTAATTCATTACATTTCATTTCTCTGGGAAGAATCAGAAATTTTGCTTAGGATATACCCTTGCATGGTACCCTAATGCTCCTGCTCTTCTTATCTTTGATGTTTTCTACTGATTGTGCTATCTGATAACTAATTATAGATAATTTAACTAGTGTAGTAGTTGTTATTCACTGCTAACTGATGTATGAATTTATGAATATGTTCTTAGATGTTCTTGTCTGGTTTAATTGAAAGAATTGGGATACTGGGAGTTTAGAATGCTGATTCTATCTCACTAGGGTCTTTTTCAATCAATTGAACCTTTCTAAGTTCCCTTAAGTTGAATGTCGAAGAATTGAAAGTTCAAATCCTTTCTCTGATCCCAGGCTTCACCTTTGTTTTTAAATCTTAAGTGTTTCTTGTTGTCTAAAGAGTTAGCCTTTTAGGGGTTGGATCATAGGTGTTTAAGGCATGCCCTGTCCCTAGATCTACTTCCTAAGTGGTCACCTCGGAGGTTTCCTTGTCATTCACCTTCATTCCTTATCATTTCATACCATACTATCATCTATAAAGATCCTATGTTTTAGATGACTAGCCCAATTGAAAGCCTTGGATACTGAATAGCAAGTAAACCCTTTTATGACTCCATTTCCCAATGGTCTCGAGTGTTCTCTAAATTATCTCCCCTTTGACTAAATCCTCTTTTCTCACCCTTTGTCTTATATTGAACCCTTCTTTCATGTTTCCCAACAACCAAACAAACAAAACAAACAATAACCCCGGTGCCTATAACTAGCCTAATATCTTAAAACTCGGTTTCAAAGATACATCTATCTTTGCCTTTATAGAGAGATCCCTCTCTGGACCCAGGAGGGCTAGATCCTAAGGTCCCAAATTGGTTCTAATGTTATCTTATCTTTTGGTAGAGCCAAACCTGCCAAAACATAAGAACTCCAACATAATAACAGAGGATCTTTAAAGATGATAGTATGGTATGAAATGATAAGGAATGAAGGTGAATGACAAGGAAACCTCCAAGGTGACCACTTAGGAAGAAGATCTAGGGACACGGCATGCCTTAAACACCTATGATCCAACTTCTAAAAGGCTAACTCTTCAGACAACAAGAAACACTTAAGATTTAAACACAAAGGTGAAGCCTAAGATCAGAGAAAGGCTTTGAACTTTCAATGCTTCGACATTCAACTTAAGGGAACTTAGAAAGGTTCAATTGATTGAAAAAGACCCTACTGAGACAGAATCAGCATTCTAAACTCCCGGTATCCCAATTCTTTCAATTAAAACCAGACAAGAACATCTAAGAACAAATTCATAAATTCATACATCAGTTAGCGGTGAATAACAGCTACTACACTGGTTAAATTATCTTGAATTAGTTCTCAGATAGCACAATCAATTGAAAACATCAAAGATAAGAAGAGCAGGAGCATTAGGGTACCATGCAAGGGTATATCCTAAGCTAGATTTCTGATTCTTACCAGAGAAATGAAATGTAATGAATTACAGAAGGAAAACAGAGACAAAGGAAGAACACATCACCGCTGCTTTAAATCAGGATCCAAAGAAATTGCTTGTCATATTAAAGAGCAACACCATTCATATACAACATTGTCCAACAACTTGATATTCGGTCTGAAATCATCTTCCTCAACCTATCTTACAACTTTACACACAGAACTATATCTCAAGAGAAACAGCTTACAATTCATAGATATCCGATCAACAACCTTTACAATGTGTTTTTTCATGAGTTTTATAGCTAAAGAGAGGCAGAGGAGGTAGATAGAACTTTAAATGAAACATTAAAACAAAGGTAGAAGAAGAGGGCTCGAGGCCCATTCTGTCTTAATATCTATCCATTGATCTTCAGTACTCTTTGGATGAAAGAGTGGTCTTCAACAAGATGATATTAACTTCATGGGTATGTTCTTTGATGTACTTTTCAGCTGCAGTACTATGTAGTACTCTGGTGATAAGAAAAAGGCAGACAAATGACTTTCAGGCCTGCCATACTGCATAACAAATGCTCTGGCAACATTAGGACTTTCTTTCAGGGTGGAGATCTTCTCCAGAGCTCGATGTAGAATAAAAAACAGTATGGGAACTTGTCCTTTCTCGGGAAAGAACCTTCTGCTGATGTGAGACACTGATAAGATTGTTCTTATGCTTTAGGCCTCATTAGGCCTTATGTTTTGATCATAAGGTCTTCAATCTTGTACATTCTCCCTTTGAACACTGAATTAAAGCTTAAAATCTTCAATAACGGGCATTAAACCCCTGTAATTCTTCATTGATACTCTTTGCCGCTTCATTGATTGTCTCTCTCTGTGGAAATGTAATTTTAGTGACGCTGGAGGTTTTACAGAGTTAAACACCGGTTCTTTAATGAAATGTTTCGTTCAAAAACTTTCTCAAGTGTTTTCTCTGCAATCTCTGGCTCGGAAAATGGCCTTCTTTGCGCTTTGTGTCACTATGACAATGACTGTGAGAAATGGCGGTTTCCACCGTTTGTAACCCTACACAAAGATACAAACATGTTAATAAATCCATGTGGGAGTGGAGGTGGATGCTGTGGAGGGCTGAGGAGGTGGAAACGCAGTAGTGAAAACAGTGGTTGTATTAAAGAAAATGGTGAAAAATGCTGCGTAATGGCGAGAAAATGGTCTGATGGAGGTGTAGAAATTATATAACTGATATGTTATATGTCTAAGATTCTCCTGATCACACACTATTTTAACTTCATGCACAATACAGAATCTCTTCTACCATTGATCATCATATGCGGAAATTAATTCAATTGCATTCACACATTAAAACCATAAAAATTCACACACATTAACACTGTGATTTACGGGAAATCCTGAAGCTAAAAACCCCAACTATCTGTATATAATATATGTCATAGAGATCATTTAACAATCCTCATACAAAGCTTCTCACAAGCTCTCAGTACAATACAATTTCTACACACTAATCAAGTCCTGATCTAGCAAATCCATGCATTGATCCTCTGCCACCTGCTACCATGCCTCTACTGCACAATCCCTACTGAATATGGGCTCTGAATGAATTTGAATCCACCTGGCTTGCACTGCGCAATCCTCATTGGCATCTCCACTGAGTGTTGGATGCAATCAATGCATCACTATAGTCACAACTTATAGTCATCTTGCCCTTTCACCTATCTCTCCACTGGTCTCCACTAAAACTGTCCATGCACTGTAGTTAACTGATGTATTCTTCAGTTGATTAATGAGTTAATATTTAGTGAATTAATTATTAATTAATTGACACCACTCTCACTAGTGTATCAATCAGTTAGACTAGATACAACTAGCTCAACTGTGTCTAACTGAGTTAAACTGAACACAACTCCACCAACTACTTCTACAACTCCACCAAACTCTGTCACATGAGTTCTAACTGAAGTCCTCCATGCAATAGCTCCATTAAACCCTCAGGAATAGCGTAATTCCTTCTGTCAGCTGCTGTGCCACATCTGTGCACTTAACTGAAGTGCTCCAAGAGAATAAGATAATGTTTAGAGTCCAAATATTATTAAGAGCTAATAATATTCGACATATCTATTTTTAGACTGGCAATCTAAAAATAGATTCCGCCCAATATGTCTAAAAATAGAAGTCCATCTATTTTCCAACTTGACCAACCATCCACAAATAGCATCCTGCAACTCATAGAATATGATCGACATGTCTAAAAATAGACTTGCGCCAAAAATAACCTGCGGGCCCACTTAGTGAAGGCAACTCTTTTCACTAAGCTCATCATCTTGTTGCAATCTCAACAGGAGGTCTGGTGAAGAAACGCTTTTGAATCGTCCGATTAGGTTAGATGGAGGTGATCGACGGTGGTGATTAACTGATGGAATGGCCTTAGAGGGTCAGACGGAATGACTGAACTTTTTAATGTAAAACATAAAAGTTTACCCTTTGGCGAAATACAAAGGAAAATGACGAAAATAAAATGACATGGGCTTTGAATGGTGGGACCGGCATGGGCGGAGGGCGATTGAATATGGACCGTTAGATCTCAGGAGGAGATCAACGGCTGGGATCATCTGATGAAACTCTGCGAAAGTCCGATGAAAAAATATGAATGAATGATGCGATGGAATGAGGACCGTAGATCTATATATATCAACGGTCAGGATTGTGTGGAAGAGCTTTCATAGGCAGAAGAGGGGAAGTGGTTTTAAGAAGAGAAACCATTGTTTTCACGCAACAAAAAAATGGTTTTGAAATTTGCCCAAAATCACGCGATATCGCTTGCCGCCCGACACGTGGCAAAATAAAACCGCTCATATCGCGTGATTTCAAACTGTTAAAGCCCGGACACCAAAGTTACGCGATATGGATGCTGGCCGTTGGACCTAGGACTGTGATATCTGACGGTGCAAGATGATGCACGATACGGAGAGATGCACGGTTGGTAGGGTGGGGACAAGTCGAAGGCGGTTTTAATGTGGGCCGTCCAATCTACGGAATGAACGGCTGAGATCTCCAGATGGCCGGCTGAGATCTCCAGATGGAAAGCGAAGGCAGAAGGGTAGGTTAATGGGTGGGAGGAAAGGAGGATCGTCGGATCAAGTGGGATGGACGACTACGATCCAATCGCACCGAAGGATGGCAGGGGGCAAAAAAATCCGATGGTTTGAACTTGCGATTACATGTGGACCGTCCGATTGGCGGAAGATTGATGGTCGCAATTGGATCGGGGATGGCCAATCGGGGAACACGAGGCGGTGAGAGATAAAATCCTGGCTGTTGGTTCTTGTGGATTCAATGGCCAAGATCCAATTGAGAGTCGTCCAATCGGGGAAACGAAAGTGGCACATTTAAAAATCTGGGATTGGCGATTGGAGCGGCGATGCGATGGCCGTTGGATTTAAATGGGGATCAACGGCGGAGATCTTAATCAAAGGTGTAATGGAGGGACGTGGTGAGGAGCGATGAGATAAGTGCGGACCGTTGGATCTCATACAGATCAACGGTGGATATTGCACCCGCGGCCAAATAGAACAATTTACTCTCGCATCGGGAGTTTTCAATTTAACAAAGAAAAAACACTCCCGACCAATCCTCCAATTGCAATTAGTGCTTTATGCCTCAGCGCTTGGTCTTAGCGCTCGGTTACAAGTGGAGAAGGGATTGTGGGCTGGGCCGAAAGGGGCTTAGTCTGTTATATGATAATAAAAAATTGGGTTTTTAGGCTTGAAAACAATGTTTTTAAGGCTAAACAGTGGTGCTGATAGGAGGAAAGAGGGATTTAAAATCAAATGAAGGGATTTCACTTGGTTTTTAAAGGGGATTTGGGTGATTTAGATGGTTTAGGAATTGATTATGAAGGTTTTTTAGGGAGATTTGAGAAGGGAAAAAAGAGGTTAAAATGGGGAATTTTGCAGGGACAAAGGGAGCAGATGTAGGCTTTTCTGAGTATAATTTTTTCACAGACAATGAGGATTTCTTGATGGAAACAGCAGTGAAGATATTATCAAAGGAAAAGGGCACACAGAGGCTTACAGAATGAGAGATTTTCAGAGGAAATGCATCTCTTGGAGGCTCAGAAAAATATTTAGCCACCTGTTTGCTTGACAAAATTTATAGGTGGCTAACAGTGGCTCCACATGGGGATGGCATCTTCTTGAAGATGTAAAGAACTTCAGAAATATTCCTTGGGAAGTAGGCCAGATGCCTGTTCTTTGAACCATCTTTTCTTCTTTGATTCAGCTGCTACAAACATGATCGATATTAAGTCAGCAGAAAAGATTCCCCAAACAATCTACCTACCCATCCTACAGTCCTAACATTTTTTCTTCAAGGTGAATTTGAATTTGCAGAGCTTCTTCATCATTTTTTTTTATTGAAAGCAGAAAACAAACTAGTCTAATTCTACCCTTATTCCTCCATGAGACCAAATTAAACAGTTGGCCTCATAGCTTCTCTACCTAATCTAATATCTGCTAGGATTAAACTGTCTAGCAGATTTCTTTCTGTACATTCTACAACAGAAATTTAAAAACAGTCAAACCAGGATTGGACAGTCTATTTTGTTGTGGATCCATGGCATAAAGACAGCTGCACATGAACTGAAATTGCAGAAACTTGAAAACAAATTTTTGAAGACTTGAAATCTTGAAACTTTGAAGCATCCTTCTTTTCTTTGTGACTCAAGTTTTGAGCTTGTTAGAGTCACTTTTTTCTTCACTTCAGCTTTGGTTTTGGGCTTGTTAGAGCCGATTCTTCTTTCTTCTTTGCTAGTTCAGATTTTGAGCATATTAGAACCAGCTTCTTTACTTCCTTTGGCTCAGGTTTTGATCATGTTAGAGCCAATCTTTTGCACTTTAGAGGTTCAAGTTTTGAGAATGTCTGAACCTCTCTTCTCTCTTTTGTGAGACGTTTTCTCTTTTTCTTTGAAAACAAAACATAGCAATGGTATTTACAATGGAAATGGAACTGTAAACTGGAAATCAGCAGTAGTAATTCTTGAGCATTCTGCCATTGACAGGACCCCCAAATAGATCTGTACCATCTAGCTCTTGCAGAAAAAAGGCATTTGGACCAATGGTGGATTGGATGATGTAAGGACCCTGCCACAAACTGTCAAATTTTCCATGCTTTCCTTTGTATTCTCTCCTAGAGTCCCACTTTAGAACCTTATCTCCAATTTTAAAGTCACAAGCTTTTGTTCTCTTATCAAACAACTTTTTTATATTTTCTTGTACTTTCAGAGCTCTGTTATAGACTTCTTCTCTTGTCTGTTGGAGATGTATTGTTTGATTTATCCTCCTTACCATGTTGTCTTCTTCTGACTAAATCTCTTGGACTAGTTTAATCACTGGTACCCCTAAGCTGGTAGGAAAAACTGCCTCTGTGCCATAAACAAGCTGATATGGTGACATTCTAATGGATTTCTTTGTTGATAGCCTGTCAGCCCACAAAGCATGCACTAACTTGTTATGCCATGATTTCTTATTCTCTTCAAGCAGCTTTTTGATAATGGTCACCAAGCTCTTGTTTGATGATTCAGCTAACGCATTACCTTGTGGGTAATAAGCAGTTGAATGACCGAGTGCTATCTGATACCTGTGACAAAAATCAATCATTTTCTTGGATCCAAAAGCAGCAGCATTATCAGTGATTATCTTTTTAGGGCAGCCAAACCTAGAGAGGATGTGGTCTTCTAGGAACTTAATGATGACAGAATTTGTGGCATTCCTAGAAGGGATGGCCTCTATCCATTTTGTGAAATAGTCTGTGGCTATAAGAACCCACTTGTGTTGAGCAAAAGATGCAGGGTGTATTTCCCCTATGAAATCTAGGCCCCACTATTGAAAGGGAGCTTCAACAGTTATAGGTTGTAATGGTAAAGGGAGGAGCTTCCTTTTGCCCTCAAAAATCTGGCACTTATGGCAGGCAATTATCATTTTGTGGATGTCATTGAAACATGTAGGCCAGTAATAGCCAGCTCTGAATATTTTGTTAGCAGTGGCTTTCCAGTTTAAATGGCCTCCACGCTCTCCTGCATGGAACTCCTGTTTAATCCTCTCTGCTTCAGTTTCAGGCAGACATTTAAGCAGCAAACCATTTTCATTTTTCCAGTACAAACATTCATTCAGTATGTAATAGTTTCTGGCTTTTAACTTCAGAAATCTGGCCTTAGTCTTTGATAATTTAGGAGGGGCATTCAGGTTTGTGAGCACATACAGGATGTCAGAATACCAAGGAGAGTTTTGAAATTGTTCTTCAACAGTAGGATCAGGCAATCCTTCATGTTCATCCAAGGCATCTACCATGTTTATGTCAAGGGCCTGCAATTTAGATTTAGCCATTAGTTGAGCTAAGCCCTGACCTTTGATCAGTTTTATGGGTTTGATCTCCAAATCATACTTTAATATTACAGCAATCCATTTGCCCCTCTTTCCATCCGGATCTTGGGACAAAATGTCTTTAACCAGTATGTTTGGCAGGTAGGAAATGATGTGAGAATGCATAATATACACCCTAAAGTCTTTCAATGCCTTTACCAAGGCATAGGCCTGTTTTTCCATTATGATATATTTCAAGGGTGCATCCCTCAGAGCTTTGCTGAATAAAGCAATGGGTTGTTCCTTCCCCTTTGGATTTTTCTGCAGCAGAACTGCAGCCACTGTATGCTCGGAGGCAAAGGAGAATATCAGGAAGTATTTTGAGAAATTTGGGATGATTAGGATAGGCGCCCAGGTGAGTGAAAGTTTAACTAACTCAAAATATTTTTGCGCCTCTAAAGTCCACTTAACCCCTACATCCTTTTTCAGCATGTTCGTCATATCCCTGAGGTGCTCAGCTAAGTTGGGAATAAACCTCCTTAAGACGTTGATTTCCCCAATAAAGGAATGCAATTATTTTATGTTTCTCCGGTGACTAATCTGTAGTATTCCCTCAACTCTTTTCGGGTCTATTTTAATTCCCTTTTCTGATATAATATGGCCAAGGAGCTTACCTTCTTGCAAGCCAAATACAGTCTTCTTGGGATTTAAAGACAGACCGAACCTTCTACATTTCTCAAACACTCTTCTCAGATGTTTTAGGTGCTCCTCATCAGTCTTGGAATAGACTGTTATGTCATCCAGATAGATGATAATGAAGTGCCCTATTTCCTCTGAAAAGGCTATTTCCATTGCTCGTTGGAAGGTCGCACTAGCGTTCATTAGTCCAAAAGTCATTTTTACGTACATAAAAGTGCCCCATGGAGTGGCGAAAGCTGTCTTGAGTTGGTCTTCTGGGAGTACTAAAACTTGGTTATAGCCAGAAAAACCGTCTAACAGGGAGATCCTTTTTGAGCCAACTACCCTCTGTAGGATGTGGTCCATCTTTGGTAAGGGGTAATTGTCTTTAAGTGAAGCTCTGTTAAGGTTTCTGAAATCGATGCACAATCTGATCTCACCTATCTTCTTTCTCATAGCTACAAGGTTGGAAACCCAATCGGAGAACCTCACAGGCACTATAATTCTTTCCTCGTACATCTTCTTGATTTCCTTTTCGACTAGAGTCAGTTGTACTCGGTTAATCCTGCGAAGTTTCTGTCTGAAGGGTTTTTGGTTCTCTTTCAAAGGGATCTTGTGTTGGATGATCTTCGTATCATAGGCTTTTAAGTCCTCGTAGCTCCAGGAAAACACATCGATGAACTCTTTAAATAAGTCAATATATTTCTTTTTCATATATGCTGGCAGGGACTTAGCTAGTTTAATTGTCTTAGGCTTATCCTCAGTGCCTATGTTGCATTTTTCGACATCGGAGCCTGAGTGTTCAATAGTGGGTTTTTTCGCTATGTCGTTAAAATCAAAAAGGTCCTCTAAGGGTGCCAGTCCTCTGGGTATGCTCTTATCTTTTGACCACAGCACCTCTATTTCCTCTTTTTCTGCGTTCTTATACTCTTCGGTTTGAGTTCCAAGTCCTTTAGTTAACATGTTTATTTCTACATTATGGGGTGATTTTTCTTCATTGGGGGGCTCTTTACTAAGGCATCTTTCATTAGATTTAGAGTCTGAATCAGAGAATTCAAATTTGTTCCTGCCAATCAGGAAATCCTCTATCTTCTTGTCGCCCTCAAAGACCTGCCAATATTTTTCGTTATCTGCCACTGCAGGTCTGTATTTCATCTGAATAATGATTTGTTTGTCACTAGGTGATTTATGAAATGAACTAGCTATGCAGGCTAATCCATTTGCAACAATGTTCTGACTCCTAGGAACAGACACCAGTTCATACTCTACAATGGTTTTCAGTAAATCCATAGCATCATTTATGTATGCTCTCAATCTAGGGTGCTTCTCCGTGTATTCTCCGTTCACTTGTTTTATGATTAACTCAGAGTCTCCGTGTACAGTTATCCTTCAGGCTCCTAGTTTTTTTAATAGATTTAAGCCTAGGATAAGAGCCTCATACTCTGCGATATTGTTTGTACATTTAAAGTCCAGTCTGAAGGCATGACTCTCAGCATAGTCACTCTCAGTGTTATGTAACCACACTCCCGCTCCTGCAATATTTCTAATGCAAGACCCATCGAAATTCATTCTCCATAAGGGATTGCTTTCGGGTTTAACGTCATTTTCCTCCCTAACATTGGTTTCACTATTATGTTGTAATATGGGGTCTGCATCGTGGTGTGGAGTGTTTTGTTCTTCGTGATGTGTATGGAGTTTAGAGAGATGACTAGTCAGTTGTTTGTAGTCTTGTTCCTGTTCACTCTGAGTTTATGATTCAGTGCACTGTCCAAAGGTTTCTTCTTCATTTTCTTCTATGTCCAGAGTGGCCATTATGTTAAAATCTGTGGGCTCGACTCTATTGTTCGCATCTCTGTCTTCTGGCTCTGGCTCGTCTATGGACTCATCATTGCAAAGGATAAAGGAGTCCAGGATTCGTGTGTACAGAGTACAGAGGCGAATTTTCAGGTTTTTTAGGGCTGTTAACCATGAACTTCATTTTTTCCTCTCTATACAGTCTCCTAAGCTGGCTAAAGACAAGGATTGTGGCATATGACCCATCCATCTGCATTGTACCTTACAGCTTGGCTCCCCATGACCTCGACAGCAACATGCCATACTTAGGTTGCACATTTGCCACTAAAACATCCATAACCATACATTTGGCTGGAATCTGGGTTTAGGCCAAGGAATTTTACTCTGCTAGATTCAAATGAATATAAATATTTATAAGGACGGGTTATCTCTAGGCCTAACTTCTCCATAACTACCTTAGGCATAAGGTTGTGTGAATCCCCAGAGTCATGCATTGCATTGTGAAGGATTTTGTCATGGATATTGAGGCTGATATAAAAAGTAGGTACTACCCCTTCCTGAAACTTCCCTTCTATCTTTGGACCAAACAAAAGGGCTGGTTGATCATCACTTAAATTGACAGTGTCACTGTTTTCACCTAGATTTAAAGCTTTCAAAATTTGGCCTTTATATACATCCTGAGTGGCCACCTCAGAGAATGGGACAGAAATTTTAATTTTAGCAATCTCACTCTCCAAATTGAAAGGACATTGACTCTTTGTAAGACTCAACTCTGTTTTGTTAGCCACTATTTTAGTGGCAGAATCAGTGTGCTGATTCTCACTATGTACAGTGTTTGCAGCTGTTTTATCAGGAGCACTAGCTGCAGTGCTAGTGCTGCTAGTTTGTTGACTTTGTTTATCAGTAATTTGGATGTCTTTCTCTTTGTTCTTCCCAGAACTCTCAGCTGCTGATTTGCTACTTTCAGCAGTCACTTTAGGAGTTTTCTCAGGTCTCTTCTTGATGGTAACCTCAGCAGCTTTTGTTTTGGGAGTGTCTAGGCTCTTCTTGCTTCTAATTTCATATTGTTCTCTGACCTGCATGATGGAATTTTCAAATCCTAACCTATAATCCTCAGATTCTAACGTTTCTTCATCCCAATGTGAGTATCAGGTCTGATTATCTTCTGTGGAACAGGTGTGGATCGAGTTGTCTACTTCCACCATGTTTATTGTGGTTCCCTCGAACTCCTCTATTATCCCTTCATCTTCATCAAGGAAATTCTCTTGAAATGGGGGTATGACTTGTTGATCAGAGTCTGTCTGTCTGTTTGGGGGATTGTTTCTCCTAAGGTTCTGGTTCTGGTTTTGATTTTGGTTTATGTTCTGATTACTGACTGTGACAACCATTTTCTCCATCATTTTTTCTAGCCTTTCCATGTTTTTGGCTATACTGTCATACTTAGGATCGGATGTGGAAGCTGATGTGTCATCCCTATATGTTATCTTTTTCTCAGACCTCATTCTGGCTCTTTTTTCAATTAGGTTAGCTTCTACACTCACTGCTCCTTTTTGCATATCTTCCAATGTGTTGTAATCTCTCTTCCTAAGCTGGTAGGCCATGTCAGCATCAAAGCCTTTAGGATATTTCACTAAAGCCATTCCTTGGGGAGGTTTCATGTGTGGAGGAAGAGCGTTGTAAACACTGTTAAACCTTGTAGAATAGTCATGGACACTCTCTCCTACATTTCTTTTAAGATTCGTGTATTCTACTAAGATTTGGAGAGGGTTGGTCTTGACTTCCCATTTGTTTATGAAGGATTGATATAAAGAGGGAAGATCATGGATAATATTAGGAGGTAGGCCTTTAAACCACTTCTTCACATCTCCTCCTAAACTCTGGGAAAATATTCTCATCTTGACTGTCTCATCATCTATCTCCATATAGTCAAAGAAATCTTCCATCCTATCTACATGGTGTTGAGATGTGGTAGACTCTTTTGCAGTGAAATGTGGGATTTTTGACTGATAATCATTGGTTAAAGGCACTAGAGGCTGTGGTAACACCAAGGGGGCATACCATGCTACCATGATGATGTTCTATGGAGGTAAAGGATTGGCTTTCTCAACAGGTATATGGATGACAGAAATGCTAGGGCTAGCAACAAATTGTTGAGATGATTTAGGGTGATAGAGGCCCAAGTTTTGAATGAAGTGAATATCCGGAGGAGTAGATGGGGGAGTCCCTCTATCACCAATATGTTGACCACTATGCTGTGCTGAACCTGGAGGCTCAAAGTCTTCCTGTTCTACAGCACTGAGTGACTGAGTTCTTGGTAAATTACTTGGTAAGTCTAAGTCGACTCGAGTGTTGGATAGAGCTACAAAGTTTTCAGGTGCTGCATTAGCTCTATTAATGTGTCTGATAATAGTTGTATCCCTATATGTATAAGGCTTCCTAAGAATACTCTCGGGGTTGTCAACTACCTCAGGTGGGTTTGGATTAGGATAAGCCCTGGTATGGATTGATCTTGAAGCCAGTATGTCAGGCCTCAACGAAGGAAGTTAGCCAGGTATGACAGTCTTTATGAGGAAAACTATCTTCAAACCATGAAGCTTAACCCTATGTGTTTCTTCTAATATGGTTGATGTTGCTGGTCTCCCAGTGGAGTCTTGTGAAACCAAGTCAATCAGCAAGCCTACTGATCACCAGTGGAGTCTTTAATCATTAAGGAATTATGGAGTCACCAGGTGGAGGGTTTAGAATGTTTTAAGAAAGTTTACTATCCACCATAGTGATTTACTACCAAACCAAGGCTACTATGGTCTTCTTTCAGTTTCTCAGAAGTGTTTAAAGGTGTGTTTTACTCAAATTTCCCCAGTGGAGTCGCCATTATGTTGGAGTTCCTATGTTTTGGCAGGTTTGGCTCTACCAAAAGATAAGACAACATCAGAACCACTTTGGGACCTTAAGATCTAGCCCTCCTGAGTCCAGAGAGGGATCTCTATATAAAGGAAAATATAGATGTATCTTTGAAACTCAGTTTTAAGATATTAGGCTAGTTATAGGCACAGGGGTTATTGTTTGTTTTGGTTGTTTGGTTGTTGGGAAACATGAAAGAAGGGTTCAATATAAGACAAAGGGTGAGCAAAGAGGATTTAGGAAAAGGGGAGATAATTCAAAGAACACTCGAGACCATTGGGTAATGGATTCATAAAAGGGTTTACTTGCTATTCAGTATCGAACGCTTTCAATTGGGCTAGTCATCTAAAACATAGGATCTTTAAAGATGATAGTATGGTATGAAATGATAAGGAATGAAGGTGAATGACAAGGAAACCTTCGAGGTGACCACTTAGGAAGCAGATATAGGGATAGGGCATGCCTTAAACACCTATGATCCAACCCCTAAAAGGCTAACTCTTCAGACAACAAGAAACACTTAAGATTTAAACACAAAGTTCAAGCCTGCGATCAGAGAAAGGCTTTGAACTTTCAATGCTTCGACATTCAACTTAAGGGAACTTAGAAAGGTTCAATTGATTGAAAAAGACCCTAGGGAGACAGAATTAGCATTATAAACTCCCAGTATCCCAATTCTTTCAATTAAAACCAGACAAGAACATCTAAGAACAGATTCATAAATTCATACATCAGTTAGCGGTGAATAACAACTACTACACTGGTTAAATTATCTTGAATTAGTTCTTAGATAGCACAATCAGTAGAAAACATCAAAGATAAGAAGAGCAGGAGCATTAGGGTACCATGCAAGGGTATATCCTAAGCCAAAGTTCTGATTCTTACCAGAGAAATGAAATGTAATGAATTACAGAAGGAAAACAAAGACAAAGGAAGAACACATCACCGCTGCTTTAAATCAGGATCCAAATAAATTGCTTGTCATATTAAAGAGCAACACCATTCATATACAACATTGTCCAACAACTTGATATTCGGTCTGAAATCATCTTCCTCATCCTATCTTACAACTTTACACACAGAACTATATCTCAAGAGAAACAGCTTACAATTCACAGATATCCGATCAACAACCTTTACAATGTGTTTTTTCATGAGTTTTATAGCTAAAGAGAGGCAGAGGAGGTAGATATAACTTTAAATGAAACATTAAAATAGAGGTAGAAGAAGAGGGCTTGAGGCCCATTCTGTCTTAATATCTATGCATTGATCTTCAGTACTCTTTGGATGAAAGAGTGGTCTTCGACAGGCTAATATTAACTTCATGGGTATGTTCTTTGATGTAATTTTTGGCTGCAGTACTCTGTAGTACTCTGGTGATAAGAAAAAGGCAGACAAATGACTTTTAGGCCTGCCATACTGCATAACAAATGCTCTGGCAACATTAGGACTTTCTGTCAGGATGGAGATCTTCTCCTGAGCTCGATGTAGAATAAAAAACAGTATGGGAACTTGTCCTTTCTCGGGAAAGAACCTTCTGCTGATGTGAGACACTGATAAGATTTTTTTTGTGCTTTAGGCCTCATTAGGCCTTCTGTGTTGATCATAAGGTCTTCAATCTTGTACATTCGCCCTTTGAACACTGAATTAAAGCTTAAAATATTCAATAACAGGCATTAAACCCCTTTAATTCTTCACTGATACTCTTTGCCACTTCATTTACTATCTCTGTCTATGGAAATGTAATTTTAGTGGCGCTGGAGGTTTTACAAAGTTAAACACTGGTTCTTTAATGAAATGTTTCATTCAAAAACCTTCTCAAGCATTTTCTCTGCAATATCTGGCTCAGAAAATGGCCTTCTCTGCGCTCTGTGTCACTATGACAGTGACTGTGAGCAATGGCGGTTTCCACCGTCTGTAACCCTGCACAAAGACACAAACATGTTAAGAAAGCCATGTGGGAGTAGAGGTGGATGTTATGGAGGGCTGAGGAGGTGGCACCGCAGCAGTGAAAACAGTGGTTGTATGGGAGAAAATGGTGAAAAATGCTGCGTAATGGCGAGAAAGTGGTCTGATGGAGGTCTGGTGAAGAAACGCATTTGAACCGTCTGATTAAGTTAGATGGAGGTGATCGACGACGGTGATTAACTGATGGAATGGCCTTAGAGGGTCAGACGGAATGACTGAAATTTATAATGTAAAACATAAAAGTTTACCCTTTGGCGAAATACAAAGGAAAATGAAGAAAATCAAATGAAATGGGCTTTGAATGGTGGGACCAGAATGGGTGGAGGGCGATTGAATATGGGTCGTTAGATCTCAGGAGGAGATCAACGGCTGGGATCATCCGATGAAACTCTGCAAAAGTCCGATGAAAAAATATGAATGAATGATGCGATGGAATGAGGACCGTAGATCTATATAGATCAACGGTCGGGATTGCGTGGAAGAGCTTTCAAAGGCGGAAGAGGGGAAGTTTTTTTAAGAAGAGAAACCATTCTTTTTGCGCAGCAAAAGAATGGTTTTGAAATTTTCCCAAAATCACGCGATATCGCTTGTCGCCCGACACGTGGCAAAATAAAACCGCCTGTATCACGTGATTTCAAACTGTTAAAGCCCGGACACCAAAGTTACGTGATATGGATGTTGGTCGTTGGATCTGGGACTGTGAGATCTAACGGTGTAGGACGGAGTGCGATACGGAGAGATGCGCGGTTAGTAGGGTGGGGAAAAGTCGAAGGAGGTTTTAATGTGGGTCGTCTGATCTACAGAATGAATGGCTGAGATCTCCAGATGGAAAGCGAAGGCAGAAGGGCTGGTTAATGGGCGGGAGGAAAGGAGGACCTTCGGATCAAGTGGGATGGACTGCTATGATCCAATCGCACCGGAGGATGGCAGGGGCCAAAAAACTCCGATGGTTTGAACTTGCGATTACATGTGGACCGTCCGATTGCCGGAAGATTGACGGTCGCGATTGGATCGAGGATGGCCAATCGGGGAACGCGGGGCGGTGAGAGATCAAATTCTGGCCGTTGGTTCTTGTGGTTTCAATGGCCAGGATCCAATCGGGAGTCGTCCAATCAGGGAAACGAAAGTGGCACATTTAAAAATCTGCGATTGGCGATTGGAGCGGCGATGCAATGGCCGTTGGATTTAAATGGGGATCAACGGCGGAGATCGTAATCAGAGGTGTAATGGAGTGACGTGGTGAGGCACAATGAGATAAGAGCAGACCGTTGGATCTCATACAGATCAACGATGGATATTGCACCTGCAGCCAAATAGAACAATTTACTCTCGCATCGGGAGTTTTCAATTTAACAAAGAAAAAAAGCTCCCGACCAATCCTCCAATTGCGATTAGTGCTTTACACCTCACCGCTTGGTCTTAGCTCTCAGTTACATGTGGAGAAGGGGTTGTGGGCTAGGCCAAATGGGCCTTAGCCTGTTATATGATAAAAAGTGGGTTTTAAGGCCTCAAAACGGTGTTTTTAAGGCTAAACAGTGGTTCCGATAGGAGGAAAAAGGGATTTAAAATCAAATGAAGGGATTTCAATTGGTTTTTAGAGGGTAGTTGGGTGGTTTAGATGGTTTAGGAATTGATTATGAAGGTTTTTTAGGGAGATTTGAGAAGGGAAAAAAGAGGTTAAAATGGGGAATTTTGCAGGGATAAAGGGAGCAGATGTAGGCTTTTCTTAGTATAATTTTTTCACAGACAGTGAGGATTTCTTGATGGAAACAGCAGTGAAGATCTTATCAAAGGAAAAAGGAACATAGAGGCTTCAAGAATGAAAGATTTTCAGAGGAAATGTATCTCTTTGAGGCTCAGAAAAATATTTAGCCACCTGTTTGCTTGACAAAATTTATAGGTGGCTAACAGGTTTGTTCATAAATTATTCCTTTAAAGCTGAAGAAGGAAGATTTTAAACATAATTTGAGGAGATCTACAGTCTCACTATTAGTAATAGTTTTCATAACTTCAATGGCTTCATCTATAGGTTCATAGTATATAGAGACAATGTCAAAACTAACCATGAGGTCTTCGTCTTTCATATCAAGGTTTTTGGCCCACTAAACGAAGGATGTGGAGTCTTTAATATATGACGAGGTGTTTCCAGCAAGGGGGCAAAGCTTTTTGGCAAGGTACTGAGCAAGGAGGTAGTTGGGTGAGCCTATGGTGTTGATTATGTGTCTTAGAGGGATGTCTTTTTTATGAATCTTTGGAACACCATATATTCTAGGGGTGATCAAGCTCGAAGGGGTGATTCTTTTTTTATGATGGTGTCTAGAGATGATTTTTTTATTTTTTTGGTTACTTCTTTTAAAAATTTAGAGTTGGGGTATTTATTTAAGATTTTGTAACAACCACTATTGTTAAGGTTTTCTTCCATTTTTTTATCATATTTAGACCTATCTATTATTACGGTTGCATTAAATTTCTCTTCTTTTAAGATAATTATATTTTTGTTTCTTTTTAAGTTATTTAGAGCAAGTTTTTCTTCTTTAGATATGTTACACGAAGGAGGTCTGTTATTTTTAAGGACTTTGGCAATGTCTTGTCTTATTTCTTCTACTTCAATAAAGTTAAGGTCTTTTAGGGCAACTTCAATATTTCTAATTATGTTGTCGACCGGGATTTTATTAGGAGTGATGGCAAAATTTAAACCTTTTTGAAGAAGGGAAATGGAAGCTAGGTCTAGGTTAACGCTGGAAAGGCTTATGACAGGGGGATTGATAAATTCTACATTCTGCACATGTTATGGGATGGGTTAGAGACCGAAAGGGAATCAATATGTGTAGGTAAGGTATCATGCTAGGGACCATGGTTAGAAGGGCTATCCAGAGATAGATTAATAGAGGTGACGGTATCGTTGACTCTATCTATACTCCATCTGTTTGGATGATGCAATATGGATATTTCTACATCATTGGAGTCTTCAGGAGTATCAATCCTTTGGTTATCACGCTTGATCTGCGAAGTGGCAGGGACAGTTAGGATGGAATCGGTGCTCTTTTGAACAGATATGTCGTTGACTCTGCTAGCATTCCAACTGTTTGGATGATGCAATGCGTAAATTGCTTCAGTGTTGGAGTCTTCAGGAGTATCAACTCTATGGCTATCAAGATCGATTTATGAGATGGTGAGGACGGTTAGGATTGAGCCATCTACCTTCTGTAAATCAACTTGGTTGTTGTTGTGGTTGATCAGAATGCTGCGTCGACTAGACACTGAGTACATGTTGGTTTGAGGTGCGATTTGGTTAAGGATTCCAGAGATGCGGTAGGACGACGCAGAGGGATGCAAGGAATGGGATAACAATGATATTTTTTTTCCCTTCTTCAAAGTGTATTTGGATTGCCAATGCTCTGCTTTCATAAAAGTGTGGGCATCTAAGGACCGCCACAGTTCAAAGCATAGAGATGAGCCTAACTAGAGATGTAAGCTCAACAATTTCTGAGAGATTTTAATAAGGCGTAGTCTCATAATTTTCCTCAAACATTCTATTTATATAAATATTCTTTTTGCCCTAATTATCACAAATATTTCAAAGAATTATGTGCGTTTACCCCTGATGATGGACTCCCTTAAGGAAAAACTATTATGACTCAAACACCACCTTATCCAGAGAGGTTAGTAGAGCGGAAAACTCCAATTTCTCTTCCTGAATTCGATATTTTGGATGAATTAAATAATTCTTATGTCAAAATTCCTTTGTTGCAAGCTATCAAAGATATTCTAATCTATGTAAAAACAATAAAGGAATTATGTATTAAGAAAAGTAGCAGAAAGAAAAGAGATCCACCCACAATCCAAGTCATTGGAAAATTAGCTAGTCTCGTGTTAGCAAAAACAACAATTGAAGAGTATATTGATCCCGGGATACCTATGGTTACCATTTCAATCAATGATTTTTCAGTTCCAAACACTTTAATTTATTTGGGAGTTTCTATAAATGTCATGACAATAGAGACTATGAAATATTTAAAATTTCCAAATATTCGACCTACTACAATTTTAGAGCTAGAAGATAGATCTAAAGTTGTACCAGAGGGAATATTAGAAGACATCATTGTTTCTTTGGATTCATGGGAATATCATGTATACTTTCTAATCTTGCAACCAAAAACAAATCTAGGAGGCCATCCTTTAATTCTAGGCAGACCATGGTTAGCCACAGCAGATGCCTTCATTGGATGCAGATCAGGAAGCATGATCATAGCACATGGATATTAAAGGAAACATGTTACACTCTATCCTCTAGCACAATCTCCTTCTTTATTATCATGGCTTGATGACCAACAACAACAATAAACTCAATCTGTTCTAAGCATTAATCAAGTCTTTAATTTTAGAGAAGAGGAAGAAAATGAGGATTTAATAGACCTTTTCATCTAAAAACTTGATATTTATGAGCGGCTATGAATAACACAATATGAAGCCGCAAATCATTTTTTGAATCAATGTTTCTAGTAAAATTGTATTATTCAATCATTGCAAAATTCATTTGAAAGCATTTTTCCTGTTAGCTCAATTACCAATTCACAAAGAAAAATCATTGAAATCAATCTTGGAAAGAGTCTAAGTATTGTTAATAATCTACAATCATCACAAGAACAACGGGTAATTGCATTATTACAGAAATATTCAAAAAAAAATTCCTGGGGTTATACAGAGATGCAAGGAATTCATCCAAAGAAATGTATTCACCATATCTATACTGATGATCATATCAAACCAGTTAGACAACCACAAAGAAGAATGAATCCTATGATGAAAGAAATAGTCAAAGAAGAACTGCAAAAAATTTTACAGGTAGGATTCATCTACCCTATTTCAGATATTCAATGGGTTTCTCCCTTAGTTGTGGTACCAAATAAAAATGGAAAATGAAGAATATGTGTAGAATATAGGGAACTAAATAAATCCACATTAAAAGATCATTTCCCATTACCATTCATTGACCAAGTACTAGATTCACTAGCAAGAAAGAAATTATTTTGTTTTCTTGATGGATTTAGCGGTTACAATCAGATTAAGATAGCATTGGAGGATCACGATAAAACTACATTTACTTGTCCATGGAGAAAATATGCATATAATGTTTTTCCTTTTGGATTATGTGATGCACCTTCTACTTTTCAAAGGGCATTCCTAGCCATCTTTGCATATTTAATTCATGAATGTGTAGAGGTCTACACGAATGATTTTACTGTCTATGGAGTTACATTTGATGATTGTTTGAACAACCTTGAAAAAGTTCTAAAAAGATGCATAGAGACACAATTATCCCCAATGATAAATGTTTTATGATGTGAACTGAAGGGATAGTGTTGGGACACCACATTTCTTCATTAGGAATAAAGGTAGACCCAGCAAAGATACAAGTCATTGTAAACTTAATGCCACCAACAACATAGAAATAAGTAAGAATTTTCTTGGGATATGGAAGATATTACAGAAGATTCGATGAAAAAATTAGTAAAATAGCTCTACCCCTGTTCAAGTTACTTGCAAAAGACATTGAGTGTCAATGGACAACAAGTTGTCAAAATGCATTTGAAATATTGAAAGAAAAATTTTCAATAGCACCCATTCTTAGAGGGCCAAACTGGTCATTTCCATTTCACACATCTACTGATGCATCTGTTACACAACAATTTGTCACCGTCCCTGCAATTCCCCATCCCGCACAATTGGAGGGCTTATTCCGTGACCTGTGAGCAGTGACATAACTTGAAAACACTTTCATGGCATTCCCCTAAACATGTACTTTCATTGCCCTGAAGACAACTCCTTGTAAAAAACCATAAAAACACCTGCCAGAGACTGGGCACGGCAAACTGGGCCTGCGCACTCCACGCCAATGGGGGAAATACTTCAAAGAGGGTGTGCCAATTGGCGCTCTGTCTCAGAGTCGCACTCGTGCCAGCCATTTTAAGGAGTGTTTTTTAAAAATAAATGGCGGAAGTTTCCTCCTAACCAATTCATAAACTGGCATCTAATTTGAGTTGGGAGGTTTGGCTCCGGATCTCCATGTAGAGGAAGTGGTTTGCCACCTCTCATGGAAGCCCCTTGAGGATAGGGCCAACCTATGATTATAGGGATCCCAACCGCCCTTCCTCCATCCATAAAAGCTTGCTCGTCTCCTTTTCAAGCTATTCTCCAAGTTCCCAAGAGCCATCAGAGCCTTATGCTACAAGAGCCTTGATTTATTCCCTTGAGGCCAAATCCAAGCAAGGAGATTATCGTCGAGACATCCGAAGAGAGAGGTTTGTCCCATCCCCGACAGGATTTTTTCAAGACGTGTTCCGCTGGCGACCCTCCGAAGGAGAATTCAACATCAGAGACAGGTTGTATCCTCCTTTGATTGATTAATGATAAGCGATTATTCGTTATGGCTCCACTCCTGTTGTTGATTATGATGATGAGTTATGTCTTCTCTCACTGGCATATAGTTGCATATACTAGATTTTACGCTTGTGTTTGTTTTGTTTCTTGCGTGTGCAGGTCTCCGATCACGGAGATCGTGAGGATTGTGATCTGCGAGAGCTAAGGAATGGGAGCGCTACTTTCTCTGCGAGCGACAGCGTTGCATTCCAGGTAAGCCTTCATCGCTAGTTGTTTTATTTGCAATTAGGAACCTGCACTATAGCATGTGACGATTGTTGCTAGACCCGGTCTGGGCTAGTAGGGATCGCCTCTGTCCGCAGAGGGGATTTACCTCCACAACAATTTGGCGACTCTGCTGGGGATCGTCTAGCTTGTTGTTGTTCTGCTTTATGAGCTACAGACGGAGCCTGAAGTTAGCCAGATAGCCTTCAAAACGCTCTTGCTCTGCAATTGCGAAGTAGATCAAAGCTGCTTAGTCAATCTCCGGTTTATTTTGTAAACTGAACACTTGGAGTATTGTCTTGTCTTTTCAGTTGTTTCTCGATTCTGCTTGCTTGATCGACTCTTTTGGCTGGCTCTTTTTGTGATTTTGGCTTTTGGTCAGCTTGATCATCACTAGTCTGCTTGTTGGATTGTCTATTTTTATTTTTCCATAGCAAACTCGACTAGCGCACTTTAAAGCTTGACAGTCGCGCCCATTGGCATAGGTTGCTAGTGTATTACCCGCGCCAATTCGTTTCTGGCGCTAGTTTCAGCCTCACAGTCGTGCCAATCCTATGAGGTACTAGGGTTTGCCCTGTTTTGACCTTCCTGAGCTTGATCAGTGTGTTTGGTTTTGTTTTTTCAACTGCTTGAGTGTTCTGGAGCCTTGTTTGACTGGCTGTGACCTTCGTCCTTTGGTTGTTTTCCTGTTTCCATCGATTTCACATTCTAGCCCTAGGGCATCTAGGTGCTCTTGTGTGTCGAGACTCCCTTGGGAGTTTTTGGTCTCTATTTGTTCAGTCAGCCTTTTGATTGCTCCTCTGCATCCGTTTGGCAGTTGTTTATCATTTTATTGCGTTATTTGAGTGTTTGTTCTCTTCTTCATTCAAATTTTGCTTTGTCTCGTTTGGGCCTAGATTACATGGTCCATTTGGGTCTTCGGGATTCTCTTGGTTTTGAGGGACTGTTTTGTCAATTTAGAGATCTGATTGTGTGTTTACGTTGAATGAAATTTGTGTGTTTTGCTTTTTCCTCATCACTTCTCAAATTTCTCTTTTCATTAGTTTTCATTTTGTTTAGTGCACTTTGCTATTAAACATTGAAAATATAAAAAATCTCTTTTGCTTTCGACTAGTTAGTGCAAATAAAAATATTTTCGGTGATTAGTGACTTTGAGAGAAAAGTTTTTGGTTTACATTAGCTGCATTAGAGACTTTGTTGGTTATTTTCTGATCATTTTTTTGGTGTGAAAATCTCTCAACTCTCTCATAATTAGCTTTCATCGAATGAAATGATATACTGTGGCATATAGTGTGCATTTAGGAGATTTTGAGACATCACACTCGCTAGGGCCTGAAAACTGAAACGTAATTGAAGATAAACATTAAAATTTATTCAATTTACACTAAGGCAGCATTGAAACATTAACGCAACATTTAGAGGTCTAGGCTAGAGACGTGTTCCGACGTCTTTAAACCTAGTATTTGTCGTTCGCCTCTTGGATTTAGACAGCACTAGTATGGACTTGTGCTCCCCGTACCATCGCGTATATAAAGGGAGACCCCACTAGGTTTCTATCCTTTATCCATAGGAAGTCGAGTCTGCTACCCTATACCCGTGATACACCGAACATAGCATTCAGGGAGATCGCCTGCATGTACGTTAAGTCCTTGGTTGATTTCTCTTTCATTTTGAAACCAAGGTGTATATTGCAGTTCACGGTTATTTGGTACACCCTTCGCCTAGTATTCCTGAGTAGTCATTTGATCTTTTCCGACTCTTTAAATTTGAAAGGATCACCAAGTGCTTGTCCTTTCACGCTTGCTTCAAAACTGAAAGAGATAGAGTCACCTTTTATCTGTTTCTCGACTCTTAAAACATGAAACGATGAAGTTTCTAAGTTTCAATGTGGTAAAATATATCACCCGCGATCACACGCCCTGTTAGATTTTGCTTGTTGGCCGTTTGATTGTGCGTCTTGACTCTTTTTCAGCCCGTGTGTGTTGTGCTTGATCTTTTTTCATTATTGTCACAGTGGCAGAACCTTCTGTTTCGTCTACTGGTAGTCCATATACGGACGATTCATCAGAGGCTTCTCAGTCGTCTGCTGAACCCCAGCAGCCCATCATTTCCGAGTTTCCCAACGGGGGACCGGTTCTATCTGAGTAGCCCTTTGGAGGACCAGTTGAGTTCAATTGGCCCTTTTCCGACCCTTGGTTTGGATTGGGAGTAAGGGAAGATTTCCCTCCTCTTACATCGGGTTCGCCTTTTATAGTTGTTGTTATTCCTCCTAGTCCTCGTCGTTTGTTATGAGATCTAGCGGCAGGTTCAAACATGAGTGATTCTGCTAGCGAGGAAATCCCCACGTCTAGTGAAGATTACCAGTTATTGCCTCGACATTTATTTCCAGAAGGCAACCCTGAACCATATGTTATGTCATCACCTGGTCCCTCATTACCAACCGGGTATAGATCCTTGGGTCAGATTATTGCCGCCGCTGCCTCTATGGGGGTATCAACTCCTTCTACGAGGCCGGTTGTTCCTTCATTGCGGATGTCCCCACGCACGCCCGTTACGTCATCCCCTCAGGTTACTTGTGTACCCTCCATGCCCACTGTTTGTGTGGCCGCATATGCACCGGCTGTTACTACCCAGTCCGTAAGGACCACATCGCTTCCCGAAGACATCTATATAGCATCTGCTATGCCGGAGAACATCTCTCCGGAGGAGTATCGATTGTCCCTACAACAGTCGAACCCCGAGGTCAGACAGTCCTCTCAAGATCCCAACCGCTCGTATTTTTTGCATTATGCACAGGATGGTACACCCGTGTACGTCATTCGATATCAGTACGATGAGCACGGTAACCCTTTACGTTTACCTGCTCCTGAGGCTCAACTTCATGCTCATGGTTTACTGTATAACCAGGCTGGACAGCCCTACAACCCGCAAGGACAACCTTTTCAAGGCCAACCTTCGGGCCAGCCTGGCTATCCTTATGACCCACAGGGACAGCCCATACAGGGCTACCCTCCGGGCCAGCAAGGGCCATTATACGGTCCGCAAGGACAGTATTACAACCCTTCCGGTCAACTCGTGTAGCCTCTCCTTGGAGTCCCACCTGGGTAACCTCATGGACTCATGGGACAATCGGGGTACCAACTGGGACCGGTATATGGTCCTGGGGGGCAAGTCCAACCTTCTCAACCCTTGCAACCGCAGTATCCTCTTGGTCCCAATGTTGCACATCAGCCAGGACCATCTTATGGTCCTGTTGCAGGTCAAACCGGTTACCAGCAACCACCTAGCTCCATTTCGCTACCAGGCCAACCGGCTCATCCGGCACAACCTGGTATCCCGCCACCAGGCCAACCGGCCAATCCGCAACAACCTGGTGTCCCTCCACTAGGCCAACTGGCCCATCTGGTACAGCCTGGTGCTCCTCAACATCCAAGACAACCTGCACAACTGGCACAACCCATTTTTCCGGGTCAACCTGTTCAACCAGGGCAGCCCGCTCATCCAAGTCAGCCTATCCAGCCAGGCCAGCCTGCACATCCTGTCTACCCTGCCCAACAGCCGACTTATTCAATGTCGCAGCCAAATCAACCGCTGCACCCTAATTATCAGGCTCAGCAGGGTCCCACCTATCAGCAGCCCACTCGACCTCAAGGTGGTTACTATTCTCATGGTCAATATCGACCGAATTACAGCCAGCCCCAAGGTTATAACTATTACTCTCAACAACCCGACTACACCTATGCTCAGCATCCAAATCCACATGTTGCTCACACAGGGCCGACATACAATCAGGGTCCGTACTCTGGTTATCAAGCCCCGTACACTGGTTACCAGCAACCAAATCAGGCTGGTTATACGACCTATACCCCCTACAGTCAAAATCCTACTGGACAGAACCCCTGGGGGCAAGGATATTCTCAACCAGCGTGGAGTACAGGTACTGGTCCTTATCAAGGTCCAGGCATGCCGTCCAATCTGCCATTCCCGTTCCTGGCCACCTTGGAATTACCAAATGTTTCGAAATTAACTAATGATCCAATTCTGCACAATCCTTATTGGCCTCCGGTTCCTACCAAGGTACCCAGTGATTGCCCCAAGTTTGAGGGTAAAGCTAGGGAGGACCCCCAATCTCATGTGATGACTTACCATCTTTGGTGTTCGTCCAACTCTTGGGTGGATGATTCCATTCTTCTACGCCTCTTCCAGCGCACTTTGACTGGTGCTGCCACTAAGTGGTATATTGAATTATCCCGTGGCATCTTTCAAGATTTCAATACATTAGCCATGGCTTTTCTGACTCACTTTCAGTTACCGGTTCGCTACGAAGCCGGGACGCACCTCCTGACTTCTTTGAAGCAGGACAAAGCCACCCACATTTCTAATCACATTCATGAGTGGCGACGTCATCGTAGACTGATCAAGTTCCATATACCTGATCAGATACTAACTCATTGGTTCACCACCTCCTTCGTTAACAAAATCGCCCAATATATTGCTATGGGAGCGTGTGTGACAGAAGAACAAGCCATAGCGCGTGCCCAATATCTGGATCTGGTATACTCTCAATCTGGCATGCTTTATGATATTTTTCCTGATGCTCCACGGTCTGGAACCTCTAAAGCTCCACCTACCCTGGCGGTGGATGGTGTTATTGGTTCTGTGTCTCAGAATTCGAAGAAATCTTTGAATGGGAAGCAAAAGTCTAACTCACCCAATAATTATGCTCCTCCCGCCCCTCCCGATTCTGGAAAAACTGCGGAGGTTAACGCCGTTCAGGCTAATCCTATGGAAAAATCCTCCAAAGGGAAGAAGAAGGGCAAAGGCAAATCCAAATCCGACGCTCCAAAGCCAGAATCTTCCAAACCTTGTACCGAGGACGGTTCCCAACACAAACCGAAGTACCCCTGCCTCATCTGTGAAGGAGATCATTACACCAAGGATTGTCCGCGACGATCTGAGGTTAGTCAACTTCTAAAAGGCTCCAAAGGGACTCCGGCAGTTCTTAAAAAACCGTTCCCATCTCAGCAGACCCAGATGGTTGAACAGCCTTCACCATCTGCACCATTTGGGTCCCAGGTCTTTATGATGAATGGCGCTACACCTATCTCTATTGCTACGCGTTCGAAAGATTACAACGAATCGCGTCAGGCAGCTGGGAAGACAGTTATGGACGGTCCACCTCCCCCACCTGTCCTCGGTTCGTTGGAGATTGAGAAGTCTACTGCTAAAACTGTTGTGAAGCCACCTTCTAAAGGTGTTCTAAGAAGATCTTCCTACAATTCGAATGCCCGTGCTGCTCAGCACTACAGTATTGTTGAGGATCTGCCACAGGCACCTTCTGCCATGTCTGCATTGGAAGTTCTTCAAAGTTTCCCGTCACAACGGAAAGTTTTGTTGTCTACAATCGGTGGGATCGATCCCACTGATTCTAATCTTCTCACCTTCGACTTAGAGAACTTTACCCCCGACTTCCACATCAGATCGCTCTTGTTATTCAAGTCGGGATCAACGGTCTTAACATCCGTAGGGCCGTTGTGGATGAAGGTGCTTCTACCTATGTCATGTCATCCGCTTGCTGGAAGGCCATTGGCTCTCCGGCCCTTTCATCATCTCCTAATGCCCTAGAGGCATTTGATGGTCGAGAATCAAAACCCTTGGGTGTTCTCGAGAGTTTAGCGATTACCTTACAGGGGAAGACAGTCAACTTATAAGTCGAAGTAGTTGACGCCAAGCTTAACTACAATATACTTCTCGGCCGCAGTTGGACTCACGCCATGCTATGCGTGCCATCCACCCTCTTTCGACTTCTTAAGTTCCCTCACGAGGGAAAAATTGTTACAGTGGATCAGTTGTCTTTCTTCACCTCCACCTCCGAGAACAATGTTCCGTACGTGGATCAGATTCCAAATCCCCCTGACAGTGTGGGACCCGGTCTCTTCAAGGACCCCATCCACATGGGTATTTTTCCCACACCACCACCGCACACCGCTCAAGTTAATATGATCTCTAGGTATGACGACCCATGGCTCATCCCTTCGCCTGAGCAGGTGGCTGAGTTTGGAGAATTGATGCCCTTGACTCCGGTAGAGATTAACTACTGTGAAATCGTCACCGCATCTGATCCTCCCCCTCCTCAGCATGCTCCTTCGAGCATGGCTTTAGACATCTATTCTCAATCCCCCTGGCTCGGCGAGGCCAACTCGCCTGATCCTCTTAAAGAGATTTTCCCTTTTGATGAAGCCATTGTTGAAACAATGTCTCTTGAGGAGCTGCCTTGGAGCGATGGACATCATCATTCCTCATTCATGCCTAGCTTGGGGGCAATGTCAGATTGTCTAGAGCATTTTGCATCTCAGGTTCCCACTCCACCTCTCTAGACGCCCATATTGACACATGAGGTGCTTTCAGAGGGAAACCTGAGCAACATTACTCAAACCATTCCAATCGACATCTCCGTTAAACTGGGGATAGTTGAGAACATACACGTGGGAGTGACTTGTTCTCCTGATGAGATACGAGTTTATACTGATTTTTTTCAAGAATTCAGAGATGTGTTCGCCTAGTCCTATGAGGAAATGCCCGAGATTGATCCCAGCATAGTAGTGCACGAGATTCCTACCTATCCTGGTGCGAAACCCGTGCGCCAACGCCTATGCCCGGTGCATCCTCGCAAAGCCGCTGCCATCAAAGCAGAAGTTGCAAAAATTCTAAACGCGGGCTTCATTTACCCGATTCCCCTCACAGAATGGGTCTCCAACATTGTCCCTGTAGATAAGAAACAGGGTACTATCAGAGTTTGTGTTGATTACCGAGATATTAATCGGGCCTGTCCAAAGGACAACTATCCTACTCCCTTCATATATCAAGTCATTGACGAATGTGCCGGGAGTGAGATTCATTCCCTGATGGACGGATTTTCCGGGTATAACCAGAGAAACATTCTACCCGCTGATCAACACAAGACTGCATTCATCTGTCCGTGGGGTACTTTTGCCTATAAAAATCTCCCGTTCGGCTTGAAGAACGTTGGAGCCACTTTCTAGCATGCTATGTCTTACGCGTTCCATGACATACGCCATATCGTTCAGCATTAACTGGACGATTTTCCAGCTCACTCAGCTCGGCGAGAGGACCACCCAGAACACCTCTGCCAGATTTTCCTTCGTTGTCGACGCTATAATATCTGGCTCAACCCTCATAAATGCGTCTTTTGCATGGATTCTGGCCGTTTTTTGGGGTTCATAGTCTCCAAGGATGGGATTCGCCTCGATCCCCTAAAGGTCGAGGCCATTGTCAATCTCCCATCACCCTCTTCGTTATATCAATTGCAGAGTCTGCAGGGAAAATCTAACTTCCTAAGACGCTTTATACTGAACTACGTGGAAGTGGCCAAAGGATTCACGCGTCTTTTAAAGCAGAACGTTCCCTTTCATTGGGACAACATTGCTCAACAATCCTTTGAGAAGCCCAAGACGTTACTTGTTAATGCTCCGTTGCTTCGGCCTCCAAACTATCACCGTGATTTCACTTTATACTTGGCTACCGCCTTTAGCACCATAGCTATGGTTCTGGTGCAGGATGACGATGATGGCAACGAACACGTTTTTTACTATCTATCACGAAATCTTCTCGACACAGAAACGCGTTACGCTCACATCGAGAAGCTAGCTTTAGTAGCTGTACAAGCTGTGCAATGTTTCCGCCACTACATCCTCCTGCGTACCGTAACCGTGGTTTCGGATTGTAACCCCATGACATATATTCTTTCTCGACAATTACTGGGGGGAAAATACTCCAAATGGATCATTATCCTTCAGGAGCTCGACCTAGAGTTTACTACTGCTAAGTCGACCAAATCACTGGTTTTCGCGGATCTTATTTGCTCCCTCCCAACAGACTCCCCACCATCTCATTATGAAGAACATATTCCGGACGAAACCATCTTCCTTATCAGCACTCGTAACCCATGGTATGGCGATATTATTGTGTATCTTCAGACGTCAACCTTCCGCTCTGAGTTGACCAAAGATGCCCGACGTCGAATTCGGCATCAGTCTCAACCCTGCCGCATTGTAGGAGATACATTATACCGGGTTGGAGTAGATTCGGTACTCCGTCAGTGCTTAACTTTGGAAGAGGCCGAAAGAGTCTTAAATGACTGTCACAGTGCCGCCTATGGTGGTCACATGTCTGGATATGCCACCGCCCATAAGATTCTGCGTGCGGGTTACTTCTGGCCGTCAATCTTCAAAGATTGTATTGTTGCAGTCCGCAAATGTCACGCATGCCAGGTCTTCCAGTGCAAGATGCGCGCGCCACCCCTCCCTCTACATCCTGTCATTACCGTCGGCCCTTTCGCAAAATGGGGCGTAGATTTCATGACGTATAACCCTCATTCGGCCGGGGGGCATGCATATATAATTATCTCTGTCGACTACTTTACTAAGTGGGCCGAAGCGATGCCTACACTAGCCGTCGATGGTAAGACAGCTGCCCAATTTATCTTCAACCACATCATTGCACGTTTCGGGGTCCCTCAGGCCATTGTTACCGATCATGGTACTCACTTTCGAGATTACATGATGGCCGAGCTGACATCAAGATTGGGATTACGACACGATAGCTCAACGCCATATTACCCCCAGGAAAATGGCCAGGTTGAGGCTGTGAACAAATTTTTGGTCACAATGCTTCAACGAACAATTGGAATTCATAAGTCCAATTGGCACCTCCAATTGTTCTCAGCTCTATGGGCATACCGGACGTCAGCAAAGAGTGCAACCGGATTCACACCATTCCAATTGGTGTATGGTCTGGAAGCAACTCTTCCGGTTGAGTGCGAAATTCCTTCCTTAAAGCTAGCTGTGGAACTTTTGCCCGATACTTCTCCTGAAGAAGAGCGTCTCTTGTATTTGGAACGGTTGGATGAAACCCGCCGCTTGGCTGCTTTAGTCCTTGAAGCACAGAAAAAGCGGGTCAAAGCACACTTTGATCAATCTGTCTCTCCATGTTCCTTTGTCGAAGGGGACCTTGTCCTCCTATACGACCAAGCGCATGACAAACTCGGGATAGGAAAGCTCCAACCCATGTGGCATGGGCCCTATATAGTAAAACGAGTATTGAAAAATGGGGCTTATGAGCTCATTGATTATGAAGGAGTTCCGTTGGCGCAACCTAGGAATGGGTTGTACCTTAAGAAATACTACGCTTGAAGTTATTTTTGGTGTGGTGTGTGTACATAGGTGTGTATATTCATTTGTGTGCATGTGTGGTGTGGTGTGCGATGTAAGCGTCTTTCTGCTGATCGGGTCTTCCTGATTGTGCATATGTCCATTACTCCGTTTGTGGGTTTCGCGGATGGTGCCTCCCGCAGTACCAGGAATCTGTCTTCGGCAGCCTGGGTAATCTATGATCCTGCTGGTGAGTTGGTTAACCTGCAAGGTGTGTGTCTGGGTCCTGCTACAAATAATATCGCGGAATATAGTGTTGTATTGGAATTATTAACCGAGGCTGTGGACCTCGGCATTCGTGAATTACTTGTGTATCTAGACTCACAACTTGTAGTATTACAGCTTAACGGACATTATTCAGTAAGAAATCCATCCATTTTACGTCTGTATCTGCGTATTCGTCTGCTGGAAAGAAATTTTGACTATATTAACTATCAACACATACCCAGACATATGAATACATTAACAGATGCAGTAGCTAATTTGGTTTTAGATAGACATTTGCGCAATTTATAAACAAAAACATCATCACATGTAGAAAGATCCATCCAGGAATAGGTATGTATATATATGTGTGTCGAAATGTTTACATAGTGTGCATCACATAAGATCAAAATATACATGTTCGTCTTAATACAGCCAGAGACACATGTCTCTCAAAAAAATATGCATGAAAGAAGCCCTAGGTGTCTAATCCGCATGGTGCTCGTGGTAACATGCTACCGCGCGCACTAAGCGTCTCAAAAGTCGGTTGAGGTGACTAGGCACTCCCACCGTATATCTCTGATACGCCATTGGGACATCTGCCAGCCGGGCGTAGTCTGGAATCCCCCGGGCAATCCCCTCAAGGTTCTGGATCAACTCTCCTCCCCCGGCCCCCTCCGCCTGAGGGTCAGCTGCGGGCTGAGTTCTCCGTGCAATAGGAGACATACCGGCAGGTCTCTCTGGGCCGACATCTGCATGCACATATCAATTGTTATTAGAACGGACATGTATTACCAAAAAAAAAATCATAAAACATAAAAATCAAAAAGAGAGGTCATACCCAACTCCTCGTCCCAGTCATCCCCCTCTGGAAGTGGGAGATCTGGGTCTCCAGTGAAATCAGTCCCGACATAGGGCCAATCCTCGACCACGATCAACTGACGCCGTAACCATCCAAAAAACTCCGGCCTCCAAGACATCTGTTGGCCTCCTCCTGACCTGGGCATAAGTGCTGCCCAGCGAGCCATCCTTGGCTCTCTTGGTATCGGCTCAGCAACTATGGCCCCTTGGCCCTGAAAGATAGGTAGTCGTTCCAGCATGAACAATACCAAAATGGAACCGTAGCCAAACTGCTTCAGTTTGACTTTCTTGCACTTTGTGAGCTGCCTCTTGATATTTTTTGTCACTGCAGTAGCCCAATCAAACAGTGTTGGACTCATACACTCAACGGCTAGCAGGAGTTGGGCCTTGCTTGCCTCGTGTGGAGCTTGCGATCCCGCAGCTCGTGTGATGGTGTGTAGCACTACTCTCAGTGCTAGATCCTGGACAGTGTGGATGTCCACTTTCCCGCTTCCTGATCTGGTTCGTGCCCCTAGGCACACCCTCGCCATTACCTGCTCCATATTTTCCCCAGATGGTCTGCCGCCTGTCAGGATGGGCACCAGACCTCTGCGCGACAATCCGGTGATGAAATATACATCGGAAACCTCCAGTTCCAACAATTGGTCTCGAAGTTTAAATACTTCTTCATTTTAGTCCCATATACTAACCAAGTATTGTAGTAGCTCCGGTTGAGCTCGTAAACAGGGTGTGAGGAAGAATTTCTTAAGCCCACAGTTCTTAAGTGTAGTCATCTAGGCTTCGTTCTCGATAGCCATCTCATCTTCCTCTCCATGTTCCCTTTCCTTCCATTCGATAACCATTTTTGCCTTTATATCTGCATCAACACAATCAAAAATACATTGTTAGATCTCTGGAACATTTGAAAATCCACATAGATAGCTCACATTTTCAAAATTTTGAGCGGAAAATTGCGTTGCGCCATTGGCGCGACTGCTTTCTCTTTGTGAAGAAATGTCTATTGGCACGGGTCCGTGCCCGATACCCGCACCAATGGAGCGAGCCCTAAAATTTCAAAATGGTTCGCCCGAAAGTCTAATACATAATAAAAACATATAAAAAATGGATTGGAATGGAGCTTAAGGAAACGCCTATTACCTGGAACAAACGGGGAACTGAATGGTAGCCCGGATCAATCGCAGTCGCCGCCAGAAGTTTGCACACAAATGGACCACTGCTGCTCTCCAATGAGGTAAATAGTAAAAGTAATTTTGTTTTTACCATTTGAGACTTATTTATAACTTTTTGAAATCTAATTAGGTTTTAAAAGTCATTTTTTATTAATATTTAATATATTTTGTCAAAAATGGATTTTACACTTACCTTTATGTGCAGCAATAGGTTTCTACGCAACTTAAACGGTGACACGAGTTGTATTTTATACTTTTTCGGACTCGGTAAATACACAAAAAATTCATTTCGGAGTCATCCTTCAGCTCTTTTCTGACTCTCTAAACATGAAAAGATTGCAGAGGTCCTTGTCGTTTCGATCTCGTTAAAGTGGCCCTGAAACGACATCTACCTAGTATACATTTACTCCTTTTTTGGGCTGGGATAGATTATTTACGAAAAAGGAATACCCTAGCCAATCGCGACTAGGAGGTTTTCTCAGACATAGTTTTCTACCTTTTCAGGTCTGAGGAACTATTTACGAAAAGGGACCGTTGGAGTTTAATTTTCCGCTGTCTTTTCAAACTCTCTAAATATGAAAAGACGCCGAGTTCTTCCTCTATCAGACTCGTTAAACCCTGATGACATTGGATTCAGTCGTGATGACGATATTCGAGTTTCTCCTTCCTAGGGCTTGTTAAATGTACTAGGATGGATTCATCCGAAGGAAGAACTTAAATTACAAGCATATGCTATCCCCTTCAAGCTTGTTATCAAAATAATTGGGGTACTCACCAGAAATGGTGGGGGAAAATGGGACCAGAATCATTGTCGTGTCGGCAGTATGTCGCTCTTGAACATGGCACTTCTCTGCATTCGTGTCGGGTTGGGGACATCTCATATCATTTTTTTCACTTGCCTCTGTGGGTTTGGGTGATCCTTTTTGACCTCTCATCTGCTCTTTGCCTAGTCGCCATGACCTCTAATCTTTTGATGTCAAATACTGCCAAATCCACTGTCGTGCCGCCATATGTTTAAGAGAAGTTGACCACTGCAAGTATCAACCTTCCTCTGATTGTCATATGATCCTGATTCATGAAGACATTATGTTCCTCTGTCTCACGTCGATGATGTGGGAAACACTATGGCCCACCTTCGATCAAGGTCACTTCCTGTCGACTTCAGCTCATTATCCAGGAAGCTGATCTAGAGACTCCATTCTGGTGCCTTAGAACCTGCATACCTCAATGGTAGGTTCTTCGCATTCGACGTGAGGTTTTCATCATTGGCCTCTGATCGAGTGATTCTGCGGGTGTTCGACGTCAGCTCATTGTTCACATGCTGTATATTGTATCTGTAGTACCTTGAGGACCATTGGCATTAATGGTGGTACCTCTCGCGTCTGTTAACAGCTTTCATCATTGGCTAGTAATCAGACGATGTTCTTGCATGTTCGACTTCAACTCACATATTCGCATGCTTGAACTTGTACTTTGTCCGGGTCGAGATGGAGCACAAGACCCTGGATTCCTGTCTGTTATAATCCAGGCTGCGATTTTGTGGATTTTTATGAGTAGTTACATGACTCACTAATTGGATGGCTGCGACCATACCTGAGTCTATTTATCGATCCTCACTGGATGGCTACGTCCATGCCTTGGATCTGGATTATTACATACTCTGTTATGGATGGTTACGCCCATACCACGTATATATCATGTATTTGAGACATCAGTTGTACTTCCCTATGCAGGTTTTCCGACGGTGATGTTTTCAGTTGCACACGTTCTCGTAAAGCATTTCACCCCTCTCTCTCTCTCTCGAGCCTCATGCTTTAGGGGGCATCTATTACACAGCAATTTTTCACCGTCCCTGCAATTCCCCATCCCGCACAATTGGAGGGCTTATTCCGTGACCTGTGAGCAGTGACATAACTTGAAAACACTTTCATGGCATTCCCCTAAACATGTACTTTCATTGCCCTGAAGACAACTCCTTGTGAAAAACCCTAAAAACACCCCTTTTTGCATTGGCGCGGGTAGCCATTTCAGTACCCGCGCTAATGGGGGAAATCCTTCAAAGAGGCCACGCCAATTGGTGCTCTGTCTCAAAGTCGCACTCGCGCCAGCCATTTTAAGGAGTGTTTTTTAAAAATAAATGGCGAAAGTTTCGTCCTAACCAATTCATAAACTGGCATCTAATTTGAGTTGGGAGGTTTGGCTTCGAATCTCCATGTAGAGGAAGTGGTTTGCCACCTCTCATGGAAGCTTCCTTGAGGATAGGGCCAATCCCATGATTATAGGGATCCCAACTCCCCTTCCTCCATCCATAAAAGCTTGCTCATCTCCTTTGCAAGCTAGTCTCCAAGTTCCCAAGAGCCATCAGAGCCTTATGCTGCAAGAGCCTTGATTCATTCCCTTAAGGCCAAATCCAAGCAAAGAGATTATTATCGAGACATCCGAAGAGAGAGGTTTGTCCCATCCCCGACAGGCTTTTTCGAGACGTGTTCCGCTGGCAACCCTCCGAAGGAGAATTCAGCGTCAAAGCTATGGTTGTATTCTTCTTTGATTGATTAATGATAAGCGACTATTGGTTATGGTTCCACTCTTGTTGTTAATTATGATAATGAGTTATGTATTCTCTGACTGACATATAGTTGCATATACTGGATTGTACGCTTGCGTTTGTTTTTTTTCTTGCGTGTGCAGGTGTCCGATCACGAAGATCTTGAGGATTTTGATCTGCCAGAGCTAAGGAATGGGAGCGCTACTTTCTCTACAAGCGACAGCGTTGGATTCCAGGTAAGCCTTCATCGCTAGTTGGTTTATTTGCAATTAGGAACCTGCACTATAGCATGAACGATTGTTGCTAGACCCGGTCTGGGCTAGTAGGGATCGCCTCTGTCCGCAGAGGGGATTTACCTCCACAACAGCATCTGATACAACTATAGGAGCATCACTTGGACAAAAATAAAATCATTTTAATTATGCCATTTATTTCATAAGCAAAAATTTAACTCCAGAATAATTGAACTATACATTAACTGAAAAAGAAAAGCTAGTTTTTGTGCATGCAGTCATTAAATTTAGGCATTATATAATAGGCTATCAAGTGTTTATTCATACAGACCATGCATCCATAAAATACTTAATGAACAAAGAAATTACCAACGGCAGGATTACTAGATGGTTGTAATTAATGCAAGAATTCAATCTCACTATTCTAGATCGACCGGGTAAAGAAAATCAAGTAGCAGATTTCCTGTCAAGACTTCATACACATAGTGATCCTATTCCTGTTTCAGACAAATTTCCAGATGAAAGATTTATTTTCTATAATAGCTAAAATCTCATGGTTTGCAGATGTAGCTAATTATTCATCATTCGGAATATTAGCATCTCATTTCACTAACAAGCAGAAAAGAAAAATAATCAGAGAAAGTGCTAGATATAGTTGGGTCAATTGTGACCTCTTTTATACTAGTTATGATCTTTTGATAAGAAAATGTGTTAGAGAAGATGAAGTTCATGATATTTTGAAAGAATGTCATGACGAGCCATGCGGTGGCCATTTTGCAGACAAGCGGACAGCATACAAGGTGCTCAAACTTGGATACTACTCGTCGGCAATCTTCAAGGACTCAAAAGCATATGTCAAAAGATGTGGTAGCTGCCAAAGAACTAGAAGACCTTTAATATCAGATGAAATTCCATTGAAACCACAAGTGCTTATAGAGCCATTTGAACAATGGGCTCTTGAATTTGTGCGACCTATTAACCCGCCTTCAAATGGAAAGAAGTAAATTCTAGTGTGTATAGACTATGTTACAAAATGGATAGAAGCAAAAGCAGTGGCACTGAGCAACAGAAGAAACAATGGTTTCATTCCTCTTTAAGAAATCTTTGTAATATTTTGAGTTCCATGACAGATTGTTACATACCAGGGAGCACAGTTCACCTCCAAACTTGTCCGGGATCTTATGGAAAAAGTATAAAATAAAACTCATAAAGTCTACTCTGTACCATCCTCAAGCAAATGGGCAAGTAGAATCCACTAATAAGGTCCTGTAAAACATCATGACAAAGACAGTGCAAATGAACAAAAAGGATTGGTTAGAAAAGTTAAGAGATGCATTATGGGCATACAGAATTACATGGAAGAATACAACTGGATTCAGCCTATATCAGTTGGTATATGGTAAGGAAGTTTTGTTACCCTTTGAATTTCAAATTCATACTTTTAAACTTGCATCGGAATTAGGATTGGACCTGTCATAAGCACAACAACATAGAGTTATGCAATTAAATGAACTAGATGAAATAAGACAACAAACAGTTGAGTATAAATCACTAGTGCAACAACAGAGAATCAAATGGCATGACCGATTTATAAAAAATAAAAATTTCATAAAGGAAACTGGGCACTTCTTTTTTACTCCAAGTACAGAGACTTCAAAGCAAAGTATACAACTCATTGGCTTGGTCCATATGAAATAGAATAAATCTTTGATAATGAAGAAGTCAAAATAAAGACAATTGATGGGGAAGTAATTTCATTTCTAGTTAATGGACATAGACTCAAAGTCTATAATAAGCCTATCAATAAAGAGGAATTACTGAAAAGAGTCTCAACAGAAAACAATATGGAAATAATGGAACAACATAGTGATATGCATCCCTTACTTCCATATTAAAAATTAAAAATAATTAAAAAATTAAATTAAAAATAATAATAATAATAATAAAATAATAAATAATAAAGGAGTTCGGTTGTGAAAATTCAAGAAACTGGCACAATACAAACTCGAATTCATATCGGAAAACCAACTTGTTTGTCCAATATGAATTCCCTATTTTGTTTTACTTTTTCTTCAATTTCATTTTGCAAAAATCACCCTCCAAAATTCAAAGACTTGAGGACAAGTCTCAAAATAAGCAAGGGGGAAGATTCATAATAAAACTATGCAAATAGTTTAATAACAAACAGTTGTATTGCAGAAGGTACCTGAGACATCAATATTCATCAAAAGGGACTTGAATAAAATCAATATCAGATGCAAGAAGAACATGAAACATCATAATCTACATCAAGGGAATCTGATAAGCTGATACAAGCGTTTACATTCCATCAAAATTTATCTTTGAAGTCAAAAGAACTATCATCATTAAAAAAGAGTCAAGTGTTGATAAACTAGCATAGGTCATCATCAACGACCATTGACATTGATCTATTAAGCGGAAGGAAAGTATTGTAAGTGTAACAAGTGTTCTTAAAACCTTTGATTTTGAAAAAATTTAGAGGATTATTAAACTAATTTAACTTGGATATGCAATACTCATTTCATGAATTCATCATCCTATTACATTATCACCCTATTTCCTACATCCTATTACATTATCCTACATACATCCTACATTAAAAACATTTCATTAACCTCATCATAAACCTATATTACCCTCATCATAATCCTACATTTCATCATCCAACATCCTACATTAAAAATTGTTTTCATCATAACCTTACATTAACCTCGTATAATCCTACATTTATCCTCCTACATAAGCATTTTTTACCAAAATTGTGGCTCAAATTTTTGCCTCATAAGGAAATGTCTTTCTTGCCTACAAAACAAAGCAAAGGAGTTAGTGTCATTATAAGATGAATTTGATTTGAAATGACCTATGGATATGGTCATTTCAAAGCAAATTAATGAATAAGCATATATATAATGACATACAAAGGAATCACAAGGAAAACATGCAAAATGAAACATGCAAAAGCAATGAAATGACAAATGCATAACAATGCATGATTGCAAACACATGCAATAGTAGGCATACAAGCAATAAGAATGAAGATGAAAAAGCCATGATGAATATTGTACAAGAGACAGTGTGGGTAATACAAATATAATGGTGACAAGACCGAGCATGCAAACTCGTGGTAAAAAGGATAATAATAAATCAAAGAAGCCAGTCAAACTATGACACATAGGTAGCCATGAGTACAGACGTCAGAGCATGAGTTGGGAGCGCAGAGATAAACGGTTAAAACATTTTTAAACAACCAAAACTTGCTCTGCGTAATGCTCTCTTCCATCGTCACAGCAAAACCAAGCTCAGAGTTGAGAGCAACACTGTGCATTCACATAGTGTAAGAAGAACCCTCGTGGAAAGAGAAATATGCAGGAGAAACACATAAATTGAAGAGAGGACTGCGTAGGTCAGGAGAGCCCTGAGCTATGAAAAATTTTCATAGAATTAGGCGAGGAAATTGAAGAGGTGACGTGGAGAAATAAGGAGAGACACATCGGTATTAATGAAGAGATTGAGGCAGAGATTTCCTCTGCGCCAAGTTAATGTTTTCCCCAAAAAAATCCAAACATTTTGCAAAAGAAAGTTAAGAATCAATCCCAAATTTCTATCAGCAGTTAAATGATTTCAAAGGATAGTTAAACTCAATATTTTGGTCAAGATGTGTCGTCATATGAGAAAACAAAAATTCAGCAGCGTATTTGTAAAACTAGGCCACCATAAACATACCTTGAAACCTGTGTTATTTATGAATCTTCAAATATCTTGAGAGGAATTTTAATAAAAATGGTATTGTTTAACACAGGAAAACAAGCCATTACTCAAGACCTCTACTAGTTTTCTTCTAGTTCAAGTATTCCAACTCGATTTTCTTCATGCATATTTGTCAAAATATTTGCATATGAAAATGCAGAGAGTCCTATTGCATATACACAGTGTGTAATTTTTGAACAGAGAGGGATTTCCATGAACAAATTTTGCAAACAAAGATTGAGACATGATTTTGTAGAGCAGTGAAACATTTTCGAGATATTTTTAAGGGTGTTTCACACAGTAAAAATAAAAATTAAAAAATCTATCAGTTTTAAAAACAAAGGACTCCTTTTGGGTATCATTTGTAGTAGAACAGAGGAAATTGAATAATTTTTAAGCTTTGGAATAATCTTATTCTTTTTCAAAGAGTTTCAGAGATCAAGTAAGTCTATCTACCATGATATTTATCCTAAAAATTGCATGAATAAAAAGGACAGGTGTATCTATATATTTTTGTTCATTCATGATGAGGATTTTGACTGTACAAGGATACATCAATTGGTATACAAAGCAGAGACAAATGGGAACCAAACTTGAGCCAAAAGAATTCAAGGTAGAAATTTGAGGAAAGGAAACAACAGAAATATTATATCAAGCAGGATTGCTAGAATTTCTTCAAAAGTTTAATGGGCATAATGAGAAAATAACACAGGAATTTATAAATCATTATGAACATGGGTAAACAAGAGTCAGTGAGCTCTCCATACCATTAAACCCAAAATTTCTCTCTCAAGCACTAGATATTCCCTTGAAATGAGAGGAACATCACAAAGGTATACACTTTAAGGAGAAAGGATGGACATTCTTCCTAAAAAATTAGAGAAAGGGATCCTTTGACAGGGCAAAAGGAATTCCAAGGGACTAGTTAAGTGAACCATGGTCAAAATCAATGTTGATTATTCAAAAATATTTCACCTGTGACAACCGATATAGTATGGTCTACCTTTATCACATTAATTTTCTTCAACACATGAAGGCAGAGTCCAAAATCAATCTACCTTATTTCTTTTCAAGGAGCTTAACTAAAATTACAGATAGTGTCAAAAACAAAACTGGAGCAAAGAAAGCAAACATTTATCATCAAGGGCTCATTAAAATACTTGTGGAACATTAGGTAAGAAACAAGGGAATGGTTTGGAAAGAATTTTTGGTTCAGAATCATCTTGAAGAGCAAACAAAAAAAGAAAATTTTCAGCAATTGCATGTGACAAGGAGAATTATGAATTCCCCTATGTATCCTAGGATTAGATCAAAGAAGAAGCAGGATAGTGTTATGGTTGAAAAAGAAAGATCCTTCGTATCTGTTCCTAGGAAACCTAGGAGGAAAACACAAGAAGAGCCAAGAGAAAAAAGAAAAAGACTCAGAGATAGAAATTTTTGAACCTCCAACAACATCAAAACAAATTAATGAGATATTGCAAATAATGGAGAGAGAAGTCCAAGAAGAACCTTTGGAGAGGGACTCCTACTTTGAGAATTCTTGGGTAGGGGATACCTCATCACATTCATATGCTAAGGAGACTGGAGGAGAAGATAGAGAGATGCATAAATAAGAGTACCTTAAGAAGATAGAATAAATAACAAGAGAGTTGGAGATCAACAAGATCTTGGAAAGACACATGAAAAAGGAGAATAAGATGTACAAGGAAAACAAAAAAAATCTAATCAACTAAAATGAGAAATTGACCCAGAAAATTGGTAAGCTTGACATCATCATCTCTAAACAAGCTTTCAAATAGCTCAATGAGAAGAAGACATGGCAATACAAATATGAGAGGCAAAAGGTGAAGGCTACCATCTACAAGGAAGGGAAGTATGAGGGTATTGATTGTCTTCTTCAAGCTGCACAACAAGAGGCTACAGGATCAGGGATAGTAGGACATCATCACTTAGAAGATCAAAAGGGAGGAAGCAAGCATGAGGACATGCTTGAAGATCAACAAGGGGGAGATTGATCAGATTTGGATCAGGACCTAAGTGATAGCTCAAATTTAAAAGGGTTCAAAAGTGTATTGAACATGAGAGACCGGATAGATCTTGTCTTCCTGATTCCGGCGCTGTGAACGGTTCGAAAAACCAACACAGTATGAAGAAGTTATCGCAATTTGAAAAGTCCAGTAAACTGCAAATTTTGACATTTGACCAGGGTTGACTGGGCAAAGGTATAGTCAGCAAAAAATATTATATGGAATATTCCTAGAATATTCCCCATAATATTTCTTCTGGGCCAATTGTTGGAGGCCAAGTGTCACAGTTTCATTTGGTGGAGTTTGGAGGAGCCAATCAGCAGGCACCACGTGGATAGCCCTGAGGCCGCCATGTGGCCCTTGAACTGTCTTGCAAAATTTTGGTTGGGGTCTGCAGGAGTCGAACCCATGACCTCCAACAGAGCAACCATCCGCCACACCGCCGCGCCATGTAATGAATCTTAACCTACAAAGGATGTAGGTTAATGTTGAAGTTTGTTAAAAGTCGCATTATGGGTTGGGAACCGCCAGCGATCCCAACTCGCCAACGGTCGAATAGATTGTGGTCACATTACCGCATATAACGTTACAAAAAAATTTCAACCATCAACTTAACTGACCGGAGTCTCTAAATTTTTAATGTTACATATATCACATGCAACTTCTTATTAACATCTTCCACGCAGTTGCACTAACCATCCGTTCAACCTGGAGTTTTGGAACCTTATCTCGAGGTTTAAACCTGAAGTTCCGCCAACCATAACTGTAACCATGTGGTGTGGGTCATGTGCCCAACCACTAAAATTTAATTTAAATGGCTATTTCGTCGGGTTGTTTATTAGTGTGCCTTTTTGGGCGGATTCCGCCATTTTTTACTCCAGTTAAGTGGAGTCGTCCACCTTTAGTGGAGTTTTCCTAGGTGTAACTCGGAAAATGAGTTGGAGACTCAATTTTCAACCATTGTGAAGAGTGTGGATAGTTAATTTGGATTATATTGGACACTCTAGAGCCATTGGTGAGGTTTTCAGATCCATCTAAGGACTTCTGAGCGTGATTTTGCTTTAGAGAAGTTCCAAGGGCCACCAGGAGCCAGCAGGAGAATGAGGCCTAGCCAGGGCAGCCAGAGACCATTCTCAGCAAACCAATAGTTTATTCTGACTATCTTGAACCTTCTGAATCCAGTGGAGGGATTTTCATAAGCTTTTGGAGACTTCTAGGGTAAGAAGTGGTTTGACTTATACTGAATATTTCTCGCCAGAAATTTCTGGATGAGCTCAAAGAAGATACAATTATTGACAGGAGGACAAGAGTATCAAAGAGGGGAAGTGTTGGCTACCTTCGATTTGGGCTCAACGGCACTAAGAAAAGCAAGGAAAAGTGAATGGAGGTTGGAAAGGTGTGGGAGTTGTACCCTCATCTACTGAATAGGTAATCAAGTCTTTTGGGGTCCAAAAGATTCCCAATAGGGAGGAGTGATCAGATTTGGATCAGAACCTAAGTGATAGCTAAAATTTCAAAGTGTTCAAAAGTGTGTCGAACCTGAGTGACCGGATAGATCTCGTCTTCCTCATTCCAGCGCTGTGAATGGTTTGAAAAAACCGACACCGTATGAAGAATTTATCGTGATTTGAAAAGTCCAGTAAACTGCAAATTTTGACATTTGACCAGGGTTGACTGTGCAAAGGTACAGTCGGCAAAAAAAAGAGAATATTCTAGGGAATATTCATGGAATATACCTCAAAATATTCCCTGGAATATTCCTCAAAATATTCCCTGGAATATTCCTTCCAGGCCAATCGTTGGAGGCCAAGTGTCACAGTTTCATTTGGTGGAGTTTGGAGGAGCATATCAAGAGGTGCCACGTGGCCAGCCCTAAGGTCGCCACGTGGCCCTTGAACTGTCTTGCAAAATTTTGGTTGGGGTTTGCAGGAGTCGAACCCATGACCTCTGGCATAGCAACCACTCGCCACACTTCTACGCTACACAATGAATATTAACCTATAAAGGATTCGGGTTAATTTTAAAGTTTGTTAAAAGTCGCATTATGGGTTGGGGACCACTGGCAGTCCCAACCCGCCAACGGTCCCATAAATTGTGATCACATTATCGCATATAACGTTACAAAAAAACATCAACCGTCAGCTTAACCGCCTGGTGTCTCCACAGCTTTAATGTTACATATATCACATGAAATTTCTTGTTAACATCTTTCGCGTGGTTGAGCTAACCATCCATTCAACCATGAGTTTTGGAACCCTATCCTGAGGTTTAAACCTGAAGTTCCGCCAACCATAACTGTAACTGTGTGATGTGGGTCATGTGCCCAACCACTAACATTTAATTTAAATGGCTATTTCAGCAGGTTGTTTGGCAGCGGGCCTTTTTGGGCAGATTCCACCATTTTTTACTCCAATTAAGTGGAGTCCTCCACTTTTAGTGGAGTTTTCCTAGATGTAACTGGGAAAATGAGTTGGAGACTCAATTTTCAACCATTATGAGAGTTTGGATAGTCAATTTCGAATATATTGGAAATTATAGAGCAATTAGGGAGGTTTCCAGAGCCACCTGAGGACTTCTGAGCGTGATTTTGCTTCAGATAAGTTCCAAGGGACACTAGGAGCCAGTAGGAGAATGAGGCATAGCCAGGGCAGCCATAGACCATTCTCAGCAAACCAATAGTCTATTATGACTATCTTGAACCTTCTGAATCTAAATGGATGGATTTTCATAAGCTTTTTGAGACTTCTGAAGGCCGAGATGCTACAAAGAAGTTTTCAGTGAGCCTAGAGCCACAAGGTGCCACTAGGTGTTGGAGGCGTAACCAGAGTATCCAAAGGCCAATTTCAGCAAGTGAATAGTCTATTCTAACTATTTTGGACATTATGAATCCATTGGAGGCATTTTCAGAGCCATTTGGAGAATTCTACAACCGAAGAAGCCACAGGTAAGTTTCGGGGCCACTAGGGGTTGGAGGACTAGATTGGGGAGCTAGAGCTCATTTTGAGCAAATGAACAACCTATCTTGTATGTATAATATATGCTAGAGACAATAGAAAATGTTTCAGGGACAAAAAAGGAATTCTAAGAGATTTTTTTCCACATAGAAGCTTAGGGAAGCTTAAGGACACCGACAGAAGAGGTCAAGCCCAAGGGAGCCTAGATCCATTTCCAAAGAGATAGCAGTCAATTCAGGGGTATGATGGTATTCTAAATCCATTGGTACAGTTCAAACAACCATTAGAGTTGAGTAGTTACTTGTAAAAGAAATTTTCCATCTTAATCCCAAAGAGACAAGTCAAATGACATAGGCTCAAGGAGACGTAGCCCAAGACATACGAGTGAACTCCTTTATTAAATTTGTTGTTATGTGTTGATGATTAATTTGTTGCATTTTATGCCTGTTGTACATGATTTTAATCAGCAAAAACAAATGTTTTAATTCCTCATACATAAAGCCTTAAAATAGTTAAAACACATACACCTAATTCAAGTATTCAATTTCACATTATCAAGTATAAGTAAGGTCTTAATTTGTTTTAATTGAGTGGGAGGTGCTTGCATAGCATAACAAGTCAGCCACCCATTTCAGATCAGAGATGTTGGCCCTCAATTTTGGTCAATTATTCATATCATAAATCCACCTATTTACCATCATATTCCACCTTATAACATCCATATATGCCTCATTTTAGCCTTATTATGCATATTTAGGTAATTAAATTAAGTTTTTCAATTTTTAGAGATTTTTGTAAAAATTGGGTTTTAAGAGTATTTTTGGACTGCACTGAAAATTCTCCTAATAGCTTCATGGAAGTCATATGTGTAGGACATCGGGGTGAGAGATGAGCATATATTTGGAAATATTGGGAACCATGGATGGAAAAATACCTATTGGTTTGTTCAAACTGAGCTAAAATAGGCTCGGTCAACGCTGGTCAAACTTAACCTGTTTTTCAGAAATCCCTAGGAAAAAGGGCAGAGTTAGTATTTTTTGGGATTTTCCTGATTTTGTGAAACAAAATGGATGAGTTCAACCTATATGGATAGTATTAGGATGGATAGGACTATTAGAGACATTATAGCTCAGTTTTTTTATTATTTGTCTATTTAAACCATGTTTATGGACCATTCAAGCATGTAGAATTTGTGTAATTTTGTATTGAGACTTTTGAAGAATTTGAGATAATTTGAAGAACCATTTCTACTTTCTATTTTTTGTTCATGTTGTGGATGATTGATTAATTTTTTTGTAGTTGAGAAGTTCTTCAAGTGTGCAAGGCAAGGGTGGAGGGCCCCAACACCAAGCTAAGTACACTTTGGTTAAATTAGCATAATTTTCATGCAATAGTTTTTGCTTCAGATTTATTATTCAATCATTTAGATGTGTGAAGATTTATTATGGTTGCTGGATGATTATTGGTTTAATTCTAATTTTCATATGAAGGGGAAAACAAGAATTTAAGTTAAATTCTCATTTTATCTAATCATGAACAACAACTAAAATTCATCCTCTTTTCCTTTCTTGAGTTATTTCTTGAATTTCCAGTTTTAATGCAGTGGTAACAATGATGGAATACAACTGTAAAGAAGGAAAACCTGGACCTCATAAGTTAGGAGCATCTTCTCTTACTTTCTATACATCATAAACTATTTTTATTGAGTTTCTCTTCATGAAGGTAGTACTATAGGGAAGGACAACCAGGATCTCCTGAGTTAGGAGCCTCTTCCTTCACTTACTACGTATTGAATCAGAAACTTCTTAGTTAGATTTTATATTTGTAATATGCATTTCCATAAATCTTAGAATTTAGAATATATTTTTAATATGAATTTCTTTCAAATTCTACATTTTGTCTTCTAAAATTGACTTCATCTGAAATCCATATATTTTGGACATGCTTCCAAGTTTACAAACCCAGATTGACAAATAAAATACCAATGTTAGTTTACCTAGTAAATTGACCCAACACAGGTTATCCCTCATACTATAGTTTTTCAAGCTAGACTTATGGTCCAGTCTATACCTCAAACATCTTTAGGACAACCTGGTGCAGCAGCTACGCAAACAAGTCAAAATTTTTAAGGGAAATCCTTTATAGGTTGACCTTTTCAAGGCCAACAATTTCAGGGACAATATCAAGTCGGAAAAACGGGACCAAATCTGCCTTTCCAGAGTCAACCATATCTTGGTCACAAATTTTAGATACCAGCTCAACCTCAATTTGGTATGTCTAACCCTGGTTACCTTGGAGGTATGCACATCCCAACTGCTTGGGCTATTCCAAGATATCTTGGATGCCCTCCTCCAGGTATTGGACTTGTCCCTCAGGGTCACTTGTTTTCATAGCAAGACCCTAACCATTATAGCAACTTTAGATTTACGAGACTTGTCTAAGCTGACAAATGATCTTATCTATTATTTTCCTTTTCGGTCGACCATGCCTACTAAGTTTCTGTAATATTCCCAATCAGCAAAAGCTAATTGGAATATTAATTCGGACCAATTTTTCCGCCAATAGTCAATTTCAAATAACAAAGAGCGGGTTGTGGTCTCACCCGAGTGCGCGGAGGCAAGCACGCGGGCTAGGTTGGCAGCGTGGGGCCGAGAAGGGCTGCGCGGGAAAGGAGTCGATGGTTCGAGAGGAAGGCCGCATACAAAAGGGAGAGAGCTTCCTTGTTTTGGGGCATTATTGATGTTTATGATATTGAAACGGGTCGCCAAGACTTGAGCACGCCGGATGCTTAGCAGGTCTGCAGCACTGTTTAGTGCGCCGAGTGTCTTCGAGCGGAGATCTCAACCTCAGCCCCGGGGGACTTCGAGTGCCTACTCGGGTGAGGTAGTCCTATCATCGTTTTGCAGAAGGATTGGGTCTGGAGCTTGTTGCAAACTTGTTGCAGAGCTGCGTCAGGAGTGGCAGCGCCGTCTGAGTGAAAAGACCGCAATTCATCGCGTGTGTGCACAGAGTCGTTATCATTTTGGAGGTTTCGGGTCTGGAGTTTGAAGCAGAGACAGTCCGTGCCTGTTGAGTGCCTGAGCAGTGTCGGGAGTCACTCAATGGTTCCCTTTTCCAGTCGCAGCATATTGGCAGCACTCGGCAGTTATTCCCAGCCGCTTGAACTCAAATAGGAAAACCGTTGTACTCCTTTGTTTTCTGAGGAAGTCTTTTTATCTTGCCCGCGCCAGTTGAGCACTATCATCGGGGCATCTATTGTAATCACTGATAATTCCCAGCATAATAAAATGGCTCAGCTTTTCGCTGTTTAACATATATCTGTGCATGAGCAGTCCTATTATTTTACATGCTGTGAATGTTTGCTTTTAAAGTCATTCCATCGCTGTAGCATTTGTTGTGTTTTACTAATATCCTTAAACAGGAATATTATAGTTTCCGAGTGAAATTATGAAGTTTGAAGGAAAATCAGGAGAGGACCCTTCAAGCCATGTTATGACCTATCATTTGTGGTGCACATCCAACTCTCTAATCGATGATTCCATTTAATTAATAATTTTTCAAAGAACCTTGATTGGTTTAGTCGCAAATTGGTACATTGAGTTACCACGAGCCTCTTTTAACAATTTCAATGCCTTGGAAACTACTTTCTTAACTTATTTTCAATTACCAGTCTATTATGCTAATGGTACTGAACTTTTGACCTCACTTAAACAAAGTACATCCACTTATATTTAAAATCACATTCATGAATAGAGACGTAAACGTTGTTTGGTAAAAGTTTTTATCCCGGATCAGATTCTGGTTGAATGGTTTATCAAGTCTTTACTCCCAAAGATTACTGAAGATGTAGCCAAAGGAGGCATTGTCACGGAAGAGCAGGTTATCGCTCAAGCCCAATATCTAAATCCTTTTTACATACAATCTGAGACTTTATATGAAAAGATTCCAGATTTACCTCGCCCTCGTCAAGTAACTACAACTCCTTCTGGCTCTCATGTCGCAGATGGTGTAATCGGTATAGTTAACACATCCAAGAGTAAAAAGAAACAATCTAAATATACCACTATGATTATTACTTTACCTAATTCACCTAAAGGAGACTCTTCTCTGGAAAATACTTCTGAGATTAACGTCTTAAATCCATCTACCGCTAAAACCAAGTCAACCAGAGGTAAAAATAAAGGGAAGGGTAAAAAAAGAGACCAATTCTTCAAAATATAAAACAAATAAAACTAAACCATCTGACGAGAAGAGGAAACCTCATTATCCTTGTCTGATTTGTGAAGAAGATCATTTCACAAAAGAATTCCCCCATTGGGCCGAGGTAACTAATTTTGTCAAAGGTTCACCCACACCCGTTGTTCTTAAGGATCCATTTCCTTCAAAGGAAAGGAAAATGATTTCTCATAATGGATCCTCTTCCAAATCATCAGTGGATATCATGATGATGTCCTCTCAATTTATGGTTGCAACATGATCTCAAGATTATGGCTCTAAGAATCCTATAACTGGAAATGAAATTGGGTCATCAAGTCAACCTCCTACGTCAACTCCTCCTACTTTTGAACCATTACAAATCGAGAAACCTAGTTCTCACATGGTAATTAAACCACCTCCTAAAGGTGTTCTTCAAAAACCAACTTTCAATCCACATGCGAGAGCTACTCAGAATTACAACATTGTTGAAGATCTGGCTATGTCACCTTCAGCAATGTCGGCCCTTGAAGTGCTGCAGACTTTCCCAACACAAAGGAAATTACTATTGTCAACTATTGGAGATATTGACCCTCAAGACTCTAATCTCATTATCTTTGATCTAGACAATTTTGTACCTAGACTCCCACACCAAATGGCTTTTCAAATACCATTCTTTGTCAAAACCAGGGGAGTTTTTCGCATGGTAATTGATGAGGGAGCATCTATGTGTACAATGTATTTGGCTTGTTGGAAATCCCTTGGTTCTCCAACAATCAATCAATCACCCACAATTTTGAAAGCCTTCGATGGAAGAGGTTTTCTCCCTTTTTTAATTCTTCAGGATTTACCTATAGAGGTAGAAGGAAAAATTGCTAAGGTTGATGTGGAAATTATATAAAATATGCATGTATATATTCAGATTCCCTTGATCTAACAATATTTATTTTCTTGCGAAATATAGAATCCTTCCACTGTTAATCTTTTGCAGAAATTTTAACTCAATTGCAAACACATGAAGCAATAAAAACAATCGCACATAACACAGTTGTTTAACGGGAAAGCCTAAAGCTAAAAACCCCAACTATCATATATTATGTATCATGGAGATCATGTAACAATCTCATACAAATCTTAGTACATCAAATTCTCAGTACAATACAATCGTCACACATTATCATGAAGAAATCTGCAAATCCATGCATTGATTTCTTGCCACCTAATAGCCTGCCTCCACTACGCAATCCCTGCTGAAGAAGACCCCTAAATGAATTCGAATTGGCCTTGCCTTGACTGCATAATCCTCATTGGCAACTCCAATGTGTGTGTGATGCAATCAATGCATCACTATAGTCACAACGGATAGTCCATCTCACCCTTTCACCTACCTCTCCACTGGGTCTCCACTGGAACTGACATGCATTGTAGTTAATTGTTGTATTTGTTCAGTTGATTAGTGAGTTATTATTTGTGAATTAATTAACTAATTGATTCACTCCACTCTCACTAGTGTATCATTCAGTTAGACTAGATACAACTAGCTCAACTGAGTTAAACTGAATAACAAATCCATGAACTACTCTTCCAACTGTGTCATAACTTTGCCACTTCAGTTCTAACTGAGTCCTCCATGCATGGACCACCAGTAAACCCTAGGAATTCTGTAATTCCTTCAGCCCACTAATTTTCCAAATCTGTATACTGAAATAAAGTGCTCCAAGAGAATAAGTTGTTGTTTATTGTCGGATTATTATTAAGAGCTAATAATAACCGACATGCATCTATTTTTAGATTGACGATCTATAAATAGACTTTGCCCAATATTCTAAAAATAGAATTTCATCTATTTTTTCAACTTGACCAACCATCCACAAATAGCATCCTGCAACTTCTGAAATATGATCACCATGTCTAAAAATAGACATAATCTAAACATAGACTTACACCTAAAAATAGCCTACGGGCCACTTAGTGAAGGTGACTAATTTTCACTAAGCTTCATCATCTTGTTCAATCTCAACACTCCCTCTCAACAAGATAGGGATTATCCTTCACCCCAATCCTGCCTCTATGGTATTCGAATTTTCTCCTGGTGAGCGCCTTCGTCAGAATGTCTGCATCCTGATCTTCCGTAGGAATGTACTGAAGCAACATGATCTTTCGCTGCACACAATCTCTGATATGATGATACCGGATATCAATATGTTTATATCTATCATGAAACACAGGATTAATCGAGAGTTTAATGCAACTCTGATTATCACAATGTATCACTATAGGATCTAAATGTGAACCGAATAACCGACCAGGATCTTCCTCATCGAGATAGCCTCACATGCAGCTTGACTCGCTGCCATGTATTATGCTTCCGCTGAACTGAGTGCCAAGGATCTTTGTTTCCTGCTATACCAAGAAACTATTGTAGATCCGATACTGAAAACCCCTCCTAATGTGCTCTTTCTATCCATTGGGTTGCCTGCCCAATCTGCATCCGTGAAGCCATACAACTTCACCTCATCCGTTTGTCTATACCATAAGCCATACTCAGATGTGCCCTTGAGATACCTTAGGACATGCTTACCTGCATTCCAAAAGAGCTTGGTAGGCTTAACCACTGCTTGTGAAAGCTGGTTCACCGCATAGCATATGTCCGTTCTTGTATTCAGTAAATACATGAGCGAACCCACCAACTGTCGATAAACAGTGGCATCCACTACCTCTGCCGATGTAGCATCCTCTTTCCTCCAATTTCCTAGAAGATGAGTGTCGATAGGCTTGCAGCCTTCCATGTGAAACTTATCCAGTATCTCCCTGGAATACTTGCCTTGAGACACAAACAGTTCACCTTCCCGTTGCCATATTTCCCATCCAAGGAAATAATGAAGGAGGCCCAAATCCTTCATCTCAAACTCCTTTTCAAGATCTACCTCGCATGAGTGTATCAACTGCTCATCACCCATTAGTATTAAATCATCAACATAAAGAACAATTATTAAAATCTTACCCTCCACCACAATTTGGTACAGGTTTGCATCCGCCTCACTCTTGGTGAAGCCAAGTCCAGTGAAATAGCTTTCAATCCATGTGTACCAAGCACGAGGTGCTTGTTTCAGCCCATACGGCGCTCATTTGAGCCTGCACACATGCGACTCGCTGTTGAAGATTTTGAATCCTTCAGCCTGCTCAATGTACACTTCTTCCTCAATGATCCCATTAAGGAATGCAGTCTTCACATCCATCTGATGAATGTGCCAACCCATTTGCGCTAAGAGAGCAAGGATGGTCCTTATGGAAGAATACCGTGCGACAGGTGCAAAGGTTTCTTCATAATAAATCCCCTCGATCTGTGAGAAGCCCCGAGCAACAAATCTTGCCTTATACTTCTCGACGCTCCCATCAACAGCTTGCTTTACCTTGTAGATCCATCTTGAACCTACCATTGATTTTCCCACCGGCCTTGGAACAATCTCCCAAGCACTGTTTCTTACAATGGAGTCATACTCCTCCACCATGGCATCTACCCATGTGGGCTCCTGCACTGCTTCTTCGAAAGAAGATGGCTCTGTCACGACACACTTGCTCATAAGAGCCATGTATCCAGTAAATCGGTCAGGTGACTGTCTCTGTCTGCACTGTGATGTAGGTACTCCTACATTCTATGCCGCATCAAGCTTCAGTCTCTCAGCTTCTGTGGTACGCTTCCTGCTTTGTCTGATGTTTGGATCTGCATGAGTGGACTCCTCCACCCCATGAACTTCCTCCTGTGGTTGATCCACATCTGGATGCTCATCTTTCGGAATTGGTAGTTCCTCCTCTGCATGCAAGTCTAGCTCCCTCTCAAGCATAGCTCGCGCAGCAACCATGATCGTTTTGTTCTTCCTCTCCACGACCCCATTCTGTTTTGGGTTATGAGGCGGTATGAGTTCTCTTCGAATTCCTTCTTTGCTACAGAAGTCTTTGAATTCGCCCAAGATAGATTCACCGCCATTATCACTCCGTAGAGCCTTCACTTGCTTCCTCGACTCCTTCTCCACCAATACTTTAAACTCACAGAACTTTGAGAATGTTTTGCTCTTCTTCTACATGAAGAAGATCCAGCATCTACGAGAATATTCATCAACAAAAATAACATAATACCTGTGTTTTGATGTTGAAGCAACCGAGAAAGGTCGTATGTGTGAACTCTCTCCAGGATCACCAAAGCACGGTTCTCCTTCTCATGAAAGCTGGTCTTCACAAACTTACCCATAGTACATCCCTTGCACTGATATGACTGCACAAGAGTACCCTTGGGAAGTCCAGTAGAAATCTGCTGCAAAATATTCAAAGCGCCATGGTGAATATGGCCCAATCTCTTGTGCCATAATTCGCCCTCATCCTAGCTCACCACTTCTTCTGCTTTTCCCATCATTGCAACGCAGCCATCTACCTCCAGATTGTATAGATTCTTAACTCGAATCCCTATCCTCTTGGTTTGACCCATTTTTTTATGTCGCAGAAAAGCTTTTCCCTCGCTGAAATAACGTCATAACCTCTGTCTTCCAACATTGCGACCGAGACCAAGTTCTTCTTCAGACCTGGAACATGCATAACATCTTTCAACTGAAATGGTTTACCTGACTCCCTCTCAAAGGTAATGGTCCCAATGTTGGTCGCACTATATCGACCATCGTCTCCCATCTCTATATGCATTTGGAGGTCCTTCTCCTCCAAGTCACTAAACAACTCCTTGTCTCCCATCATATGGAAAGACGCACCAATATCAAGATACCACACCAACCCCATAGCACTTGAAACCAAGCATGTGATCAAAGAGAAATCAAGTTCAAATTGTGAGGCTAAGGCCTCTCTCGCTGTAGCTCCAGCAGCCTTCTTGTTCTTCTTCTTCTGTGGGCAGTTAGTGGCGAAATGCCCATGTTCGTGACAGTCAAAACACTTCACTTTGGACAAATCCTACTTCTTGCCTTTAGCCTCGGAATTTGAAGGGAATTTATTCCCCTTCCCTTTCCTTGCTTTGGCAGCCAAAGTGAAATTCTCTTCATCTTCATTCTTCGATGAAGAGCCATCCCTGGTACTTCGCCTTATCTCCTCCAGCACAAGATCCGACCAAAGTCACTCCCAACCCAACAGTTTCTCCCGTCCATTGACAGAGTCTTCGTAGCTATGCCAACTCTTTGGAAGCCCAAGGAGAGCCAAACTCACCAAGTCATCATCATCAACAATAATCCCCACACTTCCCAGTTCATCCCTACAGTGGACAAACTTCGTGAGATATTTTGGAATATTGTCGCCCTTCTCCATTTTTATTTTTCTGAGCTTATCTTTCAGCGCAAACTTCCTCTGGTCGCTGCTGCTTTGGAACAAATATGTCAAAGCCTTCCACATTGCAAATGGATTGGCTTTCCCGTGAAGGCTTGACACAATATGGTCTTTCACATCTTCCAACAGAATTCTTCTTGTCTTTGCTACCTTCTTTTGCCATGCGTCAAGTAATGCAGCATCGCTAGAACCTGGCTTAGGAACATCGCTGTCAATGAACTCCTTCAGTCCATTATCTTCCAGCACTACCTCCATCCTATCCTTCCAGACTATGTAATTCGAGTTTCCCTCAAGGGCATACTCCAATAACAACCCATTGAAAGACATTTCAATGAATACTCAACTGTCGCACCAAGAAATTTTCTGTAGCAAATTCGAATTGTCCACCAACACAAACTCAACAATTCTTCACAATTTCAATCTTCAAGAATTAACACTGCTCTGATACCATGTAGAAATTATATAACATATGCATGTATATATCCAAATTCTCCTGATTTAACAATATTTATCTTCTTTCTAAATACAGAATCCTTCCATTGTTAATATTTTGCGGAAATTTAAACTCAATTGCAAACACATGAAGCAATAAAAACAATCGCACATAACACAGTTGTTTAACGGGAAATACTGAAGCTAAAAACCCCAACTATAATATATTATGTATCATGGAGATCATGTAACAATATTATACAAAGCTTAGTACATCAAGCTCTCAGTACAATACAATCGTCACACACTATCATGAAGAAATTTGCAAATCCATGCACTGATTTCTTGCCACCTTATAGCCTGCCTCCACTGCGCAATCCCTGTTGAAGAAGACCCCTGAATGAATTCGAATTAGCCTTTCCTTGACTGCGCAATCCTCATTGGCAACTCCAATGTGTGTGTGATGCAATCAATGCATCACTATAGTCACAATGGATAGTCCATCTCACCCTTTCACCTACCTCTCCACTGGGTCTCCACTGGAACTGACATGCACTGCAGTTAAATAATGTATTTGTTTAGTTGATTAGTGAGTTATTATTTGTGAATTAATTAACCAATTAATTCACTCCACTCTCACTAATGTATCATTCAGTTAGACTAGATACAACTAGCTCAACTGATTTTAACTCCAATAACTGAGTTAAACTGAATAACAACTCCATGAAATACTCTTCCAAGTCTGTCATAACTTTTCCACTTCAGTTCAAACTAAGTCCTCCATGCATGAACCACCAGTAAACCCTAGGAATTGTGTAATTCCTTCAGCCCACTGATTTTCCAAATCTGTATACTGAAATAAAGTGCTTCAAGAGAATAAGTTGTTGTTTATTGTTGTATTATTATTAAGAGCTAATAATAACCGACATGCTTCTATTTTTAGATTGACGATCTATAAATAGACTTCGCCCAATATTCTAAAAATAGAATTTCATCTATTTTTCCAACTTGACCAACCATCCACAAATAGCATCCTGCAACTTCTGAAATATGATCACCATGTCTAAAAATATACATAGTCTAAAAATAGACTTACACCTAAAAATAGCCTGCAGGCCCACTTAGTGAAGGTGACTGATTTTCACTAAGCTTCATCATCTTGTTGAATCTCAACAGTTGAGGTGGAGGTTGTTGATGCCCCACTTGGCTACAACCTTCTGTTAGGAAGAAGTTGGTCTTATGCTATGACAACTGTAGTTTCATCAATCTTTCGATTGATAATGTTCCCCCATAAAGGGAAGATCAGCAAAGTTGATCAGTTGTCCTCCTAGACTTCAGATCCTACCTCTACAGGTAGTATCCCTTATGTTGGAAAGACAAATACTCATTATGAAGATGTTGGAGTAGGTTTTCTTAAGGATTAATCTCGCATGGGAACTTTTTCCATGCCTCCTCCAAATATTCCTCGTAATATTTCCAATATCAACATGATTACATCAAGCACAATGCTATTGAAAGACCCTTTGATTGATTGTGTCTTTAGAATCTGAGTTGGACCTATATGTCAGTGAGATGCCCTTAAGTCTTTATGAATTGGCTTATGTGGCAATTAAATCACTTTATGACCCCACATCAATTGAAACTGATCAAGTTAATGTGATTAGTGATGAGTCTTCTCATTTATCAGGTTTAACAAAGATTCATTTTTCTCATCCTTTCAACCAAGTATTTTCGAATGACGAAAGTATTATGGAAATTCTGGCATTGGATGAATTACCTTGGGATGATCTTCATCATCGTTCATCTTTTCTACATGACCTCGATAAAATTGAGAATGACTTTTCAACCATATTTTCGACTGAATATTCCAATGAATCTCAAAATCCCATCTCAATCCTTCATTCGGATTCATAAATTAATTTAGGAAACATTTCTACGACGATTCCCATTGACATTTTGGTCAAACCAGGAATAATTGAGAACATTCATATAGGTGCTTCTTGCTAAATTGATGAAATCAACATGTGCAAAGCCCTATTCCAAGTATTTCATGACATTTTTGCCTGGTCTTATGAAGAAATTCTAGGAATTGATCCTAGTATCATAGTTCACGAAATCAAGACATACCCGGATGCTAAACCCATTAGAAAAAGATTGTGTCTGATACATCCATGAAATGCAGTGGCTATTAAGGCTGAGGTTGAAAAACTACTTCGAGCAGGTTTTATTTATCCTATTCCCTTAATTGATTGGGTATCCAATATTGTTCCAGTGAAAAAAAAATAGGTAACTATCAAAGTATGTGTTGATTATATGGATGTCAATAAAGCTTGTCCTAAAGGCAATTATCCTACCCCTTACATCGACCATATTGTTGACGACTATGTCGAAAATGAAATATTTTCATTTATGGATGGATTTTCCGAATATAATCAAATAAACATACTCTCTAACGATCAACCCAAAACTATGTTTATTTGTCCATGGGTACTTTTGCATATCACAAACTACCTTTTGGTTTAAATAGCATTGGTGGTATCTTTCAGAGGGCCATGTCTTACGCATTTCATGATATCAAACATATTGTGCAACCCTACCTGGATGACTTAACAACCCATTTTATGCGACGTAAACATCATCCTACGCATTTAAGAGATATTTTTCTTTGATGTAGGCATTACAATATTTGTTTGAATCCACACAAATGTGTTTTTTTTGTACAATCAGGATGATTGTTGGGATTTATCATTTCTAAGGAATCCATTCATGTCGATCCTCTGAAGGTAGAGGCAATCATCAATTTACCTCCTCCTTATACTCTTTACCAACTCCAAATTTTGTAAGGGAGAGCAAACTTTTTATGTTGATTTATCTCGAACTATGCAGATTTGACTAAAGGTTTTACTCAATTGTTGAAATAGGACATTCCATTTGTTTAGTATGAGCTTGCTAAAAAATATTTCGATGCACTTAAACACACGCTGACCCATGCAAGGTTGTTGCATCCGCATGATTATCACTGAGACTACTTTTTGTATTTAGTTGCACCCCATTCCACCATAGGGATGGTATTAGTTCAAGAAGGTGAATCCACCATTGAACATGTGATTTACTATTTTATTTGGAACCTTGCACCTACTAAGATTAAATACACGCATGTGGATAAATTGGCCTTAGCAGCTGTGCAAGTTGTCCAACGTTTCTGTCACTACATATTGTTACATAAAACAAATGTGATCTTTGATTGCAACCTTGTGATGTATATTTTGACTATACAATTGCTAGGGGGTAAATACTCTAAGTGGATAGTTATTCTAGAAAAGTTTGACTTGGAATTTGAAAATCTAAATCAAAGAAATCATTGGTGTTTGTTGATTTATTGTTTGACTTTCCCTATACTGAAACCGAAATCATGGCAGAAGATCATCTCCTCGATGAATCTTTGTTTTTTATCACTACTTTGGATCCTTGGTATGGAGATATCATCATATAGCTTCAAACCCAAACTTTTCAGCCTGAACTATCACAATCTGATCGTCGTGGAATTAGATGCCAGTTCCAACAATATAACATTGTTGGCGATACACTTTATTGTCATGGTGCCGATTCTTTTTTCTGACGTTGTTTAACCCATGAAGAAGTCGAGAAGGCCTTAAATGACTGCCATTCTGGAGCATGTGGTGGTCATATGTCTGGGTTTTCCACTGCCCAAAATATACTGCGTGATGGCTATTTATGGCCCTCACTCTTTAAAGATTGTATCATTGCAGTTAGAAAATGTCACAATTGTCAAAAAATTTATCGAACGATTCGTGCCCCTCCCTCTCCTCTTCACCCAATCATAGCTTTCGGTCCATTTTCAAAATGGGGCATCGATTTCGTTACATGTAACCCTCACTCGGTTGGGGGGCATGGGTATATTATTCTTGCTCTAGATTATTTTACCAAATGGGCCGAGGCAATTCCTACATTCAAAAGTGACTATGAAACTGCAGCTATTTTCATATTCAACCTTGTAATTTCTAGGTTCGGTGTACCCCAAGCTAACGTTACGGACCATGATAGCAACTTTTGAAACATTATGATGACTGAATTTTTCGCTAAGCTCGGCTTACTCCATGATAATTCTATACCTTATTACCCACAGGAAAATAGTCAAGTCGAAGTTGTAAACAAAGTCTTAACTAATATGGTCAACAGGATTTTAGGAATTCATAAAAATAACTGGAATACCATGTTTTTTTCAGCCTTGTGGGCATACCGTACCTCTATGAAAAACATCTACTGATTTTACTCCTTTCCAACTCATTTACGGTTTGGAAGTTGTTTTACCAATTCAATGTGAAATGATGTCATTAAAACTAGCCATTGAGTTATTACCAGCCACCTCTGAAGAGGAAGCACATATTTTACACACAACACAGTTGGATGAAACTCGTCACACCACTGCATTAGCTTTTGAGGTTCATAAAAAACATGTTAAGGCACAATATGATCAAAGTGTTAGTCTAGAGTCTATTACGAAGGAGATCTAGTCTTAGTTTACAATCAAGCACATGATAAGCTAGGCGCTGGGAAGTTTGAACCTATGTGGCATGGCCCTTACATTGTTAAACGTGTACTTGAAAAAGGTTCCTATGAATTAGTTGATTATGACGATGTCTCTTTAGGTCAGCCCAGAAATGGTATTTATCCGAAGATATATTATGTGTGATTTACCTTGTGGAGATCTTCCTTGTACATTACTTACATTTTTTATGAGTGTGTGCCATAGATTAGTTATTTTTCTTTACGAATTTCCACTACTTTTCCTGATTATCTTGATTACTCTTGATATTGCAGATGTCAACGTTCCCTCAAGCTTGCATTGGCTTTGATGACGGCACTTGTCGTAGTACTCAGAATTTATCTTTCGCGGCTTGGGTCATCTATTCACCCACTGATGAGTTAGTTTCTATTCATGGGATTTGCCTTGGTCAAACAATGAACAACATAGCATAATATAGTGCAGTCATTGAGTTATTATCTGATGCCATTGCATTTGGAATTCAAAGTTTGATTGTTAGGTTAGATCCACAACTCATTGTATTACATTTGAACGATGTCTATGCAGTTATAATTCCATCCATGTTAAGAATGTTTTTAAGGGTTCGTCTCTTGGAAAGATAATTTGATTACATTGAATATCAACACATTTCAAGAAATTCAAACACTTTAGTTGATGCATTGGCTAATTGAGTTTTAAATAGATATTTGTGACATTGAAAGTAAATCAAAACAATATTTCATCCATATTAAATAAGGTACTCAGATAATGAAAAGTAGTGATCATCATTAAGTTAAATAATAATATGTCAAGTGTGTCAAAAATATACATCATCTGAGGACATAGGCTTCAAAATCATTATCATCCAGATATGTTGATACAAAAAACAAAATGTAGCCTAAAAACTATAATCTATCCATGATGATGATCATGGTAGAAGACTATGGTGCGTGCCACTCAGTGCAGGTACCGCCTGAGCGAACCTGGAACTCCAACCACATGCCTCTAGTACCAGAGAGTCAAATCATCAGTCCCAGTCTCTGGGATATCTATAGTGAGCCTCTCCAAGTTGTGTTCCAACTCGTTCAAGGCCTTGGCTACGTCATTCTATGGTGGCATTGCTTCTATGGGCTAGTCTCCTTGCCTGTCAAACCGCCGCAGTCCTGTTGGTCAGACTAGATCTACATCTGCATTAACATTTTGACAATTAGCATTGGATGATAAAAAACAAATAAAAGTATAGAAAAGACAAAACTTCAAAATGAGACTTTTTTACCTTTGTCATCCCACTATACTCCTATAGGGAATGCCATATCTGGGTCGTCCCTGTAGTCCATCCCTGCATATGGGAAGTCCTCTACCATGAATATTTGGCTTCCCAACCATATGAAAAACGAAGGTGTATATTGTACTATTGGACCACCATCGCCACCATGGCATTCCATCAATGAAACCCATCGCAACATACGAGGATCTCTAGGTTCTATATGGTCCACCAAATGTTGTTGTGGAATGAGGAGTGGAATCCCCTCAAGAGAAAATGATATCAGGATGGTGCCATTTCCAAAGTTCTTCATCTTCCCCTCCTTGGCTCGAGTTATTTTTCCTTTCATATTGACAACCACTCCCTCGCACCAGTTAAATATTGTTTCCTCGGAACACTCAATCGTGGTCTGCATCTGAGCCTTTGTAGCCACGTGGGGAGCTGCACTACCGCACAGTTTCGTAACTATAAAAGAAATGATTTTTATATCAAGTCGTTGGATATTTTTTATGTTTATCCTTCCATCTTTGAGTTGTGAAGTTGGAGCACAATATTGTGCCAAATAGGACACGGTATATTTCCCACCTGGCCACACACCAAACAAGGAAATATCACGTCCCCTACAAGATAATCCAATGAGAAAGTAAATATCTTCTGAGTTAATCACGAGCTGGTGATCGCCAATAACAAAACATTGTTCCTGGATATCCCAGGCCCTCACCAGCCAAGTCATCAACTCTACCTAGGCTTTAATCCCTGGTATAGACCAAAACTTAAAAAGTCCACAATTTTTTAGAACCCGTAATGTTGCTAGGCTATCAATTTCTTTTGCAACATGTGTTTCATGTTCTCATTCTCTCCACTCAAGCATGGTTGATTCAAATGACCTGCAAATGATAAACTAGGAACATTAGAACCACGTGGGAGAAAGTTTGGAGATTTTAATGGTGAGATTATAGTGTTTTGAAAACCTCATGGTGCCTACACAGTTTTTCCTTACATATATATTGTGTGTTTTTGTGCAGTTTATATAATGAAAAACTGTGCAGCCACGGTATTTTTTTGCTTAGGAAATTATCGGGGTGTGCGACCCCGATGAGGAAACCCTGCCCACCCCCATGAGTGATTTTTAAAAACATAAACCCTCCTTAAAAAACACATAAAGATAAAAAAGGAAATATAAACTATTGAAATGCAAGGTATTTAAGAGATTTGTTACCTCGAAGAGATGGTTCGTTGAATGGTTCATTGGTTCGCCCGATATCAACTCCGAAAGTTGCTATGGTAAAAACCTTTTTTGCTGCTCTCAAAATGAAATGGTGAAAATATCTTGTCTTCTTCAACTTTTATAAGCTTTTATGAATAAAATATTATTTTATTCCTTTGACCTTTTAGAAGTTCAATTTTTCAATATTTTTACCATAATGAAGAAAATTTATCGTAATTTTTTGAATTTTATGTGCAAAGAACACGTTGTGTTTAAAAGAATGAATCATTTTGACACAGAGTAAACTTTTATCACTTTTTCAAAATCTCGAAAAACACAAAAAATTGAAACCATGGAGTCATTTTTTAAGCCCTTTTCGGACTCCCTAAACATGAAAACAAACGCCAAGTTCTTGACCATTCAAACTCGTTAAAGTAAATGAGTAGTCATCTATTCAGTATAATTTTACCCCTTTTCCAGACTGAATTAGACTATTTACGAAAAAAATTATATATTGACTAAGCATGGTCAATAGAGTTCTCTCATGCATTATTTTATCCTTTTCGGGCTTGGGAGACTAAATTTACGAAAAATAACACTATGGAGTTTACTTATGTTTTTCTCCTGGCTCCCTAAAACTAAAAAACATCGAACCTCTCCTTCCTAGGGTTCGTTAAAAATATTTCTGAGGACTTATATGAAGGATGAGCTTATATAACAAGCAAATGTTATCCTCCTCAAGCTTCACAAAAATAAAGAGGTACTTGCAAGTAATGGTTGGGGGGCGGGGGCCGGGGGGGGGGAATTGGGAAAAAGAATCCATCTTTTTTACTTGTTTTTAAAGCAGCATATCGCTCTTGAACACGACACTTTGTCACATTTGTGTCTGGGTTGGGTAATCCATTTTTCTTACAGTTAATTGAACCTTATTGAAAGTCTTCAGCCGATTTTGGGTATTATCTTTAAGTCAAATGATGCCAAGTTAATTATCATGTCGTTATGTGTTCAAGAGAAAGTTCAACCTCAGTTCATATTCCATTGCAAATATCTATCGCCATTCGCGTTGACCATCCCTGAGTCAGTCCTTGCAAAAATATTTCTTCAACTTGACATAATAAGTTTTGTGTTGTAGGCCCTCCTACGACAGGTCGCTTCCTATATACTTCATCTCATTATCTAGGAAGTTGATCCATAAATCCTATCAGTCATGCCCTAATGGCAGGTTTCTTGCCTTCGACAACAGGTTCTCATCATTGGCCTTCGATCAAGCGACTTTATGAGTGTTCGAATGCAGATGATCTATTCACGGTTCATAGATTGTATTGGAGTACCTTTAGAACCATCACCATTATTGGTGGTCTCTCTCGCACTTGTTAACGGTTTTCATTATTGACTGATAATCAAGTGGTTTCTGCCATGTTCAACTGCGACACATTTAATCGCATGGTTAGATTTGTACTATATCGAGAGATAAATATCAAGACCCTAGATCTAGTTTCATCCATCCAAGTTGCGACGAGTTGTGTATTCATGTTTAAGTAGACCAATTCATAATAGATGGTCATGTCCATACTATGTCTAACATTGATGTAATTCTTTGTTATTTCTGGATTATTACATCGAGTTAGTTTTTACTTTGAGTATGGGAATGCTTACCTGAGTGATGATTATATATTTGTATTTAATGTTCATTTCAGGTCTCCAACCGGTGTCTCTAATCCAATCCTTTGTATGATAAATCACTTCAATCTTTTAATGACTTTTCAGACATCACACTTTAGGGGGTAATGTGTTACACATAATTTTGTCACCATGGCACTTGACAGTCAAAATGGATCTATCACCATCCATACGCATGCTCCCTTACAAGTCAAAAATTCATATTCCTTGAGAAAATCATGAATTTTGGGAAAATGGCTCCTTACACTCTTAAAGATGACTTGCACACTTTTTACAGTCAATGTCTATGCATGTGATGTTACTGCTAAGAATATTTGCATAGTTTCACGCTCTGTTTACCATTCAAAACTGCGCAACTGAATCAAGGTAAAGTAAGAAATAAAAGTAAGTTCTAGAAGCATTGTTGGGCACATATATCCCAACTAGGAGCCTCTGAGTCATATCAGTTCGAGCCAAACCCCTCTAATCATGGAGCTAATTCCCTTGGATCATGGAACCCTAATCGCCTCATTTGTGGATCTCACCCATCTTTGGTGGATCTGAAACCTCCTTAGTTTCTCCTATAAATTGAGTTAAGACTTTAGGGTTAGGGGAGCTCACATATAGTAGTCTTATGCTGGTATTTTTGGATTGGAGAGTTTGTTGACCAAGGAGGAATATTGGAGCCATTTGGGAGGAACCTATATGACATCAAGGCTTGGTTGTAAAATTTCTCTTTTCTCTCTCACAATACATTTGGATACTTTTTCTCACTATTTTGTTTTCTTATAATTGTGAATGATTTGTTTTCATATACTCATTAAAACAATTTTATTTCCTAATCTCCTTGATCATTAGGTTAAGTTGGTTTTTAGATTATTATTATGCTGCAGATTCCTTTGATCCTTTGCATGTTTGTGGTTGCGGGTTTCTTCTAAGCATTGAGGAGATTCATCGGAACAAAGTGTGGGGTCTTCATCAGGAATTTCGTTGAAAATGTAAGAGCATCATCCTCCTCTCCTAGTTTTAGTAATCTGAAAACTCTTAGCTTAGGGAAAGAGATATTCTCATGTTTGTTTGTTTCTAGTTCTCCTTTAAGATTCTAGCGAAATCGCTCTTGTCCGCAAGAGGGATTTATCTGGGTAACATTATGCCATGACTATCTATGAGATATACGCCCAAATAAATATTCACTTCGCTAGACTGAAAGATAAAATTATCAACAATATGCTTAAAATATCGCAATATAATGCCCAATTAAAACACAAACTTATCATTCCAATGCAATTATAGCTCAAAGAGAACAAAAATTTCTTCATAATTCTTCAATATCACCATCAAGATAATGCCTTAAAAATACACAAATTTTTTTTTTCTAAATAAGACTAAGTTCTATTACTGTAAGAAGATATGGTACATACAGAGGTGAGCCTTCTCAGGCCGGACGAGTTTCAGCAAAATAACAAAATAGGCGCTGCCCACAGGGGGAAACCAGCGTGATAAGAGTTTGATTGCTGCCTCACAGGAGGAAACCAGCATTACACAAAAGACATTAAAAGTGTAACATTTTGGACCCTCAGTAAACTGAGACCTAGGACGATAACAGTGAGTATATAGGCCCACAGGCCAGAAATTCTGAAGATTCCATCTGGACCAAAACTCTGGCTTGAAAGAAACAAAAAAACTGAGAATTCTAAATACCATAATCGTCGGAGGGGGGTTCTTCTTCGATACGGCATCCAAATTCATAATCCTCATCATCCTGGGTGTGATTCGCTGTTGCAGCTCCGTCGTTCTGCGCCATGTGCATGCTTGGGCGACCAGTGATGCTGCCGCCATGCTTGTCTCCCACTGCATCGCGTGAGCCTTTCTGCACAGCTGAGCGGAGAGCGCGGTCAGACTCAGGAGGGCGGAGCTGAGGACCCGGAGAAAATGAAGAAGAACCGAACTGAGGGAGCTCCTTGAACATCACTGAGATTGTGGCGACCACCATGGGTTGAGAGGTGAGGCAGGGGAAGTGAAACAAAGCCGTGGCTGGATTAGCAAGGTGGGCAGATTCAGCAGTGCGAGGTTCGGTGGGAGGAGGAGGAAGAGGGACACCAGGCGGAGGAGAGGGAGGGCGATGGAGCGGCAAGGTTCGGCGCCTGTTCGAGGCTCGAGGGGAAGCACGCTGAGGAGAGACAGAGACCGGAGAGCTCGAATTGGAGGGAGACCGGCGCCTGGAGGCAGACCTGGCTCGGGTGCTGCCTCTGCGGCATCTGAGCCGGTGCCTGAGCCGAGGCATGATCAAACGAGGAGGATGCAACAGGGGCGGAGAGAAGCGCAGCGAATGTTGCAGAGACGGGCCAGGCGAGAAGTTCAGAGGCGGACCTACAAGAAGGCATAAAGTACTCTGAGAGAAATGAGAGCCAGGTGTGAATTCTACACAGCAATGGATGCTACATCTTCGACCCAAGGCAGTTCGAGTGTTGGCGATCGTGGCTTCCTGAGGACAGCCAGAGCCGAGAGGCGCAATGGAGTTATACATAGTGACAGCCCGGAAGTAAGGCAGAGTGCAGCATCGAAACATCGAGAAGGCGGTTATGCTCCTGCAGGTGGAGGATGACAGAGAGTAATGGGAGAGACCTCGGCTTCCCCACCGGCTTGAATGCCAAGTAGGGTGGTGTGCCTTGGAGTAAATACAACCATGGTGAATTGAATGCGGGTGGCCGGCGTCCATATGGGTTTGGCACGCGCCGACCCGATTTCCCTTATCAACAGCATTCACCCGCATCCGGGTTTAAAAATACACAATTTAGGAAACAAAAGATATGCAATTTACCACAATTCCATAACAATTACTTGAAAATTTATCAAAATTTAATATGCAATAAAAATTAATTCAAGTAATTAAAAGCACGGTAATATTTAACTAAACAACGAGCAATCTCAAAAGATATCAAGCACAAAAATATTCAAAACCCAATGTTGATGATTATGCGAAAGACTTAAGCACTTCAAATTTTGAAAGCTATTACCATGAAAGAACCATGAAATTCAAATGCTAAACACTTCAAGCAATTTTGGAATTAAAATGATTTTCTTAAGTATTCCAATCAAGAAAACTTACTTTTTCCCAATAGTCAAACTTTAGATATATATCAAAAATTAATTTTGCTTTTGACTATAGAAAAAATTAATCATCTTCCTCAAATAAAAATTTCCTTGAGGCTTAAAACTTTACCACTTTAAAAATGGCCCCAAAAAACCTATAGATTGAAAAATCTAACTTCAAAAAATAAATGACCTTCAAATTTTTGTATATCATAAAAAAAAAAATTAAAAATGACTAATATTATAAGTTAATAAAAAAATAGCTTTTCTTTTTAGATCTTTTAATATTTTTAAAAGTTAACAAAAATTTTGAGTTTTTTTAATTTAATAAAATAAATAAAATGTTCAAAAGTTAATGATTTTTTTTTTTGTTTTTTATAAAGGTTCAAAAGCCCAAACCAAATGAAAATTGAACCTTAGGAAAAATAAAATTTGAAATGTTTCTATTTGATTTGCTTGCTTTTGATTTAGGTTTAGATGTGAAGGAAAGTCAATATGGGAGGAAGCAAAGGCGGAAGAGGGAAATACGATGGAGCTTGGCAGCCAACAATAAGGAGGGACAAAGGTAAGGAGTTGGAGAGGGTTCGAGGGCTACGGGAATGGTAGCAAGGGACATGGAGTAGCAGGAAAATCGAGCAAAGAGAAGGACGGTCTGCATGGAGGAGATGGGGAACGCCAATGGTAGAGGTCGAGGGAAAGGAATGAGAATGTGACGAGAAAGGAAGAGGGAAGATGCAGGGAGATGAGCAGGTTTCAAAGGGAGGCACAAAATGAAGACACAACAAGAAGAGGATGAGAAAGTGTAGAGAAGGAAAAAAAAAAATGAAGGGGCTTCAGTAGAGAATCTGGAGGTGCGATGCGGCAAGGAGATTGAGATGGAAGCATATAAGAAAAAGAGACTAGGCCACAGAGAGGGTTTGAAAAATGAAACCCCTTAGTAAAAAAATCAAAAATTATTTGCCTAGAAATTAAATAATTTCAGAGAAAACCCATATCCGAGAATCAAATTTCAATAACTAAAATTCTACCTGCAAACAAATGTATCTTAAGACAAGATCTTGACCTCCAGGGCCTAGATCTATCTCTAATCTTGAGAAATCCTTCAAAAACCTCCAGATCTATACTTGCATAAACAACAAACAAACACCCAAAAATCCCATACAAATGCACAAAATATGAAAATAAAACCCAATCCCAAGTTATAAAACCTTCAAATCTATAAAAAATATACAGATTTTTTCTGTCCTTGGTCCTCATGACACTTTTTCAATCTTTCATTTTCATACTTCATCTTTAATCGTTCCATTTATCCAACAATGCCACATTTTTTGGCGCCATTGCTGGGGAACATCTTGTTCTCGGCACTTTAACAACATTTTTCTAGTTTTCTAATCCTTTCTGCCATTCATTAGCTCGTCAAACAACATAACATTTTCTGGTGTCATTGTCAGGACCAATTTATTAGACCTTGGCTTTGCGACATTCGTCTTAATCATTTTCTCATTTCTCATATTTTCATCAACGCCACATTTTATGACACCATTATATTTCTTCATTTTTCATCACCATATCTTTCGTCATCTCTCGTGATCTGGATTTTTGCAGGAACGCAATAATACACAGAAATAAACATAAACACAAAGATGCAGCAAAAATAATATTTCATTTCATTAATATAAAATAACATAAATATGCTTATAGACATAATGGAAATAAACTAGCTAGGGAGCTGGTAGTGTATCTCTAAGAAGAGATGTGGTGGCTACAGGCCTCCGAATTGTGTTAAAATGAGGCTTGAGGGCCTATTTATTATTTAGAAACAATGGAAAACCCTAAACATCCAATAACCTAACCCTAGGAGATAAAGCGCCAAAAATATGGGCCCCGTTTGGGTAAATTGGTGTTTCAACTTCCCAAGGACGTAACTTTGGCATACGATATTTGTTTGACGCGCACCATACCTCATTAGAAATATCTATCTGAGGAATACAACTTTTGATGTAAGCAACATCAATCCATGGACCTATGTTGCTCTCAGTTTTCCTAAAAAACGTCGTTTAGGGCCTCAAAATGGCTCCGGAAGTTCAGGACCCGAAAAACTACTAAAAATAGTAAGTTGTGCTGAAACTGAAAGGGGTTCAAATGGAATAGGTGGATGGCCACCAATATCCACTTGGATCATTAGGGCCTCAAAATGGCTCTGGAAGTTCAGGACCCGAAAACCTACTAAAAATAGTAAGTTGTGTTGAAAGAGAAAAACTAAAACAACCGATGGTGGGGGTCCAAATGGAATAGGTGGGTGGCCACCAATATCCACCTGGATGATTCCTACCCCCTTAGGAAGAAATGTTCCCCGTTGCATTGAGATCCTCCATAAGATGAGGCAAATTCTGCTGAACTGGGCATTGGATTTGTCGAAGATGTCATGGTCCCGCAGGCGGACATGTTGGATGCATTCAATAAATTTGGTTTATTTATCAGCCTCACACAGTACATGTGTGGATTCTGTTTGTGCATGAGGTATGGAAATATCAGGCGGTCGTACGCCTGGGGTCAGATCAATGGAGTGCTTGACCTAACAGTGTAGAGGAACCTCTGTGGGTGAGGAGAAAATGTCCTCATATTTCTCCATGCCTTTGTCCATCTACTGTTGCCGTGCAGGGGAGCCCTATTTCGAGGTTGTGGCCATAATATTCTTCTTTCATTGTGGGCGAATGGTAATGAAATAAATTTCCTGGTTGGGGAAACAATCTTACTACTTTTTTTTGCAGTAGTCAAAGAGATGGCACGAGGCGATACTACCTCTGGTATCTTGTACAAGTTATTTCCCAAAGTAATAATAACAACACGAGGCCTAGACTCATATAGAGCATGTCTCCTCCACAAGTATGGTTGGCCCAATAATACATCAGACACATCAAGAAGAGCAACATCACACAGTACCTCATCCATGAATGGCTTGATGTTGTATGGAAGGCGACACTACTAGCAGACGTGGAGATCTCTCCCTGGGCGAAGCCACTCGATGGTATACAGTTGTGGGTGTGCCATGGTCAGTAGGTTGAGCCGCTTCACGATCTCTGCTGAAATGAGGTTATTTTGGCTTCCGCTATCGACAAGGAATTGTAGTGGAGAACGCTTCACCTACATCTGCGAATGGAAGAGGCCCTCCCCCTCCTCTGGATCCTCGGGATCCTCCCTCTGGAGCTTGGTGGTGGCAACAATGGCATTGAAGTACGCATCAATGATCTGCTTCCCTTTTTCATCTTCCTCGTCTGGTTCTGGCTCGGGATCAAAACATGCATCTAATTTAGGTGCCTTTAGTTCGGCCACCAACGACTGTTACGCTTGACACTCATTTGTGCTGTGAGTGGTGCTATTACAAAATTCACACCACTTCCCTGTGTCCTTCTTTGGATTTGTGGTGTTTTTCTAAGTCACCCTACTTTGGATTTTCCCCCTATTCTATGGTTTGGGGGCGCCTTTCCCTGGCTTCAAATTCACGGATCCAAAGTCTCGCTTCTTATGCTTAAATTTCTACTCGATCTTGGCGGCATAGCGATATGTCGTGCCAAGAGAGGTAATGTCGAGGAACTCCATTTCCTCCTTAATCTATTTGTGCAGACAAAAGCAGCACTTGAGCACCAAATGTCTCTTTGAATCTTTAATACCCAACTTTGTGCACAAGGTATGGAACAAATTCGCCAGTTTGTGCACATCTTGGTCCCTTTGTTGCCGAAACATGGTCCATTGGATGTTCTTGTCCTCATAGCTCCCCGCGGGGTAATATTGTTCCTTGATGCTGTCTCGAAACGAATTCCAAGTGGGTGCGGCTGAGAACATAGAGGGTTCCCTCTCGTCCTTTTTCTCACAGTAGGTTTCCCACCAGTCTTTGACATGGGGGTAACCTTTGAGGAGTGCAAAAATAATATTTTCTTGGTCGGAGAAATCATGGACCGAGAAATACCCTTCTAGAAAATTCAACCATCTATCTATGGCATCTGTATCTATCTAGCCTTAAAATACAGTAATGTCAAATTTTACTTGTACATTGAAGGGCGTGGCACCTCCAGAGTGGTTGTTTGATGCAGATGCATTGTAGGTGGGAAATCTTTGAAGGATTTGAGCAAAGTTATCCATCATTGCGTTCCTTTGTTTCTTGAGGGCCTCCTCAAGCAATATTTTGATAGGATTTACTGCTCCCTCGTCTTTCTTTTCTTCCTCCATGGGAGGTCGTCGGGGTTTGCGAGGTTGATCTTGCAGGGGTTCAACCAAATCTAGCCCTAACTCCTTATACCCTAACCTCGTTGGGGACATGCAAAGAAAAACAGAGAAAGAGAAGATCGCTCTGATACCACTGATCTGTATTTATGCAGGAATGAAATAATACAAAGAAATAAACAGAAACACAGAGATGCAGTGGAAAAATATTTCATTTCATTAATATCAAATAACAGAAATATGCTTACAGACATAATGGAAATAAACTAGCTAGGGCGCTGGTAGCGTATCTCTGAGAAGAGATGTGGCAGCTACAGGCCTCTGAACTGTGTTACAATGAGGCTCAAGGGCATATTTATTATTGAGAAACAATGGAAAACCCTAAACATTCAAAAACCTAACCCTAGGAGATGAAGCGCCAAAACTATGGGCCCCGTGTGGGTAAATTGGTGTTTCAACTTCCTGGGGACGTAACTTTGGCATACGATCTTTGTTTGACGTGCACCATACCTCATTAGAAAGATCTATCCAAGGACTACAACTTTTAAAGTGAGAAACATCATTCCATGGGCCCATGTTGCTCCTAGTTTTCCCAAAAAACATCGTATAGACTCCGGAAGTTCAAGACCCAAAAAACTGCTAAAAATAATAAGTTGTGTTGAAACTGAAAGAACTGATGGTGGGGGTTAAAATGGAATAGGTGGGTGGCCACCAATATCCACCTGGATCATTAGGGCCCCAAAACATCTCCGGAAGTTCAGGACCCGAAAGCCTGCTAAAAATAGTAAGTTGTGTTGAAAGTGAAAAACTGAAAGAACCGTTCGTGGGGGTCGAAATGGAATAGGTGGGTGGCCACCAATATCCACCTGGATCATCTCGAATCCTTCATCTTCTCTATCTACACCTTTAGTACCTAAATATTTCATTTGGTTTCATGTTTGGGTGGCAACTCCACTTATTTAATTCACTAATTCCCACATAAGAAGCCCTCCCTGATATCCATATGCTTCTCCCTGACTAACTTTTCGGTTCTTACCTTTTGGATTTTAGAGTTTGATCATGTTCAAGTGACGACTCCATTTATTTCATTTCTTACAAGAATTTCTGCTAGAAGCCTGCTTCTTGTGGACCTCTTGTTTTTCTTGAACAAGGATCTCTCTCTCTGACATCCATCAACTCCTTTCCCCTTTAAGCAAATCATCATGGATGACTTGCTTGTCCCGTGTCATTTTACTAACAATCTTCATGATATCCCAGAAAATTCCATTGATAAATTGCCTTTGTTCACAGGTAATGATGCAATCACTGTTGTAAAACATATCTTAAAGTTTACTCGTTATATGATAATATTTTGTAGCTCTGCACAATATAACCATGAAGATGTCGAGATGCAACTCTTTGTCCTTTTCTTGCAAGGTGATGGTAGAGATTGGTTTTGCAACTTTCCTGGTAACTCTTTTGATTCCACACAAGATATCATCCATGCTTTTAGAGATAAATATGGAGATCAAAGGGGCTCACCTTGTGCCCCTTGTACTATAAAGAAAGATGAAAGTACCCTTGTATTAGACCTAGTTATCGAAGAAATATTTCAAGAAAATGCACCATATCAAAATGTGCCATATTGTAGGCATTGTGACCATTCTCGGTATGAATCCATTTTTGCTATTGAAAGAGGCATCTGGGACAGTGGAAAAGCGGAGACAATTCATCAAACTGCTGTTAACCATGAAAGGGAAAATGATTTCATCAAGGAATTAACTCATATGGTTAAGGAAATACAATTGAATCAAGCACGGGTAATCAAGAATATGGAACTTAACCAAGCGATATTAACAGTTGCTCACGCCAAGGAAATTGGTTCTATGCAGAACATGTTATTGGCCTTAGAAGAAAAACATGCTAAGGAAATGGAAACGATGATGACAACCATGGAAAATAATTTGATCACCATAGAGGTAAATCATGTCAAGGAAATGAACTCTATGCACATGGCTGTGAAAGCGGATAATGATAAAGTGATAAAGACTGTTGAAGAAAGTCATACAAAGGAAATTCGTGCTATAAAGGTTAAGCATTCTAATCAAATGATTGTTATTCAGAATAAGTTGGACAAAATGGAAAGATCACATATACAGAAGTTCCAACCCAAGTCAGATAATAAAGAGTCATCAATAGATCATAAGCCTCCCAGTTTTCTAAAGCAAGCTCTGTCTTATTATGAGGAGGTCATTTCTTTCATTGAAAAATGACTAATTGAAGGTGATCCAAATAAAAGGAAAATTGAAGGAAATTAGGATAATACATGTAAATTTGATCCATCACCCTTAACAGAACAGATGCATAATGAAGAAAGGCATGCCATGAATATCTTGAATACTTCTTCTGAAAGTTCTCAAGCAAAATGTTCTACATCATCAGCGATACAGCCCACCATGAAGAAAATCTTGAAACGAAAAATAAAAAGAATAAGGAAGTGATTTGATGCATCTTATGGTCATGAGCAACTCGATTTTCGGATAAGACAAAGTCCTACTGTATGCAGGATTGGACATGGCACATCAGAGAAACAACCCATGGATTTGCCTGAGAGCAAACAAATGCTCAGTATGCACTATATTGAACACATATGATGCAATAGGCCCATCCTTTGTATTGTATTTCTAACCTTACACCCTGTTATTTCAACATTTTCACTTTGTAGTTAGATTAAATTTATATTTTTATGTTAGTAGAATAGTTAATAACTAAAGGGCTTCTATTTTCATGTGCTTAATGTTATATGATGAATTTTGGATGGATGCTACTTATATAATCTTGTGTGTTGCTTGGATACATATTCTAAATTCTCACATTCCTCCGATGAATCAACGTGTCCCCAAGTAGAGACAAATTTTGACCACTCTGTGTCAACGATCCCATAGCAGTACACCCTTTTTTTTCGCAAAAGGGATCCATCATGTTCGAGTGTCCGTGCAACTCAGACCTCATCATCAACCGAAACATTTTATGAATATGTCAGCCCATTCTGCATATGTAAAATGCAAATAATCTCAGTATGACTACGTCTATATGTAACAGCCTAGGTAAACCTATGGTTTTGGTGACGATCTCCATTCTAGGAGGTTTTTTGTCTCACTAATTCATCTGTGTCTCTAGACACAAATGGTCGACATAGTTTTTCCCTCCACTCTTACCCCAAATCTAGAGTGTATTTTGTTGCTAAGATCTTAGGTGAGTCCTAATGTTTTAGATCGAGTCTATGTAAAAGTGATTTGGCTAGATTATTTTATTACAAATCACTTGGTCTACTGGATTATATTTTTTGTCGCAAAAATAGGTATTTTGTTTGAAGGTCTATAACAAATGAGTTTCCCTCCTTCATTAATTAAAATGTAAACTCTTGAAGTAAAAAATATTTAGTGCATGGTCCCTCATAATTAGACACCATGGATAAGTATTAGAGGGTTGGAAAAATAATTAATTCCCTCATAAGTCAATTAATTAAATTTTCTGGCCGAATTAAATTAAAAATCCTAAGCCAGAAATTTAATCAATTTTATGTCATAGGTAAATTTAAATTCTCCAAAGGCAAAATTCATGGGTCTTAAAAAAAAATATTTTTAAAGGTCCCGGACCAGGGGAATATTAAAAAATTTCAGAAATCTTGGACCCTTGGACCTTGGTAGTTAAGTCAAAGTCAATTTTTTGAGGTAATTAACTCAACATTATTATTTTTGAGTTAATTAAAAAGGAATTAAATGAAAATTTCGAAATTCCTCAAAAAATAAATAATTTCAACAAACGAGATTAAAAGATAATCAAATCTTTTTCAACGGTCGAGATTACTTTGACGGAGATCAAGCGAACTAGTTGTTGGAGAATTTGTCTAAAATTAGAGGTCGGTGTCAATCTATTTTTTCATCCGATCTTTGAACCATGTATTAAGCTCTCAAGCTCTCTTGTATATTTTATGGAATTAATTCAAAAGTCTTTGGGGTCTCAACTTGTGGTGGTGTTCCTCTTCTTGAATCTATGGTAAAATTGTTTTAATTCCTGTAAATATTATTTGAAAATCGCAAATCAATAGCTCTCTTAGAATAATTTGAATACAGGTATCTTATTCAATTTGTTGGATCTAGGGTAACATTTTTAATTTTGATTGAATTAGCAGGTATCTCTATTTCTTCAGATTTTTATTGTTATTCTATTTCTCTACTTGGTTTGATGGTTGATCTAGTGTTTGCAGAAGATCTTTAAGGTTTTCGTTGAGCGTTTGGGGATATTCCTTGGTTAGACCAGCCAATTCTCAACATATATTTTCTGAAGAGCCTACCTCATACTAACTTCAAGATTTATCTAAAGATTAAATTTGTATGCGTGAAGTTTTTGGGTTAGTACCTCTCTAAAAAACCAAAAAAATTTAAATATCCTGTGGAAAATTTGATACATCTAGCTAGTAAGAGCCTTAGATTTCAGATCTCGGAACGAAGTTGGACTCATACTCCTCAGATCTGAAACCCTTGTGCATAGATTTGTAGATATTTTGTACATATCTGGAGATTTTCTAACTTGGGTTTTGTTAGTTTTTGTATATATTGGATTTGGGTGTTTTTGTTTTTTTTTGTTTTACAAGTGTAGATCTGAAATAGGAAAAGGATTTGAAGTTGGATCTAGACCTTGGAGGGCAAGATCTGGCTTTCAGAGATTTGAACAAGGAATGATCATTCGAAAATTATTCACGAGGGACATTCAAAATTTTAATTAAGGATCTCCATAAAAAATTTAAAAAAAAAAAAAAAAATCGAAAGGTAAAAGAGGTGAAATTTTTTGGGTTCATTCGAGATAAATTTCTGGAGAAATTTTAAAGGTTTTTTGTCGAGGCTCCACTTGCCTGCGTTTTTTCTCCCCATCCTCCTCTTTACTGTTGCATTTTCATTTCTCATTGTGATCAAGAGATCATGTCCAAGTTATGAAAAATGCTCAAAAATCAAAGTGCTCAGAAGTGGTTGCAACCTGAATGACCAGAAAGGTCTCTTAGCTGCGATTTTGGTGTCGCAAAACAGAGGTTGTATGTAGAAGTTATGAAGGTTTGAAAAGCCCAGTAAACTCCAAAATATATGGACCAAGTTTGACTTTATAAAATTTGGGAAAATTTTAAAAATAATATTCCTCAGAATATTCCCTGGAGGGCGAATGAAATGAGGACAAGTGGCAGAATCCTATTTGACGTTGGTTTGACTTAATTTGTTTGTGGCCAATCAGAGGGTGCCACATGGCGGCCTCTGAGCCAAATGAGTTTTTGGTTGGAAAAGTTATTAGGACTCCGTAGGAATCGAACTCAGGCCTCCTGCCAGCGAACACACAGGCCCGACCGGCCCATCTGTGAGGTAGGTCTTAACCTTTATGGGTCACGTTTTCTATTTGAAGTTTGAAACTTTCGTAGGCGGAAAAATAAAGGGGCTAGCCCGACCCCATTGGAACTGTCTGATGTGACCACACGCCTGATGCAATGGATAATGCCTATCCACGGTTTAACGGGCGGGTTCCCATTACATGTGACCACGTCAAAGCAATTAGCCACGATGCCACGGTTACTGTAAACGGCTCCTTCGGCGGTTAGGGCAGCGGTCACATGTGACCCCGCCCCACTCAACAGTTATTACAACATTAAATGTTTCCGCCATTTATGTAGCGGGTTCCGCCTTCTTTGCAGTTTGGCCAGTTTTGGTCGGATTAACTGGAGTTCCTCCACATTTAGTGGAGGTTTTCAAGGGATATTGGGCAACAACAAAAAAAAATTCCATAACTCCTTCAATTTTTGACCAAAAAAGGTGAAAAAATAGTCAATTTTGGGTATTCTCGACATTCTGAATAGTTTGGCATAGGTTTCAGAGCCATCAGAGGTCATCTTCGGCAGGTTTAGCTTCAGGGAAGATCAAGGAGCCATCAGGGCCACCATGGTGTTTCTGTGTATTGGGCATATTTTGTCTGTTTTATGCAAATGAATAGTCATCTTTGGCTATTTCATACATTCTGAAGCTGATTTTACAGAGAGAAAAGCCTATTGAGGCTTATTTTCACTTGTACTTACCATTTTTGAGCAATAAGATATGAGGGACATGCCATTGGGAGCTGGACTAGCAGATGTAGCCCAGGAGGGGTGAACTGCTTCATCAAATTTGCTGAGTAATGTGCTATGTGATGTTTTATTCTCTATTATTTACTGTTGTACAATGATAAACAGTTAAACTACTTAATTAATCCTCACATAGACATATGTTTAACAAAGCTAAAACTATTTGTTTCACTTGCAAACTTCAGAGAACCTTATGCACACATTATAATTATTGTTTGGATATTTAGCACAACAAAACTAATACATTCCATTCAGATCACACTGTCCTGAGTTATACCCTATCGGCTGCTCCTAGGTGCTCCATCCATGCGTGCTCCCAACTTCCCCTTTGCCGCTCACATCTCCTCCTTTCTCTGTTGCGTGTAGCACCCACAACTCCTTTCCCTTACCTTCATTGCTCCTTATCTCTCTGCATGAGTCCCTCTCCCCTACGAGTCCCTTCATCCCCGTTGCCCTTGCTCCTTGTCATTTCCTCCTTTCTCACGCAACTCCTCCCCTCTGCTTCCCTGCTCTCCCTTCTTCCAGCTACCTTTTCCTTCACCTCACAACCCTGCTTGTGGCCCTAGCTCGTTGCCTTCGCCCTCTGCCCTCTTACTCCGCCCTTTTTCTTTGCTTTTCTTCTTGGTTGTGTCCCCACTTCCTGTTTGTTGCCTCTTTTTTTCTCCCTCGAGCTTCCTTCTCCCAGCGCCCTCGACCCTTGGTTGTCGTCATCATCATCTCCTCCATCAAAATTCCTCCCTGAGCTCAACTTCCGTTGGCTCCTCTTCGACTTTACTTCACCCTAATCAAAGTCAACATCAAACAAAATTTCGATTTATTTTTTTTAGTGTGGCCCTTGGCCTATTGAATATTCCTTTAAATTTTCATTATTTTATTTTACTCTAAAACATTTAAAATCAAAAAATTCTAACTTGTGATTTTTTGTTTGAAAATTAATTTTTCGACTTTTTGCCTTCATTAAAATCAACAATATCAAAAATTTCTATTAACTTAAAAAAAAAAACAAAAAAAACAAAAAAAAAAAACAAAATTTTATTAGCTTTTGAAAATTTAAAAAATAAAAAATATATATAATTATTAACACTAGTCAATTTTTTTAAATTCAAACATTACTCGAAATTTTTAAATTCTTTTTGTGTGACATATAAATTTTGAAAAACAATTTTTTTAAGTTTACTTTTGACTTTGGGGCTTGGGCCATTTAAATGTTAAAATATTTAGGCTTTGGGAGAATATTTAATCGTGGAAGGATTCTTATAGTCAAAGTAATTTAAATTTTTAAAGCATCTCTAAAGTCTGACTATAGGATTAAAAATATATATTTTTTATGGATATGAAACATTAGAAAATTTAAAATGTTTCCATAATTACTTGAAGATGTGCGTTGACATTATTTGGCATCTAGTTTCATGGTTTTCCTGGATATTAAATCGTCAAAATTTAAATGTTTGGGTAAAAGTTTTGTGGTCATTGGTTTTAATGTTATTGAGATCGCCTATTGTTTTATTTACTTGAATTATTGGATATTTATTGAACATTTAAGTTTGAGAATTTTTTCAAGTAATTATGATCAATATTTTTGAGCACTCTATCATGGAACTATGATAATTGTATATCTTTCGATTGAGCATTTATATAATTGACATTTTCGCTTAAGTTCTTAGTGTTTAAATCATAATAAACTATAATCTAAGTGCATTGGATCTTTCACATCGTGTTTCACTACAAAAAATCTTTTAAATCTCTTTACATTATGCATTTTAGGTTAGTCTTGCATAATTAAAATTTTCTTCCAAGCATAAGCTTGGTCGATAGAAAGGTAGGTACCCATCCATATTATCTTGAGAAGTCTGCTTTTAATAGTACTTAAAACGGTGACCTTGTAGTCGCCAGAGCCACAACTCTCTGCAGCGCTGGAGGCACCGGGTACATTAGATTTTAAGGAGAGATATCGTTAATCACACCTTAGTGTCCTTCACCTTATCTTCCCTCTGCCACTTACTACGAAATTAGGCTCAATATAGAAAGGATCGAAGGGTTTAAACTTAGAATAGGCTAGAAAGGATCGAAGGGTTTAAACTTAGAATAGGCATTTAACTAAAAATAACCAAGATTATTTCATTTCACATTAGTCTTAGGATTTGCATTACATATAAGATAGTCATTCATACAAGCAGCGATTGCTCATCAATTACTTGGTCCTAAATTCCTTAGCAAGATAGTTGACTCCATAAGACACTGGTATCAATCGTCTAATCAAATCCTTTAAATCTTGCTAGACTTAATACAAGTATTTGGTCGCTTAACTGTGTCTCTCGAGCTAGTTGGTTCCAAACTAGTTCCCTTCATTCAATTTCCATAGGGTCTACCCCCCTTAGTCTACTATAGGGAGACATATTAAATAGAGATATTGGGGATCAGGGTGACATCCCTCGATTTGAGCCATTTTCACAGTGCCTGGACATACTGTGCAACAACAAGGGGTTTTTCCCTAGCAGAGTGCCTACATCTTGTGTCTCGTGTTTTTGTGATCTCCATACACACATAATTTGGTAGTTTCTTGATGAAAGATAATATAATAAAGAAGTAAAAGACGCCAACATAATTCACAAGTAAACATCAATAAAGAAGAAATCAAACCCTAATCTACTAGTATTGATTTATCAACACAGTCCTCGGTTGTAGACTAAATCACTATCAATTAAAAATAATAAGATAATAACTTATCGAATATGTTTTTTGGGTAGTCCTAATGTCAGGAGGTCTGACTAGAAATTGTGTAAAACTTATGAAAGGGGACAAATCTCTAAATATGTTTAAAACCATAAAGTTTTTTTCTTTTAAACAATTAAAATATAAACGAACTCTGGAAGGTGTGATTCATGAGTATTTGGGAGTGTGGGATGCGCGACCAAAACAAAGCGTTTATCCATCCAGATAACTGGATATCCATTTGTAGATAATTGAAAAGAAGCAAATTTCATTCAGATGTCCACATATATATATATATATATATATATATATATATATATTTTTTTTTTTTTTTTTTTTAATTTTTTTTTTCCCTTTTTTTTTAACTTTTGAAATTTGGTAATGTTTTTTGAATTTTTAAAGTGATTCAAAATAAAACAAAATGGATTATTTACAATGAAAAATTCAATTATAACAAAGTGATTTTTTTTAAGGGTCCCTCTTTTATTGTGAATAAAATGAGGTATTGTTGTAGATCTCGCAACACTACTACACCTCTATAATTATATTTGTGTCTGTGTTTTTAGTTATAATGTAATGCGAAATAAGAACATGTAACTATCCAGATGTACAATTGCACTTCACTTCATCATCATCACATGAACATTAATACATCATACAATTACAACATAACCATGCTACAATTAAATGTTACAATACACTATACACATCCACAATATAAAAGTACTCCAAATATGTATGTGGGGAAGAGCCCTTAGACCAACCCAAGAACCAATATATATATATATATATATAAATCAAGGGGTCAAAGCCTTACGTCCAAAACCTTGGTTATGACTTCCCAAGGTAAATCCCCAAATATACAACACAAGAATCCCTCAAAGCATACCACATAAAAGTGCACCTTTTGGGTGGGGCCTTAGGTTCACAACCTAGCGCTAAGATACAACATAGAATCACTTGCAAGACCATTGGGACAATTAGAGTACTCACTTGAAACCCTTTATCCCAACCAACATGCAAAAAAAGTCTAAAATGGCAGTAAATTGGTGACTTGAGTCTTGCCACCCGATGTCTCACCCTACGGGTCACATAATGACCCGAACTTTTTTTTTGGCCATTGTTTGGTCCTGCAACTTATGTTCTTAGATTTGCAACTTGTTTGCACCCTCAAATTTCTCTTCCCTTGTTGGAGCATGGGAAAACCCAGGAAAAATACCCCTTAAGCCCTTAAGCCAGGCCTTCCTCTTCCTCACGAGTAGGAAGGTCCCTACAACCTCATATGACCCCTTATCTTCTTGTATTCAACCTAGAAACCTTCCTTGGGATTAGACCCAAGTTTCTTGTGTTGAATTTGTCCTCCACATATTCAAATGATCACACACACACACACACATATAGGTTACATGGGAAATAAGGTATGTATAGAGTCGTGACCCTTCATATGTCACACTAGTTGATCCTACATCCACCCATTATTACTCCAAAGTGAGTGGTGTTTGTATATGACCTCGCCACACATATCCACATGTCATATCGAGCCAACCCATGCCGAAATATTGACCCTAAGTCCTCTTCCTTTGCTCAACCATGTCCACCCTTGTGTGGTCCCAATCCACCCTATGACAAACATGCCACCTTTCATAAGGAATGAGATGCCAAATCTCCCCAAAAACTCAAGGATGGTGGGGCGCACTCATGCCAAGTGCTTATTCTCACTCACTAGACACATCATAATGTCGCAAATAAGGTTGCAAATATGCGCCACAGACAAGTTGTAATATTTCTATAAGATGGTTCATGTAACTTCTCTCTCTAAGATGCAAAATAATGTTATTCACTTCCATAATGTGGGGTCTTGACATGCTCCCCCACCAAAATTCATTTTTGTCCTCGACAATAGTCCCTACCCAACACACCCAGACCAACAAGTCACCAACTAAAGCATCAACATGGAAACTCCTAACCAAGTCTCCAATATGCTCGATCCAATGTCTCCACCATATGGGAAACTCTAAAATATCCTAGAATTAAGTGATCAATCACAACATGCCACAAGTATCTGCAATGCCTAGAGTCATTCTAGAAGGACTCTCCATCCTAACTTTGTTTTTAATGTTTCAAGTTGCAAATGCCATCATGTTGACCACCAAAATCTCCATATGTTGATCCACCTATGAACTCTGCTCCCATACTCTAACATAAATATGACTTGTCTCAATGCATTGTTAACTCCTATGACTCAAATTTATTGGGTGATTAGTCCAACCTTCATGCTCAACTCATGAGAATGAACATCCTTACATCTTCATTGGTCATTTATCTAGCACTATCATCACATACTCATCCACAAATTCTATTTTCATTGTCCTGACTCCATCAGGTAATTCTCCACATGGTCCAAGTGCTACACTACTAGAACATTAGTCCATCCATCCAATCATTTCGAATGAAATAATCCCTCACTTCACTACTTATGAATTCCTCCAAATGAATTCCATCTAGAAACTCCATTTATCTACTCCACATCCAAGTCTGTGAAGAGATCTCATAACTCATAACTAATTGAATCAATCATGTAGTCTTCTCATGATGTCTCATTCCACATACACGCCATCTCATAGCTCTCGGTGCCTCATGAATATTGTATGAATCCACTTCTCTTATCTTTAACCAAGTATCTCCACTTATCTCTCCTCAGATATGAAAACATGCTACTCACATCTCTATTATGAAGGTAAGTCCCACTCACCTTGTCAATCTGATCCATGCACTACTCAAGGTATGCATGCCAAATGGTCTCCAAATATGTCCATGTACTCCTCCTCAATAAGTCTCTCTATGTCTCATAACAATAAACCTCATCAATCATCCCACTCTGCAAATCATGCTATGATAGCTAAGTCTCTAAAATTTAATCACATGACCCAAGTGTCTCACACTTGGACCTCATCTTAGCTGCAACCAAATCCACCCAAATCTAATTCTAGATCTTGATCTTTGATGCCAATTCTACTCCAAAGTGACACATCCCATATGTCTTAATCAAGATGCACTCGGTCTACCCAAATCACTCTATCGATTCTCATCAACAAGTAAAAAATACTCTAAGATCACACATATCCACATGAAAGCTCCTTTAGTTACAACTATGATTCCATCAAATGTTCATATGAAGCTCCTCGAACCTAGGTCAAAATCACCATCATGTTATCTCCATGGCTAGCTCGTCTCTCCAACAAAGGCTCCACCCCTTTTGGTTATACCTCTTATGTCACCAAGATCTCATCTCAACTCATAGCAAAGTCCTAATGAATAAATCCAACCAATCCCATGACAATTTGCAATATCATTTGTTGCTTGTGTCCTTCCGCTTGAGTGATCTCACCCGAATAACCTCAATCCTTGATTTGTGACAGAAACTTGGCCATCCATCACATAGCGAGCACGACCCACCCCTTGCATGAATACCTCATCCACCACCCTTTCCCAAGGTGTCAACATTATCCAGTCTCAAGTCAGTTGCTTCATGAACAACCTCCACATCATTCCATGTTATCTGAATCATAAGTGAATGAGAATCCATCTCAATCTACAGAAGATACCAATCTCCATAACCAACATCATGGATGCACTCTTTGTTTGAAGAAGGTATGGTCACTTCTACGTCTCAGGCCATAATGCTCCACTCTAAACCACAAATTGTCCAACACCTCCATCCTATTTCTCTTAGGAAGATCCATCCAAAGTCTGTAAACAAGTCTAGATCCTCTCTGTGTGGCTTATCTCCCCCCGGTCAAAATGTCTTGTCATTAATGAACATATCTCCTCAAAATTTCCTCCATGGATTTTGCTAAAAGTGACATCCCTAAATGTAGTAAATATCCCTCAAATCTCTAAATCCAACTCACTTTGAATATCCCTGATATCATGAAGCATACTCATCATCCTATCTCTCGATGAGGTCAATATATCTCTAATTATGTGAATTTTTTCTAATGACATTCCACCTCCAACATCCATGACTCCATCTGCCTCGAGTGTCTCCATATCCTGAAGACATACCATCAAATCTCATCATAAGTCTGTTGAAGAATTGACACACCCCGTCTCTGCACAATCCTGACAAACTTCTCAGATATGTCAACCTGTCATGTAGATGGAAGAGTACACAACTCCTCACAAATATCTTAAGAACAAACTATAGAACCTGTACCACCAACAAGCCTTGATATCCAACTCAATTGTTCCCTTCTGGAAATTGATCACAAAAAGCACCCGCCTAGAACAAATATAAGAATCACTCATTCCATAATCCATGAAAATATGCTCTAACAAAATGTTGTGATGTCACCTCCAATATAGGTTTTAATCCCAACTCCTAGTGAAGAAGATCCTGCCACAAAATAAGCTCTAATACCACCTCCATGTGGTGAAGAGCCACTTGCGCCAATTAAGCTTTGATACCATTTGTCACACTCGCATCACCAACATGTTTCTTTACCAATGGTGTGGCCAACTCGCGAGTAATACAGATGGAATATGCCTCTACAATTATACTTCTATTTGTGTGTTTAATTGTCAATGCAATCTGGAATAAGAACATGTAACTATCCACAAGTACAATTGCACTTCACTTCATCATCATTACATGTGCATCAATGCATCATACAAGTACAACATAACCATGCTACAACTAAATGTCCCAATATACCATACACATATACAATATAATCATAATCACACGTCAAAGGGTTTAAGCCTTACATCCAAAACCCTGGCTATGGCTTCCCAAGCCAAATCCCAAAATATACAATACAAAACCGCCCGAAATATACAACATAAACCCTTCCCCCTCACCTTCCTCTTCCTCATGGGTAGGAAGGTCCCTAGTCAACTCAAGGCTTAACTAACTCCTCAAAACTTTTCTTAAAGGATAAAGATGGAGCATGGAGGTATTAGCACATGTGAATAAGGCTAGGCTCATGTGAGGGTGAATTGGATTTTTTGTCATGTGTTTTTGCCTCAACATATGTTCCAAACAGGGAATGCCTAGTCTGATGTGTGGGACATGAACTTAAATTAAAATCCATATTGATAAATTAGCTAATAAAACTCAGGGAAAATGATTTAATGAAGGATTATAACAATAAAGTACTACTAGGTCAATATTAGGCATTCAACCTAAGTTTTAGGATTTAAATTTTAATTTAAATATCCCAAGTTAGTTAGTTGTGTTCACACTAGAAAAAGTGAAATATAAGAATTGGGGGTTATTATAGTGTACGACTTAGGAATTTTAAGCTAATTATGCCATGTGCCTCTTAGGATATGGAATGAAGTGGAATGCATGTGTTAGTGTGGATTTTTTCTAGGGAAAAGGTGAACATGTTTTGTGATACACAAAGTACCTTGGAAAAGTAATGAAATGTCATAACATGTAAGGGTGAAGTGGGTTTCACCTAGGGAAACAATCATAATAAGTTGTGACAAACAAATTACTTTGGTGAAATGATGAGATATAATTATATATGAATGAAACTAGACAAATTAGGTAAGTACACCACCATGCCAGAGGAAATGAGCCAACTATGTAGCACAAAGTAAAAGTGACTTGAACATGGCCATGTGATTGCCATGATGAAGCAAAATATGTACCACTATAGCAACCTCCACCAACACTCCAACCATTCAGAGGCTAGAGTCACACCACCAATATCCACAAGATCGTTTACCACTCATGTCAACATGAGGGGTAATACTCAATCAATAATACAATTCTATTTATTATATATCTGAGCCTAGGGTTGAAAGCCCCAATAGAGCAAAAATATAAAATCAACAAAGAACACTCAGAACATCACATAACTTGCATAAAATTGGCAAAAGGAGGAATGAGGACTCACAAGTGGGTCCTATGTTTAATGACGATCTCCAGGGTCCAAACCCTCATTCTTGCACCAGAGATGCATGCTTGAAATACCAACAAAGAAACACAAAGCAAAACAACAAACTCATATGTATACAAGTATATATGATAGGTTAGTCCATAAACAATTCCATTATATATTCATAACATGAAAAATAACAATAGAAATGGGACAAAATATGAGTTTATTTTATTGATAACAATATCAAATAAGTAATTACAAGATTACTTGATCTTGTCTACTGGCACCAAGCAAAACCTTCTTCTGGATCCTCCCTTCTCGAGCCACGAAATGTCTCCTCCTCCAATAGAATCTATATGGATGTGAGATAAGAATTATTGAACATCATAAGGTGGAAACAATGGTTTCCTGAAGACATGGGAGTAATTAAAAGCACGGAACAACATACTTAATTTGGGGATTTTTTTCCAAAGTGATGATAGGCCAAGTGTAGAAGATGTTAGCACTGAAGAATAAGAACCAATTAGCACGATCATTAGTGGTGGAGCATGTATTCAACAAGTAGTCTGTAGGTGGAGATAGATTTTGAGAGATAGTAGAGAGATTCATATAGAGAAATTATTGATTTAGATCTTTAGAGATGGATGGCCTGAAGGCTAATGGTTGTCATGTGGGCCACCCAAGGTGTATATTTATAACACCATAAATTTTTTTGGGTGGTTATTCCACAAGTTCCCGTAGGTGAGTTTTCGGCGTAACCCGTAAACCTCGTTCAACAAATCACTTTTTTAATATTTTTTCAATATATTTAAATCTATACATAGTTTTCTTTAGGATTATCCACGTATATACACGAATTTCATATGGGCAACTCACGTATAGAATTTGAGAAAAAAAAAATTAAAGATAAACTTAGGTTTTCATAGGGGAAAGGGACTCTCTTGGCCAATAAATGCATCTAATGATAAGTGAGGCAAAACATGCTATAATAGTTGTAGATGCCAACCAACAATGAGGAAATGTTATACGATGTAGTTTAAAACAACAATAAAATACACAATAATTAGAAAGAGACAATGGATTTCCCTAGAAACCCAAATGGAAAAACCCATGAAAATGGGCTATGATTATGCTCAAGAATTGTTATAAAAGGGTGAGTTATACACTTCCAATGGAGATTTTGGGTATTCTTACTCATGTGAAACATTTTTCATATTATTATGGCTTAGAGACACTCTCTGCTCTTCGTGGATATGTTCAAATTCCCCTTCGTCCTTTGATATTTGAGCAAAGTACTTCATTCCTTGTCCCCATTCTTCCACTACTGCCCTTCTTCCCCAATTTCATTTTTTTTAATCTTTCGATCATGCAAGCATTATTTATTATAATGCTATCTTAGAATCCCAATCAACAAGTGATTCCTTTTGCCTTCTTATGGCTTTTATATTTTTGTATTCAAGTTGATTGTTGACTTCAAACTTCACTAATGATTCATTTTTTTCAAAGTTTATGAGAGTTATTTTGGATCAACAATACCATAGATCATTTCATTAAATTGAAAACGAATATAAAAAGGTATAAAACACTCATTAAGTTATAGTAGATTGTGAAACAAGTTGTCAAAGGAGACTTCAAGCAAGGATAAGAAGCTATAATTGACACTTTTGAGAGACTTCTATGATGTGATAAGAAGCTAAGGTAGTTTAATAGGTTCTCTCTCAAAATTTCAAAGTAGCCAAGCATAATCTCTTATTATTCTACTTTCTAGAATAAGGATGTGTGTAAGATTGTCCTCTCGAAATTTAAAAGTAGCTTAGCGTAATCTCTTGCTATTCTACTTGCTAGAACAAGGATGGGTGTAAGATTATCATTCAACTAGAAAATATGTTAGTTTATCAAAGATGTAGGATGAGAGGCATCACAACTCAAGAACTCAATAAGAAGACAACAATCCGGTGGTTGCAAGTAATCTTGCTAGCCTACTTTCTAGTACATGACCACCTTCATAATCCTACTCATTGGAAGAAGGGAATTGCCATCATTTATAGCTTATTCACTAACATAGGGAGATGCCTAAAATCTGTTGTAAAAATCTTATGTGTCTATCATAAGAGCATGAAATCAACCTTTGCAAACAACAAAAACCCTCCATAAGTGTAATGTATTTCTAATCAATGTACAAGCGACAAAGGATATCCCATCACATACACATTAACACTAACACATCCTTTAGCAAGGCCTTGGCCTTAGTGCCCACTTCAAATGACATTGTAAGGCCCACATATATATTGAATTATTTACATCACATCAAGGCACCAATGCAAGGTTGCACGAGTTTAATAATTACATAGTGTATGTTGTATGTGAATAGGTGGCATTACTTTGGGTGCTCCATGTGTAAGTTAATGTGGTATCCTGCAGTGATACTTGTTGTATACTCTACATAATAGATTCTATTGTATTATGATTGTACATGCCACAAACTTTCCCTTGTTGCATTGCTCCATTGTTAATCATGTACATTGATCTGATGTGGCACTACACTAGGAAGTATTTATCCTTTTCCTAAAAGATCTATGTACCGTCGTTTTTAGACAATGAAGTGAATGATATATATGCACAATCCTCTTAGATTAATAACACAAGAGGTTCAATAATGACACCAATAGATTCTTGTTGTATCCAAGGTATTAGGATATCGTTGTTGTCTACCTGAAATCTAAGAATAATAGTTTGTTGGAGGTGTCATCTGGTTATCTATTGAAGAAAATGAAATCTAATCGGTGAGCTAGTTGATAGTTTGTTGTGTTTGTTGATCTCATATGGTAACAAAGCCAATCTCTTGGCCACTATCTCCAAATGAAGGGTACAATCTATTGTTTGATGAAGAACACTGCTACCTGGTGAATCTAATATCATTATGGGCTATATCTGATTTTCAGCTTGGGAGAGAAGTGAGATAGAGAAGTCAAACTTAGGTGGGAGGATGTGCACCAAGGCATTCAAGTGTTGGTGGAGGGTACCAAGGAAAAACCCACTATTTTATATCAAAGCTTATTATTTGTGTCTTTATCCTCTACATCTCTATGGATCATTGTTAGTATTTATTGATAAATCGTTGTGGCTACAAATTGAAGAAATATGCTATACAAATGAGAACCAGTCTTTGGTTGTATTGAAAGGGTTGCCACAAGACATTGTAGTAAGGAGTGTTTCCATGCCTATAAGTAGTAATGTATGAATTGCAAATACAAGGGAGATATGTAATATTCTAGTTTGACCTTCTTAAATATTGTAAGTTTTTTATTTATATAGTTAAAAGAAAAATCACCAAGACCAACAAAGCATCAGTTCCCAAAGAGGCTAAGATACCATTAGAAAGGAAAGGTGAGGGGGTCTATAGAGATTTATGCCTAAAACATATATTTCATGATCTTTAACCTTCACTTATTTCCAAAACTTAGTTTGCAAAATTACAATAATTTGAGAGAAGTGGAGGAAACAAATTTGAGTCTTGTGTGCCAAACTATGTAGTAGTCAAATGCTACCCAGGTCTACGTAATTTTAGATTGCTGGAATTGTAGAGGTTACCCTTGGAGGAGGGGACCTGATTTATGTGAAATTTTCAAACTGAAATACTACAGCAGTGATAGGTTTATTTTTCCTACTTATTTATGATAAGTTATTTACAGATTTTCTACCAGTAAATTCTAAAATAAATAAAATTGCAATATACACTTAACCATAAGAAGAAAATAGAATAGACCATATAACACAATAGGAAGAATCACGTGTACACAGTTATTTTTGGACAATTGTCCTCGAAAAAACCCAATGTGGGAAAACTAGTGCAACAGATGATGGTTTTTATTATTCTTCAGCAAGGAAAATCGTTTACAAGAATTTGACAAGCAGACTTCTAGAATACACCTGAGATAAATTCCTCGGATCCTTCGGGAGAATTTCTGACACCCAGGAGACACCATAACTCCCTCTGCGTCACTTTTTTTGGTCTTCTGCCGAGTCCATGCGATGGACTGCATCACTCTGCGTGGGGACTCAGTGTTGTTGCTCAACGTTGTCCCCTTTGTGTCCTCCTCTTGCCTTTCTTTTCCTTTCTTTGCCTCTGCTGACTTCCCCTTCCTTCTTCTGCCTTTGAAACTCTGCCTCTACAAACACTCCCTCTGAAATCGAATTCTATTCCTTCAGAATCGAGTTCCTTCGGTTACTGAGTGTGTGCCCGGCTTGCTTTCCAAATGACCCTCAAGCCTTCTCTTATAATCTTCTCGTTGATTAATTAGTGACCCATATTAGATATCTAATCAATGGCTAAGATTAAAACATGACTTGATCTTCATTCTCTAGAAGATTCTCACTCTGTTTTATTAATACCCTTTTAATTATTTAATTTTCCTAGGTTTATACTTAGGGACCACATTAAAATAATTAATTATTTTAATAAAACATGAACCGAGTGGACTTTCCACAAACGGTTTCTGGGTTCTTTGGAATACTGATGTCCAAGCCTCCTCACAAAATATGAGACTTGGAACACTTTCCAATGCTACAAAATCAACACTCCCTTTTAGCGAGGAAAGTGTTCAAGCAAAAAACCAACTGCATTTGCTATGACCTGAATCATCTACTGCGCTATTGATGTCTCAGTTGTTGCCCCTCATTTGTTGCATTGCTACCCTATGTATTGTTGCCCATGACAGCATCTCTGTCAGTGCCTCATCCGTATTGCAGCTCCCTTTGAAGTTCGATCCTATCCATTCCTTTACTGGAATGGATTCTTGACCATCCCCATATTTTCTTTGAAGTAAGCAAACTTAATCTTACCCAGAGCTTTTGTGAGGATGTCAGCCACCTCTTCCCCTGTAGGAATGTACTTCAACTGTATAGCTCCTCGTTGGACATAGTCTCTGATGAAGTGGCACCTGATGTCAATGTGCTTCGCCCGATCAATAAACACAGGATTTTCAGAGAGCTTGATGCAACTCTAATTATCACACAAAATTATGGTTGGTTCCATCCTCTTATTGAGTAAGTTCATGAGCAACTTACAAAGCCATGTGGCCTCACATGAAGCTATGCTAGCTGCCATATATTTAGCCTCGGCTAAGCTCAGCGCCATGAATTTCTGTTTCCTACTGCACCAAGGAGTCATTCTTGATCCGACACTGAAACAATACCCACTGGTACTTCTCCGATCTACTGGACTTCCAGCCCAGTTTGCGTCAGTGAACCCACTCAACTGGATTTCATTTCCCTTGGTGTACCTCAATCCAAACTTGACTGTCCCCCTTAAGTATCTGAGAACATGTTTGGCTATCGCCCATTGAGCCCTCCTTGGTTCTACCATGAACTGACTGAGGGTATTCACAGCATAACAGATGTTTGGTCTAGTGCTGACCAAGTACATCAATGATCTTATGAGCTGCCTATACAAGGTAGGATCAACCTCATCATCCTTGGATGTGTTGATTTTCTTCCAGTTTGTGATCATTGGTGTAGCCATGGGTCTACAGTCCCCCATCTGAAGTCTCTCCAGAACCTCTATAGTATATCTTCCTTGGCCAAGGAAGATTTCTCCCTTCTGCTGCCAAACTTCCAAACCCATAAAATAATGCAACCGCCCTAGATCATTCATGTCGAATTCTGTAGCCAGATTCTCCTTGCAGTCTTTGATCAGCCTAGATGATCCAGTCAAAAACAGATCATCTACATAAAACACCGATATTAGAGGCTCATCCCCTACTCTCAGATAGTAGAGGTTGGGATCTACGTCACACTTGACAAATCCCATTTTTTGCAGGTAGCTGTCAATTCGCCCATACCATGCTCTAGGGACTTGCTTCAGTCCGTACAAGGCTTTCTTAAGCTGCACACATGAGTTTTCTGCTCATGTGTCTCAAAGCCCTTTGGTTGTTCTATGTACACTTCCTATTTTATCACCCCATTCAAGAATGCAGGATTGACATCCATCTGGTGAATTTCCCATCCCATCTGCGCTGCAAGAGATATGACGGATCTGATTAAAGTATACCGAGCTACTAGGGCGAAGGTTTCTTCATAATTGATCCCTTCCTTCTGTGCATATACCTTAGCCACAAACTTGGCTTTGAATTTCTCTATGCTACCATTTGCAACATATTTAATCTTGTAGATCCATCTCGAACCTACAACTGACATGTTCGAAGGTCTAGGAACTACTTCCAATAGATCATTTGTCATGATGGAGCTGTACTCCTCCATCATATCATCTACCCACATCCGATGCTGAGTTGCCTCCTAAAAACTAGAGGGCTCTCCAACCTGTGCTACCAATGTCTGGTACCTGTCTAGCTACATGTGTTCCCTCTTTTCATTTCTAGAAGCTCCAACAAATTCCTCTACTTCCTTGAGAATTTGTTGTAGCTCTCTGCTTGTCCTTCCACTGGTAGTGGGTGGATTCACCTGCTCTCCTTCTTGCACTTCCTCAGAAAATATTTCCTTAGGATCCTTGTGCCTTGTAGAGGCACGAGAGCCATCATCCATAGGTCATTGTGGTTGGACCAACGGATCCTCCTCAGACTGCGTAGCTAAAGACATTTCTCATGATTTCCTGAAGGTTCTCGCCTCCATGAACTTCACGTCCCGTCTTACCACTATCTTCCTACTCTCAGGAATATAGATGCGGTAGGCCTTCACATTCTCACTATATCCCACAAGGTACCCTTTTTCAGCAATCTGATCCAACTTCTTCCTCTTCTCATCGGGTACATGGCAATATGCTATACTGCCATATATCCTAAAGTGGCTCACTTCAGGCTTGCTTCCAGCGAACACACTCTCAGGAGTAGCCTTACCCAATGCGTTATGAGGCACCCTGTTCTGCACATACACGGTTGTAATACAAGCTTCCGCCCACAAAAATTTGGGCATGTCTCGATCATACATCATTGCCCTCATAGCTTCCACAATAGTCCCGTTCTTCCTCTCTGTGACCCCATTCTGCTCCAGATTATATGGAGTCGTACATTCTCTCTTGATGCCTTCCTTTGCGCAGAACCTTGTGAAGTCCTTGTCAATGTACTCTCCACCATTGTCTGATCGCAATGTCTTGATCCGTTTTCCTGTTAGATTCTCCACCAGAGCCTTAAATTCTTTGAATCGCTCAAAGACCTCATCTTTGGTCTTCAGAAAGTAGATCCATGTCTTTATGGAATGGCCATCGATAAAGGTAACAAAATACTTTGCACCACTGAGAGCATTCATGGACATTGGTTCGCAGATGTCTGAGTGTATCAATCCCAACACACTCTTGGCCCTATTGCTGCTTTTTGGATATGCTTCCTTGGCATACTTCCCTAATACGCACACTTTGCATACATCGTCTCGCTTGGTGCTAAGTTCTGGAGCTCCCGTGACAATCTTCTTAAGAATTCTCAAGGCTCCATGATGTAGATGCCCCATTCTTCTATGCCATAATTCATTCAAATCTTGTTCATCAATACTGCCTCTCAGTGCCATTGGAGACTCGAGCTGTAACTTGTACAATTTATGGCTCCTGACTCTTATTTGTGCCTTCTTTTTCCAACTAAGGTGTTTGACATAAACTTTGTTGCCAATAAAGTATACATCGTAACCCTTGTTCTGAAATTGAGACACTGAGAGTAAATTCATCCCTAATATTGGTACATGCAGTACGTTGGTAGCCCGAAGGTTGTTGCCAGCTTCTTTTTGAAATATTATGGTACCTCTTCCAACAGGGGTACATTTTGCCTTGTTTCCCATAGTGATTTGAAAATTCATGTGCTCCTCCTAGTAGCTTGAAAAACATTCTCAAACTCCTATCATGTGAGCAGATGCTCCATTGTCAATATACCAAATCTCTGGAGAGGCCATGCTTGACACACAAGCAAATTTCTCTTCTAGTCTAGATGCCAGAACTGAACCATGATGATCCCTTTGTTCCTCCATGCGTTCTGGAGAACTGCGTGAACCCTTCCGAGCTAATGTCGCATTACTGTCGGATCTTCGTTCCATTGCAGAACCTCCTCATCTGTTATTCGTCTTTTGCTCTGATACCATGTGAGATTTTAAAACTGAAATACTACTGCAGTGATAGGTTTATTTCACCTACTTATTTATGATAAGTTATTTACATATTTTCTACCAATAAATTCTGAAATAAACACAACTGCAGTATTCACTTAAACATAAGCAGAAATAGAATAGAACATATAACACAATAGGAATAATCACATGTACACAGTTACTTTTGGAGAATTGTCCCTGGAAAAACCCAATGCAGGAAAACTGGTAAAGCAGATGAGGGTTTTTATTATTCTTCAGCAAGGAAAACCATTTACAAGAATTTGATGAGCAGACTTCTAGAATACACCTGAGATAAATTCCCTGAATCCTTTGGGAGAATTTATGGCACCCAGGAGACACCTTAGCTCCCTCTGCGTCACTCTGCGTGGTCTTCTGCTGAGTCCCTGCACTGGACTGTGTCACTTTGCGTGGAGACTCGGTGCTGCTGCTCATCGTTGTGCCCTCTGCATCCTCCTCCTGCCTTTCTTTGCCTCTGCTGACTTCCCCTTCCTTCTTCTGCCTCTGCAACTATGCCTCTACAAACTCTCCCTCTTCGGGTACTTAGTGTGTGCCCGGCTTGCTTTCCAAATGACCCTCAAGCCTTCTCTTATAATCTTATCGTTGATGAATCAATGGCCCAGACTAGATCTCTAATCAAGGCTAAGATTAAAACATGACTTGATCTTCGTTCTCTAGAAGATTCTCACTCTGCATTATTAATACCCTTTTAATTATTTAATTTCCCTAAGTTCATACTTAGGGACCACATTAAAATAATTAATTATTTTAATAAAACATGAACCGAGTGGAATTTCCAAAAACGGTTTATGGGTTCTTTGGAATACTGATGTCCAAGCCTCCTCACAAAATATGAGACTTGGAACACTTTCCAATGCTACAAAATCAACAAGTTAGGGCCTATTGCAGAAGGTAGAGACATAATTTGTCTCACGAAAACTCATGAACATGATGGTTGCAAAACTCCTTTGTTTGAGGGTTATTTGAAGTTAGCAATTTGGAACAAGGTAGTAGAAAATGATAAAGGATATGGGGAATAGTAGCTTTAGTGAAAGAAAAAGAAGGTTGTCACATTCAGTTAATGAAAGAGGATGCAAATAAACAAAATATTTATGGTTCAAAATATCAGAGAATGAGAATCACATAAGAATTGCAACATGCTATTTTTCCCCTCAAGTCTCAAAAACTTACAAAAATAAGGGGCTAGACAACAAGGATCCGTATGTAGATTTAAAGCAAGATATTGTCGCGTACTCTCAACATGGAGAAGTTGTTTTAGTGGGAGATTTCAATGTTAGAACAACAAATCAACAAGCTAGTATTCTTTGTTGCAAAGAAGATCACAATCCTATATGGCTCACTGAAGAGGAGCATCCCTAATGGGTGAGATGTTCAGAAGATGACAAAGTTAGCAATCATTTTGGAGAGGAGTTACTTACACTGTGTGGTGCTTTCAACTTAATTATTTGCAATGGTCTAGAAAGATGGAAAGGTATGGGAACTTCACTTGCAACACATACAATGGGGCAAGTGTCGTTAACTATGTGATTTGTTCACAAAGCTTGATAGAAAAGACAGAAGAAGTTAATATTGGAGAGCATATTTGGACTTAAAATCAAACCATAACCCAATTAATATAAAATTATCATGGTTAGATGAAAGGCAACACACGAGGAAAACCCAATGCTCTTGACAATCACTATCAAGGAGAAAAAATATTCTAACACAAGAAAGTTGTATTGCCTTTAAGACAACGTCGAAGAGATTAATTCAGAAGGAGAAAATTCGTTTCCAAAGCTTCAACAATAATGAGTTAACAAATATAATTCAAAATGCACTCGAGAAATGCAAAAGAGCGAAAAAATGGGAAATCAGAATCAAATTGTTTCCCTGTAAATGCTTGGTTTGACGAGGAATGAAAAATGGCAAGGAGAACCTTGAAAAAAGGCAGGCAAGAAGAAGATGAATGTAAAGTTATATAAGCATATACTAAAAAGGAAAAAAGATGAGTTCATTCAAGCAAGGCGAGAAGAGTTAATATATCTAGGCAAGAATAACCCAAAGCTTTTTTGGCAGGAACTTCAACCTAGGAAGAAGCAAATTGAAAATAATATTACAACCAATCAATGGTTTGAATATGCAATATACCTCTATGAAAAAGAATCAGAGGTTGAGCCTCCCCCTAGGATCAACACAACTACAAAGCTCTTCATGTTATAGGAGGTGGAGATTGGAATTAAGAAGCTGAAAACAGGAAAGGCAAAGGACTTGGTTGAACTTCAGGCAAAGGCAAAGTATCTAAAATGGGGAATGAACACTCTTACACCACACATCATGGAAATATTCAAAAACATCATTCAACAAAGATTCCCAAGAGACTGAACAACTAGCCTAGCAATACCCCTTTTTAAAAGCGAAGACATTAATAATCCTTCCATTTATAGAACCATTATGATCAATCTTGTCTTTGCAAAGCTTTTCGGTAGCATGGTAGAAAATAGAATTAGTAAGTGGGCAGAAGTAAAAGAAAAGAGGGCAAAAGGACAAGCGGGTTTTAGGCCGAAGCATTCTACAATGGATCATGGTATCACGTTGAGACACGTTATTGAAAAGGTTTGGGGAGACAAAGAAGAAGTATTATGCTGCTCTATTGAATTCAAAAATGAATTTGACACAATCCCTAGAGATAAGTTGTGGTGTAGAATGGAAGAACTTGAAATTCCTTTACATTATAGAGTCGTTATCCATAGAATTTATGAAGAGGTGAAAGTCAAAATTAGAACCTCAATGGGTATTTCAAAAATATTTAGAAGTGACATTGGAGTTAAGCAAGATTGCCCTCTATCCCCTACTCTTTTTAGTTTATATATCGATAAACTAGAAGAGTGGCTAAATCTACAAGGTGGAGATAGTGCTTGGTGGGCGGGTTTGCGATAAAACTTCTTTTATATGTTGATGATCTTGTATTGATTTATAAATCAACCCATGGATTGCAGATGCACCTATATGCCCTTGAGCATTTTTGTAGAGTAGTGGGGATGCAAGTCAATACTAGCAAGACCAAAATAATGATTTTCTCTAATAAAAGGAAGTAGCGCCGACATACATTCTTATTTGAGGGCAACACTCTTGAAATAAATGAATACAAGTACCTCATGATTGATTTCAACAACACAAACTTAATTGGGAGGATTGTAGAAAGAAGAGAATTTTAGGAGGGTGGAAAGCATTATATGCTCTTCAAAACCTATGTAGAGAGGAAGAGTTATGGGATTGGATAACAATTAAAATGTTTTTTGGACTCATAGTTTGTCCAGTGATACTATATGGGTGTGAATTGTGGGCTAGCAGTACCCCCGTTTCAAAATGGAAACAAATTGAAAAAATCCAAAAACGCTTGATCATGAGCAAGTTCAAAATAAAAAGTTCGGTACCTTATGAGATAATGTTGAGTGAAACAAGAGCAACTCCCATCGAAGCTATGGTGTGGCTTATAAGATATCTAAAAAGAATTGAGCAAATGGGAGTAGTTAGATGACCTAATGTTATCTTCAATGAAGGCATGAGTGAAAGAAAAAAAACATGGATGAGACAAAACTACACATGGATGCAAAAGTGGAAAATCTATCTCATGCATGTCCCACAAATAGCAAGGAGCTAAAGAATTTTGTTATGGAGAAGTTTCGTAAACGGGTATGGGGAAAAGAGTTGGGTAGAAAGAAGAAGTACTACACTGAGGAATTCAACCCTACGTGTAATCTCCAACAAAAAGAGTACATTGGAGTGAATATTCCATGGAGGGAAAAGATTCTTATTGTTCAATTAAGAACCAACTTGCATCAGCTTCGGTGTGAAACAGAATGGTGGAAAAGGCCTAAAGAGGCTTGGGAAGAATGAGTGTGTACATTTTGCACATCTGGGGCAGTGGAATCGGAAAAACATTTCATTTTGGAATGTCATGCGTTCAAATACACCAGAGAAAGTTATGGAAATATGTTAGCATCGATTTCTTGGCATTGTCTTTTCAGCGAGGGGATTGTTGGAAGGTTGGGCCAGCTCATCATCAATTTAAATAGAAAAATAATTAAATTACAAAAAGCGAAAAACAAGAAACTGATGGTTCCATAGACTATTTTTAGTCTCGTGGATATTAAAATATCATTTCATTTTCTAAAATGTTTATAAATTTTACATTTTGAAACCATAAAAAATTTAAAAATAAATTCTTTTATTCCCCTTCATGAATGGGAAATTCAATTGTTTAAAAGACAAATTAAAAGGAGAAGAGGAAGAAGATTTTGAAACATCCAACGATAAAAAAAAGGAAGATAGCACTACTATACCATACAACCAAGCAGCATGAAAATGAGCCGATAAACTTAATAAAGAGCGAAGAAAACCAAAGAAAACTTTTAGAAGTTATAAGAAATCAGCATGGACCCTTCTATGGCCACACTATGAAGAGGAATTTCTGAGAGATTGTGTAGCAGAAAAGTAAGTACTCCTTGTAATGTTGGTTCCTCAGGCCTCCTTCCTTTATTTTTAAGGAACTTAGCAATGTTGGTGCCTCAGGCTTCCTTCCTTTATTTTTAAGGAACTTAACAGTGAAAAATTATTGGGCGAATTGAGAACCCTATTTTCCTTACTTTGTCCCAATGGTATCATGACCTCGCTATAGGGTGTGTTCACAGTGACGGAAATCACTTGGTCTGGGCCTGCTGCATTCAGAAGGTGAGTTCACTTCTGCATTGCATTCTGGTAATTTGTTATATATATTTGGACTTACAAAATGTGTATGATTGGTAGATAAGTTTGCAGCGGTATGGGAGAGTGTTGCATTATTTATTTTATCGTCTTCCAAGGCTCTCTGCTTGGCCGGGGATTTCCATTACTTATGAATACCTAGGATTTGAACTCGTGACCACTGACTTGCAATTTCTACCTGTTCGTAACGGGTTATGTCTATCCCATGGCTTAATCTCAAAGAAATGAGTGCCATTTGCTGTCTGGTAGTCAAAAACTCTATTCTTGTTGAAGAATTTCATCTTCTCGCGAAATTGAATCATACAAAATTTAGATTATTATTACCGGTATGGGGAATTGGATCACCAGGACTTAATTGAGCGCAATTCATAAAGGTTCGCCACGTTCTTTATGGTTACTGATCCAATTGTGTTTTTCGAGCTGTGGCATATTTGTTTCATTCAAGGTCATAACAGTCTCTGTGCTGCCCGTAATTCTTTCTTTTCATTCAGAATGGAAGCAATGGGAGAAATTCATGATGCCTGCACCATAAATTGAAAACTGTGCGACTCGACCTGATAAATTTTCTACATAATCTCATGGAAATTGCAATTCTTAAAGAAAAATATAAAATATAAAATGCCATTCCCATAATTATGTAATAGTTGAAGGTATTTCTAGACAATTTATAGAATTGCGTGGGGTTTTATAACAAGAGGCACCCGATATTTTGAAATCAGGTTGGTGTATGTTTGCACGCCCCCGTGCCTCATAGTTCAGCTGGGGGGTGTCGTTTGCAATGGATGGCTACAGCTGGGAGGAGAACCACTCCAATGAAGCTAGTCCATATGTGCAGTCATTCATGGAAGCTAAGTAGAGTTGTGTATTGCAACTTCTACTCTGTATGTTTGCTTACTGTTACTTATAAATTACATGAACTGTAGATTGAAATATACCATTTAGATGGAATGTAATTTGTAAATGAGCTATTGAGAGCTTTGGGTAGGGGATTCAGTATATATTTCTTACGACTTGGTACCATGTTGGCCAAGGATGAAAGTTGGATGCATACTACAGCTTTTTGAATATCAATTTCTACAATGTGTTGTGTATTTTCTCTCCATTCATCTGGAACTGATAATTGTGCTGTATAATATTTTAGTACATGTAGCAAGACTATTCTTGTGAGATATGTCGGTTCAGATTGAAAGGCAAACAAGTCACTGAGAAAAAGTATAGAACATAAATGGAAACAGAGAGATGAACAAGAAGAATTGACCATATAAGACCATATATGGGGTTTATATGTGACCTTATCAAGGGATTTGATAAGAAAAACACACGGGCTGTTGAGAAATCAATGCTTATAGCCTTATAGGAATTAGGGTTTGATTCCTCTTTCTGATAATTACTTGTGAATTATGTTGGCTTCTTTTACTTCTTTATTAGTTTATCTTTCATCAAGCAATTACCAAATTATGTGTATGGAGTCCATAAGAACAAGCAACACAAGATGTAGGCTCTCAACCGAGGCAAAACCCTTACAAGGGGAAAATCCAGTCACAGACTCTTCCTTCAGTAGATTCAAATGAAGATGAGACACTTGCAGACTTCTTAGACCTAGACAAAGACCTCTTCCAACCACTAAGTCAGCCCTTCCCTTCAATAGATAAACCCTAAAAAAATCTCCAAGTGATAGGCATCAACTTCAATCTAGAATTTCGACCCCCAGCAACAGAACTTCGACCCCAGCAACAGAATTTTGGACCTGCAGTAGATACAGAATTTTTGGCCACGACAACTACCCCGAAACTTCGCATGTGTGAGAGATAGATGGCCCATAAACTTGAATTAGGTCTTCCCAGCAAACTTCGTCCTTCTCCAGCTATTTCGCACTCTTTTTCTGCCTCTCTTCCTTGAAGATCGAACTGCTTGAGTGAGTGCTCCAAATAGGTCGAATTGCCTCTCTTTATATAGCCTTTCTGCTGGGTCGAATTGCCCTAATGTAGGCCAACTTCATGGGGACAGGGTCGACTTAGCGTGGAGGTGACAAATAACCCTTTTGAGTCTTGACTAAAAATTAATTCTTTTTACATGATACAAAAGCCCAAGAAGGGTCTAATAAAAATGACAATGACTCTAATGACTCAAGACAAAACCTAGAAGCCTTCAATGGAGGCTTTGACCTAAAAAACATTGACCCAAACATGAAACCCATGCTTTAATAAGTCATTTTCTTTAATAATAAATTTTCTTTTGACAAGTACAATTATGTAGACCGAAACTAGTTACATTCTTCAACACTCCCTCCTAACTAGGGAGGTATTCATAATTATATACATATAAGAGTACAAGGAAGATTCCAAAATGAAATGAACTACGAAGAGTTCTAGCACACTCAGTGTTGTGGACTAGATACCTGACCAGTGTATTCCATCCGGGTGGGGACTAAGGGGACTCAAGCTTTGGCCAGTCTAGGTACCATCAGGCTTTTAAGCTCTACCACCAACCTAGGGATCTAGGTGCATATCCAAGGTCGGAGCTCCATGACCAACGCCACCCTCCCTCTTCGGGATTCAAACATCAACATAGGCCGACCAAATGTCCTCCCAAGCATTTTGCCATTAGATGCTTCATCTCTCCCTATCACCTAAATCTGTAATATCAACCAACCTAAGCATGCTTCTAAAATATTTAAACTTCTTATTCGAAAGGGATTTCGTTAGCACATCAACTACCTGTTCATCTGTCGGAATATATTGTAGCTTCATGACCCCATCTTGTACCAAATGTTGATTTTCCACGACCTTGGGTCTAGGTTAGAGTCTTAAAATCACTGACGCTACCAAACCAAGAATCTCAACCATGAACTACTTTGCACAACGAAAATATAAAGCAGTAAATCACACATGCACAGAATGTAGACAACTTTTTACAATTTTTAACTCAACTTCATTATATTAATCCAACTGATACAATACAACAATCTAGGGCTCTCGTACCAGGGATAATGGCCCTCATACATCCACTAGTACAAGATACAAAACAAGATACTTTGACCATTTGGTTGTAGCATGCTCTTTCAGCTCCTCTCAGTTGTACCCTGTACCTGCTCGGTACTTCGGCTCCCGATTTGCAGCTCCTGCCTCTATCAATGCTTCAAATCCATCTGGCCAGTGAATCTCAACTATCCAATGTACTCTCTAGTTGTCCCTTCGTCCATCAAGGACACAACACATTGAGACTCTTGTCGAGTTGTTCACAGTTCCACTTGTGAACAACTCTCAATCTGCCCACTGCTGCTCCTCAACTACTCAGGGACTTCAACCCACTATTGTCTTCCTGTGCTGCACCAATGAAGACCAACATAGGGCATAGAGGGCTGCCACCTATCACTGCAAGATGTCCATCTCCCACAATAAACACGGGCTAGGAGGACTGCCCATCATCTCCTCTAGAAGTCCTCCACACACAAGTCTCAGGCTACTCAAACTGCTCCTAGCTGATCAAACCCTTGAGCTCCAATAACTGCCACTCTAGCAACTACCTTTGTCCATCAAGGTGTTGCACACCGGGCTCCAACTTGAGCACTATCATGTTGTCCTCCACCAGACCATAAGTGCCCAATCACATCCACACTTCGTCCACTCTCACGCTGCCCTCCAAGATTCCACGAGTGACCAAGTCCACGTTGTAGCATCTGCTCCTAGTTAGGGCATCCTCATACCTAGGAGACCCTTGCACATGACTGCCAACAAACTTCACCAATCTGCCCTTTGCTCTGCAATAAAGGAGCTATTGCACAAATCTAGGCACCAATGTTCACTATGGAAACTGCCCATTGGTTAGGGATTCTAACATGCCACATCAGCCCTACCTCCTTGGCTTCCACAGGCTGCAACAACTTTGTCCACACTAGGACACCTACATCACTCCATAGCGGGATCTGCTCCTAGTTGGAGTTCCTTCATGCCCAAAGCAACTCCAACAAATGACTCCCAACAACCTGCAATGTAAACTGATCCAACTGATCCTTTCTTCACTTCTGTACTGATGTGCCTGTTGTCACTTTGGTTGCCTGGTAGGGGCTTCCTAACAGTCCTTGTTAGGCTCCTCCAAAAAACTCCTAAGGCCTCCTACAACTGCTTATCAACCGATCCAAAACCTGACCCTATGTAATATCCCCAAAAGGGAGAATGCAGTAATACTTCACACAATATAATACTTCACACAATATAAGAACTTACAACAAGATAAACAATAAATCTAAGTACAAATCAGAATATGCAGAAAGAGCTGAGCCATTTTATTATATTGGAGATGATTCACTTACAACAGTACAGAATATAGGTAGATCTAGCCAAAGAGATGAGCTAGGATCACCCTGAAAAGATGTGTGCAACAAGCACAGTGTAACTGGAGAGGCTCTGCAGCAAATACTGCGTTGTCTCTTCAGCAAAATATAAACATGGAGTTGCAGGCTGAAAAGAGAAGTGCAGATCTACTCAAAACTGGAGCTCTGATGATGCCAAGATTCAAGATCTGGCCAATGTGATGGATTCCCAAGATAACCCAGAAAGGATTTTCCAGATCTGCAACTGTGGAAAAATCACCTCCCTAGGGTTTGATCCTTGATCTGCAGGGAAATACAGATCTGAAGCTAGATCTGAAGAATAGATGGCTGAAATGTGTGCTTAGATTAGATCTATGCTTGAAGGGCTGATCCTTTCCTCAGATCTATGAGCTAGAAGCTCTAGATCTAGCTTCTCAATCCTCCAAAAGATGATTGCAGCTGCTGCAACACAACTTCCTCTGAGAACTGTGCTGTGAGGGAAAGAGAGGCCTTCTGCCTGCTAAAATATGTTGCAATAAACTCCAAGCTGATGGTGAGACTGATGGCAATGTGAGGGGATGATCCCTCACAGGGTTGCTAGCTAAAATACTAGCAACTTCCTTCCTCCTTTCAGATCTGCAATATGTGCAATATGTACAATGTTATTCTCGAGGAGAATACTGCTGCTAGGAGGTCAATAACTTTTGGCTTGATGCCAGATCTGCAATGTGGCTCTGGGAGTGCTGATCTATAAGCCCAAGTGATGGGAATAATCCCTCACCTTGTTCTCCAGCTGAAGTACTGAAGACAACTTCCACCTTCCAAACTGATCTTTAGAAAACTGCAGTTTTGTGAATATGAATGTTCTGCAGAAAGTAGAAAAAAAAGAAATGGCACTTAAAGCCTGATGTATAATGAAGTACAATCCTCTTCCTTAGAGATCACTCAAAGAAAGAGGTGGGATTCCCGCCTGAGAACGCCCCGTGCTAAACAACACCTGCAATCTTTGCTAAACAGCCCAAGAATGTAGTGGAATGTCACTTGACAATTCCAGATCTAAAAGATCATACATCAAATAATCCAAGATGCCTTTCACCTTTGCCTTCATCTCCTTTATAATGATTGAGCCATCCCAAACCTTGGCCCTAATCTCAACTGCACAGTCTCATGTGGACAAGATTCTCCAAGTGGGATTGTGCTGTTTGACCAAATCAACCAAACAGTCTAGGTGCAATGTACACCCCATCCATCATGTGTGCTTCATTTGCACATGATCCTCCACCACTTGATCATTAATGCTCAATGACCCTTGTTTGACATCTTCAAGATCTTAGTTGACTGAATCAACCCTCCATGATTTCTCTCATTAAATGAGACATGATCTCCAATCTCATTCACATTAGTAGTTGCTCAACTACCTCTTTTTGCAGATCTAGTCTAAATTAATCCATATTCACGCACACAAAGTGGATATTTATTCTTATTGAGGATTGTGGGTCCCTCCACCCTTTTATTTAGTTAATTCATTAAGAAAATCAAGGACTCTAATATTCCAAATATGATATGAAAATTTGGGAATGTTACAGTCCCCCTCAGCAAAATGTTGCTTGCCCTCAAGCAACTCCAAAAGTAGATGCAAAGCCATCTATTACCCTCCAAATGGCATCCACATAAGGAAGGCTTCCTCCATTTGCTGCAATAGGTTATGCATGTTTGGTTCCAAAGCTGTCTTTTAAAAGCATAATGACTGACCTCCAACTGTTTGGTTAGATGTCCTCCTCCCATCATGAAGTACCAAGTGACAACCATATGATGTCCAACATCATCATCAATACATGAGGTGCATACAATGAGGTGGTTCCCTTCACAAAGGAAAAGCTCCATCACACAATACATATCTTCATCCCATGTTTCATGAATTAGATTGAGCATTGAGATGCTCTCATACTTAGCCGTGTTGGCCTTGTTGGATCCAAACTTCATCATTCCAATGTTATGCAAAAGAAGAAGGGAAGAAGTAATATGGGTGGACAAAGATGTCAAACCATATTCTCCTAACAATAACCACTGGAGTAAGGCCCTTTGCTGCCATCCTCCATCTCCTCCATGTAAGATGGACAAGCCAAACTGCCCCAAAAGCAACCCAAGCAACAAGAGATCTTGCTGCTTCCTCTCCTCCACATGTGCATCATGAAGCAAAAGCATACTAATGGACATAGGAGATGTCACATAATCCCAATACAAAGAAACATCATTAATGCACATCATGAGATCATTACACCAATTTTTACTCAATACAAAACACATAGACATAGGAGATGTCATGTGGTGGCCAAACTCTCTCAAGTGAAACCAAAATGAACATGCCTTCCCTTGCTGCAATTTATCATTGAAAGACAAGGCATGATTCAGAAAATGATGAGCTATTGGGTGGTATCCATACTCACCCAAGAGCAGCCAGCGCAGCCATGCCTCCTTCTTCATTTCATATGTGTTTTTCAAGGCATGGATCAGAAAAATAGGTGCCTTTGGAGAGTGACAAAAATCTCTCAATGGAAACCAACATAACCAAGCATGCTGGCCCATACAAATCTGCAAGTGGTTTTGCAACCCCTTGCTTATCATTCTTACCCATTCACTCCCATGTGGATGATGAATGAGGTACTGCATAATCATGGCATCCTCCCTTTGTAGAATACCATCCTTTCCAAACTGTTGAAGAACTTTGCATTTCATGAAATGTTGAAATGCATCTCTAATGAGATCTCTTAATGAGATTCTCTCTCCATCAAAGGCCCTCCAAAACCAAAGAAGTTTTGGATTTGCTGCAAGTAGAAGTTTCTCTTTGAGCAATGAGAGGCTCATTGAGAAAGGGTCATCTAGAAGGGAGGAAAGGTTCCTCATTTCAAGATGTCTACTATTTGTCATCTTTGCTTCCATTGCTTCATGAGTGAAGCTACCTCCAGAATGCTCCAAGAATGATGAAGCCCTTTCTTTGTTACAGCTACTAAGTGACAACGCTGTAGATCTGCAGGGTAATACATATGCTATCTCAAAGTAAGGCACAATACTGATCTCATAATCAGCGATTGTACATAGGATAATGCTAATCCCATTTTCTGGAACTCTACACCTCAACTCAAGGGGTTGAATGTAGCTCAACAATGATGAACAGGAATAGTTTTCAGTCTCCTCCTTGATTAGATCAAGGGTTCTCTGCGCTGTGATATGTTTTTGCTTCAAATCAACATTTTGTTCTAATCCTTGGTCATGCATCGATCTCGAAACAATGTGTGCTGAAATTTTATGCATACCTTGGATCAACTAATATGCGGGAACCTCTTGACAAAACACAAGAGTTCCTCCAACCGGGACAATATATCTCCAACTGCTGGTAAGAGTGATGGCCTCTTTTCTTCAAGTGTACCAGTGCTGGTATCCTCCTCCTCTTCCTCATGCACCTCCTGATCCATGCATGGGACTCCATATATCAAGAGCTCAAGACTATCTTGCAAAGATGCAAGTGTCTCTTCTCCAGATACAAGTACTTCTGCAACAGGTGGTGAAAGTAGTGACCTCTTGTCCAGAGTGACAAGATTGACATTCTCCTTGGTTTCCTTGGGAGATGCCCCTTTGTAGCACAACTCTGTCTTCTCCACATCAAACTTCTTTCTCAACTTGTGAAAGAAATATGAATACTTGGTCACCTTTGCATGCTCTAGGTGCCCAAACCACCAATCTTCTGCTTCATCTAAGAGATGAAGTGCTGCAATTTGAATAGCCTCTTCTTCAGCCACAAGATGTAGCTTGAAAAATGAATCTAACTCCCTCCTCCAAGCCTTGACATTGCTTGAGGAAGATCCATCAAATGTAGGCAAATAGAATCTATTATGCCTCTTCCTTCTATTGTTGCTATAGGATCCTCTTTCTTCTCTAATCTGGAAGAATTGTTGGAGGGTTAGCTTCTCCTTGAAAGCTCTAGACTGTGCCTTGTACTCTTCAAGATATAGACTGAGAGTCTCATGAGTCTCAGGTTCATGCCTTTCTTCACTTCTATACCTTTTAGCTTCTTCAAAGAAAGTGGGCATAGTGGATCTATGAGGGGATCTAAGATTCTCCGGTCTTCTTTGCTGCTGATAGGAAGTGCTTTCCTCATCAGATCTTCTTCTTGGATCTTCTCTCTGTTCTTCCTCCTTCATTTGATTGATCTCCTTGGAGAGATCTTGCATGGATCTGAAGAAAGGAGTGACAGATCTCACATCCTCCGTGATAGATCTCATCTATCTGTTCTTCTTTCAATGTAAAAAGATGAAGTGTCCACAAGCTGAGCCAAAGATCATGCTTTGATACCACTGTAATATCCCCAAAAGGGAGAATGCAGTGATACTTCACACAATATAAGAACTTACAGCAAGATAAACAATAAATCTAAGTACAAATCAGAATATGCAGAAAGAGCTGAGCCATTTTATTATATTGGAGATGATTTAGTTACAACAGTAAAAAATATAGGTAGATCTAGCCAAAGAGATGAGCTAGGATCACCCTGAAAAGATGTGTGCAACAGGTACAGCGTAACTGGAGAGGCTCTGTAGCAAATACTGCGCTATCTCTTCAGCAGAATATAAACATGGAGTTGCAGGCTGAAAAGAGAAGTGCAGATCTACTCAAAACTGGAGCTCTGATGATGCCAAGATTCAAGATCTGGCCAATGTGATGGATTCCCAAGATAACCCAGAAAGGATTTTCCAGATCTGCAACTTTGGAAAAATCACCTCCTTGGGGTTTGATCCTTGATCTGCTGGGAAATACAGATCTAAAGCTAGATCTGAAGAATAGATGGCTGAAATGTGTGCTCAGATCAGATCTATGCTTGAAGGGTTGATCCCTTCCTCAGATCTATGAGCTAGAAGCTCTAGATCTAGCTTCTCAATCCTCCAAAAGATGATTGCAGCTGCTGCAACACAACTTCCTCTGAAAACTGCGCTGTGAGGGAAAGAGAGGCCTTCTGCCTGCTGAAAGATGCTGCAATAAACTCCAAGCTGATGGTGAGACTGATGGCAATGTGAGGGGATGATTCCTCATAGGATTGCTAGCTGAAATACTAGCAACTTCCTTCCTCCTTTCAGATCTGCAATATAGACAGCATTATTCTTGAGGAGAATTCTGCTGCTAGGAGGTCAATAACTTTTGGCCTGATGCCAGATCTGCAGTGTGGCTTTGGGAGTGCTGATCTATAAGCCCAAGTGATGGGAATAATCCCTCACCTTGTTCTGCCGTTGAAGTTGAAGACAACTTCCACCTTCCAAACTAATCTTCAGAAAACTGCAGTTTTCTGAATATGAATGTTCTGCAGAAAGTAGAAAAAAAAAGAAATGAAACTTAAAGCTTGATGTATAATGAAGTACAATCCTCTTCCTTAGAGATCACTCAAAGAAAGAGGTGGGATTCCCGCCCGTTGACACCCTGTGCTAAACAACACCTGCAATCTCTGCTAAACAGCCCAAGAATGCAGTGGAATGTCACTTGACAATTCCAGATCTAAAAGATCATACATCAAATAATCCAAGATGCCTTTCACCTTTGCCTTCATCTCCTTTATAATGATTGAGCCATCCCAAACCTTGGCCCTAATCTCAACTGTGCAGTCTCATGTGGACAAGATCATCCAAGTGGGACTGCGCTGTTTGACCAAATCAACCAAACAGTCTAGGTGCAATGTACACCCCATCCATCATGTGTGCTTCATTTTCACACGATCCTCCACCACTTGATCATTAATGCTCAATGACCCTTGTTTGACATCTTCAAGATCTTGGTTGACTGAATCAACCCTCCATGATTTCTCTCATTAAATGAGACTTGATCTCCAATCTCATTCACATTAGTAGTTGCTCAACTACCTCTTTTTGCAGATCTAGTCTAAATTAATCCACATTCACGCACACAAAGTGGATATTTATTCTTATTGAGGATTGTGGGTCCCTCCACCCTTTTATTTACTTAATTCATCAAGAAAATCAAGGACTCTAATATTCCAAATACGATATGAAAATTTGGGAATATTACACCCTAAACTAAGATCCAACACCTACAAACATACACCAAAAACACATACCTTTGTTCATTGTTTTGCTGTAGTTCCACTGCTACAATCTAGGTTTGGTTAGGGCACATAACTCAGCCCCTAACAACCTCTAATTCCTGCCCATAATTGCCTTACGGAGATGCGAGTACCCTTCTATGAGAGGATATGACCCTCGGTGGTGATGTTGGGCTGTTCTAGCCCTCACCAGCCCTTCAGCCTCCCTCCAAACTGCTACGACACCCTACAGTAAGGCTATGTAGGGTTGTGACATCTTTTCCAAGGGTCTACCCTACAGTAAGGCTATGTAGGGTTGTGACATCTTTTCCAAGGGTCTACCCATCTTCCTTTGACCTCAAAATAACCCTCCCTGACCTAGGCCTCCAAGAACAACAGCTTGGTCCTGCACCCAGCAACTCGAAGCCTCCTCTAGCTACTCGGTCACCCTCCTGCGGCCCTAAAACAGTCTTGTTTCGACGCTGGTATGCCTTCTTCTCACTGCGGCCAAATCAGAGATGTGTCTTTGCCTTTCAACGGACTTATGTTTGTGTTGTGTTGCACCAAATGGATGCTCTAAACCTTCTACATCACCCTCTATTTATACTAAAGAAAGGGGCTCCTTCAACGTTACACAAGGGCCTACACAACTTTTCACATGTCAACTTTACACCAAGCCGACCTTGACACATCATGTGCAAACTCATCCATAACCTTCAAAAATTCATAACTCTTCAACGACAACTCGGAATTGGATGGTTTTCGATGCGTCAGATTCGTCTTGATGAGCACTATTATCCTCATCCATTACATGTCAAAAACTCATCACAGTTTTGGCCTAAACATCGATGGGTGCAAAACCCTAGGCTTGGGTTCCAAGCCCACAAGCCTACTTGTGGTGCTTTGCCCTCCAATCCCAGGACACTAGGGCTTGGAGTACCTCCCAAGCTGCACAAAAATCAACATTCCCTCTTAGCGAGGGAGGTACTTCCAAGACTAGGAAGTAACCATCATCATCTTCGGCAACACAAGCCCATTTGACATCCATCACTGCAACATACCATGTAGAATGAACCCGACAATCTCAGTAGTACCTCTGCCTCATCACATCTGAACCTGAAGATCCTGAACCTCCATGGGGCTGCTCCCTTTGAGGCTAGACTCCCTCTGAGCCTACACGATCTCCACTGGCTCAGTCCTGCAAGCACCTCTTGGATCAAATACCATACGTGCAAATCCCACCAATCTCCGATATGCAACATCACGATCCGATGAAGACTCTAGCCTGCCAATATGTCGTCCATCACATGAAGCCATCTCGATCAACCTGATCTCGTTCAAGCCAAAGAAACCCTCGAGCTGCCCCAACCATCCATGACAAATCAACGAAAGTCCATGATCAGCAATCTACCCTACAACAAATTGGTGTTCACCAGGCTCGCCACCAATCCACCAGAACTCCCAGCCAATCTCGCTGCCAAGCCAGTCAAGACCACATCTCCATGTCTTCAGCTGAACCCTCTGCTCCATGATCTAGACACCCACAACTCCCTCTGAGTTGCTTCGTTGTGCATGCTCTAATTCACTGTCCCTCAAAGTAGCTCAGTTACGCTATGATACCATGTTGATTTTCCATGACCTTGGGTCTAGGTTATAGTCTTAAAATCACTAATGCTACCAAACCAATAATCTCAACCATGAAATACTTTGCACAGCGGAAATATAAAGCAGTAAATCACACATGCAAAAAATATAGACAACTATTTACAATTTTTAACCCAAGTTCGTAATCCAATTGATATAAAACAACAGTTGGCTCCCGTACCAGGGATAATGGCCCTCATACATCCCCACCAGTACAAGATACAAAACAAGATACTCTGACCATCTGGCTGTAGCATGCTCTCTCAACTCCTCTCGGTCGTACCTTGTACCTGCCTAGTCCTTCGTATCCCGATCTGCAGCACCTGCCTCTATCAATGCTCAAAGTCCATCTGGTCACTAAATCTCAACTATCTAATCTGCTCTTTAGTTGTCCCTTCGTCCATCAAAGGCACAACACATCGAGACTCCTATCGAGTTGTTCACAGTTCCACTTGTGAACAACTCTCAATCTGCCCACTCCTGCTCCTCAACTACTCAGGGACTTCAGCCCACTATGGTCTTCCTGTACTGCACCAATGAAGACCAACATAGGACACGGAGGGCTGCCACCTATTGTAGAAATTTTTGTTCCCAACCTCGGTTTTTAGTTTCTCCTTATTTTTCCCATAAAGTTAAATGCCCATTCCCATAGCCATACATTCAACAAGCTGGAAAAATAAATCTTTTCTGAAAACACAAATTCTGGAAATTTCATAGTGCTGAAATGTAGAAATAAAACTTAGAAAAATAAATCAGCCACACACAGAAATTTGACACGCTGATTTTTGGTCAAGATGACTCTGGAAAAACCCCCTACAACTCTTGGGGAAAACCAGTTTGAAAGCTTCTCTTTATTTCTGATAAATAGTTTTTACAGTGAGACAAAAATTACACAACAAAAATTACAGCAACCTCATTAATGTACTTATCTCGAAAACCGTGTGCAAACTCTGCCTCGATTTTCGTGCCAAATACAAACAGAAAATATCAGCAGAAAGTATAGCCTTAAATGTTGTACGAATAACACCAAAAACAGTGTCGGAATAGTTGTACGGCCTCCCTTGAAATCTGTGCAAATGTTGCCTCGATTTTTGTGCTGTACGGCTGCTGTACAAACCTCGTTTTGCGTGATGTTTACTGCTGTCCGGATTCCAGAAAACCAACTTTCTCTCTCAGCTATATGGACCTTGATTTTCGTACCTCCTTGCTGCTGTACGGACCTCGAAAAACGTGCTGCAATAAATGTTGATTTTCCTCCCTTGAAATTCGTGCCCACTTGCCTTGAACTTCGTGCTCTGTCCTTGCTGTACGGATTTGCTGAATAAGTGCTGCTACCCTCCTTCTCACTGCTCAGAAATTGTCCCTTGCTTTCTCTCCTCTCTCAATCTGCTCATGAAAGAATGAATGATCTTTTCTCTCATTTTCCTCCTTTAACCTAACCCTAAGAGACTTTTGGGGGATCCCTAAATCCAATGGTTGAGATAGCTTTAGATTTAGGGCTGAGATTAAATGCTCATTTAAATCTCACTTTCTATTTTTTAATTCACCCCACTTTAATAAAGACCCACTTAGTCATTTATTTCCAAAGTCACTTTTCACTTTCTAATTTCACATTGACTTTATTAAAGTCACTTTAAAATTAGACTTAGTAACTTTATCATTTAAAGTCACTTTTAAATTAGATTTGACTTTATAACTTTATAAAGTCACTTTAGGAGAAAAATTAAATTCTTTTGGACACTTTTCCCTAGGCCAAAGATCAAACCTTAGGGAACCACCTGTCCTTCGATAACCAAATTTCAACAATCCCTTTTACCGAGGAAGGTGTTCCTCACCACACCCATTTTGTCTCTGAAATAGACATGCTTGCCTCATGTAAGGCTTTGGTAAGAATATCTGCAACCTGCTCATTAGTGGGATATACTCAAGCTTCACAGCTCCCTTCTGAACATAGTCTCTGATAAAATGATATTTGATCCCGATATGCTTTGACCTGTCATGAAATATTGGATTCTCCATGAGTTTAATGCAACTCTAATTATCACATTAAATCATTGAAGGTCTCAACGGCTGGCCAAATAAGCCAAACAACATCTTGCAAAGCCTTGTGGCCTCACAACTAGCTAGACTGGCTGCCATGTACTCTGCTTCCGCTGAACTCAATGTTATTGACTGCTGCTTTCGGCTGAACCACGACACCACTGCCGAACCCAACCCAAAACAACACTCTGAAGTGCCCTTTCTATCAGAAGCACAACCTGCCCAATCAGAATCAGTGTAACCTGCCAATCTCACTCCATCTCCCTGCCTATAATCCAGACCATACTCCACTGTCCCCTACAACTGCAAAATGTGTTTTGCAGCAACCCAGTGCACCCTCCTGGGCTCACACATGAACTGGATCATCGTGTTGACTACAAAACGTATATCTGGTCCGGTGTTGACCAAATACATGAAGGAACCAATCAGCTGTCTATACAGTGTGGGATCCACCAACTCAGAATCTGAAGCGTGAAGCTTCTTCCAATTGGTGATCATAGGTGTCAACATGGGTCTACAATCCTCCATGTGAAATCTGTCAAGGATGTTCACAATATACTTCCCCTGTCCCAGGAAGAAATGCCCCTCCTCCTGCCACACCTCCAAACCCAAAAAGTAATGCATCAAGCCAATGTCCTTCATCTCGAACTCCGACGCAAGATCTCTCTTGCAGCCCTCTATGAGTCTCTCTGCACCCGTAATGAGCAAGTCATCCACATACAACACTAGAATGAGATAAAGTATAGGTTCGGATTTACATCACTCTTTGTGAAACCCATCTCCTGCAAGTACGTATCAATCCTGGAGTACCAAGCTCTAGGAGCTTGCTTTAGGCCATAAAGGGCCTTCTTCAGTCTGCACACATGGGACTCCTTCCCATGCACTTCAAAGCCTTGTGGCTGCTCAATGTACACCTCCTCCTGTATGGAGCCATTGAGAAATGCGGTCTTCACATCAATTTGGTGGATCTTCCAACCCATCTCTACTGCTATCGATATAATGGAGTGAATCGAAGTATATTGAGCCACGGGAGCGAAGGTCTCTTCATAATCTACTCCCTCTACCTGGGAGAACCTTTGAGCCACAAACCTTGCCTTGAATTTCTCAATGCTGCCATCTGCAACATGTTTTATCTTGTAAAGCCACCTGAAAGTAACCACGGATTTGCCCTTAGGCCTTGGCACCACCTCCCAAACATCATTCTTCATGATAGAAGAATACTCCTCTTGCATGGCCTCTCTCCAGACCTGCTGGCTAGCAGCGTCCTCATAGCTAGAAGGCTCAGAGTCAATGATGTTGGCAACCATTGCCATATAGCTACAAAACCTCTCAGGTGGTCTGCTCTCTCTGACCGGTCTCTTCGGCCCAGCAACAGATGTGGCCTCTCTCAAGGTATCCCGAAGCCACTTGGGCTTCCTCTTCCCTGAGCACACTTCTCCCACCGGAGAATGAAACTCCTCATCCTCATAAGGAGCCTGAACTCCTGACCGTCTGTCTACTGTCCTCCTGCTTGAACCTGAACCTGTAGATGCTGAAGTACCGTGTGAACTGTCCATCAGTGGACTACCTAGTGAACTGCTCTGCGGACTGCTCTGCATGCTGCCCGAAGCACCGCTCCTCTGACTCTGCGAGCCACTACTCACTGATTGACCTGACACCGTAATCGATGTACCTCCTGATCCTTGCCCACTGGATCCCTGTGACTGACTTAGCTGCTCTTGAGGGTTTGGCTGATCCAGATACTCTAACTCCCGTGACCTCCTAAAAGCCCTATCCTCCTCGAACTTCACATCTTGCTTAACAACAACTCTCCTCTGTGCAGTAATATAAATCCGAAAGGCTTTCGAGGTCTCGTTGTAGCCCACAAAGATACCCTTCTCTGCGGTGGGCTCTAGCTTGGTCCTCTTCTCCTTGGGTACGTAGGAGTATGCAATACACCCAAAGATACGAAAATGACCAACATCAGGCTTCTTCCCAGAAAAAGCCTCCTCCGGAGTCACATGCCCCAAGGCACGATGCGGACTCCTGTTCTGCAAATAAACAATAGTGTTGCAGGCCTTTGCCCACAAAAATAATGGTAACCCCTGATCATGTAACATGGCTTTGGCAGCCCCAACGATGGATCTGTTCTTCCTCTCCGCAACCCCGTTCTGCTGGGGGTTGTAAGGAACTGTGAACTCCCTCTTAATGCATGCCTCCGCACAATACTCAACAAACTCACCAAGGGTGTACTCGCCTCCATTGTCCGACCTCAGGGACTTGATCTTCTGACCTATCTGAGTCTCCACAAGAGCTCTGAACTCCTGAAACCACTTGAAGACCTCACTCTTGGTCTTCAAAAAATAAATCCAGGTCCTCCTAGAGTGATCATCAATGAATAAAACATAATACTCATATCCACTCAAGGAAACATGAGACATCCGACCGCTCACATCGGAATGAATCAAATAAAGTATCCCAGTCGATCTACTGTCACTGCTGGAAAAAAGGGATTTGGCAAACTTGCCCATAGCACATCCTCTGCATGTATCAATGTGATCAGTACTGAAATTTGGCACACCTGTAGTGATCTCCCACAATGTCCTCAAGGCCCCATGATACATGTGCCCCATCCTGCGTGCCAAATCTCGCACAGCTCTGAACTGCTAGCTCTGTTGCCGGTACTACTGCTCAATGCCAAAAGGGGCTAAAATGCAAACTTGTACACCTTTGCATGGCGTACACCAATCACTCTAGCTGAATCAGTTAGAGTGCCCCTGGGATATATAAGCACCTATCCTCTCCTGAACAATATCTCATACCCTCTGTCCTCCAATGCTGAGATGGATATGAGGTTCTTCCTCATCCCTGGCACATATAGAACATCTGACACCTTCAAGGGAGGTTTGGGTTCCCTATCAAGTGTCGATGCCCCCACCATAAATTTGCTCTAACAATCTTGTCATCTCCAAGTACTACCTCTATATCAGTGCCACTCTCTGAAAGCTCTGAGAAGTACTCACAGACTCCTATCATATGACGTGAAGCCCCACTGTCAACATACCAGATACCTGAAGATGCTCCGCTAGTGGAGGGAAATGCACACTCCCTCTCAACCTTCGTGGAAGGTGATCTTGCACTAGTGGACTCACAAGCAATGAACCCAAACTCCCAGTCAAAGCTATCCGAAAAGTCCTCTATCTTTGCTGATGCTGCCATGGTCTTGTTCTTCCCCTTCTTCTTCTTCTCTGAACACACAACTGCATAGTGTCCCATCCTCTGACAATTCCAACACTTCACCTTGGAATAGTCCTTCTGCGTGTTCACTTGATTACCTTTACTTTTACCTTTGCCCCCACCACTACTTGTGGAAGCTTGCTTCTTTCCTTTACCTTTCTTGCCTCCTGCTAACAGTGCTACATCCTCATCCTGCTTAATTGGTTTGGCTGTCGCAAGCTGGCTCTTCCTGATTTCATTATGTATGCAATCATCCCAAAACCTCTCCCAAGTGGGAAGGGTCTCACGTGCACAAATCCCATCAGCAAAGTTCAGCCATGAACTGGGAAGGCCATTCACTGCAATCCGCACCAACTTGGGTGGAATGACCTCTCCAACTGCTGCCAACGCATCTCTCACATTAGTAATCTTTGTGAGGTATGTAGTAGCACTATTAGTCTTAGCCATCTTAATGGCCTTTATCTTCTCTCTTAGGACCATTTTTCTGTTCTCATTGGTACTTCGGTAGAGATTGGTCAAGGCTGTCCACATCTCATGAGAAAATCTCTTTCTCTCACATGAGGAACGACATGGTCTTTAATACCATCTAGAATCAGTCTCTTATTCTTGTTATTCTTCTTATTAAAGTCTGCTAGCTGAACAGGGTCAACAATTACATTAACAGAGTGTTGTTGGGTATGCACCATTATACTCCAGACTTCTGCCTCCTTAAAGATGCTCTGCATTCTTTCTTTCCATACACTGTCGTTACTATGCCCATCCAACCTATCCTCCACCCTCAAGCCCAAAGACATGCTTGTTGTCCTAATAAGTTGAAAATAACATTGCTGTAGTAGAGGTACTGTTTTCTGTGTGAAAAATCAGCTTGCTGTAATTTTTCTTCTTGCTGTCTCAAACTGCACTTTTCAGCAAAATAGCTCTGATACCATGTAGAAATTTTTGTTCCCAACCCCGGTTTTTAGTTTCTCCTTATTTCTCCCATAAAGTTAAATGCCCATTTCCATAGCCATACATTCAACAAGCTGGAAAAATAAATATTTTCTGAAAACACAAATTCTGGAAATTTCACAGTGCTGAAATGCAGAAATAAAACTTAGAAAAATAAATTAGCCACATAGAAATTTGACACGCTGATTTTTGGTCAAGATGACCATGGAAAAACCCCCTACAACTCTTGGGGAAAACTAGTTTGAAAGCTTCTCTTTATTTCTGATAAATAGCTTTTACAGTGAGACAAAAATTACACAACAAAAATTATAGCAACCTCATAAATGTACTTATCTTGAAAACCGTGCACAAACTCTGCCTCGATTTTCATGCCAAATACAAACAGAAAATGTCAGTAGAAAGTACAACCTTAAATGTTGTACGGACAACACCGAAAACTGTGTCGGAACAGCTGTACGACCTCCCTCGAAATTTGTGCAAACGCTGCCTCGATTTCGGTGTTGTACCACTGCTGTATGGAGACCTCGTTTTATGTGTTGTTTGCTATTGTACGGATTCCAGAAAACCAACTTTCTCTCTCTCTACTGTACGGACCTCGAAAAATGTGCTACAATAAATGCTGATTTTCCTCCCTCGAAATTCGTGCCCACTTGCCTTGAACTTCATGCTTTGTCCTTGCTGTACGAATTTGCTGAATATAAGTGCTGTTGCCCTCCTTTTTCTCACTGCTCAGAAATTCTCCCTTGCTCTCTCTCTTCCTCTCTCAATCTGCTCATGAAAGAATGAATGATATTTTCTCTCATTTTCCTCCTTTAACCTAACTCTAAGTGACTTTTGGGGGAATCCCTAAATCCAATGGTTGAGATAGCTTTAGATCTAGGGTTGAGATTAAATGCTCATTTAAATTTCACTTTCTATTTTTTAATTCACCCCACTTTAATAAAGACCCTCTTAGTCATTTATTTCCAAAATCACTTTTCACCTTCTAATTTCACATTGACTTTATTAAAGTCACTTTAAAATTAGACTTAGTAACTTTATCACTTAAAGTCACTTTTAAATTAGATTTGACTTTATAACTTATAAAGTCACTTTAGGAGAAAAATTAAATTCTTTTTGGACACTTTTCCCTAGGCCAAAGATCAAAGCCTTAGGGAACCACCTGTCCTTCGGTAACCAAATTTCAACACCTATCACTGTAAGATGTCCATCTCCCACAATGATCACATGCTAGGAGCACTGCCCATCATTTGCTGTAGAAGTTCTTCTCCACACACAAGTCTCGGGCTACTCAAACTGCTCCTAGTTGATCAAACCCTCGAGCTCCAACAACTGCCACTCTAGCAACTACCTTTTTCCATCAAGGTGTTGCACATCGGGCTCCAACTTGAGCACTATCACGTTGTCCTCCACAAGACCGTAAGTGCCCAATTAAATCCACACTTGGTCCACTCTCATGCTGTGCTCCAACAGTGCACGAGTGACCATGTCCACGCTGTAGCATCTGCTCCTAGTTAGGGCATCCTCATACCTAGGAGACCCATACACGGTTGCCAACAAACTTCACCAATATGCCCTTTTCTCTGCAATAGAGGAGCTATTGCACAAATCTAGGCACTAATCTTCATTATGGAAACTGCCCACTGGTTAGGGATTCTAACATGCCACGTCAACCCTACCTCCTTGGCTTCCATGGGCTGCAACAACTCTGTCCACACTAGGGCACCTACATCACTCCATAGTGGGATCTGCTTCTAGTTGGAGTGAGTTCATGCCCAAGGAAACTCCAACAAATGGCTCCCAACAACCTGCAATGTAAACTGATCCAACTGATCCTTTCTTCACTTTTGGACTGATGTGCTTGCTGTCACCTTGGCTGCTTGGTAGGGGCTTCTTAACAGTGCTTGTTAGGCTCCTCCAAACAACTCCTAAGGCTTCCTACAACTGCTCATCAATCGAACCAAAAACTGATCCTAAACTAGGATCCAACACCTATTAACATACACCAAAAACACATACCTTTGTTGACTGTTTTGTTGTAGCTCCACTACTGCAATCTAGGTCTGGTTAGGGCACATAACTCAGCCCCCAACAACCTCTAAGTCCTACCAAAAATTGCCTTAAGTAGATGCGGCTACCCTTTTATGAGAGGATATGACCCTCGGTGGTGATGATGGGCTTTTCTATCCCTCACCAGCCCTTCGGCCTCCCTCCAAACTGTTGTGGCACCCTACAACAAGGTTGTGTAGGCCTACGACATCATTTCTAAGGGTCTGCCCATCTTCCTTTTGACCTCAAAACAACCCTCCCTGACCTCGTCCTCCAAGAACAATAGCTCAGTCCTGCACCTAGCAACTCGGACCCTCCTCCAGCTACTCGGTCACCCTCTTGTGGCCATAAAATAGTTTTGTTCACAAGAGGAAATGTGTGATGAGTTGATGAGCAAATGAGCTTCAAGTTTCTCCAATTGTGACACATCTATTGGGCTTGCAAGCCTACTTCACAAATCTGGCCGACCTTGCACATGTGTGGAAAATAAAATCAAAATATACATTCTGCTCATCCAAACAAGATGATTTTTAGATCAATCTTGCACCTCTCCAAAAGAGGAATCCAACAAAAATATAATCATCATCATATGAGCAATGAAACATCGAGTTTGGACCTAGTTGCCCAAAATTAACACTCCCTCTCAACTAGGGACAACTCCATATGTCCACCTGTGCCATTCAGTGATCAGTACCATTGTGTACTATCATATATCATCCTGCACTCCTGTGTCATCCTGCCGTAACTTGCTTTGCTGGCTCTTCTTCACAAATAGAACAAAAAGGTGAGTCACAAAGACATCACGCTCTGTTGACCCGAAGTTAGCTTAGAGGTTAAAACCTCTCTCGAACTCAAAAGTCTCATACTAACCCGAAGTCAGTTTAGAGGTAAGAACCTCATCAGACTTGATCCCAGATCAAGGTGTTGGACACGTGCCATCCTAGACATAGAGAGTACGGCAATCTCTGATGCGTCCATCGATCTTGCAATTGGTATCTATCCACATTTCCCACCTCATTGGCCAAATGAGAGGTACTTCCCATGAGTCCGAAACTCCATGGGTAGGATGCGTGCAGGGCATAGATCAAAGAGAAAGAGAGGTGAACCAACTCAATATCATAATGGTGGGCCAGAAGCACAACAAGGTTCAACAAGCCTAGCCCCGTGTGTGCTTATAGCTCCAAGAAGCTATCCCCAAGCCCCCTGAAGCTCCCAGAGCTCATTGTCCGACTTAGGCAAGACCCTCAGAATAGGGTCTGTCCACGATTCCAAGCTTCTCACCAAAGGTTAAGAATTTGACCTTCCCCAGGGGCTTCATGAGAATATCTGCGACCTCTTCATCAGTCCTAATGTGATCGCGCCTTACAATGCCTCGTTGTACCATATCCCGAATGAAGTGGTATCTAATAGCAATATTCTTAGATCGATTGTGGAACACAGGATTCTCAGAAAGACGAATCCCACTCTGGTTATCACAAAGGATAACGGTGGTATCTATCACATGTCCAAACAACTCATTGAAGATCTTTCTCAACCACACAACTTCACAACAAGCCATACTCGCAGCAATGTATTCGGCCTCAACGGTGCTCAAAGCCACCGACTTCTGCTTCCTTCTCATCCAAGATATTGAAGTAGAACCCAAGGTGAAGCAACATTTAGATGTGCTCTTGCGATCCACCACACTGTCAACCCAATCGACATCAAAATATCCATGGAGTCTCAAACTCCCAGCAGTGTATCTCAGCCTCTGTTTTAAAAAACGGCCGGCTCAAGTCCGACCAGGCCTGGTCGACCGAGCCATTAGGCCGGCCGATCCGACCAGGCAGAAAACTAGCCAGGTTGGTCGGCTTGTTACCTAGCCGGTCGGTTTTTGTAATGACTCGGCCGGCTCGGTAACAAGCCGGTCAACCAGGCCGAGTCATGACAGCCGGCCGGTGGGCCCAAAAAACCCGGTTTTGTGGACTTGAAACTCGATTTTAATTCGCTGTTAGGGTTTTTTTAGGTTGTCATTAATGAACAAGGGAATTGGCATACTGTATTTGGAATATTTGTTGTTCACTGCTGCTGTCTCATTTGCTCCCACATGTCTCTACAAGAGATATCAAGCCACAGTCTCACTGTCTTGTAGATCACTTCCTCTCAGTCCCTCTGTCACAGTACGCAAGTCACAGATGTTGGCTGTAGGTGGGGTTTTGGCACAATGTAATAGGTCACTGTAGTTGTTATATCAGAATCATAGATCATCAAGATCATTCTTATGTATATTTATGTCCCTGTTATCTCAGGCCACTCACTATGTTAGGGTCACCAGTATGTCAACCCTTTGTCTTACATCTCTTACTCCCACACAAATGCCACTTGCTGTCATAAGTTCACACAATCACTGTTTCAAGGTTGTAAAAGCTTCACAGTTCAATAGGCTTGTGCTTCTACAAACATTTCCACAACTATTGTTACAGGACACATCAAGATTTCATACCAGTCATCAGGGCTTCAGCAATATAACTGTTCCCTTTTGAATGTCAACAAAACACAGTTATGCCACTGTTTATTACTGCTGCTAAACCAGGGAGCGTTTCCCAGGTTGCTGTTATACTGTAGGTTACTTCCATTCATTGTCATATTGCCAAACAAGAGTACTGCCATATGCCATGAGTCACTGTTTATCATTGCTAAGCTAAGTCATAGTATCTCATCTCTATTATGCATCCCCAAAAAATCATACAATATTTACAACCTTCCAAACCCTAGCTCCACAAACTTCTTGTTCAAAAAACAATTCTAAATTATGGGCATTAATGTTATAGTTAGAACTTAGGACACCTTGTGGTTACTGCCATGCTGAAGGTACATTCAGATATGCTGCCACATATTGAAAACACTAGTCACCAGGATCACTGTTATGTAATTTTATTATCTCAGCCTCACTGTGTTATTTATCATAACTACTGTCAGTCTTCAAGGTCACAATAGTTATATCTGGTGCCAAGTTATAATGGATATATTCATGAGTCTACTTTGATCATATGTTGTCTTTTGTCTATATTGTAATGCTATGTGTTTGGAAACATGAATAAAAATCTTTAAATTTATGTTTTTGTACAAAAAAATTAATATTTAATGTATTTTTTACAAAAACCGAGTCATTGAAACCTGGTCGACCGAGTCATTACCGATTCCGAGTCATTACCGAGTCATTACCTCGGCCTAGTAGCTGACCGATTCCGTTTTTTAAAACATTTCTCAGCCCATGGTTGATTATGCCCCGAAGATATCTCAATAGATTCATGGCACCAATCCAGTGAATGTGATGAGGCTTAACCATATGTTGACTCAAAGTGTTCACTGGAAAACATATGTCTGGACGAGAGTTCACTAAGAACATCAAGGCCCCCACGAGTTGTCGATACTTGGTGGGATTTCCCAGCTCAAGCCCAACAACGTTTCCGCACAACTTCTTAAAGTTGAGTTCCATCGGTATCAACACAGACTTACAATCCACCATACCAAATCTCTCCAGCAAATTCACGACATATTTTCCTTGAGAAAGGAAAATCTCGCCTGGCCTTTGCAGACCTCCAAGCCTAGGAAGTAATGCATCAGTCCTAGGTCTTTCATCTCAAACTCGGAAGCTAGCTCCCTCTTACATTGATGAATGCGAGGGTCAGCCCCTGTTAGGAAAAGATCGTCCACATAGAGAACCAGAATGAGAGGCCTTTTTTTATCTACCTTAATATAAAGGTTTGGATCAACATCACTTCGAGTGAAGCACAACTTCATCAAGTAGCTATCTATCCTCTCATACCAAGCCCTGTGGGCTTGATTCAACCCATAGAGGGCTTTCTTCAACTTGCATACATAGGTGTCTCTATCTCGAAATTCGAACCCCATAGGTTGCTCCACATAAACCTCTTCCTTATCGAACCATGCAGAAATGCAGTCTTCACATCCATCTGATGGAGATTCCATCCTTGCGTGGCAGCAAGGGCAATGATAAATCGGATGGTGGTATAGCGGGCGACAGGTGCAAATATATCATCATAATCTATGCATTATTTTTGAGAGAAGCCTTGGGTAACAAATCTTGCCTTGTACTTTTCAGCACTTCCATCGGCTCCATGCTTGATCTTGAAGAGCCATTTCGAGGTGACAACAGATTTGTCCTCCGGTCTCGAGACCACTTCCCAGACATCATACTTCATAATGCATTCATATTCTTCGTGCATAGCATCTTTCCAAACTTGATGCTTGACAGCTTCTTCAAATGATCCAGTCTCAGATTCTACAATTGTACTCATGGCTGCTAGGTACCCTTGGTATCTATTCGGCTTCTTGTTTTCACGAAATGTCCCCCTTGGGGCAATATGTCTCTCGGCATCTTCGAGAGTGTCCTTGAGCCATGAGGGTCTCTTCTTATTTGAAGGAGGTGGATCAATAGGATCCATTGGTCCTTCAACATCGGGCATCAGTTCATCCTTAGATTCTTCCTGCCTTCCAGCTTCTTCTTCTTTTTTGTCTTCCTTTGAGCTAAGAAGATTTCTTACTTTCGTGAGGGCAACATCTTCATTGAAGGTGACATCGTGGCATATCTCCACTTCTCTTTGACCATGCACATAGATTCTATATGCCTTTGAAGCTTCACTGTAGCCCACAAACATTCCCTTCTTTCCAGAAGCATCCAACTTGCTTCTCTTTTCTTCCGACACATGAAAATAAACAGGACTACCAAAGACTCTAAAATGAGAAACATCAGGTTTCTTACCAGAGAAGTTTTCTTCGGGAGTCTCGGAGTCCAGAGCGGAATGTGGGCATCTATTTTGAACGTACACAATAGTGTTCGCAGCTTCTCCCCATAGATACTTCAGAAGACCTTGGTCATATAGCATGGCGCGGGCAGCTTCCACAATGGTCCTGTTCTTTCTTTCAACAACACCATTTTGCTCAAGAGTATACACAGTTGTAGTCTCCCTCTTAATGCCAACTTCTCTGCAAAAGTCATTGAACTCATTTGAATCATACTCGGTCCCATTGTTGGTCCTTAAAATTTTGATTTTCTTCCCAGTTTGATTTTCCACCAAGGCCTTGAAGGTACAAAACCATTTGAAAGCTTCGTCCTTCTTCTTCAAGAAATATATCCAAGTCTTGCGAGAGAAGTCATCTATAAAATTCATGTAATAGGAGCATCCTCCTAAGGATGTTACGGGCAACATACTAGATAAATCAGAATGTATCAATTGCAAGATATCAGATGTCTTTGTGACATTTGAGGGGAATGGTCTCCTTGTATGCTTCCCTTCGGCACAACCCTAACATATACCTTCATGATCATCTTTAAACTTGAGCATCCCTGTCACCACCTTCCTTGCTTCGGGAAGGGCTTTGTAATGAAGGTGTGCAAACCTTCGGTGCCATAACTTAGCTTGAAAAGTTGTATCACATGACATAGCCCCCAATGGACTTCCTCCAACCTGGTAGAGTGTATCAACTCTAAAACCAATAGTAAGACTTTGAATTTCTTCTTCCAGATGTGTACCTTTCCATCAACAAATGCAACCTTGAATCCTTTGTCTTCCATTGCCGAGATAGACACAAGTTTCTTTTTCAAATCAGGTATGTACAACACATCTTGTAAGCAGAGGACTTGACCCTGAGATAGATGAAGGGTCACTGTCCATGTCCCTTTTATGGGATAGGTGGCATTATCTCCAAGGATAATTACTAAATTAGTATCCTTTTCAATCAAATTAGAGAGGGCTTCTTTATAACCAGTGAGGTGCCTTGAAGCACCACTATCAATCAACCCGACATTCAGGGTGTCGGGAGGAGATGCAACAGAGAGGGCAGATACACGAATATATTCATTTTTCTTATTATCAACAACATTAAATTCATCGTACCTGGAATTTCTTGACCTCTTGAAAGGTTGCCCATTTCCACTACAATTAGAGGGAGCCTTCCTCTTTCCTTTGAACTTGTTGTTCCTTTGATTGCCATTCCCCATGAAGTGGTTGTTGTCATCATCCTTGGGAGAGTCCCTTCTATTGGGGCACTCTCTTGCATAGTGACCAAACTTGTTACGAGTGTAACATCTTCCTTTCCTTCCTTTGGGCTCCGCTCTTCCATGGTTTTGATTTCTCGGACCACCATTGTTCCGTTAGAGGGATGATTTCCTCTCCATCATTCTTATCTCCTCTTGACTGCACCTTGTCAATATTTCATCAAAATTAGGAATCACATTATTGTTAAGAATAGTGGTATTGAATACATACCAATCACGGGGAAGACCTCCAAGCGCAATGAGAACCATGTCTCGATCTGCTATTTCTTCTCCAATAGCTAGGAGATTATAACTAATTTCAGTGAGCCTCATAACATAGGATTGAATGGATTCTTCTTTGCCTTTCTTGATATTCTTCAATTGATCCTTGAAGAAAATCACTTGATTAGCATTGCTAGCCCTTAACATGCTAACCAACTTATCATACATCTCTTTAGATGTGCCCAACTCGGAGATGTAAGCAACCAAGTGCTTATGAATTGAATCCCTGATAATCATCTTTGCTTTGATTTCCCCTTTTCTATACTTTGTCTTTGTGGCAGCAGGTGCATTTGATGGAGGCTTGTGAATCTTCCCTTGCACATAATCCATGAGATCTTGATCTTCTAATGCCAAATCCAAGGACATCTTCCATGCATGATAAGCAGGCCTGTCAGTCAACTTATCTTTAGATTTGAAACCCTTATAGGTTGATGAGGCCATTGGTCATTGATAGGATTTCTTCAGTGATTGCTTTTCACACTAGCTTGGGCTTTGTCTTCACCTTAGCTCTGATTCCATGTTAAATTTAGACAATCATGGTATGTTCTATGCTTAATGCATTTTTACTTCAATCTTTCTTATAGGCCCAATTCAATTTAGCAATCACATAAACATGAAATTAAAATGCTAATAGAACATAATAATAGATCAATAGAAGACAAACCAATAATATAGATCAGAATTTACAATTCAATGTGCGTTACGCCAGTCAACAGAATGCACCAGCCAGCAAATTCTTCCTCAACATTAGATCAGCCAATCCTCCAAGTGTCACACACACCCCTCAAAGATAGCTACAAAAAAGGTCAATGCTGGTCAACATAAAAAGTCAATGCAAAAATTCAATGTTGGTCAACGCTGCAGTTTAGGGCTGCGGTCAAAGGTCTCCTTTTTCCTCGATCTTTGTGCCCTCTAATGCAGCCTCAAGAGATCGGATTTTCTGCACTTGAAGGAGGTCAAAATTCCAAGAGTTGACCCACGATCAACGCTGGTCAACGAACCAGCAAAAGAGCCCTAAAACAGTCCACACTTATTCAGCTTCAGATCCGCACGTGTGAGAGAGAGAGGCCTCCAAAGGCTGATCGAACCAATCACGAGGAAATGTGTGATGTGTTGATGAGCAAATGAGCTTCAAGTCTCTCCAATTTATATCCATCAATGAGTGTGTGTGACACATCTATTGGGCTTGCAAGCCTACATTACAAATCTGGCCGACCTTGCACATGTGTGGAAAATAAAATCAAAATATATGTTCTGCTCATCCAAACAAGATGATCTTTAGATCAATCTTGCACCTCTCCGAAAGAGGAATCCAACAAAAATATAATCATCATCATATGACCAGTGCAACATGGAGTTTGGACCTAGTTGCCCAAAATTAACAAATTTTTGATGAACCCAATGCTTAAGAGATATGCATCCATTCTTGCATACCATGCCCTAGGAGCTTGCTTCAAGCCATATAGGGCTTCCTTGAGTCTGCAAACATGTGTATCTCTGTTATTTATTTCGAAACCTTCTAGTTGTTCAATGTATATGTCTTCATCAATGGTTCCATTTAGAAATGTTGTTTTGAGTCTTGACATCCATTTGATGGATATTCCATCCCATGGTAGCAGCCAGCGAAACAAACGATCTTATAGTAGTATACCTAGCAATAGGAGCAAAGGTTTCTTTATAGTCTATGCCTTCCTTTTGTGAGAAACCCCTTGCAACGAATCTAACTTTGTATTTATCTATGCTTCCATCAACAACATGTTTGATTTTGTAGATCCATTTTGAGGAGACAACCGATTTATCATTTGGTCTGGGAACGATTTCCCAGACTCCATTCTTCATGATGGTTTGATATTCTTCTTGCATCAACTTCTTCCATTTCTCTTGATGAGCAACTTCTTCAAATATAGTTGGTTCAACTTCTATCAATTTTGTCATGTATGCTATATAACCTGAATATCTCTTTGGTATTTTGCTTTCTCTAAAAGTTCCTTTAGTAGCTCCATGTCCTTAGGGATCTTCTCGTGCAACTTTTAACCAATTTGGCCTCTTCTTTGTTTTGGGAATGATTACAGGTTGAATAGGCTCACTTGGTCCTTCTTATTCTTGGTATGTAGTTGTCTTGTCATGATGCTCCTCTTCTTCAAATAGTGGTACTTCTTCATCATCAGGTTCAATTGGTATGTCCTTGGATCTTTTGTAGGCATGATTTTCGTCAAATATAACATCCTTGCTAACTTCAATTTATCTTCCTTCCTTGATGTAGATTCTATAAGCCTTTGAAGAAAGATTGTAACCAACAAAGATTCCTTTTATACTTGTAAAATCCAATTTCTTCTGCTTGTCTTTTGGGACATGGATGTATGCGGGACACCCAAAGATTCGAAGATGGTCTACACTAGGCTTCTTCTCTGTGAATGCTCCTTCCGGTGTCATATTATCAAGGATTCTATGGGGACTTCTATTTTGTATATATACTATCGTCATTGTTGCTTCTCCCCATAGAAACTTTGGTAGATCTTGATCAAATATCATAGTTCGTATACATTCTTCAATTGTTCTATTTTTCCTTTCTGCAACTCCATTTTGCTCGGGGTTGTAGGGAACAATGAGCTCCCTCTTAATACTTGCTTCTTTACAATATGTAGTTAATTCTTTTGAAGTGTATTCCCCACCATTGTCGGGTCTCAAAGTCTTTATCTTTCTTTCGGTTAAGGTCTCCACTTTAGATCCAAATTCCTTGAACTTTTCGAATGCTTTGTCCTTTGTCTTGAGAAGATAGAGCCATGTCTTTCTAGAGTGATCATCAATGAAGGTTACATAATAAAGATGGCCTCCAAGAGATTTGTTAGACGTTGGCCCACACACATCATAATGAATGAGGTCTAATATTTCCTTAGACCTCTTGTATCACTACTTGTAAAATGTTTCCTTGTATTCTTTCCCAAAGCACATCCCTTACATTACTCCTTCACGATATTCCTAGATGTTGGGGATGCCCTTTACCATTTGACTAAGTGAGGGTATTATCTTGTAATGAATATGCCCATATCTTCTATGCCATAGTTCGATAGGATTGATCTCCATGTGAACTAGGGCTTGAAGAGATGGTGTTATAACTATATATAGCCTTCCTTCACGAACTCCAATAACTTTTGCCTTTTCAATACTTAAATCTTTTCCCCAAACCAAAACTTTACCATCTACAAAGGCAACCCTATCTCCTTTATCTTCTAAACAAGAAATTGAAAGTAAATTCTTTTTCAAACCTGGGACATAGAGTATATTGTTGAGGTGTAGCTTTGCTCCACTTTCTAGCTTCAATGATGTAGATCCTGTTGAAAAGTGTAACAAGGATTGATCTTCATGTTGACTATGCAATTATGTATTTATGTAAAGAAGAAGACAAAGATAATAAAATGTATTTTGTTGTACTTGCTTCATGGGTTTCATGAGCAATATTTTATTATGTAGATAGACTTCTTCTTGATGTCTATTAGGTTTTTATCTTCTAGGAATAAATAGAATTAAGTGTCTCATACATGAAGGATCTAGTCTAGAAATATATGCTCCAAGACCTTGTGGAAGAATGGAAGACAAGCTCACAACAACCCTCAATCAAGCTGGAAGGCAAGCTCACAACAACCCTTAATCAACAATGGAAGACAGGTTGTATTTACAGTGAAGAATGCCACATTAAATGCTGAAGAAAAATACACTTCATGTCAGCCTATTCACAGTGGACAAGTCGGCCTAATACATAGTTGGATGGTCAGCCTAATAGCTGGAACAATCCCCTATATATACCCTGAACTTGCGGATCATTTGGTCAAGTTCAGGAAATGAGATCACACTGAAATCAGTGCGGATTTCAGGAAGGGAAAGGGTGCGGATATTCTGAGTTATATTGCGGATTCTAGAAGAGATTACGGGGTGGATTAAAGACAAGAAAAGTACAGATAATTTGGAAGGATAACAAGTGCGAATTGCCTTGAAATCTAGTGTGGATCATTGTTTTAAAAACTGGAACCGGTGACCGGACCGGTGGCCTAATGAACTGGGTTTCTAACCGGAATCGGTCTAACCGGGAGCGGTCAGATGCCAATGAACCGGTTTAAAAAAAATACATTAAATAATTATTTTTTTAATAAAAAAAACTATTTTTAAGATTTGCAACCATGATTCCAAGCCAATAGAGACAAAATATGCAAAGTTTGCTCATTTATATACCATGCAAAGGTGAATATATCAAAATGGCACCGAGTGCAATACATATTATCGAAAAATACATAAGCAATGAGGCTCCAAATGGCCCATAAAGTCCAAAAACAATGCTACAAGCTATGAGGCCATTGGCCTAATACAAGACTACATATTAGTGATCAACAACATGATCACTCCTCATCATGATCAAATCATCACCACTACTAGACAAGGGATCATCAACATGAGCTACATAAATAATATGGCTCAAAGTTTGAGGACTCCTAAAACTCCTCTACAACTTCAGTAGTAGTAGTAGTAGCAAAAATAGACATCAAAACTACAAATCACTGAGCAACATGGTCTCTCATGAAACTCATCATTGATTCATCGCTACTAGAAATGGGATCATCAACAAGAGATACATAAACATCATCTAGCTCAAAGTCTTCAGACTTGGATTGCTCAACCTTATAACATTATAGAAATTGAAAAAGTTTAACATGCCTAACCAATGATTTTGGTTTGAGTGAAGGGTTCATTTCCTCAACCTTAAAATGCGATAGAAAAAGATTAGCATGTCTATCTAGTTGTTTTCCTTTGATTGAAGGGTACATCAAGGTTCTTAAAGGACTTCATGCTCTTGATCAAATGCCAATATCATACCCTTACACATGATAGAATCAAATGGGAACATTGCAAATTCCGAAACCATGAAACCCTGAAAACCATTAAGTCTGCTGAATTTTGAGTGAAACCTAAAATTCTAATTTCTCCATATGAAATCCAATGAGGTCGAAACCACTCTTAAACATCCTGAGTCATTTCATGGTAATGTTAAAAATTTAAGTAAAAGGATGACTTTTTCATTTTCATCCTTTTACTTTAAGAATTTAACATTACCATGAAATGTCAATGCTTCCCTTACCTCCACATCAGCCCTAAAACTCATTTCTGGCCGTGCGTGGGTCCACATAGGGAAAGAGTAGCTAAATGAACCCTCCCATTGGCTCCAAATCAGCCCTAAAACATAACTGTCGCCGAAAATGTGGGTTCGCGGATGAGTTAGCACCTAACTGGCCGGTTAGGAACGAAACCGGCCGGTTTATGCATAAACCGGCCGGTTAGGTCCGGTTTTTTCAAAAAACAGGCGAAATGCCCTAGGTAGCCGGGTTGCCTGGCCGGTTTCGACCGGTGGGCTATCTAACCGGCCGGTTTGGCCGGTTTCCGGTTCAAACCGGCCGGTTTTTAAAACACTGGTGTGGATGTCAGACAAAGAAAAGTGCGGATTATGAATAGCAAGAAGTGCGGAAATAATTGAGCATAATAGTGCGAGTTCAGGACATGATCAGTACGGATTTGCTGAGTATAGAAGTGCAGTGAATGAAGGTGTGCAATCAAAGAAGTGCTAGGCTGAAGTCTGATATAAATAAGAAGGATAGAAGGAAGGTAAACCTATGATTTACCATCCTATCTTCAACACATAAAAGGAGAGCTAAATATCTCAAGTGAACTTGAAGAAGTATCGTGATAAACAAGGACTAAGTCAAGGGAGATATAATTAGAGATCGAGTTCTCTAAGAGGTGGTGTAGGTTAGTGCAAGTTGGTGCAAAGGAGAAGGATCAATGTTGTGAGTATCCTAAGGAACATTGACAATGTCTTGGAAGCATATCTAGGTCAAGGGTTTGAGTCTTGGTCATGGTACTTGTCATTTGAAGATCTATAAGAAGAATTCTTTGCAGGTTTTCCACTCCAAGAGGGAGAGGTTTTGCCCTGGCTCTAGGAGCTTAATTTTGTGTCTTGTGTATTTTGATAATTGACTTGATGAAAGTCTAAATAAGATAACGAAGAGAAGACATAAGTAACTCAAGTAATCTCACAAGTAATTATCAAGAAGAGAATTTGAATTAAACACCAGCCCTCTAAATTCTCAACATGGTATCAGAGCTAAGGTGCTAAACTCAAGGGTTGCTTGTCAAAGAAGACACTCTAGGAAGCGAAGATCAAAGTTTGGGTTGGAAAGTCAAATCAGTTTGCAAGGAAGACTCTCTAGCTACGTCAAGAAAGATATCTTATCTCATTCAAAGGATTAACTCATTCAAGAAAGTAATCTTTGCCATCAAAGATTCACATTTAAGACATTGTTAGAAGGAGGACTTCGAATTCTGAAGGTATCCTTTATAATCAAGGATTCAAGATCACCTACATTGAAGATTTCTATCTTAGAAAAAGCTCTCAACTTCATCTTCATCATCATCAAGGAAGTTGCAAGCCACTCTCTCAAGTATCTATGACCTTACTTAAATCTGTCAAGATGACCTATTGTAAAGAGAGCAACAAGCTGGTTGGGTCATTAAACTTTAGTGCATGGAAGAAGAGGACAGATTTGAATTTAATTGAAGATGAAGTTATGGACTATATCGAAGGATCTACAGTTCAACCCCTAAAAGAAGATGATCTAGCTCATGCCAAGTACATGAAGGGAGAAATTAGAGCCCAGAGGATTCTCATAGAATCCATTAAGGACTCTCTCATTCCCTATGTATCAAAACTAAAGGCTGCAAAACAAATATATGAGAAACTGGTGAAGCTATTCTCTGTGAGTACTACAGGAGAAGCAATCTCTCTGAGACAAGAGCTATACAAAATGAAATTGTCAAAAGAAGAAGTAATCACCTCATACTTTATGAGGATTTCTGAAATAAGAGATCAACTGTAGGAAATGTGAGAAGTAATGTTTGGCACTGAGATGACTACAGTGGTACTAAATTCTCTACCGGAAGAATGGGGAACTTCACTTACAGTTCATACGGGAAGAAAGAAGCAACACCATTCCATGATTTATGGTCTCTATGTAAAATAGAGGAAACAAGATTGAAAGCCAAAGCTGATACAGGATCAAGTGAAGGGAATCAAGCCTTTGCAGCCATATCCAGGAAGAAAGGAAGATTCAGAAAATTTGGTCCTCAAAATAAAACAAGGAATATGGACAAAGTACGATGCTTTGGATGTAATGAACTTGGGCATTAGAAAAGAGATTGTCCTAAATCTGACAAGGACAAGAGGAAAAGGGAAGAAGCCCATATCTCAGATGTGAGGGAAGCACTTGATGCAAAGAAATCTAAGAAAGAAAAAGCAAGGGATCTTTACTATGATTGAGATAATCTTCTCCTTTAAGTGATTTCTGTTGGTTGTAAAATAGTATGATAGGAAGCAATGTATATTATAGCATCATGATAAAAAGCATGTTAGGAGCTCTTGGTGAATCAGCTCCGGGAAAACCTCTCTAATAACATTACTAATGGAAAGCAGTCATCAAGATCAAGGGTCATCATGGAAACAAAATTTTGGGATGTGATCAAATATTGATGGAGCAGGCCAAAGGAATGAAGCTCTTGATTCTAGAGAAATTGCTACAGGATGACTCAAGGGAAAAAGGTATGAGGTATGTATATATATTTATACGCTGACACTGGATGTTGTGAAGTCATGTCATATGGTTACAGGTAATAGACTTCCATATTTAAAAGTATGATTTATGAAAAAGGATCTCTCGGTGCACTGACAGATGAAATCAATATAATATTTCCTCATGGAATATGAGGTGGTTGTATATGACCAAGAAACTAGAAAATTTGTAAGTTCCTGGGAATGAAGAATGTGCAGAAAGGAAGAGATCATGAAATGCAACCATTTCAAGAGGCAACTATCATCCAGAAGCCAAGAAGATGTGACTAGGAGATCTCCTGGGAGGATATGTAGACTTTGACAGAAGTCTGGTAAAGAAGAAGACCCTTGACAAAACATATCATTAGGAGATGTGTCAATCTGAATAAAGGATGTCGATGCCTACAGGAAGATGTCATGGTGAAAGATCATCACTGAGGCAACTTTTGTTTTAAAAGTTCATGTGTATATGTTTATCTGGATGAATTTGTGTAGGGTTGCTAATCATGAGAAAGGATGTATGATCCTTGGAGATGATTCGAAGGAAAGCAGCATGGCATAATGGTGGACCAGATAAGGAAGTCTGATCAATCACTTTCTGATAGCTAACATGACTCGTGGATGAAAGTGATGGATGATTAGTGCCCTATGAAGCTATAAGTTGAAGATTCCTCAATATCGAAATCCATGACATCGAGGGCAGGAATTCTTCGTAAGCAGTTGGGTGTCTCACCATTGCTGCTGCAGGTCCCTGTTTAAGAGGGAGCCTGGTAATAAGTTTCTTACTTGGAAGAAACTTGGTAATTCCTAAGAATGAGCTTAGGTACATTCCTTGTATAGGAATGAGTACATTCCCTTGTGGAATAGGTCCTCCCTGGTTGAGAGGGAGAGATAGACACATCATTTTGGTCTTCACTTGGGAAGACAGAATGGAGGATTGGGTAATCATCTGGCATTCAATACTCTTTGAGAATGTGTTAGGGCATTCAAGATAAGAGTAGTCGGGGACCGATATTCTTTGAGGGCTAGCTACCTAAGAGAAGAATAGTCCAAGAAGGTCATACTTTGGGAACACCCGGGTGGAGCATGTACCTTGGAGAGACAATGACTATGGTGTCTATAAGTCATGTGTCTCGCCAGCATTGTAGCCCATTGTCTCGTTAAGAGATGGGGTTGTTAGTTAAGGCCCTACAATGCTGGTTGATATGATACTATACAAATGCAATTACCAATCTAATTCTTCTTATGAGATTCTTCAACTTGAAAGTGACCATGTACTTGTATGAATACCTCCCTAGTTAAGAGGGAGTGTTGAAAAGTGTAACTAGTATCAGTCTTCATATTGACTATGTAATTATGTATTTATGTAAAGAAGAAGACAAAGATAATAAAATGTATTTTGTTGTACTTTCTTCATGGGTTTCATGAGCAAGATTTTATTATGTAGATAGACTTCTTCTTGATGTTTATTAGGTTTTTATCTTCTAGGAATAAATAGAATTAAGTGTCTCATACATGAAGGATCTAGTCTAGAAATATATGCTCCAAGACCTTGTGGAGGAATGGGAGACAAGCTGGAAGACTAGCTCACAACAGCCCTCAATCAAGCTGGAAGGAAAGCTCACAACAATCCTCAATCAACGATGGAAGACAAGCTGTATTTACAGTGAAGAATGCCACATTAAATGCTGAAGAAAAATACACTGCATGTCAGCCGATTCACAGTGGACAAGTCGGCCTAATACATAGCTGGATGGTCAGCCTAATAGTTGGAACAATCCCCTATATATACCCTGAACCTGCGGATCATTTGGACAAGTTCAGGAAATGAGATCACACTGAAATCAGTGCGGATTTCAGGAAGGAAAAAGGTGCGGATATTTTGAGTTATATTGTTGATTCTAGAAGAGATTACAGAGTGGATTAAAGACAAGAAAAGTGTGGATAATCTGGAAGGATAACAAGTGCGGATTGCCCTGAAATCTAGTGCGGGTGTCAGACAGAGAAAAGTGCGGATTATGAATAGCAAGAAGTGCGGAAATACTTGAGCATAACAATGCGGGTTCAGGACATGATTAGTGCGGGTTCAGGACATGATTAGTATGGATTCGCTGAGTATAGAAGTGCAGTGAATGAAGGTGTGCAATCAAAGAAGTGTTGGGCTGAAGTCTGATATAAATAAGAAGGATTCCTATCTTTAGCACATAAAAGGAGAGCTAAATATCTCAAGTGAACTTGAAGAAGTATTGTGATAAACAAAGACTAAGTCAAGGGAGATATAATTAGAGATCGAGTTCTCTAAGTGGTGGTGTAGGTCAGTGCAAGTTGGTGTAGAGGAGAAGGATCAACGTTGTGAGTATCCTAAGGAATGTTGACAAGGTCTTGGAAGCATATCTAGGTCAAGGGTCTGAGTCCTGGTCATGGTACTTGTCATTTGAAGATCTATAAGAAGAATTCTTTGCGGGTTTTCCTCTCCAAGAGGAAGAGGTTTTGCCCTGGCTCTAGGAGCCTAATTTTGTGTCTTGTGTATTTTGATAATTGACTTGATGAAAGTCTAAATAGGATAACGAAGAGAAGACATAAGTTACTCAAGTAAGCTCACAAGTAATTATCAAGAAGAGAATTTGAATTAAACACCAGCCCTCTAAATTCTCAACAGATCCAAGGCCGTTGACTGCATAACTATTGTCGTTTCTTAGCTCCACTGCATGCGATGATGGTTCCCTTGATAGAGTATGAAGTTGTCCACTTTCTCTTGTCATATGTCTTGATGCTCCACTATCAATGATCCATGCGTTGTCATCATCAAGAGTACCTGTAAGTGCAACCAAGAATCCTTCATTCATGACTTTCCTAGATAAGTTGTAGATGATCCTTCCAATCTAGCTTCTTGCAATTCTTATGATATTGAATACCATCTTCAAGTAACTAGCCATAGTCCATAACCTTTTCTTCTAAGCTAACAAGGTAATCTTCAACCTTCTTCAACCTTAGCTTTGATACCATGTTGAGAAATCAATGCTTATAGGAATTAGCGTTTGATTCCTCTTTCTAGATTATTACTTGTGAATTATGTTGGCTTCTTTTACTTCTTTATTAGTTTATCTTTCATCAAGCAATTACCGAATGATATGTGTATGAAGACCACAAGAACAATAGACATTAAGATGCAGGCGCTCAGCCAGGGAAAAACCCCTACAAGTGAAAAACCCAGTCACAAACTCTTCCTTCAATAGATTCAAATCAAGATGAGACACTTCCAGCCTTCTTAGACCTAGGCAAAGACCTCCTCCAGCCACCAAGTCAACCCTCCCTTCAATAGATAAACCATGACAAAATCTCCAAGTGACAGTTCCCCAGTAGCAGCTTCAGTCCAGAATTTCAGCCCCCCAACAACAAAACTTTGACCCCAACAACATAATTTCGTACCTGCAGTAGATATAAATTTTTTGTCCCCAACAACTGCCTAGAAACTTCACACGTGTGAGAGATAGATATCTTAAAAACTCGAATTAGTTCTTCCCATCAAACTTCTTCCTTCTCCACCTATTTCACACTCTTTTTCTGCCTCTCTTCCTTGAAGATCAAACTTCTTGAGTGAGTGCTCCAAATAGTTTGAATTTCCTCTCTTTATATAACCTTTATGCTGGGTCGAATTGCCCTAATGTAGGCCGACTGCATGGGGACAGGGCCTTTTTAGTTTGAAGATGACAAATAACCCTTTTGACTCAAAAATAATTCTTTTTACATGATACAGAAGCCCAAGAAGGGTCTAATAAAAATGACGATGACTCTAATGACTCAAGACAAAACCTAGAAGCCTTCAATGGAGGCTTTGACCTTGAAAACTTGACCCAAGCATGAAACCCGTGCTTTAATAAGTCATTTTCTTTTGACAAGTACAATTATGAAGACTGAAACTAGTTACATTTTTCAACATAGACCTCTTAGAGTCTTACATATATGATGCTCGGATTATGTCTTTATTCGTTGGTGCCAAGTACTTTCAATATTGTGAGATGGAACTGTTTTACCTGCAATGTCCTCCCATACTGTGCCATTTGAGAGTAATATCTCAAGTGTGCTTGAAGACTAGTTTAAAGAGGTTTGTATCTTGGATCAATTTTGATAAAATTGAGAATGCACGAGTTGTCACTCAGCATAGGTGGATTGTCATTGCAATCTCTACAATAGATTTTCAAGACTCCACTTTAAGGATATTCCTAAAAGCTTCTTGTTGAGAGGTATGTTGTCTTGTTTAGTGTATTAGACAATATATTGCATTTAGATTTGATTAACATTACGCTGAAAGATTTGTTGATTTTTGTAACTATGGTCGGTCTTCATAATTATTATTTTTGTTCTTGATGTATTTGAATAGTATGTTCTTCATGCTTGGGTAAAAAAGAAATATTATTTTTCAAAAGAAAGAAATTTGAAATTTTGAAATTGAAATTTTTTGGCTCCAAAAAGGTTAAGTTGGCCTCCTCCTAGTCAAGTCAGCCCAATCAAAGGAAGGCACCCATTCAGCTCATTGTAACACTATATATTGAGGCAGTCGACCTCCTCTCCAAGTGCAATTCGAATTTTCTGTGATGTATCTCTCTGAGGCTAGCGAAGAAGCTAAGAAGGCAATTCAGATCAATGTTATCAGAACCAAACTAGTGATCGAACTAAAAAATCCTATGGGACAAGAACCGGAATTGGAAAAAAAAGGGGAAAAAAACTGATTTACCGAAAACACATAAAATTTTCAAATTTTAAAGAAAAAACATATATATTCATGTGCATCCATATAAATCCTAACCATTTATACCCAAATATTCAAAAGTTCTTATTCATATAGCATGTAAGGGTGCACATAACCAAAATATCATTGAGTTCAATCCATCCCTAAACCAAAAAGACATCAACAAATAGGCTCTAGATGGCTTTTAGCATCCAAAAAAAATCATGCTACAACAAATACCTACATATCATCAAAATCATTACCTATATTGGGATCTTCGTCATCAATATAACCATCTAAGCATTTAAATAAGATAGATAAAACATAGCATGTCAACTTTCAAGTCAAGATTTTGTTTGAGTGATGGGTACATTTTTAGTAGAGTCGTGATAGAGGAGTTTGACAAGCAATGCCACTAACATCAAAGTACATAGAGGGATTGGTGCCCTTTATTAAATAATAGTTCCTTCCCCTCGTATATGACAAAATCCATTGGAAATGTTGCAATCCCCGCAATCCTAACTTTGAAAATTTGTTGAGTCTGCTGGATTTTGAGTGAAATCTAAAATTCTACTTTCTTCATATGAAATCCAATGAGGTTGGAACCACTCTCAAACATCCTGAGTCATTTCATGGTAATGTTAATAATTTAAGTAAAATGATGGAAATGAATTTAACATTACCATGAATTGCATAGCAATAATAGGATCATAAGCTTGAATATTAGGCTGGCCTAAGGGGGAATTAGAAGTGGGCCAACCAAATGAAAAAAATGAAAAAATAAAAGAATAGGCAATTTTTTACGCTGACCCGGGAAGGTACAAACTGCATGGAACTGGTCTCAAACTGGCCGGTTCAGTGGAATAGGGCGGTTTGGTACCAAATTCAGACCGGTTTTGGGCGAAAAACAGCCAGACCAGTTGGTTCCACCAGTTTCGGTCCGGTTCTGATAACATCGATTCAGATCTCTCTTGAAGGCAATTCGTCTTCCTTTCTCTTGAAGGCAATTCACATCTCTCTCTCTGTTGAAGTAAAATTCAGATCACACATCAAGACTTATGTCTTCTATGATAAGGACTAGAAGGAAGGACGGATATCTCTGTGATGGAAGGTTGAATATCTGTGTAATAGAAGGACGAAAGTCTCTGTGATGCAAGGACGAATATCTCTGTTGAAAGGCCAAATCATTGAAGCTGATGTGACACCCTTTTGGAGGGACCTAATCTATGAAGAACTCTAGAAAGGCAGCAGGACTAAGCACTGTATGAGAACATCATACCTAGCAGATCAGATTAAGCAGAAGTTGTTGGGCAGACTCGATGACTTGACTAGGAGGATGGACAAGGTTTGACCTAGTTATTGACTAAGATGTGTCTCTGTTAAATTGAAGATTTCTCTATTGAAAAGGCTGCTGGGTTTTTCCCCATGTGGGTTTTCCCAGGCTAAATTCTTGTGTTCTTTTTGTGTGACTGTCTCTTTATGATCCTATGGTCTTACATATCATATTGTTGACGTCTTCTGTATAATTTGCTTAATGATGAAATCATGAATAGGAATGTGTAAAAGAATTAAATCATCAAAAGGAATTATCGGTATAGAAGACTATGGAAAAGCTCTTCAGATTTTGGTTGCCGAATCTCAGTGATGCCAAATTTAATGCCATTTGAGTGGCCAATGTGAGGGAGATTCAATAGACTGCTGGGTTCTTCCCCCATGTGGGTTTTCCTAGGGTAAATTCTTGTGTTCTTTTTGTGTGACTGTCTCTTTATGATCCTATTGTCTTACATATCATATTGTTGACGTCTTTTGTATAATTTGCTTAATGATGAAATCATGAATAAGAATGTGTAAAAGAATTAAATCATCAAAAGGAATTATTGGTATAGAAGACTATGGAAAAGCTCTTCAAATTTTGGTTGCCGAATCTCAGTGATGCCGAATTTAATGCCATTTGAGTGGTCAATGTGAGGGAGATGTGTAATTACTTCCATACTAAATGTGGAGTTGACATATAGCCTTTGGAAAAGAAAAAAAATATAATTATTTCTTCTTATTCAATACTTCAAGGGGATGTCAAAAGATGCTATCTGTATAAGAGAGCCATTGAAGCTTGCTTATCACGTCAGGCATTGTATTTCAGTGAAGAAGCCACTGGAGGGATCCACATTTACGAATCTGAAAGAGCCTTTGTTATATACAGTCACCATAGTGACAATTCCATTACACAGCTGCCACCAAGATAATGAAAGGAGGATGCATCTCAATAACTAATTTAGAATGCAACACCAAAGATTCCCGGACCTACTTAGAAGGAGGAGCAAATTTATGAGCCAACCTCAAAGGAACGAAGGAATCTACCATTCCTGTGACACACAAATCCCACAGGCACAAGAACCTGTGATTCACGAAACAAATTTGTTTGTATCATGATTCAAAGAGAAAGAAACATTATTGTAATTTGTCTCTTTTAAAAGATTAAAAGTAACGGATCAAGAGTATTTAGAATGAATCATAGGTGAATCGGGAGAATTTTCAACGTGAAGGAAAACCAGACTGTAGAGGTTTGGTAAGCCTTGCTAAGCTATGGTTTTCCTGTTTAATCATTTCTGTGATATCATTGATTTGGTTGTGTTAAGAATTGCTAGCTTGCAATCATTTAATCTTTCTACAGTCTGAAAAGAATTATAGTCTACGGTGCCATAAAATATTGACCATTAGCGAGTTCAGAGATTTTGATCAAATCATTGTAGCTAAAGAACATACGCCAGCAAATGATCCCAAAGACTGATAAAATACATCAGAAGCTTTATTGCTTCTCAAATTGTTAGTCGCAAACACATTAGTTCCAGAAGTAAGAAATGTCACTGTAGTTTCTGTATTATGGACATCAAGCATCAAAGTCAGATGGGCATTATATTTGAAAAATATTTTGTATCCACTAGGTTGCAAGGTGGATCAATCTTTAAATATCTATTGTATCTGAAGGATCTTAGTAATCAATTGTCTGTTGTTAAGAAGCTAGTAGAAGATGAAGATATGGCTGATTTGTTAATGTGAAGCTTGCTGCCTTACTTTGATTCATTGCATCTCCTTGGAGAGACTCAAGCACTTCAGTCGAGAAGTTATCAACAATTTTCCAAACCCAAATTTTAGAAGATACTATTTTTAATACCAAAATACTATAATACTATAAAATATAGGTGCAATAAACTATTCTTTTGATCAACAAGACTCTAAATAAGCATTATTTTGCATCCATTTATATAATTAGATAAACTAAATTATATAGTTGATAATAGGATAGTAGAATATATTATAGGGTACTTTCAGAATGAAATACATTTTGTTCATTCATTGGAAAGCTTCACAAACCACTGTGATAATAGAGTTCTCAGCGCTAATACAATTATTTTGTCGACCTTTGCATATATTTCTTAATATCCCCTTCCCATATGGGAAAGGAGTGGACTAGTCACTAACCTCACAAGGTCCTTATGGAGTTGTTGTTCCAGGCCACACGTGCACACCATTTTACCAACAAGACAATTTAGTAGACAACTCGACAAGGCCCTGGAGCTGGGTGCCCCCAACTCCACACAGCCAGCCATCCATCAGGAGACTTTTTCCATGCCTGGATGTTAGGAGAGCTTGCTCAAATTTGGGCTTCCCACAAGGATCATAGTGTAGAGCCCTATCAGTCCCAGACACACTCCAAAGGACATCATCCACTAGTCCAAAAACAATTTTGCGGTCATTGAGGACTCTAGCAGGGAGACCCCCCTTGATCTAATTGCTCGTCCTCACCTGTCAGCACTAGCATACCATGACTAGTTCAAACTAAAGTTCCTTTGGTCCTCAGATATCATACATCTTATCTTTTTCTTGTAATTACTTTATCTCCACTCCAAGTCATGTACTTTCTTATCTTCTCTTGCTGTTCTGCTTCTAGCACAATTAAAAATCTGTTTTGATATGATTTTTAGCATCTTTATAGGAATCACTTCCACACTTCCACATTGTATTTTGGCTAGTGATGTACTCTTATAATCCCATTGACCTAACATTTTCCCCAAGGAAAACCTTGTGGGGAAACCCAAGAGATGCTTCCTCATGTTTGTGGATGGCATCCCTAGTAACCCTGTTCGCTAAAGTCATAGACTAGTGTGCCTAACCAGGAGGGTTGAACTAGGCAGATGCCCAACAACATGAAAAACAACCAGTTGAGCTAACCCTTGGTCTTCCCATTGACATACTCTTTTGATCATTTGCTGGACACTAATAAACTTATATTATCAAACTTTGGTTTTTACAAATACTGCAACAAAAAAGGTGGTTTGACAAACAATGCAACAAATCAGAACTCATATTTTAATAATTTAGACGATAAGAGGTATTCCAAAAATCATTGACAAAGACAGCCATGCTTTTATCTAGAATTGCATTTGAAAAAATTGTCAACTTACCTGTTATATTGTCAACTTGAAATGTGAAATCCAGATATGAAAACTAGATTTGAAAGTATTTCAAAAATCACCTCTTGGGTATTAAAATAAGAATGGAGCTGTACAGGATGGCATCAAGGCCAATGAGAAAAATTACAATTAATTTGCAAAGGTCCACAGCTAAATTTATGCTGCTATATCTTGCATAAGAGCAAGAAAGAAATGAATATGCAAAATATCCCAACATGAGAAAATTGTCAACCTTACCAACTACTGATCCCCAAGAAGAAATACTTCTCAATTCTTTACAGGCAACCTGTTAGAAGTGAATGTTCATAAACTTTTGCAGGCTTCTAACTTTGTTGAGATAACATAGACAACATTTTGTATCATCATATTTGACAGGGAGTGGAAGCCTTCGCCGCAGAGACCTCCAGTGGAAGGAAAGTCAAGTAAAAATAGTGTAGGGTTTCATTCTAAGGGAAGAGTGGAAGTTTATTATATAAAAATGATGAAGAATGTGGTAAACAGTTCAATAATTGTGAATGGTATGGATGATATCACTTATAACTGGCCATAGTACAAAAAGCTTTGCAGAGATGAATGGGCATTGGCATTAAAAGGACAAAATCAACAGAAGCAATATCTGTACTTTGCTTACAGGTATTCTCCTGAACTAGTGAAATAAGAAGGGCAAACAGATGAGTCATTAGGTATTGGACCTTGAAGCTCTGCACATGGCTGGGGATAAACTGCCTCTGAGAAGCCATTTACATTTGAACAGTTCCATGGAGATTCTGAGGTAACATTCAAATAAATATTTGAGAGACAAATGGCTCTAAATGGAGCTTCTTGAATTCCCTCTATGGTACCTGCAATCATGATACCATCACCCACAATATCATTAAAACTTAATTTATATATGTCTGGGAGGGCACTTGGATCATAGCCATCATCAGGATGATCACCGTAGGATCCTGTAAAATCAAATGCAATTTGCACATTCTTCATTGTCATGTTGGATATGACAACATTCTTCACAAAACCACCTCTGCCTGGAGCTGTTTTTAGCCTGATACCCAATCTTGAATTGTAAACATTTAAGTTTTCCATATGCACATCTGTGATGCCACCAGACATTTCACTTCCAAATGCAAGGCCAACACTTGTGGGTGTTTCTCCAGTAACACGGCGAATAATGATATTGGAGCTAGGACGCCCAAAGGATATGCCATACTGATCCCAGCTGCTTTTGATTGAGATGAGATCATAGCCAATGCTCATGTAGCAGTCCTCAATGCAGACATCATTGCTTGAATCTGGTAAAAGAAAAAACAAGCACAAGGTTATGCCAAATTTCTCTTGGAACATATTAACAAATTGTCATTCCCCTAGATCAAGCAGTGGAAGATAATAAGAAAAGCATCCAACATAAATCTTCTGGTTTGCAAACCAGTGTGTTTATTTCTTAAAGAATATGTAAAAACAAAATAACGCAACTGATAGTTGGCACTCATGCCTCCTCATCAAAACTGATAAAGACCAACTTGCTACGACAATAAATTCCTGAAGTGTTCTCTCCAATTTGTACACAATGTAAGCTTCAACGGTGGGTTTGGGGAGTTCAACTTTTATTTCATATGAAGTCTTTCATAACTTATTCAAGTTTGGATCCAAAAGATAGTTCAGTTGGACTAGAATAATTTCTAACAGGTAAAGTTAGCCAAGTACCCTCAAGCTTCTCTAAAAAAATGCTTGCACATGCTAGGATTCTATAAGTCAACTAATATCACTTTGTTTCCTGTCACAATGGAACATTTTCAAAAGAAAAAATACAGAGCATTTTAATAACATCTTCAAATCTGCATTATTTTAGCTTCTATTCAATATTTTTCCTTCTGCTGGAGAATTTAGTTCTTACTGGTGGAAATGGACTGTAAATACTTCATGTAATTCTCTCTTTGATAAAATTGGTTTCATTCAGTGACTACTGGACATTAATGTAATTTCATTTCAATAAGGAACCAAGAGAACTGTATTTTGTCCAGAATGACAAGCGCTGTATCATTCAAAATAACCTATGTTGCACTGCCTGTGGGGACGGGGGGATGAGTTTCCGGGACAGCTGGAGCGCACCCCCAAATTTTCAGGGGACGGCGGGTTGGGGACGGCAAGTGCGGCAACTATTTATTATATTTATTATTTATTATTTAATATTTAAAACTTTGGATGAATATGACAAGTATTCAATATTTTTATTATTGTACATAACATTTATGCATAATTTTAGTGGGCTTAATAGTTAAGAAATATGAGTTTTTTTTTATCACAGGTTATAATTTCAAATTGAAAGAAAGTAGAGTATGTACATCATTGTATACTTTAACAATCAAATCACAATGTTAAAGCTGATCTTTGTCTCACAAATTAACAAGGAAAATACACCAACTTGATATCCTTACCTCCCCGTGATTGATTCCGCTGCAATTATTGAAAAATTGCAGACCTTTGGTCGAAATAATCATAGAACCCACATGTTAACATGCACTGAGCTTCCTAGCTTCACCACAAAACACATTCAATTTCGCTTAGGGAGCAAGTCCAAGGAGTAACGATTCCACCAAAATCTTCTGGAGCTTGCACCCTTCCTCAGCGCATTTTGACGTGTCATTATGGTGGGGTGGACCACATTTATAATGAAACAGTGGGAGATGGTTTAATGTTCTGTCAACCTCACCAGCGAACCAATGTCCTGTTGGTGAATACACTTGATTTTGAAAAGAATGAAACCTAATATTGTCTTCTATGATCAAGGTAATATCCTTCCTCAGGTAGAATCCACACTTTATTTTGTAAAAGATCTAAGGAGTAGCAACTGTGGAATGCAAGAGAGAGTTAAGGAGTTTGGATGTGCTCCTGGCATGCGGGTCATAAAATTTTAAATGCTTAATTATTGCAATAAGGTAAAACATGATATGTTCTAGGTACCAACCTAGATTAATGAAAATCCATGGAAGCAGGGGCATAGAAATTGGATAGCATAAAGAGACTGGGATGTCTTTGATGGCACTTAGTGTGGAAGCCATGTAATTCTGACATGAATCACACAAAGATTTTCTGGCACCAACCAAAAGAAGCACCAACCTCCTAAAATGATTTTCTGACACTAACTAGAATGAGGTGCCAACCTCTTAAGAAATATAGGCACCAACTTGATAATGCTTAATAGAATTCCTTGAGTATGACTTTAGCTTAGTTTTGTACTGCTCTATTCTGTTCTTTACTTCCCGTTCTAAATCTGCAGCGCAGCTTCACAGACATCCTCTGATTCTTGTCTGTTCTTCTTCAATCGTATGTCTTCTACATACTTCATTCCATTGTATTATTTCTTTCTCTTTGCTACCTGAAACACTCCGTACAAAAACTTCTTCATGTTATTTCCACTATCAACACACACGTAACTCAAAAGTATTCTGGCTTATTTATAGTTTTTCAAAGAAACCAGCCATGGCAGGCTTGACAATTTAAACACATGACCTGTATTTGGTTTAGTATTTGCTTGCTAGAGAACCAGTTCGGATGACCCAGATGCAACATGAATCGATCACTTCTTGGTTCCTTGGGGCTTATATGACTAACCTATATGACCAACTGGTGGGACCACAGCCTTAACAACACTATTATTTCTGGAACTGCATGGACCGACCTCCGGATGCCTGGATACCTTTTTCACATCGAACCACGACTTTGGAACTTTGACCAAGCAGCTTTTTTACAATTATATCTAGATTCAGGTTTAGAATTAGCCTTTAGGTTAGAAGTTAGAACTTAGGTATATTAATGAGTTAAAAATTAAAAATTATTAATTTGTAATGTGTTAGGTTTACCGTTTTACTATTTAGAAATAAATTGTTTTACTTTTTATTTTATTTAAAATTTTACATTTATTAATTTATAAAAATGATGTTTTAATTTTTGTTTTATGAAAAAAAAAAACCCACGAAATATTTGATTTTATTTTTATTCATAATGTTTTAAAATTTTATATTTATTATTTTATAAAAATTATGTTTTAATTTTTTTTATAATTAAAAAAAAAACCGAAATATTTGATTTTTTATTAATTCATAATGTTTCATTTTTTTGGGGACGTCCAGAAGTCCCCGATTTATTGAGGGATGTCTTGGAAGTCCCCGAAAAGTCCCCGAATTTTTGAGGGATGGCTAGGGGACGGCCTTGAAGTCCCCAAGTCCCCGGGGACGTCCCCGGCAAATCTGGAACGTTTTCGAGGAGTTCCAAAGTCCCCGGAACATCGGAACGGAGGGAACGACATGAAATATAGGCGGGGACAGGTCCTCGTGCAACATAGAAAATAACCAAAAAAATGGGAGAGTGGGTACATGGTTATTCATTGTTAAAAAAACATAAAAAATGATGCCCACTTGATATCTGCCTTATATGGTCCCTTAATATCTTAATTGTTGAAATTCAGGAGTACAAGAGAACCAAAACAACACTAGAGTGGTAAAGAGAGATGCAACCATAGGGAGAGAAATAAACCCTAGAACAAGTGCACTAGAGAGAGAAATAACCCAAGCAGAAGATGGATCAAAGCAAGAACAAGAGAGCACAATTCTTTAAGGTGCCCTTAGGCTAAATCACCTGTATAAGAATAAATGAATTATCACAATGTGAAAATACAAATAAGATTTGTTTATTTATAGTATATACACTATTAAAGTGGTAGTGTGCCTTCCCTGAGGAGCTATGAACCTATATTGAGTTGACTAGGTCGGCCTTGGCTAAGCCTAGAGATATAATATAAATACTACAAATAATGTCACCCTTAATCCTATCATCCCCCCCTTAATATGAATAGGAGGCCATGTAGAAAAGACATTACATCACATCCCCCTGTAATGGCAAAGCTCCCACACCAATACAATTGAGCAAGCTGGTAAAGGTGGCCTTGAGCTGAGATTGGGTGAAGATATCAACGAGTTGTTCAATTAAAGGGGCAAAGATTGGTATGAGTCATCCTTGAGAATGGAGGTTCTACTACTGAATATAGTGCATCCAGATATCAAATAAGTTGCATGGTGCTTTGATTGTCACTAAAGAGAGTGGTGGGAGTTTCTTGTGGAAGACCCAATTGGTCAAAAATCATTTGCATCCAATGTAGGTCCTTACCAGCAAAAAAATGCTAGCGTATTCA